>JBANSL010000004.1:23709966-24909966 GCA_037127255.1 Persicaria tinctoria
CAGAAACGCTAATTAGAGGAAGAAGAGGACGGTGCGCTCAGCAGAGAAAACATAAGATGGATCGGGGACGAGAATTGATGATTAATTCCGGCGTCGGGGAGGCACGGACAGAGAAAGATCGGTGGAGGAGAAGGTGAGGAGCAGAACACAGAGACTCGGTGGAGCAGATCCGAGGGCGGTGAGCACAGTGATTCCATTCGGATGCCGGCGCCGGCTCTCCCTCTCTTTCTTGGTGACGCCGACGGCGAGACGAGCAGGGGACGAGGTCCAGCGACGAGGCTCAGAATCCTCAGATCCGAAAACGGGTGGAGAGAGAGAGAGAGAGAGAGAGGGGAAGGAGATTTGGGGTTTGATTTGTTGAATTGGGCCGGGTCCAATTTCATTTTTCTTCATAATCAAGAACATTTTCACTTTAATGAGTATTTTCATCTTAAACCCCTTTTTCACTTTAACCTTACCCTATATATATATATATATATATATATATATATATATATATAAAATAGACGTTGTCAAAAATATTGGATCGCGAAGATGCGACACGTGGCAAAAGAGCTTTTGTGCCCCCTGTCAAAATTTTCTAGCTCCGCCAGTGGCTCAAACTAGGCCGTATTAATAATGTGGTGGAATGATGGTATAATACGAGTAAATAGTGGATCGATCATGGGTTCTATCAATCTATCCTCTGCATTTCCCGTGACTCACCCCTTCTACATGGCTCAAGATGAAGTATGCGTCATCCTAAGTTTTAGAGGTATACGGCCGGATCTCAGGGTTACAACGTACTTTTGATTACGAATTGTACAAGAGTTTGTTATCGACTCATCTCTCTTAATTTTCCCCAAGTGGTAAAATAGAGTTCAATTTAAGATAATGTGTACCCAAAAGTTAAACTCCCAACTTGAATGAATAGCCACTTAATGACATATATCTTATAATTATTAATTGGGAGAAAATCTAGCAATGAAAAGGGGGACTATCTTAAAAAATATTAAAAAAAAAAAAATAGAAAGAAAGACGGAGCCAATTATGATGGCCATACGTGAATTAGCTAGAGATCGGATTTAAAGGTTGAAAAAAGGGTCGCACAAAGAAACAACGACGTCAATTTCACAAGTGTTAATTGAAAGCAACATTCACATGCCGCCTACCAATTATCAAGTAACAAATCTGTCAATGTCATCAACTATTTCCCTCTTGCTCAGAGCTACTACGAGTCTATGCAGGTGTTCATTTCAACTCTTACACTTATGGCTACTAACTATTTTTTTTCAAGTAAGGTAAAAATTTGGGAGGTATTAGATCATGTTGATCAACTATCCAATAACGTTTTTTCGAACAAGAGTAAGGAGTTTTGGGTGGGAAATGAGTGAAGCACCTTTTATAGATAAAAAAAAAACCTGAAGGTACGCCACCGAAACAGAACCACACAACAAGGCATTGCATGCCCGGACATTTTCAAGGTAGTTGCGAATAACAAAACTCGCCGTAGCTTCGCCCGAAGGCAATAAAGATTCATCAAAATTTATCTTGAGCACATGCACTTCCTGTTGGACAATGACCCTGTGACAAACAATGAATAAAGATGTGAGTCTATCTTCAGAAGAAAAGATATTTTCCACAAACCTCCATCTCATCCTTTACCTCTCAATATAGGTAGTGGAAGAGTCTCGTTAAAACCCTCTTTAGGATACCCTTGAACATTCCATGTGGGATGGGGCCGGAAAAGTCTAAGAGACACGTTAAACCCACCATCTCTAGGCATTAACTCCAACACTTTCCAATGTTTTTTTTCCCATCTAATGTTTCTTTTCTTTCTAGGTTTTTAGGGGTAGTGGAACTCTCGTTTATATACCCACATCGGGGTTCATGAATTGGAGAGGGACTTCCACATACCAGTGACTTCGATGCCAGTGGCAAGGCAATGAGAGTCCTTGAACTCAAGCAGTCGGTGATGAAGACATGGCATTGGTGGAGATTTTGATGGTGATGAGGGGACATTAATTACTACGGTTGAAGATCAATTGGATCTATTTGACCACATTCATCAGTTCACTGATCGATTTATTGAATTAGATTTGAGTTTAATTAAGCGTATTTACTAAAATCCGTTGAGACTCGGGATCGGATCGTGTGCCCACATGCGTCCATGCGCTAATAGCCTAGTTCATAAGTCGAGCGGCTAGAGTTCAATCCTAAAACTAATTGTTAATAAAAGAAGTAACCCACTAGCTTATATACTAAAACTTCTTTGTATTAATATATTATCAATTTGAGATTCTTCGTAATCTCTTCACGTTCTAGACACATTAGCCATTTACATTGAAAAACCAAATGCATACAATTCTCTCTCTCTCTCTGTGTTTACCCACTAAAACTCAAATCCAAACCTTCCAACCGAAGAAAAAAAAAACTCACATCAAAACCTTAGGGTGTTTCCTTTTTCCGATATTATTCAATCTAATTCTACTGATAAAAGTTAAATTAAAATTAATTAGCTTATGAGAAAACATTGGGTCCCAAGGTTCTCCACCTAACCAATCAAGGGTGCCTTGAAGAAACCAGCTCAGAGAAGCCAACAAATTAAGCCAACTAATTTTTTTTATATTTTTTTAAACCTTGTTCTCTGGAGGTTATCGATTAATCTCTAGGGATTGAAGCAGCAGGTATTTACATTTTGGATTGCAATGCCTGAATGGTGCCACCGTTGGATCGTCGCCAGCTGTCAATTTATAGCCGTTGATGATCCTTCCTTCCTTGTTTGTGTACAATAACCCACACCATTACCATATATGAATTATGAATATATGGTGATGAAAGATTGAAATGGCAAATATTCAATCAACGGCAGATAGACATCCAAACGTGCCAGCTTCTATGTTCTCCTTCCCCCGTTATGTCCCTAATTTGGTGACTATTAACGGAAAATATTCTTTTCTTTCCTTTTTTATTCAAAACAAAAATTATGATTATTTTTTATTCAATTTAATTGTCATACCAACTTTATATTCTCCAGGAAGCACCAAAATGGATGTTTCCCAGCACCTGTGATATTTTTGTCACAAACCAAAGTTTGCTTCTAAATAATTTCTGTTGCGTTAATCACAGAAGACCTTTATTATAATTTTGCATTATTTTTTCGATCACTATAGTTTGGCATTATTATGTTTTATGAGTGTTTTTCCCCAATTTTATTTTATTTTCAGAAAGGAGTAGAAGACATTTTAATTGTACAGAATTAATAAATGAAAATTGAGATAATCAGAATTCAGAACAAAGTCTTAAGAGATGAGGTTTCCTTAAAAGGGTGTGATATTAAAAAAGCCGTTCAGTGGGACCCACTTGGCCTTTTTTGGTGCTTCCCCTGTTCCGTTTGAAAGTCCTCCCTCAGAGGACTGAGCCAATCCTCCCTCTATATAACAACCAGACCTGTGCAAACAAAAATCTCCATCTTCATCAGTACATCGCCAGAGAACAAATTGTAAAAACATCTTCTTTTAATCAAAACCAAGTTCCCTTTTTGTTGATTTTAAGAAAGGAATCCTATATCTTAGAGGGAAGTTTCCTTCAAGTTCTAGTAAACAACAGCTGATCATCTCTTAAATCAGTTACAAGGTATGTAATGTAACAGCTTATCATATTCAGAGTACTGCTAATTTGTATGAATTCAGTTGCTTATTGTTGTTGTTGTTGTTGTTAGGCAAGCAATTGGAGCCACTATGGGGGTTGCAGGGACATTGGAGTACTTGTCAGAGTGGATAGGCAGTGCCAATAAACACAAGAAGAGGAAACAGCTTCAAACTGTTGAGCTTAAAGTCAGGATGGATTGCGATGGCTGCGTACTCAAAGTCAAGAACGCTCTCTCTTCTTTGAGTGGTAATACACACCATTCCTTGATAGAATCACTTTTGTCATCAACGGAATTTTGGCTTTGATTCACTGAATTTTTCTTTAATAGGCGTGAAATCGGTGGACATCAATAGGAAGCAACAGAAGGTGACTGTAACAGGATATGTGGAAGCAAGCAAGGTGTTGAAGAAGGCCAAGTCGACAGGGAAGAAGGCGGAGATTTGGCCTTATGTGCCCTACAACTTGGTGGCTCAGCCCTATGCTGCTGGCGCTTACGACAAGAAGGCTCCTTCCGGCTATGTGAGGAGGGTGGAGAACCCAGGAGGAGGGGCCGCGGCTACAGCTGGTACTGTCATGAGATATGATCAGGATCCTTATGTTTCCATGTTCAGTGATGACAACCCTAATGCTTGTTCTATAATGTAAGAAACATCCAAGTTGTAAGGGGTCTGGCTTAGATAGTAGTCAATAATTCCCATCTATTTGGGTGTATTGATCTTCCTTTTTTTGGCTTTCAGTTGTTTTGAGTTGAGGATGTAGCTTTTTCTAGTCCTTTTTGTGATCCTTATCGATGTAGATGCAATAACATGAAAGGAATTTTGTTTAGGTTGAACTTTCAAAGTATTGCTTTCCAATCTCAATTGCTCTTCTGTTGCTACCAAATGTATGCAACACCGGCTTTTTGAACAAGACTTTCAAAGTTCATATTTTTAAGTGACAGAAAACATTTTTATGAGCAGAAAGGTACCTAAAGGCATACACTTAGGGGGATCAAAGTAGAGATCGCATGCTAAAGTTTCTGATTAGATAAGACTCTTTGCAATACAAGGCATGTTAGTCTTGAAGAATAACTAGAGGCAAGGGAAAAAGAAAATTGTTCAGAATAAAAATCTCTTGACGCGTCGTGCTTAGACAACATCCCTTTTGGCAGTTGCAGTGCTAGGTAATGAAAAATGGAGTGTGACATTGCAAAAAGTTTCATATTGATTCTTCAAATCTTGGGGCTACAACCACTGATGTCATACTTGGATGAAAATACACATCCATTATCAGTGTTCCCACATGATATGTTTTCAAGCTTGTGTAAAAAATCAGCTTACTGTAAATACATTACAGCTGCTTAACTATATCTAAACATAAAGCATGAACTCATTCCATAGTAGAGATTGGACCTAAAATAGCCCACATTCAAGTGCTTGCTGTACTTACAGGATTATGATTTTGAGTGAATCTCCGTCACTTCCTGTTTCCCGAGTAGACCTCAACAAAATGTATATCGTACAACAGAGTTGCATTTGCGGGTATATTGCAATCACCTGCAGAAAATATAGCCCCATCATAATAATTTTAACATATGCTATATCAGCAACATTGGTATACACATAAGTCATAACAACAAATTTCATAAGCTACGAGTAGTGTAATGAAATCACACACAGCCTGCGTGTAAACATGGGCTGCAAGGATACATGATTCAGTAGCAACTGAGGAACAAGGGAAACAATACCAGAAAAGCAACCAGCTGGTTCGGGTCCATATGCCAACTCTGGAGGGATCCGGAGCTTGCGCTTTCCACCTGCTCAGGATTTCCAATTCCATGTTAAGGACTACAAGTTCATACAAAGATTGATGACGTGACACTGTGAAAACTAGTGATGCCATAATCTTACCAACTTGCATAGGAGGCACTCCATCACCCCCAAATATCCCTTGATCCAATCCTCTTATAACCTGAAACAATCAAGTCTAATCATTCAAGTGGCTGATTCCGTAAAAGGCATTATCAACTGTGGCATGAACGGGAATGCAAACAGACCTTTCCAACACCAATACGCATCGTGAGAGGCCTCCCGCGTTTATAGCTGCTATCAAAGACTATCTCATCAGCAAACCTTGCTGTGTAGTGGATCTGAGTCAGCAAAACAAGCAATTTATCAAAAGTCTAATCTTCGTGCCCTCTGTGTTCCTATTCCAACCACAATCAATCATACATGTACATTGGTAATTTGGGTCCCAAATCCCCAAAGAGTTAAACAATGTCATCTTCTCGTTCTTGAACGGACCTCTTTTAGGCCAACCACAATCAATCATACATATACATTGAGGTGCAATCAAATAGTTAAAATCACAGCAAGATGAAATCAAATTACTCGGATTCGGAGAAGAAACGGACATTGATAAGCTCATTGTAAGGAGCGGAGATGCCAGAGCCCGGACGGATGTCGCAGTAACCCAAACCGGATCGGACGAAATTTAGCTCGCAAGGGGGATCTTCCACCGTGGCGTAATATTCGATTCGGGTGGCGTTTGCCTCAAATGGGGTAAACCCTACAACCGAAGCTGCCAACAAGCCAAGCACGCCAAGATCAATGGCTCGCTTCTTCGCCTTGTCAGACGATTTAAGGCCAGGAAAATTGGGCCTTCTGCTTCCATCTGAAGATGAAGAAGGAGAACAGCAACAAGGGTTGAGGGGTTTAATGGAGGGGGGTGTTGATTTGGGTTTGGAGATAGGATTAGGAAAAGGGTTGAGGCCGGCAACGGCTAGCGAGGACATTGCCATTTTTGTTTGATGGGAGCTATTTCTGCTTCTGCCTTATCTTACACCAAAATCCCCAGATGATGGATTTGATTTCAGTGGCTTTTAGGCCTCCGCCTCGTCCGCGCCAAAATCATACTGAAAAAAGGGTCATTAAATATAGACTCCCGAGTCCCGACTCCCCTGTTGGCAGACGACTATTATGGGTTGTTTCGATTTTTCTTTTATCTGTGTTAATTTGTGTTATTTAGTTTGTTGTATGTTCGACGGTTCATCCTCTGTCGACTTGTCGGCCACAAGAAGTTTAACACCTCTCTCGAATTATTAACTTATATCTATAAAAAAGGAAAAGTTTCCGATAGGATAAACCTACATCCGAAAAGATGATGTCACGGAGACCTAGATCATTGTAAATACTAAGACCCCAGTAGAGCGGCTAAGTTGTGCCACCTTATACGCCACTCTATTACCAGAACAAAGCACGTGAGATAAGGTTATTTCTCTCACTCTTGACGGGAGTGTTATAGTATCAAACATAAGAAGTTCAATTTCCAACGGACATCTGCCATTTTTCGTAAGGTGATT
Source organism: Persicaria tinctoria (assembly GCA_037127255.1). Taxonomy (NCBI): domain Eukaryota; kingdom Viridiplantae; phylum Streptophyta; class Magnoliopsida; order Caryophyllales; family Polygonaceae; genus Persicaria; species Persicaria tinctoria. The sequence continues at coordinate 23,716,937 of JBANSL010000004.1, forward strand.
GATAATAATAAGCGAGTCTCCTCCAACTTGTAGTTTATTTATCCCCAATTTCATTGCTTTGTAAATACCTTGTCGTAATGCCAACCCTTCTACTTTGAGGGGTGTCTGATTGCCAACTGAATTTTGTATCCTATGTGGATTGGCTGACAATTCCGGTCTCTGATAATAAAACTAGTGGTACTATCCCATCTAGTAGCGTTGAGCCATCAATATTGAGCTTAAATGTCCCCGGAGGAGGTTTCTTCCACTTTTTCCTTCCCATTATGTCCTTTTATCTTGTCTTTTACTTATTTTGTTGTGGTTTTGTGGGAACTGAGTCTAGGTGATCATATTCTTCATTGCACGCTACTAGCCATGTTTTCATATGAATGTTGACCATCTTATCAACATCTTTAAACATCTTTCAAGATCATTTACTCTGTGGTCGCTGATGCTATAAAAATGTAGTTGTGTCTTTCTGTTGTAGTTTTCATTGTTGATTCTATTGGTTTATTATGATATTTAGGTATTAGTCGAACAATGATGGTTAGGCATTGCAAGAGGCAAGAGGATGCCAAGAAGTTGGCTCTTGATGATATTACTAAGTATGTAAAAACTAAACTGGCAAAGACGTTCACAACATCACAATCATTGCAGGTAACTCTGAATAATCATACTAACTTTTGACATCGAGTCACCATTCTCAATGCTAATCTCTTTGACGGAGTCATCTTCGTCACAAATTTTCAAGGCATCACCCACTGAATACGAAATTACGGATAGTGAGTCCGCATTGGCAGTTGATATCAAAGTTTGTACATGTGGATGTGGTGAATGAAAAATTATAGGAATCCCATGTCAACATGCAATGAGAGCTATAATTGAGAGTAGAGGTCATCTGGAGCATTATGTATCAGATTGATATGCCATAAGAATGTACAAACGGACTTATTCTGTTAATTTTAGGTAATATGTTTTCAAAATTTTGCCAATCGATTAGAATTTTCTGTGAACCAGGAACTCTCTCATCTCTACATCTTTTCAGGTCGGTCCCGGACAAATAACAATTTCCTTCATTTGATCTACCGAGATTAAATCCACCAGTCATAAAAAGGGGAGTTCGAAGATCGGCGAAGACAAAAACGAGACAAGATGGGTAAGCACCAATGCGTAAGAGGTCTTGCCTTGTCCAATATGGAAGATTCCAGGTATTAGAAGCCCGGCGAGAAAAATGTTTGATATTTGTCCTTTTTCTTTCACATTGGTATTTTTGTGCAATTTATAAACCTATTTTGTTATACAAGGCATACAGATATAATGTCAAGACGTATAACCAACTATGACGGAAGTGAAGGCACATAAAGACATCCGAGTTGAACGGTTATCAAATAAAGCGAAAACAAAGGAGCCAAGCATCCCTGAGCAAGTCCAGTCCATGGAAAAAGTGAGGTTCTTTGCCTCGTGGGTGACTGGAACTCAGTAGAGGAATATTCATTAGGTTTTATTTTGTAATTTATTTCAATTTGCTTGGAGAAATCTCTTGGTGTTCAGTTTTAGGGTTCAATTCGCTTGACTAGCTGGAACAAGCTCTTGGTGTACACTTTTAGGGTAGAATTTAATATGTTTTGTCGGGGTTGTAATGCAAGTGACCCCCTTTAGAGAATATGGAACTAGCATCATGTTCTACTTGCGACTTTTGTACTGGAATCGAATTCGATATCACGTTAAGGTTACTGTGTAGGCCTATATAGGTGACACTATGAATGATTTTGGACATATCAATGGGGATACGAATGACATCAAAAACCTTCCGAATGCACCAAATGCATGTACAGTGGTAAAGGAAAAGTGGTAGAGCTCGGGTAAAATATATTTAGTATTTTAAGATAATATAACATCTTTAAATAATACTTGAAGCAAAAGTGTTATTTAGCTCAAGTGGTAAATGAAGAAGGAAGGGGAATCAAAAGGTCATTCAAATCCCAATCTCTTCACATTTTTTTATTTGTTTTATTATATCATTATTCCTCACAATTATTTCAATTAAAAATATTATGTTTAAATTATATATTTATTTGTTATATTATATCATTATTTCTTCCAATTATTTTAATTAAAAATGTTATGTTTAAATTATATATTTAACTTTTTTTTTCAAAACTATTATATAAGTAATTCTTCTTGATTTTTTTCTATATTGGTTGTTCATTGTAAATGGGTAATATTACTACATAGTTCTTATTATTTTTTCCTCATTTTCTTATAAATAAAATCTAAATATTAAGAACAAATAAAAATAAAATACGTAAGATTTTTGAGAAAAAAATTGGCCAGTTTATAGGTAAGAAAATGTATATAAAAATTTAATTTTTAAAAAGATTCAAACTAATGCACAATTTTTTAAGTGTTTTCCAAATAATGTATAGTAATATAATTTTTAATATCAATTTTCCAATATTAAAACACATTATGGCTATCACATAAACTTTTGAAAAAACCTCTTGGGCACTGTGTGGACTTTTAAAAAACTTCGTGGGCACCACACAGAATTTTACAAAACTTTGTATACCATGCGAAATTTATAAAACATTGTATACCATGCGGAATTTGTAAAAATTTATGGTCACCATGCGGAATTTCCCTAAAAATTATCATAAACAAATAACAAGACCTACAAGATGATAAACATTGAAATCTTCTCACAGCTATCATCTACTCATAAATCAATACTAGCATTTTTCTTATGGGGGATCTAGTCTATGAGGAATAAAATTCTTTTTGAAAATCATGATGTAAGAAATATGGAACACTAGATAAAGACCATTGCACAATATAGGTTATCTTGGAAAAAAGCTCTAGAATATGATCTAGAGAACAATGAGGCTACATCTACGCATCTCAAACCTCAAAACAGACCAACATGCCATAAAAGAGTCAAATGGAAGAAACTGTTTGAGGGATTCATGAAGATGTATTTTGATGGAGCCATGGTCGCGTCTGGGCAAGTTGTTGCTGGGTTTGTTATCCGCGATAGCCGTGGTAGAGTGGTGTCATGCGGAGCGCAAGGACTTGGGAGCACGTCTTCTACTCAAGCTGAGTGTCTCGGTCTTCACGCTGGCCTTCTTTCCACTGTGAGGATGGGCTTCTCTCGCCTCATGGTGGAAGGCAAATGTCTGATCGTCATCAACGCCCTGCGAGAGATCGATACTTGCCCATGGACTATTGAGATGGTGGTTACCGATGTTCTCGGCCTCTGCAAAGCTTTTGAGGCCATCGACTTCTCCCACACGTTAAGGGAAGGCAACCAGGTCGCTAACAGATTGGTGCATGCTGGTTTGTTCTCCTCTTTTTCTCTTGAGCGGTGCCCAGCTGAGATTGAGGATCTAGTCCGTAAGGACGCCATTGGGCAGTGGTTCAACCGAAGTTGACCACCCCCAAACTTTCGCTTTGTATAAAAAAACAAATAACAATTTTAGTATTATTTTTTAATATTTTTTCAAAAATTCTTCTTAATAGACATACAAAAAAAATGAAAATTTTTCAGCAGCCCTGACTGAAATCCTGGCTCCACGAGGAACTGCCTTTAGCAGTTCTTTAAGTTCATTTAGTTGATTTCGACAATCAAACCTAGCAGAACTCCCAACAGTATAAGATCAGTAAAAAAACTACTCCCTTCGTTCCAAAATACATGGACTTTTCTTTTCGGCATGCTTTTTAAGAATCGAAAAACTCAATAAAATATTATTTTTAAATTAAATTTTTATACAATTTGATACTTATTACTAATAACTATGAAATTATATTAAAAATTTAATATTTTATAGAGTTTTTCGCTCCTTAAAAAGTGTGTCAAAAAGCAAAAGTCCATGTTTTTTTTAGTGGCGTGCGAGCACCTTATGTCAACAAGGTCGCGCGGTCCTAATCAACTCAAACCTGTCAACTAAACCACAGTAAATTATGCAGAACTTTATGCTACCGAATTCAATATATAAAGATCTAGACCAAATAAATAGGATTTTTTTTCTGGAATAAAGATCTTCAGTATCGGACCCTTATTAGTTGTGATAGGGTAAGTTTTCCAAAACAAATGTGGTGGTTTAGGCATCAGAAAAGCAAAAGAAATGAATCAGACCCTCCAAATGAAGCTACTATGGAAAATTCTGGCAGAGCCCGATAATGATTGGGTAACGTTGATTAAATACAAGTATTTACGATCTACTTCCATCTTTGAGTATAAGAAAGGTGGGGATATGTCCTGGCAATGGGTGAAACTAATCTCTCTAATTGACAAATTTAAGTCTGGTCTTATTTGGTCAGTTGGAAATGGAAAAACTATCAAAATTTAGATAGATAATTGGATTACAACTTCTGCCTTGCAGTCCTGGGAAGACTGTCCCCAAAACATTAACTCAGATGAAAAGTTTAGTGACTATATTCTGGGTGGTGGATGGTGGTCGGAGAAACTTCATAGTGTGTTACCCACAAACATCGTCAAACAAATAATGGACGTCCCACTGGCCATATCCTTCTTTGAGGACCGCTTATACTGGTGACCTGATAGAGTTGGATGGACAGATAATTGGATTACAACTTCTGCCTTGCAGTCCTGGGAAGACTGTCCCCAAAACATTAACTCAGATGAAAAGTTTAGTGACTATATTCTGGGTGGTGGATGGTGGTCGGAGAAACTTCATAGTGTGTTACCCACAAACATCGTCAAACAAATAATGGACGTCCCACTGGCCATATCCTTCTTTGAGGACCGCTTATACTGGTGACCTGATAGAGTTGGATGGTTCACAACGTCGAGTGCTTACAATTTTATCACTTCGCAATCATCCTGGGCAGATGACAACAACGCCTGGATTTAGAATATCGACGTTTCGCTAAAGATAAAAAAACTTTTTATGGAAAATTTGCCAGGTTAGTCTCCCGACTACTTCGAGGCTTGCTTCACGGGGTGTTTCCGTGCCCTCCACGTACAACCTTTGTAATGGTGCGGCCGAGGACGAGGTTCACATCCTAATCTGAAGGTTCGATAATATAAAAACAATGTAATAAGAAATACTCTAGAAGGGGGGTTGAATAGAGTATGCCCGTTTTTCGCAGAAAGTCTCAAGACTTTTGGAGATTGTACCAAAACCTTTGAGATAAACCTGAATCACAAAGTTAAACAATTCGAACCAAGTGCGGAAATAAGGTAAAGCAATAAGTAATGAACACGAGTAATTGTTTACGAGGTTCAGCGCAACTTGGCCTACGTCCCCGCCTAGGGTTCTTCCACAACCCTAGGATTCAAAGGCTTTATTGAATGCTTAGCTTAGGATCCTAATAGCTCACCGAGAAGCCTCTCTCCTATACAATTGCAATCTAGTCAACTCACGTTCCCTTGGAGTCCTAGACCAATCTAGAAGAGCCCCACCTCTCTCAACTATCTAGTACAATCCTCTAACTCTCGCAAATCAATAGCCTAGTGCAACTTCCCGAGTTGTAAACTCTCGAGTAACACTTGAAATAAATATATCCTATAAGCTCACAGTGACTCTCAAAGGCTTTGAAATAAACAACAAACTCTTGAGTGCTTAGCAGAGAGACACTTGGAAGACAGATCGCTTGAATGAATGAAAGCTCGTGTGTAGCACTTGTATCGTCTGTATTCTCCTTCCTTTCCTTTATATAATAGCATGAAGCCTGAGGATCTTCAACACCAGATCTCCAACGGCTCTTTCCAATCAGTCATGATCTTCAATCTTCTATATATGGATACTTTGAAACACCATGATCTATTTTGAACTGATCTCCTCAACATGTACAAGGAAGGATGTAATCTCGAATATAATTCTTGAAATGGTTAGTCATTCATATATATATATAATATAATGGAAGTATATAATAAGATAAAATAATATACGAATAATAAGATAGGTTTTGTATTTCATCAACTGTTAATGCTCCAAGGCCTTTGACACAAATATCCTGTCAAAGCCTTTGAAACATCTATTCCGATTTTCATCAAGGGAGGGAGTTATCAATCTCCCCCTTGATGAAAGACAAAACCTGTGCATCCCTGCAACTTAGTCAAACAAATATATCATAAATAAAATCGGACTAAGTACCTGCAAGGGTTAGACAAATGTTGGATCAAATAATTTTAAAGAAAGAGAACATCCAACTGAAAACCATAAATAAAAAACCAAGGTCTTTCAAGACCTTTAAGCAGAGGTTTTCAAAGTCTAACGATCATCTCCCCCTTTTTGTCTTTCAACAAAGGGCGGAGGTAAAAATAGTCACCAGAAATTCACCAAAAGTTTTGAAAAAGTTTCCAGCAAACCAGCAAAGTATCAAGTCAGGGGTGGGATAGGGTGGGTTAAGGTTTAGGCTAAGTCGTTCCAGAGCATCATCAGTGAGCCTCGTCCACAGTCCTTCCAACATCGTTGAAATCCCGCTCATCGTCGTCATCACCTCCTTCTGCAGCTCCTTAATATCCAGACGAACTTCCTCCAAGCCCAACTCTAGGTTGTCCATGCGTTCATCGAAAGCTGGAGCAGTGGGAAAGGCTTTTGAAGGAGTGGCAAGACTCAAGGTCCCTTGGGGAGACCGAGTGATGCCAATCTTTTCAAGGCCTTTAGAGTCGAACTTACCCGTATGACGCAGCTGTTCTTCATTTTTGACATCAATTCCAGAAGCTTTGAAGATAGGGGTCAAAAGGGTAGCAAAGGGGAGGGGAGAGCCTTTTCTGGCTTTTCTGGCATGAGCCATGGTTCCAAGGATAGTGTTGGTTAGATCAGGATCAAGGCCATTGAGAATGCGGTAGAGCAGGACCATGGCATTGTCGGTAAGGAGTGAGCCAGAGTTAAGATGGGGTAGGAGGCATCTAACAATGATGTTAAATGTAATTTTTGCCTCAAGGGTTAGGGATGAGTGGGTGAGTTGCTTTGAGGTGCTGTTGGATGCTTCAGGTAGAAGATATTTGGCTCGGGCTAGGATGATGCAATTTTCTTTTGAGGGGTGGATTTCAGCAGGTGGAACTGGTGTAGGTAAGCCTAGGGAATCTGCAAAATCATTGGAGTTGAGAGAGATTCTAACCCCTTTGACGACAGACTCCAAAGACCAACCATCAGTGTCGTTTTTGGCTTTTAGGTTAATGTAGAAGAGTCGGGTAAGCTCGGGGTAGTAAACAGTCTCAAGATTAAGAAGGTTCCAGGCTGGGGATTTTTTGAGGAGCTCAATGCAAAGTAACATCAAAGCTTCGAAGAACTCAACATCTAAAAAATCAGAACAACTAATCTTACGAGTTCTAAACTCGTCTACCCACTTACCAGCAGTCTCAGCATCTTGAAACCAAGAGGAGGGCAAGGATTGATTTACCTGGATATAGGCCGGGGAGTCTGCATTCTTTCTGCGCACAACTGTTGGAGCAGCTCTATTGACCGGCGCTGCAAGACCCTTGACAGTGCCCTTCCTGGTGCGCTTGGGGGATGGAGGCTTGACAGGAACATGGGCTTTCCGCTTCTCCGGAGACGGGGGAGGAGGAGAAGGAGAGGGAGATTCTTCCTCCTCTTCCTCAGACCCCGAGTCCTCAGCGGACCCCGCGTCATCTCCTTCTGGTTCCTCGTCCTCTCCAGATCCCTCTTGCTCCTCTTCTTCTTCTTCTTCTTCCTCAGGCTCCACCTCGGATGGAACCTCCTCGGCTTCGGCTTCCTTCCGAATCCGCTCAGCTTCTTCCTCAACCTTTTTCTTAGCAAGTTCGGTCTCCTCATCGGCCTTTTTCTGCCTCAAGGCCTCTTCGTCAGCTTCCCTGGCAGCATCTATTTCCAGGGCGGCATCAAGGTCGTCTTCCTCCTCTTCCTCGTCCTCTTCCTCAACCAAGATCTTTCTCTTCCCCTTTTGTTTAGCACTCAGGGGTTTCTTATCAGCGCGCTTCTGAGAGCCTTTGGGAGCCGTGGCCGTGCTCGCCTTAATGGTGCTCTGGACAACGGCTGGGATGATGGCTTGAGTAGCAGGTTCGGGTGTGGGAGAGGTAGCAGTGGCCTGGCGTCCCTTGGGGGTGGCGCCAAGTCTTCTGGGAGTGACAGCTTTCTTGGTTTTGGGTGCCATGGAAGTAGTCAGTTAGGGTTTCTTAAGAGGCGATTGAGAGGTTGAAGATGAAGAAGTGGAAAGGGTTTGGATAATTTCTGAGGTGTGGAGTAATCGGGTACATGATTTGGTTTAAGTAGAGAGAGAGGGTGACGGATTGATGGGACGGTTGAGAGTTCCAATGGGGGGAGGTAATGATACTTGCCAATTTAAAAACTTCCAAATTCAAATTTCAAATAATCCAAATAAATAGGAGGGAGATAACTGAAAAGATTTTGTTCCAAAATAAAATATCTCCAACGGTTCAAGGATAAAAACGGATTTTTGAAATAATAAAAATAATTGATTAAATATCTAGGAAGATATTAACAAAAAATGTGTGATCCGATATATGTACTCCACTGCTCAGTTTGCAGACGTTGACATAACTCTCAAAGGTCTTGACACTGAGTGGAGTTTATCTTTCGTAAAGGGAAAGCTCCCCCTACGAAAGTGCATCATTGTTAAGCATCCCAATCTCCCGTCTAATGAAGGTGAACCTGTCCTCTGCCAAAGGCTTAGTAAAGATGTCAGCCCATTGATAATCAGTAGAAATAAAAGATATGGACACATCACCTTTTTCAACGTGATCTCTAATGAAATGATGCCTTACATCAATATGCTTGGTCCTTGAATGCTGAACAGGATTCTTAGTGATGGAGATGACACTTGTATTGTCATACTTAATTGGAATACCTTTGAGGTTGATGCCAAGATCTCGCATTTGTTGAGCTATCCAAAGGATTTGGGAGCAATAGGCTCCAGCTGCAATGTATTCGGCTTCTGCAGTGGATAGAGCAACTGAATTTTGCTTCTTTGAGTGCCAACTGATCAAGGATGCTCCTAAGAATTGGCAACATCCTGATGTGCTCTTCCTATCCACCTTGTAGCCTGCAAAATCTGCATCAGAATATCCAATTAACGTGAAATCCTTTTGCTTTGGGTACCATAGTCCAAGTTCCTTAGTGCCATTGAGATATCGAAAGATCCTCTTCACAGCCACGAGGTGAGATTCTTTAGGATCAGCTTGAAACCTAGCACACACGCAAACACTAAACATGATGTCAGGTCTACTAGTCGTGAGATATAATAAAGATCCAATCATTCCTCGATACTCCTTTTGATTAACACTTGTTCCAGTCTTGTCTTGATCTAGAGACAATGTTGAGCTCATGGGAGTCTTGGCTGCCTTGGATTGATCCATCTTGAACTTCTTCAAGAGATCCTTAGTGTACTTGCTTTGGTTGACGAAGATCCCTTTCTTGGATTGATGAACTTGTAACCCCAAAAAGAAGTTGAGTTCACCCATTAAGCTCATCTCAAATTCACTGCACATGATGTCAGAAAATTCCTTTCACAAAGTTGTGTTAGTCGCACCAAATAATATATCATCAACATAAATTTAAATAACCAAAATGTCCTTTCCTTTGGTCTTGATAAAGAGTGTTTTGTCGATCAACCCCCTTTTAAAATCATTTTCTAAAAGATATTTAGACAAGCGCTCGTACCAAGCTCTTGGGGCTTGTTTCAAACCATAAAGCGCCTTGTCAAGTTTGTAAACATGATTGGGGAATTCTGAGCTTTCAAAACCTGGGGGTTGAGCAACATAAACTTCTTCCTCCAAGAAACCATTAAGAAAAGAACACTTGACATCCATTTGATATAACTTTATGCTCATGAAAGATGTAAATGCTAATAAAATGCGAATGGCTTCAAGCCTGGCTACGGGAGCAAAGGTCTCCTCGTAGTCAATACCTTCCTCTTGATTGTAGCCTTGGGCAACAAGCCTTGCCTTGTTCCTCACAACCTTACCATTCTCATCCAGCTTGTTTCGAAATACCCATCGAGTGCCAATGACTGATTGATGCTTTGGTCTAGGCTTCAAAGTCCAGACTTTGTTCCTCTCAAATTCGTTAAGTTCACTTTGCATAGCTATAATCCAGTCTGGCTCCTGAAGTGCCTCATTTACCTTCTTTGGCTCAGTAAGAGAAACAAACGCGTTAAAAGCACAAAGATCTTCAAGTTTAGAACGAGTTTGACCACTAGAAGTAGGGTCAGAAATGATATCCTTTAATGAGTGTGATGATGAGTATTTGAATTTCCTTTTGCTAGTCTCAGCTCCTTGATTCGTCACACCATCAGGATTGATTTGTGGTACATTTGACTCCGTGGTTCTGTTAGGTTCAGTTACAGCAGTTTCTGACGTCTCAACACTGTTGGATTGGACACCAAGGGCTTTGGATGAATCTTCAACACCTTGGACCAATTCTTCAGTGTTAAGAATCGATTCCTGCATGTTCCTTTTCTCTGTGTTCATGGTAGCAGCATCATCACCTTCCTCGTTCTCTTCATGGATATTAAGATCTATATCTTTTTGGGTTTGAAGGAGCTACGTGTTTGTTTACCTCGTGTGCAAGCATTGCACATGTCAATACCTTTGAAGTCCATCTCAGGTAGCCCTCTTACAAGCCCTTTGGACACAAGCTTCTGTAGTGTATGTGGACTCACATGACCGAGTCTCCTGTGCCAAAGCCTTGGATCGTCCGTCAAGACCTTTAAACAGGTTAAGCTTCCTTGTGCCACTTGATCAGCATTTACAGCGTATATGTTGTTGTAACGATATGCAGTCAGAATAACTTCACCCGTATCATCTCTGCACACAACAATGTCGCATTTCCCTTTGTCACCAAGAGTGATTGTTCCCGTGGATTGCTCCTTTAGATCATGAAAGAGAGAACTCTTCCCACTCATATGCCTCGAACATCCACTATCAATAATCCATTTGTGTTCTTTCACCTTGGTGATCTCCTACAAGACAAACATCAACCTTTGTGGCTAGACCAATAAGCAAATTTGGATCCATTGTTGGGGTAAACCATATTTGGTAAAATAGTGCCTTTTGGAACCCAAACTTGTGTTATCCGTTCTTTTCTCAAATGAACAGGAAATGTATTACGAATAATGTATGGATCCTTTCTTCTATAAGGGCAGGTCTCTTTTACATGTCCCTTTCTAGCACAATGGTGAGATATAGGAGAGGTTCTGCTTCCTTTAGCCTTTACAAAAGTGGTAATGTGTTGCTTCTTTAAAAACTTTGGATTGTAACCAATACCACTTTTGTTTAGAGAGCTTTGTTGCTCACCCAACATCTTATCGAGAGTGCCTTTGGATTTGGTAAAACTTATGAGGGCTGTCTGTTGGTCTAGAATCTTATTATTCAGGGAGATCTTCTCGTTCTCTAAGTCATGATGCTCATTTCTTAGAGAGGAGAGATCTTGCTTGAGTTCAGATTTCTCCGAGTCAAGCGTCTTGACTTTAATGTCAAGACCTGAATAAGAAGCTTCAAGACCTTTGACCCTCATAGACAGATCCTCATCAGTTCTTTCCTGGTCCACAGTTCTCTTAATAAGAATGTTAGTTTGGGCAATAAGCTTCTCTTCATTGGCAATCATATTTGAAAGGAATTCCGATAATACCTCTTTTGGACTTTCCATAAGTTCTCTTACAGTAGCTTCAAGCTTTTCATCGTGGGATCCATCTTCTGAGGCCATAAGACAGATGTTGGCCTTCTCATCATCGGAGTCAGAGTCGGAATCACTCCAAGTAGCCACCATGGCTTTCTTCTTCCATTTGTCACCTTTCTTGGGCTGACTCTTTGTCTTTTGAGGGCAGTCCTTCACAAGATGATCTGTTTCACCACATTCAAAATAAAACAACGGTTTAGTCTTCTTTTCATACTTGTTGTATTGAGGCTTACCTCGAAATTTTGAAGACTTTGATCCATCCTTGTTGTTGAATTGCTTCTTCATTTTGAGAATTCTAGCAAGGCCTCTTGTGATAAGAGCAAAAGGATCATCCTCATCGTCATCCTCATCTTCGGAATCAGATCCATCCTTGACTCATCCTTCTTAGACTTGAGTGCCAGGTTCTTAGTGCTGGTTGGAAGTTCTCCATCGTCTTCATTAAGGATCATCTCATGCGTGATCAGCTTTCCAAGAAGGTCATCAAGGGGTAGAGTGGTGAGGTCCTGGGCTTCCTCTATAGTTGTTACTTTTGGACCCCATTTCTCATTTGGAAGGCACCTCAGTATCTTCCTTACTTTCTCAACGTTGGTAAAGCTCTTGCCGAGAGAGTCAAGGTTGTTGGTGATTTTTGTGAATCGTGTGAACATGGCCTTGATTGACTCATCAGACTTCATCTTAAAGAGCTCGTACTTTCGAATGAAGATGCTGATCTTGGTGTCTTTTACTTGGCTCGTTCCTTCATAGGTGACGACCAACTTGTCCCAAATCTCTTTAGCTGACCTACAAGAAGAGATACGGTTAAACTCATCAGTGCTAAGACCACAATAAAGTAAGTTAATAGCCCTGTAGTTCTTGGAGATGGTTTCAAGATCCGCTTGGTTGTATTCAGACTCCTTCTTTGCAACTTTGGTGTCATTTGGTCCATCCTTCTCTGGAATCTTTGGACCATTCTCTATAATGTTCCAAAGCTCTAGATCTTGGTCTATGATGAACATCTTCATCAAAGATCTCCAGTGGACAAAGTTGTTTCCTACAAAGAGTGGCGGTCTGCTTGTGGACCTTCCCTGTGCAAATCCTCCGCTTGCTTCACCAGACATGATCGAAAACTCACAAGATTGTTAGATCAAAAGCAGTGAGTAAAGCTCTGGTACCAATTGAAGGTTCGATAATATAAAAACAATGTAATAAGAAATACTCTAGAAGGGGGGTTGAATAGAGTATGCCCGTTTTTCGCAGAAAGTCTCAAGACTTTTGGAGATTGTACCAAAACCTTTGAGATAAACCTGAATCACAAAGTTAAACAATTCGAACCAAGTGCGGAAATAAGGTAAAGCAATAAGTAAAGAACACGAGTAATTGTTTACGAGGTTCAGCGCAACTTGGCCTACGTTCCCGCCTAGGGTTCTTCCACAACCCTAGGATTCAAAGGCTTTATTGAATGCTTAGCTTAGGATCCTAATAGCTCACCGAGAAGCCTCTCTCCTATACAATTGCAATCTAGTCAACTCACGTTCCCTTGGAGTCCTAGACCAATCTAGAAGAGCCCCACCTCTCTCAACTATCTAGTACAATCCTCTAACTCTCGCAAATCAATAGCCTAGTGCAACTTCCCGAGTTGTAAACTCTCGAGTAACACTTGAAATAAATATATCCTATAAGCTCACAGTGACTCTCAAAGGCTTTGAAATAAACAACAAACTCTTGAGTGCTTAGCAGAGAGACACTTGGAAGACAGATCGCTTGAATGAATGAAAGCTCATGTGTAGCACTTGTATCGTCTGTCTTCTCCTTCCTTTCCTTTATATAATAGCATGGAGCGTGAGGATCTTCAACACCAGATCTCCAACGGCTCTTTCCAATCAGTCATGATCTTCAATCTTCTATATATGGATACTTTGAAACGCCATGATCTATTTTGAACTGATCTCCTCAACATGTACAAGGAAGGATGTAATCTCGAATATACTTCCTGAAATGGTTAGTCATTCATATATATATAATATAATGGAAGTATATAATAAGATAAAATAATATACGAATAATAAGATAGGTTTTGTATTTCATCAACTGTTAATGCTCCAAGGCCTTTGACACACATATCCTGTCAAAGCCTTTGAAACATCTATTCCAATTTTCATCAAGGGAGGGAGTTATCATAATCGAATGTCCATTTGTTCGTTCTCTGCACCAATTTACTCAACGAATTAACTCAACTCTTGACAAAATGATCTATCAAAGTCGGGATATAAAACCTATTATGTCTTTCTTAGGGAGCAACCTCAGTGTCGAGGCTAAAATAGAGCTTGCCTTTGTGTGGTGGAATAGTTGGTACAATTGGAACCGATTCGTTTTTAGGAATATTCCTATCCCTCAGAGGGATATCACACTATTGTTCATTAAAACTCAAATTCACAATTGGAAAAACAAAAAACTCTCCAACTAGAATCTGGTACAACATGCACGAAGGCAAAAAGAAAAAAGAGTAAATATACTAAATGGCGTAAACCTCCAATTAGAATCTTCAAGATGAATTTTGATGGCTCTTCGCTATCTAATAACGACAGCTCAGCGGGTGCAGTTATCCAGGACTGGGAAGGGCGACCTATAAACATAAGCTTTCAGAAACTTGCCTTTCAAAGTCCTCTGAAGGCCGAGGCGCTACCTTTAAAACTAGCAATCTAACAGGCCACCCATCTTCGTATTGGAAAAAATCCACATTGAGGGTGACTCCTCCATAATCATAAATCCTTTAAGTAAACAAACTACATGTCCGTGGGAAATTGAGCTCCTACTGTCAGATGTGAAACTGTTACTATCGACTATGAAAGAAGTTTTCTTCTTTCATGTTCCCCGGTTGGGCAATAGAGTGGCAGATAAGGTTGCATACCTTTGCCACTCTGCCTGAGGTATCGATATTCACAACAACTCATGTCTTCTTGACCTCATCCGCAAGGATGCTGCCGGGTAGAGCATGCTCACCCGAATTTTTTCCTAATAAAAAAAAGAAAAAAAAATAAAAGTCCATGTATTTTAAAACGGAGGGAATAATTCCTCATTTCTCTGTTTTTGTTTATTGGTGACATTAAAATCCCTAGAACGCATATTTTACCCAATGGAGCTACATTCCATTTTCAACACGTAAATCCTTAACCCCTCCCCGTACGACGGACTATTAGCTCAGCGGTACTTTTCAATACACATTTTAAGGAGATAAAAACTCTATAAAATATTTTTTTAATGAATTTGTTTTTATAAGTTCATACTTATGATTAAAAAATATGAAATTATTTTAAACAAATTAATAAAAAAAAATATTTTATAGTATTTGTACCTCTATACAATGCGTACACATAATGAAAAAAAAATATTTATTTTAGAATGGAGGGAGTACAATAGTATGTATCTAAAAAAATAGTACCATAGTATGCAAGTTGTAGTTTTTAGATATGTTATTTCAATGGACGTGATTCATAAATTTACAAGTTCAACCCTAATTTGAACTAATTAATCACAAATAAAAACCTAATTCGAAACCCCAAATTATAAAAAAAAAAAGAAATTGAATCCTTGGTTGTCGTCGATTCAGGGACGAAGCCTCCTTCTCCTCCAGGTTAGGCGTCGAACCGCTTCTCCAATTTCTTCGTTTTTTTTCTCATTCCACTGTGTGTCCTCAAGGACCTCGAGGATGCGGGTCGCTCTCCTTCTTCACCTCTTCTTCCGGCGGCCGCGAGCTCTCGTCTTTGGCGATTCGTGCTTCTTCAATCGCCTCACATCTCCTCTGGTTTCTTCGTTCATGACTTCCCTTCCCTCCTGAGCGATAAAGAACAAATTAACAAAGCCTGACTTCACACTATTAGCTTTAACACCCCAGAGGCACAAGGCGAAACACACACATTACTCATGGGTACCGAGCAAATTTCGTTAATCTTTTATACACCACACGGAATAGATAATACCTTGGGGTACCAGACGAAATTTCTGTCATCTTTATTTTATTATTTAAATAGAATTTAATGTATAATTAAATTTATTGGATTAAAATGTTAGAAAAAATGAAGGTAAAAGCGTATTTTCACTTGTTTTAAAACATAATTGTGACTTCGGGTGGTGATTTGCTAACAATGTGTATATAATGTGTGGTTTGCCGTAATTTTGCATAAATTGAATACGTGGTTTTCAACAAAGTATAATATTTTAGGGGTGGTTTTCTCCAATTTTCCCATTAATCAAATCTTCGTCCTAGTTGTATGTTTTTTATTAGATAAGAATTCGAGTTCAGACATATCTGAAACTCGAAGACCGGCAAGCCGACAAACGAAAAACCGTCTAAAAAACAAAACATACAACAATACATAGAAGTGCAAAATTAGGCAAACACACTGATGCGAGACCATCAAGGATACCTCCGGAACCTCCGGACATACCTAGTCTCAAGTGTGGTTCAACTTCAAAAGGAGTCGTTGAAGACTTACTTATGTTATTCCCTTGTTGTCGCCCTCGGCGCCGACACCAGGAGCATCGAAGCTGTGACCTGAAGATGATATTTGCTTACTGTTGGTATCGACGTCGACATCAGACCCTCGACGCCTAGACCTGGGCGCATAGATTTCATATGAGCCGAAATTCTGAAGCCTATTTTCCTGTATGGGCTGAATTCTCTTTATGTTGGAACCCTAATTTTCGTTGTTATTTTTAGTATCTCTTTTACTTAAGTTATTTTTAGTATTTTAGGGATTTAAGTTAATTTCTATTTTATTTATTATTTTTATCTTAAATCAGCCCATAGGTTATAAGAAGGGTTGATTCCTCCATTGTAAGGCAGCACGTACAATTTTTATGAAAAATTCTCTCTTTTTGTGTGAAAAATTCCTCCATAGGTTATAAGAAGGTTATAAGAAGGGTTGATTCCTAATTCGCCATGTTTTACACTTACTTTTATATCGATTTCTGCATACATTTCATGCATTTGGGTTAGAATAATACAGAATTTGTGTAGTTTACACTTATTTGCAATATATAGAGGTCTACACAAGTTTTGGTCATATTTCGCAGAAATCGGACGCACTTTGGAGCTTAAAGGAAACTCGTGGAGAAGCTAAGAATGGTGCAGCTGGAGAAAAGACCATTTTTCATCATTCTCCGTTCTGAATCAAGCTTTGATGTCTTCATGAGAGTTGTAGCCCTCGGAAAGAGCTTTCCAACGCATGGTCATATGCGTCAATCCGACAAACGAGGACTCGGGAAAGTGCGTTTCAAGAACAGAGCAGAAAGCTGAAGCCAAGTGTACTCGATATCGAGTACACCATACTCGATATCGACCAACTTTGTCGAGCAGAGCTGATCGAGGACACTGAGTCAGAGACAACCCGACTCCCGAAATCCTACTCGATGTCGAGGAGGCCTTGTCGAGATCGAGAAGCCATGCCCGGAGTCGACGAGCTGTGCCAAGTCGAGAAGCCGAAGACGGAGACGCCGAGCCAACCCTACTCGATCTCGAGGAGGCCTTGTCGAGATCGAGGAGCCAGAACCACCAGATCCGAGCCATGTCGAGCAGGGCCACCCGACCAAGCTAGCCAGACGACGAATCCTACTCAATCTCGAGTACACCCTAGTCGAGATCGACGAAGGCCAGAGCCCAGATCCGAGCTTGTTTAGCACACCTACCCGAGGAGACCTAGTCTGCAAGACTTTCCTACTCGAGGTCGACTACGCTTACTCGAGGTCGACGAGCGTCAGGAGCCAAGACCGAGCCACATCGAGCACCAGTTAGCCAAGACGACGAGTCCTAGTCGATGTCGACAAGGCTTTGTCGAGGTCGAGTAGACCCCGTTTCCAGAAACGCGTCGTCGAGGGTTGCCCTAGTCGAGCTGGGATTCCTTGGGGCCGAAGGAGGAAGATTCTATCCAAATACATCAAGTCTATCTATGGAAGAAGAGTTCTACCTACATTGGAAGATATTTTACCTAATTTAGATATAGTTTTCCTTAGTTGATTTATTTCCATTATGCAATTTATTTATCTTTTATCATTTTAGATATAATTTTAGATATAGATAGGAGATTCTATCCTTGATTAGCGAGGATTAGAAGACTATAAATAAGGCCCTAGGGGCTCAGTTTTATTCATTCAATTCACACACAATTCAATTCACAAGCTACAGAAGTAGTTCCACAGAGAAGTTTAGGAGTTCTAAAGTTTTTAGGGTTTTGGCTTTCAGCGAAAGTTGATTGCCGGAATTGTAAAGGCTTTTTGAATATAGTTTAATGCAAGTTATTTCTTTTCATTCAATGTCTGTTATTGCAATGAGGCGTGAGTAGTCCACCCACTTCTGGGGCTGGGGTGAGCCCGACGGTGGCCATGTGAGATGATGCGGTAAAGGTCAGATCTTTTCGTGCAATTCGTCTTCTAACCCTATGAGCACGATTCTTTTGCGAAAGTTGATGGTGATCCTTGTTTGTATTATTGAAGCGAAAGTGATCTTAATGCAACTTGGATTAATTATGTGAAAAAGGGTTAGTAACAATTAGGGTTTATGCGAAAGCCTCTATTTGCCTATTTGTTAATGACGAAAGTTATTTGATGGAAAGGATGATCTTTTGTGCCTTTATGTGTTACTTTGCATGGTTATCGTTGTGGTGTTGATACCCTGGCTTTGGAAGTCTTTTATATATTGATTTATTTCGTCAAAAATCCGAGTTCTGTGTTCTAAATCTACCTTTTAAAGTTTCTGTCTTTTACTCGATCTAGAGTTACTGTTGTCGACCTAGAGGAAGCCTTTGTCGATCTCGAGTGGGCTTTGTCGAGATCGAGTACACTGTTGTCTTGATCGAGTTTCTGTCGTCGATTCTGAACTTGTCTTTGCTTGCCCTTTGTCGATCTCGAGTTGACTGTGGTCGAGATCGACGAGCCCTTTGCTTTGCTTTTATTTGTTGCTTTGCGTTATTTTATGTCCTTGCTTTATTTCCTGTTTTGCTTTGTTCTTTGCTTTTGTTTTTCTGCTTTTGTTTCTGTCTTTCTGCTATTCTGCCTGTGAGATCTGTTGCTACCTAAGAACTGCTGACGTGCTTCCTCGTGGATTCGATCTTGACTATTCTCTTACTACAACGGGAGGAAGTCTTGTATTTATTTGCTGAGACAGGGAAGTCAGTCTGAACTTTATTTTATATTTATTTCATACTTGACCATCATCCTGCAACAACAGATATCGAGTTCATTCTTGGTGTTCTTGAGTCTTTTGCTTCCGTTCTTGTTATTTCTTGTTTCATTGCACTAATCTCTTGTTTGTGATTGTTTGTGGTAGCTAGCCTAAACACATAGCCTTAGTCGAGACCATTGAGCCGACTCAGCCTTGTGTTCGCACCCTCTTGGACACATACATAGCTGACGGCAGCCATTGCCTCCCTAGGTGAATTCGGCCAACACAATCTCAAGCCCTAATTTGTTGTTGCTTCTATCTTATTCTATCCTAGATCTATCTATTTTAATTGCCTAAATTAAATTCTGATTTTTTTTTGTGGTAGATATAATTGCTTTATCTATCATAGAATATACAAGGTTTTAGATAGATCTACTTGCCAAAGATAGCCAAACCTCAACTATATATATTTCATAAGGGCTACAAATTTTATTTTATTCACCTTCTTATACTATTTTTCGAGTCCTCTTATTTAATTGTTGCTTTCTTGCATTAGGATAAACAAAAATCAGTCAGTTCCGAAATTCTTCAAAAAAAAGGGAGACATTTAAACTTTGACCTAGGAGGATAAAATTCACTAGGGGCAAAAGTAAGTTTCAAAAAAAAAAAAAAAAAAGAGAGAAGAATTGTTGTTCTAGTGCAAGAAACCTCAAAGGACCATATTGGTGATTTTTTTCTAGCCTAGTCGACCGCCCTTATACACTCTACCTTCTAAACACAACCTTGAAACTCTACCCTTGTAACTACAACATCCTTACTGAGGGTTTAAATCAAAAGAGGTAAATTTCCAAGTTGTTTATTTTATTTCTTCTCTATTTCCACAAAATCAGTCCTTAGTCTTGTTTTAATTTATTTGTGTCAAGCACTTCTTCCCTTTGTCGAGTGCTCATCATCAATTGTCGAGTGCTCAGTAGCCTTTGTCGAGTACAACCTTTGTTCAGCCGTTCTCCTTTGATCTATTACCTTGTATTGCTAGGTTCTAGCTTGAGTGTTGATTTTCCCAAGGCGGATTGAAACAACAAGCGTGACATACCAATTAGAGAGGGAGTGTGAGTGATACACTTGTGAGTTGTTTATATTTTCACTAACTTTTACCTACTTCTTTGTTTGTTGCTTTTTGATGTCTAACCAGGGCAACAACATGATTACTGAAGTTGAGTTGTTCAACAACATGAAAACCATGATGGAGACCTTGATTAAGATAGATAAAAGATTGAGGGCACAAGAGCTTCGGTTCGGCTTACCGGTAAAACATATTGATTGTTCTTACCCCGTGTTTAGTTCTTGTTTTGGCTCTAATACGATGCCTAGACAAGGAGTACCACCTAAAGATGACGTGCCACCACATGAAAGGGAAGAAACTCATCCTATTTCTAATCAACTTAATGTTTCTCCTAGCATAGATATTCAGCTTGTTGATGAAATTAAAGAGCATGTTAATAATGATCAAGATGTTAATTTACTTGCCTATGATCATAATGTTTGCATTGAATACGAGCATGATGATTCTTTGGTTGTTAGTAAACTTTTAAATGTTCAACCTATGCCTTGTGATGATAATCAAAGAGAAGATTTGTGTCATATTAAATGCTTAACAAAAGACAACGTTTCTAATATGATCATTGATGGTGAAAATAGTTCTAATATTGCTAGCCTTGAATTAATTGAAACTCTAGCCTTGAAAAAGGATGAAAACTCGCTAGCATTGGATGGCAACATAATGATACATGAACAAGCTAGAGTGCATATTGCGTTAGAACATTATGAAAATGATATGAAATATGAATTATGCACTAATCACGTTTCTTTTCTTGGTTTTGTAGAGAGCTCTTTTTTTTTGATCCTTTCCAGTTCAAGTGGGCTTTGCCCACTCTACATCTGGATCGGGTTACTGTAGGCCCAATTAAGGGGTTGACCCTCCCACTCACAAGTGTCTCCATGTTTCCACGAGGATTCGAACTTCGAACCTCGAGGCATGGGATGTAGCCCCATAACCACTACACCAACTTGTGATTGGTTGTAGAGAGCTCTAATGTCCTACAAGTTGACGAAGCTGAGATCAAACCCATAACGGGGTGGTCAATCCCTACATCAATCGGTCTTGCGACGAGTTTCCATGGGCATGAGGTTTTCGATCCAGGAGCTCGTGTGGATGCCTTTGCGGAATCATATGCGACCTTGGATTCGAGGTCGAATCCTTTTCAAGAAAGGGAGACTAATGCGGGACCATCAAGGATACCTCCGGAACCTCCGAACATACCTATTATGAAGTGTAGTTCAACTTCAAGAGGAGTCGTTGAAGATTTACTTATGTTATTCTCTTGTTGTCGCCCTCGTCGTCGACACCAGGAGCATCGACGCCGAGACCTGAAGATGATATTTGCTTACTGTTGGTATCGACGCCGACACCTGACCCTCGACGCCGAGACCTGGGCGCATAGATTTCATATGGGCCGAAATTCTGAAGCCTATTTTCCTATATGGACTGAATTCTCTTTATGTTGGAACCCTAATTTTCATTGTTATTTTTAGTATCTCTTTTACTTAAGTTATTTTTAGTATTTTAGGGATTTAAGTTAATTTCTATTTTATTTATTATTTTTATCTTAAATCAGCCCCTAGGTTATAAGAAGGGTTGATTCCTTCATTGTAAGGCAGCACGTACATTTTTTTATGAAAAATTCTCTATTTTTGTGTGAAACACAAGAGTGCAAGTAAATCGATTCGAAGCGTTGCTCATCGATTGAACAATTGGTATAGATCTTGCTTGGTTTGCTTTGTGTTCATCAACCTCGCGAGAGCTTGGTGATCCTGGTGATCACAAGTCCCCTCCTTGTGCCTCCAAGTTCTCCGCTTGGTTGTGTAAGGTTGTAGAGGCGGGCTTTATAGTCGTTGTTACTTGGTTCCTACCCTCTTAGGAGGCCTGGGGTCTTTATCTCGTTCTATCTTAGTTTGAATCATCAAATCTATCGGTCTTACATTGATTTTGTCGAGTCTTTTGTTGCTGAATTTTCGAGTCTAGAGTCTTGTTTAGATCGAGTTCTTGTTGTCTCGAGTTCTTGGTCGATATCGAGTTCATTATTGGTGTTCTTGAGTCTTTTGCTTCCGTTCTTGTTATTTCTTGTTTGATTGTCGAAGATCGGGCCATCCTACGGCTAACCCCGTATCACACACTCTACAAAAAACGAAACCAAGCAGACCTAAACCAAACTAGATGTGGACAAAGACGACAGACGAAGCCAAGCCCCCACACTACAATAGTACTGTAGGCCAGTGATACATCAAGAACCGAGCATCCTGTGGATAGTGAGGACGAAACTCCAGGTAAGCAGTCAATAGAGCTGGCAAAACTCGACCCGAACCCGAAAACCCGACTCGGTCGACTCGGAACCATTTGTTCTGAATACCAATCCAACCCGACCCATTTTGGACCCGAAATCCAAATAACCGATAACCAAATCTCACTCAAATACGAATGAACCGAACCCGATTCAACCAAAACCTATTAAGACCCGAACTCGTTATAACCGAAACTCGAAATAACGCAAACTTTAAGATGCATTCTAGTAAATTTTTTAAAAATGAATCTTGAAATAACTGAAACCCGAGACAACCAAAACCTGAAATAGCCGAAACCCGAGATAATTGAAAACTGAATAACCGAAACCCGATACAATCAAAACTCGAACCCGACCCAACCGATTGACCAAATTATTAGACATTACCCGTAACCCGAATGACACGAAACCCAACTAACCGAACTCGAACCCAACCCGACCCACCCGATTGCCACCTCTAGCAGTCAAACCGAATAGTGAAGACGTCATGATACACACTATCATGACCCCAACCTATCCCAACTCCGATAGCCAGAACCAAAATCCACGGGGAAGATCGACAAGCCACGCCACCGTAGAGTCGTACACTGCCTGAGTACGCAAGGAGCACCCAAAAACCCTATCGGGATTTAGTCAACCTGAACGGAATTTAGTACACGCCCATACGAGCGGGGTTTGATACACTTGTGGGATTATAATCTAAATGTATATATGAATCTGACAATTTTAACCAATATTATCCCCTCCCCCTCCTCCACATTTAATCCCCATATATATCAAATGAAATGTTTTTTTGCCTTAATTTCGGGCTTCTCCGGACCCAAGGCAAAAACTTGGGCCCAAAGCATGTGCTCAATACAGACGTTTACACTCCCAAAATGAACAAAGTTACAAGAGAACGACAAGGTATGTTTTCGAACACCGGACTAGCCATCAGGCCACCGGCAGCGAGGAGCCCCGCAACAAGTCAGCGCTAGCACAACCGATGCCAACCAGAGGTCGATTGTTTGAATTAGATTAGACCGATCAAGGAAAATAGATCCTCGATCACGAATCTACAAAAGCCCTAAGGAATTAGAGCATTTTGGCCCAAAATCAATTGCGAATGTAAGGGGATGCTGAGCCTCATGTGAGGGTACCGAAGACAACGGAGACGGAGTACAACCCCACTGAGGGCGACCGGTTGAATCGCACATCCGAGCGAGGAGGAGAAGACGCGGCCGAAGCTGAGATTTTTCACGCGGAGGAGGTGGAATGGTGCCTCCCAGAGGAGTGTTGGGACTCTCAAAAGAGAGCGTTTTCTCTTCTCTCAAAAGAGAGCGTTTTTCTTTCTTCCGACTTGTATGTGTCCCTTGTAAATATGAACCCATTTTAAAATTTCATCAAATTAATATGGACTCATTTTAACTACAATTTAAACATGTATATAAGGTCATAAATCATAACAAGTGTAATGCATAATGTTACATATAATGTGGTAGAGGATCTACTCACGTATAGTTGCAGAAATACAAGGAGACCAAGAGAAATTATGGCGGGGATGTAACTGAATTTCAGCCATCCTCATTTTCAATGGATTAACCCTAACCATTCATTTTTCATTTTAATTTTACTTTTTAAAAATCTTTTGTTTCTTTAGACCTAGCAAACCCAGCCTAGGCATCATCCCCTTCCTTGATGATTTTTGTTTTTTTTTTCTCGTTTTTCATTCCTTCTTCTTTGCCTAGACTTAATCTTCCATCCTCCTTCTAAAAACCTGGTTACGAGTTTTAATCAATCGAAACTTTGTATCATAACCATCAACATTAGAAATGGGACGCGTGAAGCTTCAAATAAAGAGGATAGAGAACACGACAAATCGACAAGTAACATTCTCCAAAAGAAGAAATGGCCTCATCAAGAAAGCTTATGAGCTCTCCATCCTTTGCGACATTGATATCGCCCTCATCATGTTCTCTCCTTCTGGCCGTCTCAGCCAATTTTCTGGCAAAAAAAGGTTTTCTTTCCCAATAAAAGTTATTTTATCGCTTTATATTATACCGATCAACATAATGGATCAATAATCTAATAAACTACATAATCCATTCATGATCAATTTTCCATTTTCAGAATTGAAGATGTTCTTGCACGTTACATAAGTATGCCTGACTCGGAACAAGATAAAACATGGTGTGTATTTGTGGCATTATAATTTGCATATATACATATATGAAACTAACTTTTTTGGGTTCTTTTTATTCTGCATTTTCTTATGTTTTTGTTTTTGTTTTGTTGGTCACAGCCTTGTCCAGAACAGAGAGGTATGACATATGAAACTAATTAAACTGCAATTTTGATTTGAATTTTCTCTGTTTTCTTGGTGATTTCTGTGAGGATTTGGAGAAAATCTTATGAAAGTGGTCTGAATGTTTGCAGTATCTGATCAACACCCTAAAGCAGGTCAAGCAAGACAATGACATGGCTCTTCAACTAGCCAAGTTTGTTCCATCTTTTTCTTAAATCTATTATCTCTCATATTTTGATTATTTGAGATTTAAATCAATTACTATTACTTTAAATTTTGGTGCTTTTGTTTTAATGAAATTTCAATTTCCACAGTCCAGCAGGGTCTACATCAAATTTGGAGGCAGGAGCTAATGTGCTTGTAAGACAGATTCATTATTTGATTCAAAGATTAATTAATCCTTAATGTGAAATTAAGGTGTGTGTATATATATTCTGAAATCTTAAATTTCAACAACAGGAACTCCAGCAAGAGATTAGTAATCTGCAACACCAGATTCGGATTGCTGAGGAACAATTGAGGTTATTGTTTAATTGCGTTTGTAGTATATTCAATCAAATTGATGCATTAATTGAAAAATTAAATAATGTATTTGGAAAATCAAGCAGGCAGTACGAACCTGATCCGATGGCACTGTCATCAGTAGGAGAACTTGATTCGTATGAGAAAAATCTGATGGAGATGTACTCGCGTGTTACACAAAGACAGGTATTCAAATTGAACAATTTCTATATTGAATTAATTAGCAGTTGTAACAACTGTTTGCATTTGTGCGCAGAAATTCCTATCGAGCAATCAAATGTCGAGTTACGATCCATCCAATCTTCAGGTAAATATGATTAAATGGTTGATAAATAAATGAATGAAAAGTGGATGGGATGTAATTGGAATTAGGGTTGGTGGGTGGAGCCAAACGCGCCCTAAACGATAAGATGGAAGAAGTTGATGAATGAAAACGTACGTCCGTTGTAGTTACTGTTGGAGGGGAACGAGCAGTCGGGGATGCCTGGGTCCTTCGAGAGCGAGGTGATAAGCTGGATGCCGGAGAACGGACAGAGCCAGATGTTCGGGGAACACCACCCATCGTCGGTGGCGATGCCGCCGATGAGGAACACTCCGTCCTCCGCCGCCATCTACGACTACGCGGAGTCCTTATCCCACGGCGCCGGTACAAGCCTGCAGCAGCAGCAGCAGCAGGCAGACCCCAACAGCATCGCCGGCTGCAGCAGCCACATCGGCGACGCCAATTGCAACATCATTCCGCCGTGGCACCACCCTTACTCTTCTGCGGACCAACTCCTCTCGGCTCTCCTCCCGCCCTCGTCTTTTCCTCATAGTCACATGAAGGAGATGGGGGCCACCGATACGTCATCAATGATGACGAATATCAAAGGAGAGGCCCCACAGGCAGACTGCCCGACTCTGCAGTGCAGTGAAGAAGGATCCAGCAGCTACGAGAGCAAAAATGTTCAGCAACTCAGCGCCCAATAACGTTCTATTCTTCTTCTTCTCGTTATCCCCCCCTTCTATTCTATTCTATAATTTATAAAGAGGAAAAATCCAATAATGTGGTGAGAAATAAGCATTTCCTTTCTTCTTGTAAGTATACATATTTTACCAATTGATGTTTATGCATGTAACTAATTACTATTTATATATATTATAATGGGGGCATTACAACTTCAATATGAAACATTATTCGCGAAATCAGATATATACCCCTAAAAAAAATTTGAACAATTAATTTAGAATTATGTATATAGAATAGCAGTTAGACAAAAAAAAATAAAAAAATTTGGGTGGGGAATTTGCAAAAGTGGGTTTAATATATTTTAACCAATTTTTTTTTGGAGCTGAGAGCATCTACATTTGTTTTGCTTTCTACGATTTCTTAACTATATGTTATCACTCATCTCTTCATCTCTTCGCACCAAAAAAAAAAGAAGACGAAACTTATCTTGCCGTTAGACTCACCCAACTTCAATTGATTAGTCTAAGATATATATATTTCAGTTCAAAAACTTACCGATGAGCGAAAGAGAGACCCCGTAGCCCTCGTCGGCACTCCCTGGCCGCCATCAGCGACCTGCCTGTTCCCCCTCCGCCCCCGGTGGAAGATAACTAGAATCGGGTTGCTAATGAACCTGAGGGCACTACTGATGGTGGGACACCACCGGCCCCGGAGCAAAATGCGAATGAAGCCAAAACTCCACCACTGACGGACAGTCGGACACCAACAAGATCGATGGAAGGTTTACAACACGGATGATGATATTTTGCCGGAGGAGGATGATCCTTAGTGCCCTACAATACTGTTGAATAAGGAGGAGAAAATGGCGCTTCGGAGGCCGTGGCTGAACACACTCATAGTGAAGATTTCGACAAGGGTCCGGGTTATATGCAATTGCACCGACGATTGTCACAGAAGTGGGGACTAAGTGCACCGTTCTCGCTAGTAGATCTAGGAAACGACTACTACATTGCCCGTTTCTCAAATCAAGCGGATTACAACCATGTGGTAATGGAAGGCCCTTGGATGGTGGGGGACAATTATTTGGCAATTCGGAAATGGATTCCTAGGTTTAATGCTGAAGTTGAAAAGATTACGACGCTGATAGCTAGTATGGGTTCACATCCTGTGTCTGCATATCGAATATTTTGATCCTCGTTTTCTTAGGCGTGTGGGTAACAAGATTGGTCGAGTCCTGCGGATTGACAATACAATAGCATCAGCAGACAGAGGACGTTTTGCTCGTTTGAGTGTGGAGATTGACCTCACGAAACCACTGCTTTCGAAATTCAAAATGGATGGTAAGATATGGCCGATACAGTATGAGGGACTCAGGTTGATGTGTTTTAAGTGTAGAAAAGTTGGCCATAGTATCGAGGGTTATGGAGTGGTAGAGAAACAAGAAGGAAGGGTCCAGGTCGTTTGCTATTGGGGATGACGAAGACTTGCATGCCTACAAGTTTGTAAACGGGCTGTCTGAAGAACGAAACTACCCTATCGACCTCAATGTCTCCCTGCGACACAAGGTTGGGGGAGACGTGGCAAAGACACAAGGATCGACAACGGATGACTCAAACGGCGGTGGATTGTATCCTACAGGGGTGGAGGATGTTGTAGTGCTGTTAACTGGACCGCCCGTGACCCAAGAAGATCACCCACAGGCGAAACCTCCCCCTTCTTGGGACTTGATGAAGAAGACGAAGATTTGGGCGCAAAAATTATCCAGGTAAACCAAACAGTTGACTAGTTGGAAACAACATGTGTCCAGTTAACCCAAACAGTCGTCCGGTTACACGAAACTTCTGACCAGTTAGGGATAAGTAAGGAGCTTGAGTTGGAGTTTGCGAAGAGGGAAAAGAATGCTGACACAGTTAAACGTGGGAAGCAGGTCATTTATGTCAGCAGTGACCTGGAAGATGAAGCCATTGACCTCGGTCGCTCCTCTGAAGAGGATGATGCAAGCCCAAAAGTGGTTAAACCTAAGCACGGTAGTTCTGGTCCGATGAAGTCTTGGTCATGGGATTATGAGGCGGAGCGAGCGGTGAGGGAAGTTGAGGAAGCATACGAAAGAGCAAAATGGAAGTCGGGAGCTTTTACGATGCTTGCTGAAAGTTAACCAATGGTGGCGGTGAGCGCATTGGATCCCCTCCAGTGCGGTGTTAAGCTCTTGGAGGGACAAGTGTTTTTGGGCAAGGAGGAGGTGCAAGAAATCATAACGTGTGCGGCTCTATCTCGGTGCTTCACGTCGAAGGTGAAGAAGTCGACGACCATCTTGTACGTTGCAGTGTGCACTGCTTCCGAGTGCAAGTGGTCATGTCAGGCTTCGACTTATAAAGAATTGTGGTTATGGATGATCCAGAAGCTTGTAGACAAGCACAGGCGCGGGCTGAACGAGGTGGTCACACAAAATCGCAGTGCGACATACACGTAGTTGGGGCAACGGCTTGTCGACAGGTATATAAGGCTTAACGTAAGGCTTAACTGGACTCTTTCCCCAATTAAACAGGACACCAAATGATATATACTGGACATACGTCGGTAGTAACTAAACACACCATAATTTTAATTGGACACACGCGTTTGGTATAAGCTTGCCCTAGTCATCACTTGTTTGTAAATGGGTATGTGTAGTTTCGCAGGGTCAAAGAAGCCACTGGTTCAAGAGCATGTGCAGTCCCTGAGGAAGTCGCAGCTGGTGTCACATGCAGCTACTGGAACCTGCGCCGAGCCCGGTTTAGTGCGAGGAACAACGTGTACGGAACGGACGAGGAAAGCTATCGGAGAAAGGTATCAGAGAATGTACTCGTACATGTACATGTGACATGAAGGGGCGATTCAAGTATGCATTTGTGAGTCTTGGAGTATGGCGAAGGGCTATCCCCCACCTACAAAAGGTCAGCCCTTCTTTGACTCCAGTGCATACTTCAATCTTAACTCCGTAATTGTAACACAGGGGAGACCACTTTCGTACATAAAGGACGTCATTAACCAAGAAACATGACGCTCATTCACTTGAAACATGACAGTAACAATAAAGAAACATGACATAAGTTCGATTGTACAGGACACCACTAACGACTCAAGTTGTTTCCTGTCCAGGTCATATCAGTGGACGAGGGTTTCTTGAAGGGGAAGTTTCGATGGTGCCTGCTATTTGCTACCGCACAAGACGCTGACCACCACATATACCATGTCGCTTTCTCCATGGTTGGCGGTGAGAATGACGGGTCTGTGGAGTTCTTCTTCAGGCACTTGTTGCGTGTCATTGAAGATACGACTGATCTGGTGTGGGTATCTGACCGCCACATGAGCATCCTGAACGGCATATATATGTGATAGCTACGTATTTGCGAAGCACGACATATCCAGATGGCACTTATTTCAAAACGTCCATTTGTGGTTCAAGTGCGGGAGCATGCAAGACCAATTCATAGCGATGTGTAAAGCGTACATGTACGACGAGTTTTAGTCATTGTACAATGAGTTCTGTGCACGGGCTCCCGCAGCTAACCACTACATCAAGGAGGCGCGGTTCAGCATCCGGGCATGGGCGTTCTACACCGGGAATAGGTACAACATCACAACCACTAATAACTCCGAGTGCTTGAACGCGGTGTTCAAACATCCTCAGGATTTTCCGCTAACAGCCCTTGTAGATGCCATCCTTGAGACCGTCGGCACGTGGTTCGCCAAACATAGGGATACCAGCTCCGCCCAGGGGAAAGTCGTAAGCAAATAGGTTGGTAACGCCATCAGAGCAAACTTCATGCAATCCCTTTCCATGGTCGTCAGGCAACTGAGTCCTCATGAGTTCGAGCTACGCAAGGGAACCTCCACCTGGCTTATAAACCTAACGGGAAGTTTATGCAGCTGCAGACGCTTCAACGTCGACTAGTATCCATGTTCACACGCAATCGCGGCAATCCAATTGCTCGGGGTGGATGTGTACTCGGTTGTGAACGACTTCTACAAGGTAGACACGTGGCGTGCGTGCTACCAGGACGTGATCTACCCCAGTCCCGTCGCGAGACACTTGGAGGGTCACATTCCAATTATTCCTGTTGCAACATATGGTGCAAAAATATATGGTGCAAGAGGATCTCCTTGTCGAATTCCCCTATAAGTATGAAATGTACGGCTCGACAAATTATTAACTAAAACTGAGAAGCTAGTTTTAGTTTGACAGGTCATAACCCAATCAATCCATCTAGAATCAAAACCAAATTTGTTTAGAATAATGTGAATAAAACTCCAGCTTATTTTGTCATAAGCTTTCTCCATATCTAGCTTTAAAGACATCCACCCCACTTTACCTTTTTTGTTATGAAAAGAGTGGAAAACCTCATGTACTATAAGTATATTGTCTTGAATATTTCTACCTTGTTCAAAAGCTCCTTGAAATAGATTAATAATACGTGGTAAAATAGGCTTCAAACGATTAGCCAAAAGTTTCCAAATAACTGATGTCCACTAAAGTGACCATGCTTTCATATACATTTTAGCTTCTTATTCTTTATACTTTGCATATTTCGGGTTGTGAGTATGTTGAATTTGTGTAGTTGTTGAAGGAGGAATATCGAGACTTGCAATAAAATATAAGTAAAGCAAAGCAAACCAGATTCCGTCCATTGCAAATGATTACAAGACCTCCTCCTGATGTAGCAGTGGGAAGTCAGGATCGATCCACGAGGAAGCGTGTCAGCGGATCCTAGGCAGCGGATGAATCTCACGGCAGAAGATGACTACAAATGCTTGACCTCGAGTAAGGTTACTCGACAGAAGGTCGGGCAAGTCAAAACAGTCAGGTAGCAGTCACAGGTTTTGGCCGATATCGAGGAGATTTTACTCGATATCGAGTAAATCTTTCGTCGACGTCGGGTTCCTGCAAACCAGAAGCTACATCGATCTAGTTTTGCAAAATAAACTATGTAAAGAACAAGGCTTTGCAAACCAGTAGTCGATGTCGACCAGTTTTGGTCGATATCGAGGAGAAACAAAACTTAAAATGAAAGAAAATAAAGAACAAGGCTTTGCAAAATAAACTATGTATGAAAGAAAACTTCCAAGATCGGGGTTTGCAACGACAATAACCAAGCATGCATAAGGCAAGATAAATAACGATAATCATGCAAATTTGCATCGAAGGATCAAGCTTTCGCCTTTTCCAACAATTAGACAACTCTTTCAAGAAACACTAATTGTATCTACCGATTTTAGGTTTACAATCCAAGTTGTTAGCATGGATCTCCATTGAATGGGTAATAAACACGTAAAAGGTAGTAGATGCTCAAAACATGATAAAGGTCGGATCTTTACCTCAAACACGAAGGACTATCGTCGGGCTCACCACAACCCTTGAAGTAGGTGGACTACTCGCGCCTCATCGCAATTGTAGACATTGATGTAAAAGAAATAACTTGCATTAACTAAATTCAAAGTCTTTACAATCTCGGTGTTGTTGCAGGAGGATGGTCAAGTATGAAATAAATATAAAATAAAGATCAGACTGACTTCCCTGTCTCAGCAAATAAATACAAGACTTCCTCCCGTTGTAGTAAGAGAAAAGTCAGGATCGAATCCACGAGGAAGCACGTCAGCAGTTCTTAGGTAGCTGTATATTCTCACAGAAGCAGTAGAAAGACAGAAACACAGAAAGAAAAGAAACAAATAAACCCGGCAAGGGCAACTAAAACAAAAGCAAAGAACAAACTAAAGACAGAAAGTAAAGCAAAGGAAGTAAAGAACAAAGCAAAACAGAAGCAAAGCAGAAACTAAAAGCAAGGACACAAAAGCTACTCGACCTCGAGTAGCTGTCCTCTATCTCGACAAGAACAGAAATGAAAACAGAAAACAGAAAACAAAGGCAAGCAACTCGATGAAGACCAGGCAACTCGACCTCGACAAGAGGTACTCGATCTCGACAAGAAACAGTAAAGGCAGAAACATTAAAATCGAAAAAAATAGAAAAGTTCAACTCGACCTAGACTAAGCTCTCCTCGACCTCGACAAAAGTCCTCCTCGAGATCGACAAGATCTCCTCTGTATCGAGTAACAATGCAGAAAACTTGTAAATTGCAGAATTAAAGACAAACGCAGATTTTCGACAGAAATAAACTTCAATATATTAAAAGACTTCCAAAGCCAGGGTTTCAACACCACAACGATAACCATGCAAAGTAACAAATAAAGGCATAAAAGATCATGCTTTCCATCAAATAACCTTCGTCATTAACAAATTGGCATATAGAGGATTTCGCATAAACCCTAATTGTTACTAACCCTTTTCACATAATTAATCCAAGTTGCATTAAGATCACTTTCGCTTCAATAATACAAACAAGGATCACCTTCAACTCTCGCAAAAGAATCATGCTCATAGGGATAGAAGATGAATCGCACAAAAGATCTGACCTTTATCGTATCGCCTCACATGGCCACCGTCGGGCTCACCCCAGCCCCAGAAGTGGGTGGACTACTCACGCCTCATCGCAATTGCAGACATGGATGTATAAAAAGAAACTTGCATAAAACTATATTCAAAAGCCTTTACAATCCTGGCAATCAACTTTCGCAGAAAGCCAAAACCCTAAAAACCTTAGAACTCCTAAACTTCTCTGCGGAACTGTGTCTCTTGGAATTGTTGATTGAATTGCTAAAACTGAGCCCCCTAGGGCCTTATTTATAGCCTTCATTCCCTAGCTATTCTAGGAAAGAAGATATCTATCTCTATCTAAAATTATATCTAAAATACTTAAAGATAAATAAATGCTTTAAGGAAATAAATCTATAAAGAAAAGATAAAACTAATTAAGGTAGGTTTTCATGTCTTGATAGATCTTGTCTCCTTGATGATAGAACTTGATGTAATCGGATAGAATCTTCCGCCTTCGGCCCCAAGGAATCCCAAGTCTAGTCGGACAAGTCCTCGTCGAGAAGTTGCTGGACACGTCTCTAGTCGACCTCGAGTAAGGCTCGTCGACCTCGAGTAGGGTGGTTCTTCGACTGGACTTCCTCGGCTAGATCTGCTCGATGTGGCTCGGACTTGGTCACTGGTGCTCGTCGACCTCGACAAGAGCTAGTCGATGTCGAGTAGGGTTAGGTCATCGACAAAGCTTCCTCGGGTTGGCATGCTCGACAAGCCTGGATCTGGACTCTGGGCGTCGTCGATCTTGAGTAGCCTTCGTCGACCTCGAGTAGAGATGATCGTCGACTAGGTCTCCTCGAGTGGCTCTCCTCGGCAAACTCGGACATGGCTCAAGGTCTCGTCGATCTCGACAAGGGTTTGTCGATCTCGACCAGGGTTGCTCGGCTTCTCGGGCAGCTTCTCCTCGTCGACTCCGGGTGTGGTGTCTGGGCTTCGTCGATCTCGACTAGGGCTTGTCGAGATCGAGTTGGGTCCGGAGCCCGGGTTGGTCTGGTTCTCGATCAGGTCTTGTCGACCAAGGCTGCTCGGACAGGCTTCGTCTATGTCGAGTAAGGCCTACTCTGACGAAACACCATAAAATAATATCATATGCATAAACGGGTTCCCGCTAAATAAATTAACATGTATCACTTATAACAAAATGAGTCAACAAAGTAGTGGATTTTCCCACCATCACCACATAAACCTATTGTTTGTACATCAAGTGCCACCTATGGGACACTTGTCTCAAGCAACATGACACTTGTCACCTACCTCGGACACTTGTCGACAATGGTTCATGAGGTTCTCCTATAAATATGAGTCGAAATCTTGAGACTCGGGGTCGGATTTTGATGGCTCGAAGAGCTTTCCCGAGCGGGATTCGTCTCGCGGGAGCCGACATTTGATGGAGCCATGGGAGGACGGTGGTCCGCGGATGGCTTGAGCTCGGATCGGCACAGGTTTGGGTACGCCGACGGTAACCTCGTCGCGCGTCTCAGGTAAGCCCGATCGTCTGAGCTCGCCCACGCCCCACTTGATCCCAGAACCCGCCAACATGGGATTCTTAAAATCGGGCTTCGTCATACTCGAGATCGAGTAGCCCTGACTCTCAGATTGGTTCCGCTGCTTTGACCTTGGACTTCTGTAGTGGTTTTTCGAGCTTTTCCGATCTTCTGTAGAATTGCTGTAAAACGCCTCGATTTCTGCAAATTAAACAGAAACTGGTGTAGATTCCATAATTTTGCAAATAAACAAAACTACATAGATTATGTACTATCTAAACCCAAATGAATTCAATGTATACAGAAATCGATATAAAAGTTAATGTAAAACATGGCAGATTCAGCTCACAACACTCGGCACTCCAACTTTCGTTGAACGCCAAAACCGTAAAACCTTTGAACTCCTAAACTTCTCTGTGGAACTACTTCTCTAGCTTCTGAATTGAATTAATAAAATCAAGCCCGATATGCTTTATTTATAGGCTTCCAATCCTTGCTAATCAAGGAAAGAAAGTATATCTAATTTCTAAAGATAAAACTTTAATAAAGGGAACATTTATCTTAAAAGGAAATATATCTAAAATATCTAAATATCTTCATGTGTGGATAAATCCTCTCTCCATAGATAGATCTTGATATAACTTGATAGATTCGGACTTGCTTCACATCCATATAATCCAGCTCGACTCGGACATGCCCAACAGCGTCGCGACCCAGGAACTTTTTACTCGATATCGAGTAATTTCCTCGATATCGAGGAGAAGTGTTGTCGACTGGGCTTCTATGAACTCCTCGAGTAACTTCTTCCCGACTTGGCTCGGACATGTGGTTCTGGGTTTACTCGACATCGAGGAATTCCCTCGATATCGAGGAGAATGTTGCTCGGTATGTCTTCTCTTCGGCTTCTCGATCAGGTGCTGCTTCCTCGAGTCTAGGTGTGGCTTCAAGGCTTGGTCGATATCGAGTAATTTACTCGATATCGAGTAATGCTCTGAACTCGAGTTGGCTTCGTCTTCAGTTCCTCGATCAGCTCCTCCTCGACCAAGCCTTGCTCAGACTTCTTTGGTCGATATCGATGAAAGGTACTCGATATCGAGTAAAGCTCAGCTTCCGTCTTTGCTTATTTGTTTTGTCCCGGAATGGCTCCAAATAATGAAATATTAGACCAAAACTTATGTAGACCTCTATTTCTTGCAAATAAGCGTACATTACATAAATTCAATATATTTCCATCCCGAAATATGCAAAGTGTATAGAATAAGAAGCTAAAATATGCATTTCAACATGGCTATTTTAGTGGACATCAAATCACCCCATACTTAAGCTTGCTTGTCCCCAAGTAATAACTTGGATGGTCATTCAGGGGAAACCTGCAAAGACTCTCAACATGATGGATTCATTGTAATATTACCCAACACTCAATTTCCATCCTTGAAAAGGTACTTGGAGTCTACAAATCTGTGCATGTGAATGAAAAAGCAATTTCTGCACACAAAAGGAGGGTAATGCAAAAACAATTTATGTGGCAAAACAATAATAATCAAGAGGACTTTAATTTAAGCTCAATAAGAAGTAGATTGGTAAAAGGCTAAAGGTGGGCAATTTTTGGCAATGTGGTGCTAATGATCTGGGGAAATGGAGCATTTCAAAACTTTCATACCACATCCCTTCTTCATAAGATTCATCACCTTCTATAATGCTTTTTATCAATAATAATGCTTTTACCTCTCTAACCTCAGCACTGCCTTCTCGCGAGTCGCAAACATGGGTGTCATGAATGGCCCCGAATACTTAGTGCTTTGGACTCCTCACCTGTGTGTCCCATCTCACTGAACTAATATCTCAGTAACCAGGGTCGATCTACCTTTATCTCCTGAGGTGATAAGATTTTCTTTAACTCATTAAATTTTCCATAAATTTCAAACAATTTCCTACCAAATTCCAAATAATGATAACAACAAAACAAGCACCATATAACATCTCCATAATGTAACATCATTCGCAACATAATCCCCGGATGGAAATAAGGTAAAGAATGAGAAATATTTAGAACACGTGGAGGATTAATTGAAATAAGGCATATTATGGCTTTTGTGATGTATAAGCATAGGTAAGGCTAGGAATATAAATATATGAGCATATATGGAAATATAAAGTCCTCCATCCTCTTATCATGCAACATATCAAAAGCAACTTCAAATTTTACCTCATTTCATGGTTTTCAAGAAAATATGCACTTCATCCTGACTTCCCTTTACTAGGCAATTTCATGCTATATCTCTAATGAATCCAATTTTGCATCCTCGAGTTCAATATTAGCTTCCATGACACTATTTCTTTGAACAATTTACAAGCAATGGGAGATGTCTCATAGAATTTTGAGTTTTAGCCTTATGCATAAAAATTTTAAAATTTCACCATGTAAAACATATAATAATGATAATAAGCTCTTCCCCCACCCCATACTTAAAATATACAGTGTCCCCACTGTATGAAATCAATATAAAACAAAGGTAAAGGAAGGAACTCACCGAATAACGTGCCGAGGAAAGCAAAACAGGGCCTGTCGAGTACTAGGTTGGTCGACATCGAGGAGGTTTTGTCGATATCGAGGAAACTGTCAGCGTCGAGTGGAATGCTGAAGTCGAGGAGCTTTCTGACTTGGTCGATGTCGAGTTGGCCTACTCGATATCGAGTAAAACTGAGCTACTTCTCGATCGTTCTCGACTGGCCTAGCCGATTTCGACTATCTTTCAAGGACTTCTTTATTCCACCTTTCGCGACCTTTTTATGCTTGCCGACCTAAAATTGTTAGATTTCACATGAAGACAAGACTTTTCACATGAAGTATTCTAAACTAAATAAAAAAAAAAAAAAACCAAAATCAAAAGTTCCAAAGTCCCAAAAATTCAAAAGTTTTATGCTCAAGGACCGTCAATGTGGGGCCCTCTTGATGCGTTTGGGATACCCGATCCTTCGTCTGTGGGCTCAAGATCAAGAACCCCAAACTGTTGATGGCCCGATCTTGCAATATTCTTGATATCCCTGATGTTGAACAAGTATCTTGAGGGTAAGAAAGGTGTGGGAATGGCGGAAGCAAAACGAGAACACAAGAAACAACACAAAGAAATCAATTGCAACACTGCTGGAAAAGCCGCGGGCGCGGCCAAGGGAGCCGCGGGCGCGGCCCTGACGCTGGCGACGGCTCTGACAGATTCAGCGACAGGAACACTGGTTCAGCGACGGGTTTCCAGGATGGGTTTGTGTGTTTGTTGTGTTTGACGTGTGTTTGATGAATGGGTTTAGATGTTGGTTTGGTATCGGATGAACAAGAACATAAATTGATTGCAAAGGCTTTTGGATTGGGGAATCGAGGTAACCTTTTAATCCTTAAAAGAGTTCCTCAATTATAATTCCAATCTAAATTGTATTGAATGTAAAACATGAGTTTAAATAGAGACATACCAATTCTATCTTTCCAAAAGATAGAGCTTTGGTTAGATAAAGATAAATAAAATATCTAAAGATAGTTAATTCTTTCCTAAGATAAATCAAACCTAATAAAGATAGATAAATAACAACTTGGTGAAAAAGAAATTACCCAGATGAGATATTTTCCTTCCACCTTATTATTTCCTAATTGCATAAAATAAATATATCTAATTAATTAAATTCGAAATTAACTAAATAAATATGTGGAAATTCGTCCAAACAATGACATCTGCAAAGATGATGAATTTTGGCCATTCTC
This sequence comes from Persicaria tinctoria, assembly GCA_037127255.1. Taxonomy (NCBI): domain Eukaryota; kingdom Viridiplantae; phylum Streptophyta; class Magnoliopsida; order Caryophyllales; family Polygonaceae; genus Persicaria; species Persicaria tinctoria. The sequence continues at coordinate 23,754,541 of JBANSL010000004.1, forward strand.
GACATCAATTTTGGAGAAACCTTCAACATCAAAGTTGTAGATCTTTTCGTCCTCGTTCCAACAAGGTATAGTACGACCTCATCCGATAAATATGGACTCCGAACGACCCATTTTACTGAGACGTCGAAATGCTGTCAACCCATTAAGAACGAACCCAAATTTGAACATTAGCTCACCTTGCTCCTTTGGACCTTATTCCATGGTGGAGCCTTCTTCCTCCTTTTGAGGATGACACTCTTCGCCATCAATAGCCCTCGAATCGGTGTTGAGAGCTCGCCTGGATCAAGATCATTGTTGGACCCACAAAAGGCCATCTTGATATGCATCATTCTCCCCTTCTTAGCTTCGATTCGTCCTCGAATCGATTCATTGAAGAGCAGAGGGGAAGGATCAGCAATCAAAAAGTAACTTCCTTGACAATCAATTTGAGATGGCGCCAGCAGAATTTGAGGTAAAGGAACCTCAAAAACAACACCTGACATAGGGAACATTGAGCAATCAAAAGGAACAATATCAATAGGCTCAATAACCCTATGAACTTTACAAGTCTCAACATTAGGAACATTCTCAAGAGGTACAATAGCTAACTCAAGAGAAGTGTCCCCAACGTCCTCATCGTTGTCGTCAGAAGCAACCACATTATCTTGCAGAAAATTACAACCAGCTTGCAGATCCGATTCGGGTGTCTTCCCGGAGGAATCTTGCAGCGTGTGACCAACCGTTGGAAAGCTCGTCGATTCAGCTTCGCAACAAGACTGAGTTGACTCAATTCTGAGGTCGGAGTCAACGGGAATCTGCGAAACAAAATCATCGCGCTGTGCTGTTTTCTGGGCAACGAAATCAACAGAATGCTCCTTAGGCTCAATTACCTCGTCGTCGGTTGAGGCAACTATAGCCGCTGGAGTATGGGTGAGGGCTGAAGCAAGATCTTGATAAATTCTATCCGAGATGGCCTTCGCCAATTCCTCCAAGTCCTCCTCTCGGCGACGTTTCTCCTCCTCTTGTCGTCGTGCCTCCTCAGCCTCTCTTTGTTGGAGAAGCCGAATCTGATAGCGTTGTCGACACCTCTTATCTTCGATCTCCAATTGACGTTGTTCTTCCTCTTGACGTTGAAGAAAAAGTTGGCATCGTTTCACTTCGCATTGACGCTCTAGGGTTTGTTGTTGTAGCCAAGCTCTCCGACGTAACTCTTGTTGGCGTCGTTGTTCTTTAGCACGTTCCAGAGCAAAAAATCCATCCAATGGATTGGGATCATCATCCAAATCTCCCCAAATTTCCCAAGCCATCAAATCAAATTGTGAATAACATCAAGAAAAGACAAGAACTTGCGAAACCTATGGCTCTGATACCACTTGATGCGTTTGGGATACCCGATCCTTCGTCTGTGGGCTCAAGATCAAGAACCCCAAACTGTTGATGACCCGATCTTGCAATATTCTTGATATCCTTGATGTTGAACAAGTATCTTGAGGGTAAGAAAGGTGTGGGAATGGCGGAAGCAAAACGAGAACACAAGAAACAACACAAAGAAAGCAATTGCAACACTGCTGGAAAAGTCGCGGGCGCGGCCAAGGGAGCCGCGGGCGCGGCCCTGATGCTGGCGACGGCTCTGACAGATTCAGCGACATGAACACTGGTTCAACGACGGTTTTTCAGGATGGGTTTGTGTGTTTGTTGTGTTTGACGTGTGTTTGATGAATGGGTTTAGATGTTGGTTTGGTATCAGATGAACAAGAACATAAATTGATTGCAAAGGCTTTTGGATTGGGGAATCGAGGGAACCTTTTAATCCTTAAAAAGGGTTCCTCAATTATAATTCCAATATAAATTGTATTGAATGTAAAACTTGAGTTTAATTAGAGACATACCAATTCCATCTTTGCAAAAGATAGAGCTTTGGTTAGATAAAGATAAATAAAATATCTAAAGATAGTTAATTCTTTCCTAAGATAAATCAAACCTAATAAAGATAGATAAATAACAACTTGGTGAAAAAGAAATTACCTAGATGAGATATTTTCCTTCCACCTTATTATTTCCTAATTGCATAAAATAAATATATCTAATTAATTAAATTCGAAATTAACTAAATAAATATGTGGAAATTCGTCCAAACAATGACAGCTGCAAAGATGATGAATTTCGGCCATTCTCGTCATCGATTTTGGAGAAACCTTCAACATCAAAGTTGTAGATCTTTTCGTCCTCGTTCCAACAAGGTATGGCACGACCTCATCCGATAAATATGGACTCCGAACTACCCGTTTTACTGAGACGTCGAAATGCTGTCAACCCATTAAGAACGAACCCAAATTTGAACATTAGCTCACCTTGCTCCTTTGGACCTTATTCCATGGTGGAGCCTTCTTCCTCCTTTTGAGGATGACACTCTTCGCCATCAATAGCCCTCGAATCGGTCTTGAGAGCTCGCCTGGATCAAGATCATTGTTGGACCCACAAAAGGTCATCTTGATATGCATCATTCTCCCCTTCTTAGCTTCGATTCGTCCTCGAATCAATTCATTGAAGAGCAGAGGGGAAGGATCAGCAATCAAAAAGTAACTTCCTTGACAATCAATTTGAGATAGCGCCAGCAGAATTTGATGTAAAGGAACCTAAAAAACAACACCTAACATAGGGAACATTGAGCAATCAAAAGGAACAATATCAATAGGCTCAATAACCCTATGAACTTCAGAAGTCTCAACATTAGGAACATTCTCAAGAGGTACAATAGCTAACTCAAAAGAAGTGTCCCCAACGTCCTCATCGTTGTCGTCAGAAGCAACCACATCATCTTGCAGAAAATTACAACCAGCTTGCAGATCAGATTCGGGTGTCTTCCCGGATGAATCTTGCAGCGTGTGACCAACCGTTGGAAAGCTCATCGATTCAGCTTCGCAACAAGACTGAGTTGACTCAATTCCGAGGTCGGAGTCAACGGGAATCTGCGAAACAAAATCATCGCGCTGTGCTGTTTTCTGGGCAACGAAATCAACAGAATGCTCCTTAGGCTCAATTACCTCGTCGTCGGTTGAGGCAACTATAGCCGCTGGAGTATGGGTGAGGGCTGAAGCAAGATCTTGATAAATTCTATCCGAGATGGCCTTCGCCAATTCCTCCAAGTCCTCCTCTCGGCGACGTTTCTCCTCCTCTTGTCGTCGTGCCTCCTCAGCCTCTCTTTGTTGGAGAAGCCGAATCTGATAGCGTTGTCGACACCTCTTATCTTCGATCTCCAATTGACGTTGTTCTTCCTCTTGACGTTGAAGAAAAAGTTGGCATCGTTTCACTTCGCATTGACGCTCTAGGGTTTGTTGTTGTAGCCAAGCTCTCCGACGTAACTCTTGTTGGCGTCGTTGTTCTTTAGCACGTTCCAGAGCAAAAAATCCATCCAATGGATTGGGATCATCATCCAAATCTCCCCAAATTTCCCAAGCCATCAAATCAAATTGTGAATAACATCAAGAAAAGACAAGAACTTGCGAAACCTATGGCTCTGATACCACTTGATGCGTTTGGGATACCCGATCCTTCGTCTGTGGGCTCAAGATCAAGAACCCCAAACTGTTGATGACCCGATCTTGCAATATTCTTGATATCCTTGATGTTGAACAAGTATCTTGAGGGTAAGAAAGGTGTGGGAATGGCGGAAGCAAAACGAGAACACAAGAAACAACACAAAGAAAGCAATTGCAACACTGCTGGAAAAGCCGCGGGCGCGGCCAAGGGAGCCGCGGGCGCGGCCCTGACGCTGGCGACGGCTCTGACAGATTCAGCGACAGGAACACTGGTTCAGCGACGGTTTTTCAGGATGGGTTTGTGTGTTTGTTGTGTTTGACGTGTGTTTGATGAATGGGTTTAGATGTTGGTTTGATATCGGATGAACAAGAACATAAATTGATTGCAAAGGCTTTTGGATTGGGGAATCGAGGGAACCTTTTAATCCTTAAAAGGGTTCCTTAAAAGGGTTCCTCAATTGTATTGAATGTAAAACATGAGTTTAAATAGAAACATATCAATTCTATCTTTGCAAAAGATAGAGCTTTGGTTAGGTAAAGATAAATAAAATATCTAAAGATAGCTAATTCTTTCCTAAGATAAATCAAACCTAATAAAGATAGATAAATAACAACTTGGTGAAAAAGAAATTACCTAGATGATATATTTTCCTTCCACCTTATTATTTCCTAATTGCATAAAATAAATATATCTAATTAATTAAATTCGAAATTAACTAAATAAATATGTGGAAATTCGTCCAAACAGTGACAGCTGCAAAGATGATGAATTTCGGCCATTCTCGACATCGATTTTGGAGAAACCTTCAACAGCATAGTTGTATATCTTTTCGTCCTCGTTCCAACAAGGTATGGCACGACCTCATCCGATAAATATGGACTCCGAACGACCCGTTTTACTGAGACGTCGAAATGCTGTCAACCCATTAAGAACGAACCCAAATTTGAACATTAGCTCACCTTCCTCCTTTGGACCTTTCTATTAAAAATCCTTTGTCTATCCATTCCATTAAAGATATTAACACTTTGACAGATAAAGCACAGCTTCTGTATGAGCAACAGCAGCAGCAGTTTCGGCAACAGAGGAATCGACTTGACCAGACCTCTCAAGGTCGCAGGTTTGTTCCCAACCCTTCTAGTCAATCTAAGCCTTCTACTTCTAACCCTTCTATGCAGCAAAAGGGAGTTTCCAACTCACCTCAACAGGGTTATCAGGTTGAAACTAGAAGAGTTGCTGCACCATCTACAGATCGCAACAAAGACATCCGCTGCTTCACTTGTGGTGGTTCTGGGCATGTCTCTCGCAATTGCCCTCATAAAAGGAAGGTCCTTCTCAATGATTTGGGAGACCATTACTATGAGGAGGAGACTGCTGAGGACCTGGTAATTTCGAGTGAAGTGGAGGAGGACTAGGCGACTGAGCCTATTGAGGAGATCGATACTTCCCAGTACGACAACCTGCTTTGCATTATCAATCGACGGGTCCTACACATTCAGGAATCTCACATGGCTGATCAAAGGGAGAACATATTCCATGCTAGATGCTTAGTTCGCGAGGCTACCTTAAGCCTTATCACCGACGGTGGGAGTTGCTGCAATCTCATCAGTGAAAAGGTAGTGAATTTCCTACATTTATCTACTACTCCTCGAGCTACTCACTATGGTTTAAATGGCATTACTGATGATGGTTCTGATATATTGGTCACCAAACAATGTTTAGTTTCCCTTTCTATTGGAACATATCATGATAGAATATTATGTGATGTTGCTCGCATGGATTGTAGTCATATATTATTAGGTCGTCCTTGGTTATATGATCGTTCTGTTCTTCATGATGGTCGTGCAAATTCATATGCTTTCACCTATAACGGGAGGAGAGTTACTCTCCTACCCCTTTCGCCACACACTATTCTGAAGGACCAGGTTCGCAAAAAGCAGCAAAAGGACGCCGAAAGAGAAGCTGAAAGAGTGGAGAAGTTCAAAGGAAGGCCGGCTGAACAAGCCGCACCCGCGGCCACGTATGCCGCGCCCGCGGCCCAGCATGCCGCGTCCGCGGCCTCAACAGTTGCGCCCGCCGCCGCCCCTGCAGCCCCCTTGACGACTTCTCCTCCCCATTCGACGTCATCTAAGCCCTCTTCTGCATCACTTCAGGGCTCTGTGGAACGTCGTTCGTTGGTCTCTAACCCTCAGCAAGGGACCATCACATGGAATGCTCATCGACCTCATATTCTTCTGGTAATGAAACAAGTATTACTTAATGTTGAATTGAGTCATATTCCTGCACCTATTGCTGCTCTTCTGCAGGATTATTTGGATGTGCTTCCAGCTGAACTACCCCAAGGCTTGCCTCCTATTAGAGGTATTGAGCACCAGATTGACTTTGTGCCTGGAGCAGCCTTGCCTAATCGCGCCGCCTATAGAGCTAGTCCTGAGGAAACAAAGGAGCTGCAACGCCAAGTCACAGAATTGATGGACAAGGGCTTTGTTCGTGAAAGCCTATCTCCCTGTGCCGTGCCTGTCATTTTGGTTCCAAAGAAGGATGGCTCCTGGCGCATGTGTGTTGATTGCCGCGCAATCAACCAAATAACGGTTAAGTATCGCCACCCTATTCCTCGTTTAGATGATATGCTTGATGAACTTCATGGTGCTGCTATTTTTTCTAAAATTGACCTTAGAAGTGGATATCATCAAATTAGGATGAAACAGGGTGATGAATGGAAAACGGCTTTTAAAACTAAGTATGGCTTGTATGAATGGTTAGTAATGCCTTTTGGTTTGACAAATGCACCTTCTACATTTATGAGGCTTATGAACCATGTGCTTAGAAGACACTTAGGAAAATTTGTCGTTGTCTATTTTGACGATATCTTAATCTATAGTAAGAATATGCATGATCATTTAAGTCACTTAAAATTGGTCTTTGATTGTCTTAGGAAAGAGAAATTATATGCCAATTTAAAGAAGTGTTCTTTTGCATCCGAGTCTACCATTTTTCTTGGTTTTGTAGTGACTGCATCTGGATTAAAGGTGGATGAGGAGAAGATTCGTGCTATTCAGGAGTGGGCTAGGCCGACTACACCCACCCATGTCCGCTCATTCTTGGGCCTTGCTGGCTTCTATCGACGTTTTGTCAAGGACTTCAGCTTGATTGCCGCCCCCCTACATGAGCTGACAAAGAAGGATGTGACATTTCGCTGGTCTGACTCACATCAAAAGGCTTTCGACGCTCTCAAGGATCGCCTGACACACGCCCCAGTGCTGCAGTTACCTGACTTTGCTCAACCTTTTGAGCTAGAGTGTGACGCTTCTTGCACTGTCATTGGAGGGGTCCTGCTACAGAACAAGCGCCCTATCGCCTACTTCAGCGAAAAGTTGGGCACCGCTGAGCTCAACTATTCTGCCTACGACAAGGAGCTATTTGCACTAGTTCACTGCTTGCAGACTTGGCAACATTACCTCTGGCCTAAGGAGTTTGTGATTCATTCGGATCATGAAGCTCTGAAGTACCTCAAAGGACAAGCAGTGCTCAACAGGCGACTTGCTCGATGGGTGGAGTTTATAGAGACCTTTTCCTATGTGGTTCACCACAAGAAGGGAAAGGATAATGTGGTAGTTGACGCGCTATCACGCAGGTATGTCCTCTTAAACCATATGGATGCACATGTTTTGGGTTTTGCTTTGATAAAAGAACGGTATGCTTCTGATAGTTTCTTTAAAACTATATATGCTCAATGTGTGTCCAAAGGTGAAGTTGATTCATTTTTTATTGATAATGGGTATTTGTTTAAGATGGGCAAGCTTTGTATCCCATCTTCTTCTATTCGCCGATTGTTAACCCAAGAAATTCATGAATCTAGGGGACATGGAGGTTTCGAAAAAACTCTAGCTGGACTAAAGGAACACTACTTTTGGCCTAAAATGTCTAATTATGTGCTAAGATTTGTCAAAAGTTGTGTTACATGTGCTAAAGCCAAATCGAAATCCAATGCTAATGGTCTATACCAACCGTTGCCTATTGCTAATGCACCCTGGGAAGATGTTTCTATGGATTTTATTGTAGGATTGCCTAGAACTTCTAAGGGTCATGATTCCATATTTGTTGTTGTAGACAGATTTTCCCAAATGGCTCATTTTATACCGTGTCATAAAACTGATGATGCTATTCATGTTGCTCATTTATTCTTCAAAGATGTTGTTCGCTTACATGGATTGCCATTATCTATAGTTTCTGACCGTGATCCTAAATTCTTAAGTTCTTTTTGGAAAACTCTATGATCTAAATTGGGTACAAAATTGTTATTTTCTACTTCTTGTCACCCACAAACTGATGGCCAAACTGAGGTCACAAATAGAACTCTTGGGTCTCTCCTTAGAGTCATGCTGCGAACTACCTCCGGAGATGGGAAGACTGTCTACCATTTGTAGAGTTTGCATGTAACAGGTCTAGGCACTCTGCAACAAAGATGACCCCCTTCGAGGTAGTATATGGCCGAAATCCATTAACTCCAGTGGACATGATGCCTCGGCCATATAAGGACAAGGAGAGCGTGGATGCAGCTAAGCAAGTGGACTTCATCAGAAGCTTGCATGAGCGTACCAAGGCGCAGCTGGAGAGGAAGACTGCGCAATACAAGGCCGCGAAGGACAAGCATCGCAAGGATGTGCAGTTCAACGTTGGTGATCTAGTATGGCTGCATCTCAGGAAGGAAAGGTTTCCGCAACAACGGAAATCTAAGCTGGACCCCAGGGGAGATGGACCATTCAGAGTGGTTCAGAAGAGAAGATGGGTCCTAATGCATACAAGCTGGATCTCCCTGCCGATAAATACAACGTCCATTCTACATTCAACGTCGCCGATCTATCCTTGTTCGTGCCTGACGATGACTCTGACGACGATTTGAGGACAAATCGAAGTCAAGTGGAGGAGAATGATGCCGCTCAATTATCGATGACTCCTGGTGACATTGAGGACAACATGAAGGTTCCATTTGATGGCCCTGTCACTCGTTCAAGGGCCAAGAAGATTCAAAATGCAACTAAGGCCTTTCTTGTCCGTCACCATGGAACGTTAGAGCAAGGGTTCAGGCCACCTTGGATCACTTGGCTCAAGATTACACCACCAGCACAAGAAGTGAGCCTACGTCCACACACAGAGCTCATGAAGACTCGTCTGCACCCGCCATGATTCACCTAAACTCGGCACCACCAAGAAGCCACTCGACCGAGTGGGCCATTGGTCTTGTCGAAGAGCATGGGCCGAGTCACACTTGTGTTGGGCCGGATTTAATTAATTTTTTATTTCATGCAATTAGATAAATAAGGTGGAATTTAATTATATCTCTTCTAGATATAATACTTGGCAACCAAGTTATTAAATTTCTATCTCATTAGGATTTATTTATCTTATGTTATTTTATTTATCTTTAGATAGAATTAATCTATCCAAACCCCTTTCCTTTGCAAGGAAGGATTGGTTAGATCTCTTAGAAGCTTTACTATAAATTCATGTTACGCACTTTGAATTATTCAGATTGAAATAGAATTGAAGAAACCCTTTATGGATTAAGGGTTCTTCGATTATCAATCCCAAAAGCTATCTGGTTCGTTTGTTCTAAAAACTTCGGCTCCAATCATCATCATCACCCTCACCTACATTCTTCTTCACCACCGAAACCAAACAACACCTAAGGCTCAACTAGTACTCCGCCGTTTCAAGGAAGAAGAAGAACACCGACGGTCTAGTTCCTGGACACCGGCGGCCAGCTTCGGCGCACAGCGCCAGGGCGCCCAGGCTCTCGCGCTTGCGGCTTCTTCGGTCCCGCAATCCAGCGCTTTGCTCTGCGCTCCCGATCGCGCTTGCTTTCGCCCTCGCCACCAGCGATCGTCGCCGAGGCTTAGCTTCGGCACACCCTGAGGAGACTCGCTCCTGTGTGCTCGGGCCTGCTTCCAGGGAAGCCCAGTCCGCGCGTCCAGTTCCGCAAACCCCGGCTCCCCACTCGCGCGCGCTCGATCGCACCAGTCTTCGCTTTCCTTGTTCCTGTTTGACGCAATTTTGTTAGCTTAGATAAATTGAATTAGTTAGTTTATTTCATTAGTTTAGGAATTGTTTAAGTTAGCACTGTTGCCCTTAATTAGTAATTCGTTAGTTTAAATCTCATTAGTTATTTACCGTAGATTTTTGTTTATAAATTTCTTAAGTTAAGAATTTTAATCACTTGTTTAAAATTGTTCCAAATCAGGAGATATCAAAGAGCATTGCAAGATCGGAGCAAATATACGGCGTGGTTCTTGATCTGCAGCCCACAAGCGAAGGATCGGGTATCCCAAACGTATCACCTCTTGTGCTTGGCCCTTCTCCTAGATCATCTAGGTCCTGATTGTAGTATGCAAGCTCGGCTGATAGGTGGTTGCTTGCATAGTCTCCCTTTTCTCCCTTCCTTTTCTTTCCAGCTCTCATTCTCCGTAGATTCTCTCGCCACGGGGCCTTACCTCCCCTTAAATTATTTATAAATTTCTTAATGGACTGAGGAGGAGTAGAGCTCATACCTGAACTTATGTTTTCGGGCCCAAAACAGAAATCTTCGGGCTTAGGGTTGGTCGATGTCGAGTAAATTTGGTCGACATCGAGTACAAGGACCCCATACTTAGGCTCTTGGCAAGTCTAGTGCTCAGCAGGGGAAGTCGTTGTCGAGGAAGATTGGTCGACATCGAGTAACACTTTGGCCGACATCGAGGAGCCTTTGTCGATGTCGAGTAGAATTTTGGTGCCTTCCTCCGTTGTTTGCTTGATCACGTGGTTGCTGATGCTCTTCACCTCCAGCCATGAAATTTCCTCTTTTGTAGGGCCAAAAGAGAAATCTAAGATCTCATCGTCTATTGTGAAGGTGAGCAATCGCTGTTTGACACTGATCTTGGCATCTGCAGTAGCTAGGAATGGTCTACCAAGAATAATAGGGCTAGTAGGATCTTCAGCACAATCTATAATAAGGAAATCAGCGGGAATAAAGAACTTACCAACCTGGACAGGGACATTCTCAACCATACATGTAGGGATGACCACTGTATTGTTTGCCATGTATAGCTTGGCATCCACAGGCTCTATAGACCCTATCTTCACCTTTCGCCAGATTGATAAAGGCATGATGCTCACACTTGCTCCTAAATCACACAATGACTCATATTTATATTGTCCAAATCCCACAGTAACAGAAAACTTACCAGGGTCAGGTCTCTTCTCAGGGAAGTGGAGCACTTTGCATTTGCTGGCGATTTCTGAGATGGATCGTTTGTTGCTCAGAATCTCCTTCAGGAATTTGACATAAGCAGGCATCTCTTACAGAGCTTCTGTAAAAGGAATAGAGACATTTAGTTCTTGAAGCATATTAACAAAATGTTTGAACCTACCTACAGTGGGATCTTTTAGCGCCTTGGAAGGGAAAGTTAGTGTCTTTTTCTGCTTCGGAGCTAGAACAGATGTCAGAGGTGTTGCAGAGTCCTCGACATCGACCACTTCTTGTTCGACATTGACAAGGGTTTGGTCGACATCGACTAAAGTTGTCGACTTTGGGTTGCTGAGCTGTGCAGACGATTCCGAGCTTGGCTTCTCCTCCATTTCGAGTAGTTTATTGTCGATATCGACCAAGGTTTGGTCGACATCGAGTTGCTACTACTCGTTGTTGAGTTGCTGCTCTGCTTTGTCCTGGTGCTTTCCGACCTCTGGCTCGCGTAATTGGTGCTCGCTCCTGAGCTTTACAGCTGCGACGTATCCGGTCTTCCCCTTAGGATTTGGTTTTGTTTGCCCAGGGAGTTGCCCTGTCGGTCGTGGAATTTGGGCCGTGAATTGACCCATCTGGGTCTCTATGCTCCTCTTCGAGATATCCAGCTCTCCAAATCTTGTGTTGAAATTCTGGAGCTGATTATTGATGGCGCTTGATGATTGCTGCTGCTGTGCATGATTTCGACGCATCTCATCAAGGATCATTTGTAGATCATCCTTCCGTTGATCCGTTTCTGGATGTCCTGGAGCTCTGTATGGTGGGGGGGTTCCTAGGGGCACCTTGGTTCCATTGTGGTTGCTGAAACCTTTGGTCCCCCATATAGCGATTGGGACCCACTGCATAAGCTACCTCTTCGTGGTTTTCTGCCATCCTGACTTGCTCTGTGTGTGGGCACTCAGTAGTGGTGTGCCACTGTGATCCGCATTCGATGCAGGGCTGGTTGACAGAAAGATACTTGACTTGCTTGAGGAGCTTGCGATTCTGATCTCTGTAGTACTTGTCCCTGACATCTGGGTCAATCTCCTTGGAAGGCTCATAAAGGGGCATGGATGGAGCTGGCCTGGCATAGGCATCTTCATCATAGTTTGTTAAAGCCCCATATTTGTTATCGTAGTTGGTGACCTTGTTGAGTACACCCCATGCGTTAGCTAGTGGCATCGTCAGACACTCATATCGAGTATACTGATTGATCCAATCCTTAGTGGTCTGGTCAAGAGAATTGAAGAAGATCTCCTGAATGACATAGGGTGGTTTTCCATGAGTAGGGCAAGATCGCAGTAGTTCCTTATATCGTTCCCATGCTTTTGCCAGCGGCTCCCCAGACTTCTATTTGAAAGTTGTAATCTTCTAGCGGAGGAGTGCTGTCTTGGCAGGAGGAAAGAATTTGTTGAGAAATTCTTGCTCTACTTGAGCCCATGTTGTGAGGGATCGTGGTTTCAGTCCTTCAAGCCACTTCAATGCAGGACCGGCGAGTGACCAACGAAAAGCCTTCATCTTGACATATTTCAGAGTAGTATCTTCAGCAAGAGTACGACACATGTCAGAAAAATTGGTAATATGTTCAAGAGGACATTCATTAAATCTTCCATGAAAAGCATTATTTTTAAGTTCAATAAGGAAGTGAGTGCGAATTTCAAAATTATTCTCAGGGATTAGAATGGCCGATTCAGGCACGACGAGAGTCGGGTGCATGTAATCCTCTGCAGTGGTAGGGTATTGGGCAAGCTCATCTTCCAATTGCCTCCTTCGCGCAACTTCCTGTTCCCTGCCTGCTCTCTTAGTGGTGAGAGCAGTATCTTTGGCGGCTAGTTCCCTCTGAAGCCTCTATATAAGTTGTTCCTGTGTTTCTGCAGCTTCCATGGCTATTTTTAGTTTAGCATGGACGTGTAGAAGGCCGTTGCCAGGGAAATTGATAGATTCGGACTTGCTTCACATCCAAGTAGTCCAGCTCGACTCGGACAGGCCCAACAGCGTCGTGGCCCAGGAACTTTTTACTCGATACCGAGGAGAAGTGTTGTCGACTGGGCTTCTCTGGACTACTCGAGTATCTTCTTCCCGACTTGGCTCGGACATGTGGTTCTGGGTTTACTCAACATCGAGGAATTTCCTCGATATCGAGGAGAATGTTGCTCGGTATGTCTTCTCTTCAGCTTCTCGATCAGGTGTTGCTTCCTCGAGTCTAGGTGTGGCTTTAAGGCTTGGTCGATATCGAGTAATTTACTCGATATCGAGTAATGCCTTGAACTCGAGTTGTCTTCGTCTTTAGTTCCTCGATCAGCTCCTCATCGACCAGGCCTTGCTCGGACTTCCTTGGTCGATATCGATGAAAGGTACTCGATATCCAATAAAGCTTAGTTTCTGTCTTTGCTTCTTTGTTTTGTCTCGGAATGGCTCCAAATTCTGCAGTATTAAACCAAAACTTATGTAGACCTCTGTTTCTTGCAAATAAGTGTACATTACATAAATTCAATATATTCCCATCCCAAAATATGCAAAGTGTATAGAATAAGGAGCTAAAATGTGCATTTCAACATGGCTATTTTAGTGGACATCAGTAGTGTATGCTTATTTGCAAGAAATAGAGGTCTACATAAGTTTTGGTTTAATATTACAGAATTTGAAGCCATTCCGGGACAAAACCAAAGGACAGGATTCTACTCGACTTCGACCAGGCCCTACTCGAAGTCGACTAAAGTTGGGAGAGCAGACTGATCGAGGATGGAAGAATAAGCCTACTCGAGTTCAAGACTCTACTCGATGTCAAGTAAGTAACTCGATATCGACCAAGCCAAAAACACACCCGAGCTCGAGGAAGAGAATTGTGAAGAGAAGGCAAGAATCGAGCAACCTTCCTCGACGTGGATCAAAACTGGTCGAAGTCGACCAAGCCTATACCGAGTCAGTGTCCCAGAATTGACCTGAGAAGCTGAAGAAGAAAGGAAGAGCTCGATATCGACTTGAACTAGTCGATATCGAGTTGAAGTTGGTCGATATTCACTCCTGGAGGCCGGAATCGAGTTGCTGAGTTGAAGTGAAGAAATGCAGGTCGATATCGAGTGAGGCTACTCGATATCTAGTTGACCCCAGTGGCCGATTTCGAGCTAGTCATAGTTCTTGTTAAGGTCCTATCCCGAATCCGATGGAGATATTTCCGAGAGAAGATTTCCAACACATGAAGATTTAGATATTTTTATCTTTTTATTTATCCTAAGGGTCGAACAATTAATTACCCTAGGATTTATCTAGTTTTGCTTTATTAGATAGATATTCCTTAGCTTGATTAGCAAGGATTGGAAGCCTATAAATAAAGCCTATAGGGCTGGTTTTTATTCCATCATACATTCAATTCTAGAGAAGGAGAAGAGGTAGAGATAGAGAGAGAGAGTGTGTGGCCGAAAGGAGTTAAGAGACGAGAGCAATTTGGCTTCGATCGGTTGTAAGCTCTATTTAGTTTTATTAATGCAAAGTTATTTCGTTTTATTATTGATGAGTTTCCTTGCGATGAAGAGCGAGTGGTCCACCCACTTCTAAGGTCGGGGCGAGTCCGACGATAGCCATACATGTTTTGAGGTAAAGATCCGACCTTTATTATGTTTGAGCATTTACTACCTTTTATGTGTTTATTACCCATTTAATAGAGATCCATGTTAACAACCTGGATTATAAACATAAAATCGGTAGATACAATTAAGGTTTCTTGAAAGAGTTGTCTAATTGTTGGAAAAAGGAGAAAGCTTGTTCCTTCGATGCGATTTGCATGATTATCGTTATTTGTCTTACCTTATGCATGTTTGGTTATCGTTGTCGCAAACCCCGATTTTGGAAGTTTTCTTTTACATAGTTTGTTCCGAATCCGAAAAGCTTTGTTCTTTATTTTATTTTACTATTTCTGCTCAACTTCGACTAGACCCTGGTCGACGTCGAATACTTACCTTCGATCGAGCAAAGATCGCCGTTGCTTTTGTCTTTGTAGGAACTTGATTTCGACAAAGCTTACTCGACTACGATCAAGTTTTCCTCGACGTTGAGTTGACTGCTCGAGATCGACCAAAATCCAGTGACTTCGCTTGCTTGAATTCGGCTGTGCTTGACCCCCTGTCGAGTAACCCTAGTCGAGGTCGAGTACACTGTGGTCTATCACCATTCGTGAGATTTCTTCGCTGCCTGAGATTCATTGACCAGCTTCCTCGAGGATCGATCCTGACTTTCTATTGCTACATCGGGAGGACGTCTTGTAATTATTTGCGTGGACAAGACCTGGTTTGATTTATATTTCTATATTTTAAACTCGATTTCCTCATACAACAAATTTGCGCTGTTGCCGGGGAAGCAATCATTCGCACCTTAGGTAGTTAGATCTCACGTTTTCCTTTAAGTTTTGATTTTGCAGTGTATGCGCCGTTCTGGTCCACCACCTGACTTTGACGCCTTAGACGAACCGGAATGTTTCCTACACCTCCACTCTAGATTGAAAATGATCATGGCGGCCGCAGAAACACAAGCACAGCTGATAGAGAGGCTTCAAGCGGAGATAGAAGCCAAAAATACTGCCCTCGCCGCTGAGAGAGCACGCACTGAGCATGAAGCTAAACTGAGGACGCAGGTAGAGGCTGAGCTTGCCCAATTCCCTACCACTGCAGAGGATTACATGCTCCCGACTCTTGTCGTGCCTGAATTGGCCATTCTAATCCCTAAAAATAATTTTGAAATTCGCACTGCCTTCCTTATTGAGATAAAAAAATAATGCTTTTTATGGAAGATTTAATGAATGTCCTCTTGAACATATTACCAATTTTTCTGATATGTGCCATACTCTTGCTGAAGGTACTACTCTGGATTATGTCAAGATGAAAGCTTTTCGATGGTCTCTTGCCGGTCCAGCATTGAAGTGGCTTGAAGGACTGACTCCACGATCCCTCACAACATGGGCTGAAGTGAGGCAGGCGTTTCTTAATAAATTATTCCCTCCTGCCAAGACAGCGATCCTCCGCCAGAAGATTACAACTTTCAAGCAGAAGCCTGGGGAGCCGCTAGCAAAAGCATGGGAACGATACAAGGATCTACTGCGATCCTGCCCTACACATGGGCAGCCACCATATGTCATTCAGGAGATCTTCTACAATTCTCTTGATCTGGCTGCTAAGGATAGGATCAACCAATATACTCAGTATGAGTATCTGACAATGCCACCAGCTGACGCATGAGCTACTATCGAAAAGCTCACCAACTTCGACAATAAGTATGGGGATCCGACAAACTATGACGAGAATGCTTATACAAGGCCAGCCCCATCCATGCCCCTCTATGAGCCTTCTAAAGAGATTGATCCAGATGTTAAGGAGCAATACTATAGAGACCAGAATCGCAAGCTCCTCAAGTAAGTCAAGTTTCTTTCTATCAACCAACCTTGCATAGAATGCGGCTCACAACGACACACTACTCCAGAGTGCCAACATACAGAGCAAGTCAGGATGGCAGAAACCCACGAGGAGGTAGCTTACGCATGGGGTCCCAATCGCTATATGGGGGACCAAAGGTTCCAGCAACCACAATGGAACCAAGGTGCCCCTAGGAACCCCCCCACCCTACAGAGCTCCAGGACATCCAGAAAGAGATCAGCGAAAGGATGAACTACAGATGATCTTCGATGAGATGCCCCGGAATCAAGCAGAAAGCAAGCAAGCCAATAGCGCCATCAATATTCAGCTCCAAAACATCAATACAAGATTTGGAGAACTTGGCATCTGGAAGAGGAACATTGAGACCCAGATGGGTTAATTCGCGACACAAATTCCACGACCGACTGGGCAACTCCCTGGGCAGACAGAACCAAATCCCAAGGGGAAGACCGGACATGTCGCGACTGTAAAGCTCAGGAGCGGGCATCAACTACGCGAGCCAGAGGTCGGAAAGTAGTAGGACGAAGCTGAGAAGTTACTCGACATCGAGCAGAGCGTAGTCGACGTCGACCAGTGTACTCGACGTCGAGTAGGAGTACCCGAAGTCGACCAACCACATAACATCGAGGGAACCTGTGCACGACAATAGAACTCGAAGTCGACTACTCCTGTGGTCGAAGTCGAGGAGAACCTTGTTGATGTCGAGGAGACTCCAGTCGATGTCAAGGACTCAGCAGCACCTCCGACATCTATTCTAGCTCCAAAGCAGAAAAAGACACCGCCTTTCCCTTCCAAGGCGCTGAAAGATCCCACTACAGGTAGGTTTAAACGATTTGTTAAGATGCTTCAAGAACTGAATGTTTCAATTCCTTTTATAGAAGCTCTTCAAGAAATTCCTACATATGTCAGCGGGATCAAAGAACTGAATGTTTTCTGTTACTGTGGGATTTGGACAATATAAATATGAGGCCTTGTGTGATTTAGGAGCAAGCGTGAGTATCATGCCCTTATCAATATGGAAAAAGGTGAAGATAGGGTCCATAGAGCCTGTGGATGCCAAGCTATACATGGCAAACAATACAGTGGTCATCCCTACAGGTATGGTTGATAATGTCCCTGTCCAGGTTGGTAAGTTCTTTGATCCCGCTGATTTCCTTGTTATAGATTGTGCGGAAGATCCTACTTGCCCTATTATTCTTGGTAGACCTTTCTTAGCCACTGCAGATGCCAAGATTAGTGTCAAAAAGCGATTGCTCACCTTCACAATTGGCGACGAGATCTTAGATTTCTCTTTTGTCCCGGCAAAAGAGAAAGCTTCATGCCTGGAGGTGAAGAGCATCAACAACCACGAGATCAAGCAAACAACAGAAGAAAACACCAGGAAGTTACTCGATGTCGACAAGGGCTACTCGACATCGACCACCATCCTTGACTTCAACCAAGCCTACTCAAAGTCCACTTCCTCTGTTGACCACCTGAATTGCCAAGAGCCTAAGTATGGGGTCCCTGTACTCGACGTTGACTAGACCTACTCGACGTCGACCAACCCTAAGCCCGAAGATTTCTGTTTTGGGCACGAAAAGGGAAGTCCAGGTATAATTTCAACCCCTCCTCTGTATATTAATAAATTTAATAAATATTTAAGGGGAGGTAAGGCCCCATGGCGAGCTAATCTGCGAAGGATGAGAGCTGGAAAGAAGAAGAAGGAAGGCAAGGGATACTATGCAACCAACAACCTATCAGCGGAGCTTGCATACTACCGTTAGGACCTAAATGATCCAGATGAAAGGCCAAGCACAAGGGGACCCCACATTGACGGTCCTTGAGCACAATCGGAGAAGTCGGCCTGACGACTCTAAAATCTAGAGCATGTACATAAAAATTTTGAATTTTGGGACTTTGAAATTTTGGTTTTGGTTTAGTTTGTTTTGTTTTTAGTTTTAAATGCTTCATGTGGAAGGTCTTGTCTTCGTGCAAAATCTAACATTTTTAGGTCGAGAAGCATAAAAGGATCGCAAAGAGTGGAAGAAGAAGTCCCTGACAGTCAGTCGAAATCAACTAGGCCAAGTCGAGATCGACCAAGAGGAAGATCGAGCAGACAAAGTCTACTCGACGTCGACCTAGCTACTCGACGTTGACCACCGGTTAGGCTTCCTAGACTTCAGACTTTCACTCGACGCATGATCTGTACTCGACGTCGAGGAAATCTACTCGACGTCGACCAACTCAGTACTCGACGACCCTGTTTTGCCTTCCTCGACGCGTTATTCGGTGAGTTCCTTCCTTTACATTTGTTTAATATTGATTTTATACACTAGGGACACTGTATATTTTAAGTATGGGGTGGGGAAAGAGCTTAGTATTATTATTTTAATTTTATTCTTGTTTTTGGTTTTACATGGTGAATTTTGAGTAAATTTTAAAAAAAAATTTGTGCTTAATTGCTAAACTCAAAGTTTGTTCTATGAGACATCTCCCAACGCTTGTAAATTATTCAAAGAACTAGTGTCATGGAAGCTTAATTAAACTCGACAATGCAAAATCAGATTCATTAGAGATATAACATGAAATTGCCTAGTAAAGGGAAGTCACAATAAAATGCATATTTTCTTGAAAACCATGAAATGAGGTAAAATATGAAATTGCTTTTGACATGTTGCATGATAAGAGGATGGAGGACTTTATATTTCCATATAATGCTCATATTGTTGTAATCCTAGCCATACCTATGCTTATGGATCACAAAACCCATATTATGCCTTATTTCGTATTATGCTCCACATCATCTAAATATTGTCCATTTTCTACCTTATTTCCATCCGGGGATTATGTTGAGAATGATGTTACATTATGGAGATTATTATACGGTGTTTGTGTTGTTGTTATTATCATATTTGGAGTTTGGCAGGAAAGTTTCAAAAATTATGGAAAATTTAATGAGTTAAAGAAAATACTATCACCTCAAGAGATAAAGGTAGATCGACCCTGCTCGCTGAGATAATAGTTCGGCGAGATGGGACACCAAGGTGAGGAGTCCGAAGCACTAAGTTTCCGGGGCCATTCATGACACCCATGTTTGCGACTCGCGAGAAGGAAGTGCTGAGGTTAGAGAGGTAAAAGCATTATATTGAAAAAAGAAATGAGCGATGAGAGAAATGTGAGAAATAAAAGGAAGAAGGAATGTAGTATGAAAATTGGAAAGTATTCCATTTCCCAGGATCATTAGCACCACATGGCAAAAAATAACCCACCTCTAGCCTTTTACTAATCTACTCCTTTCACTACTAGAATACTGCAATTAGACATCATGCAATTTAAGTCTGTCAAGAAATTAACAGATGTTAAATTATTCTATTACATCGATAAAAAAATTTTGTGACATGTAAACCGGTTTACACAATTGTCAAAATTTGGGACAGATGTGAAATTATTAGTTATGAAAAAGCCAAACGCGTGCGATTAGAGAAAAATGAGCGGGATGAATCAAACTTTGAAAAAAATTGAAGCGGGCTTTGGAGGTAAGGTTAAACACTTGAATTTTTTTTTAACTTTCGTTTTTCAAAGCTAGCGGGTAACACTTGACAAAATTTCAACTCACTTTTTTAACCTTATTAAAATTTGTATCTTGTTTAATCTCTCTCCCCCCACACATTCAACCTATCTATCGTTCTACCTCTCTTTTCTCCAGACCAAGCCCCCAAGTCCCCAACGAAATCTTCACCTCTCTCCAGATCCGACCTTCCTCTAGCTAGCTCCGACGACCCTCTCAGTGTTGTCTTCTTCCTCCGGCTGTCATCTATCTGAAGCCCATCCCAACCACTCGGCCGCTGCGAACATGGACGGGGGTTGAAGAACCCTAAATCGCCGACTCATATTTGGTCTCCTTGTGTGCTTGTATCTATTTTTCAATCTTCGTCCTCCTTTGTTTTCTCTATTCTGTGTCTAAATCCCTAATCCCAGTTCCATTGTCACAGAAGAAGGTTCTCACTAATTCTTGGAATCCTTGGAATCATCTACTCGTGCCTGGCCGCCACCCAGACCGCTGGCGCAGGGACGCCACCGGCAACGTCGTCTGCAATTGCTCCATCTGTCTCTCCTTTGAGTACGACCACATCATTCCTTTCTCCAAAGGTCCGTTTCTGAATGAGGGACTCTACAAGTAGTCGGGGCTTTCATGTTAGTTTTTTTGCCCTAAACACTTCAATTTCCTTGGCTCCAGGGGTTGTGAGAATTCATTGATTTTGATGTCCTTGATTTATCTCAAGATTTGTGCTTATTTCAGTGTGCACTTGTTGGTTCTTGTTAGATCATTTTGTTTTAGGTTGATATTTGTTGCATAAAGTCTACTACTGACATGATATGCCTTGATTGGGTTAAGCAATAGGGGCATGTGAGATTTTTGTTGAGTGCAGATTGAAAGATTAACCATGTTGATATGTGGAGAAGTGATGAGGTAGTTGACATTGATCAAGAGTTGGACACATTGAGATCTTACTGATTTTAGTTCAATTTAAGCATCTAGTATAATACATGATTTCTATATACCAGAGTTATAGGTCATGCTAGGCATAGAAAAACTGATAGCATTGAAGCATGTTTTTTCCTGGAGATTTCAATGTTCATGAAGCCTTATCTTCTAATTGGACTATCTGTTTGGATCTGATAATAGCTGATTGTTGGAGATTTACTTGTTTTGCCTGTTGTTTCTTGATTGACTGAATAGCTAGTTATGTGGTTAAATGATAAGAAAAATGTCACTTTTCCCTTTTGCTGTTGATTGGGAACTACCATTTAATCACTTTGCTTATGCTGATCATCTGCTGCGATTTTCTTGTAGTCCTGGAATTCAGAAGACTTTAGTAGGCATTTCCAATCAGGCTACCACTAAGTGTTTGTCATGGGTTTTGTGGATTTAGTCACGAATAGATAGATTGACAGATTTAAATAGGAACAATTTGAGGAGCATGTCTTTCTCGAGATATTCCATGGTTGTAAAGAAATTTGAAAAAGGAAAACTTGTAAAAATTATGAGCCAACTTAATTTTACAGTGATGACAGGGTTACTAATCTAAGTTTATTGGGTTGGGAAATTTTTGTTTCCATGATTAAACCAGTATTTCCTTGTAGAAGACTTGTCAACCGGTAGAGATCCTTAGTCATGTCAGTTGATAATTAGCAACAAATATCTCTTTATGGTGTTTTTTAAGGTTTAAAAAACTAGTTGTGGCAAGTTTCATGATCAAACTTTTTTAAGAAAATCTGTTTGGTACAATGTTATTTCTCATGTTCTCACTCTCTTAGATTGATTGAGATAGCTAAGGTGTTGCTGTTCATTGACATTAAAGTGGTTCAATCTCAGTGAGCATTGATGGATAGATGGTTTGTGTTGTGGTGCTTAGATGACTGGTCATTCAAAAAAAAAAAATATGTTCACTTACGCTTTCAAAGATACATTTTCATGGTAAAGATCAAGCAGTTGAATAAACTGACTGGGCGTGCCACTCTATTGGCTCATACAAGTATGATTCTGTTGAAAAGCCTCACACTAATAGAATTGATGGATAGATGGTTTTGTGTTATTTTGTTTTGTTGAATGCATTGGTTTCAAATCTTATTTCTGCCAACAGTCCCAGATGCCGCCTGATTCATACCTCGACGTCCCGTGAATTGAGCTGCTTGCATGTCTTAGGAACTAGCTGGCCGAATTCCAAGAATCAAGTCCTTGTGCTCGAGCCCTAACCGTGTCTCCGGTAACAACGTTTCCGGGGGTTATTCACCTCTCCGACGACTAGTTGATGAATCAGTGCGAATTGGAGACGTTCAAAGCTTCTCGACCCGGCGGCCAGCACTGCAACAAGCGAGAATCTGCCGTCCGCCTCAAGCACCTCCCCACTGGTATCTCCGCCCAGGTCTACAGTCTACTTCCTTTTAATTGTTAAATTTGGAGTGATTCAATTCAAGTCATTCCTTTGTTCTTGATGTTGAATTTTCCTCCTCGTAGGCTGTTGAGGATCGATCTCAGCATAAGAATCGTGCTTCCGCTTTAGCTCGCCTCCGTGTTCAATTAGCTCTTGCTGGTAATTGTAATTGCTCGCTGATTTCTCTACTTGTGTAAGTTGTGTTGGTACTAGGTAGTTGCTTGAATCGAACACTTTAAACCTTGATTACTAGGTGAACTTTGAAATTGACGGAAAATGTAGCAGGACTTGAGATTCAATAAACCATGTAATGATGCCTAGGGTTTGTTTCCCCATTGCTCGTGTCAGTCCTGTTTATGAGCACTGGGAGATAGGTGGCATATAATTAGCATGTCAAAAGATTGCAACTTTTCATTGCCGCCTTAAGATTTTTTTGGTAGTCAGGAAGCCTGTGGATGTGAAATCTTATTCCCCTCCGCCCGAGCTTCTTCAGATTCTTCCAGCAAAATCAACTCTCAAGGGATCAGAGTATGGATCGCAAATTAAACCCAACAATCCGAAATTTGTCCTGGTACTTATAAGCTTCTTATTCCTTTATCTTTTGTTTCTTTCTATGCTTTCTTCTTCTTTATTTGGGGACTGAGAGTCTGAGAGTGAAAGCTCTTTTGGCTATTGTTATGCTTGCATTTGGTTCTTCTCCCTCCTTAGTCCTGACAGTCTCGACTGAAGCAAAGTGAAGAACTGAAATATTTGCTTGTTGTTTTTCATCCATAGGTCATGCGAGCATTGTTGGACTTGATGCATGTTGTTGAAGGTTCTGTGTCTGATGCAGCGAAACTTTTGGGGTATTTTCACAACTCTTATGTGCTTAGACTATGCCAAGCACATTATATTTGCTTCTCCTACATAGATCATGCGTATCCTTTGCTTGGTCTTAGTAAAAACTCCATCAATGTCTGCTTGTCTAATTTTAAAATTTAAATGTGCAGGCGTAGTGATTCTAGGTCCGCTATCAAGCGTACAGGAAGTTTTTCATCCAGGGAGATTGACGTGGGAGATGTCTATCCTTTGCAGCTCAGGCTGATTCTTTTGCAGGAGGCTACTTCGTCAGGAGTAAAGACAAGTAAAAAGGTAAGGCGAATTTTGTAATTTCTTAATTATGATATGATTTTTTAATGATTTTATTCCTATTAATCTGCAAAGCATGGAACATGAATAATATTGTTTTCCCCCCATTATGCTTCTTTCCCGTTTACTTTTGTGTGTGAAACACTGAAACCTGTCATAGCATTATCAATAGACAAGCTGTTCGCTCTGAGTGATCACTATGATTGCTTTAGGTCACGCTGCATCTTTTTCTGCCATTAGTTGTATCGAATAAAAGCTCAAAATGGAGGATATTTAGGATGGTTTTGCTCCGGTCTCCTGAGACGACAAATGTCGTTCTGTTTTTCTTTTTTAAGGATTTACAAGCTGTTATGCTTTCCTTTTAGTGCAATTCCATAAGGTTGGTTTACGTATTTCTATATCATTATTAAATTGTGGGTTTGCAGATCTCAAGATCCGGTTTCCCTCAACGTTAAACATGTTTAACGTTGTTGGAGAATCGTGTGAGTTTTTGTATGTAAATGTGGATATTGTAGCTAGTTTAAATGTTCATTTGATGCTGACAAGTTCTAACTAGTTTGCCTGAACATTTTGGATCTTCTTTATCTTAATATTTTGATACTTCAATGAGTTGTGTTCACCTTGTACTTCTCTGTATGTCTACCAGGCAAACTTGATCAGCTTAATTTGAGCAAGATTCAGAGAACAACAATGGCAAGACAAGGTATGAACAAGAGGAAGAAGCAACGAATGACAAAGAGGAAGATCGTTGCATCTTGGCCTTGGTATGCAACCGAAGAGTGATGAATTCGTATGCTTTTGTTTTTGCCTTTAGAGCAACCTTTGAAGCCGGGATTAGCTTGAACCTCTTAAATTTATCGTTGTGCCCATTTTGTTTATGTTCAATTGGGATGGGTACTTTAAGCCCTATTTTATATCGAGCAAAGGATGTTGTGTATCAAACGAAAAATTATCAGATTATAAAGGAAAAGTGTTGTGCCTTAATAGCTATGAAATCGAACCATTATATAAATCGGATGTTAGTATCATTATAGACATCATCTGAATAATCTAAATGAATGTGTAACATATATTTTTACATCACAATGTTAATAAAAATTGATATATATTACTAACAACAACATCTTTATAAAAATTTAAAATGATGTCAATATTATATTAATACATCAGTTATGTACATATTTCATTCGATAGGTTATTTTAAAACAATAAAAAATCACTAATTATATATATGAAATTAATATACACAAAGTCAATATAATAAAAAGGATGTCTATTTTGTTTTAATATATTAATTATTTTAAAAATAGTGATGTAAATGTAAAATTTAGGCTTGGTGCGGACATCTTCAAAAGCTTATAAATGAAAAATAATGAGGCTTTAACAACCAGTGAACATGTCAAAAATAAATTCGAGGGAATGATTTATATCTATATTCAAAATAAAACAGATGTTTTAACCAAGAAAAGACATCGGCTTAAAACCGATGTGTAACATTTGATCTTTTACTACACGCACAAAGAGGTCGGAATTTTTTTTGAAAGACATTTGTTTACAACAGATGTCTAATTACGTTTTTTTAGTAGTTATATTGAGCTTAAATTAAAGTCTTCTTGATTATTGTTGCTTTGTCACTTATAGATTGTTTTTGCATAAACCTCTTTTTTGTGAATAGATGTTGCTTTTTATTGCACATGCATGGATTTTTGGCACAAGTACCTTTTCGATGATGGTAATTGACTGTAGGGGCATATAAACAATGAATCTATGATGTTGAGAGTTTTGAATTTTTCCCCTGAATGACCATCCAAGTTATTGCTTAGGGACAAGCAAGCTTAAGTATGAGGTGATTCGATGTCCACTAAAGTGACCATGTTTTCATATACATTTTAGCTTCTTATTCTCTATACTTTGCATATTTCGGGCTGGGAATATGTTGAATTTGTGTAGTATATGCTTATTGTTGTGAGCCTAATTTGCCATGTTTTACACTTACTTTTATATCGATTTCTGCATACATTGCATACATTTGGGTTAGAATAATACAGAATCTGTGTAGTTTACACTTGTTTGCAATATATGGAGGTCTACACAAGTTTTTGTTATATTTCACAGAAATCGGACGCATTTTGGAGCTTAAAGGAAAGTCATGGAGAAGCCAAGAATGGTGCAGCTGGAGAGAAGGCCAATTTCCGGCTTTCATCATTCTGAATCAGGCTATGATGTCTTCATGAGAGTTGTAGCCCTCGGAAAGAGCTTTCCAACGCATGGTCATATGCGTCAATCCGACAACCGAGGCATCGGGAAAGTGCGTTTTACGAACAGAGCTGGGAGCTGAGGAAAGTTATCGATATCGACAAGATTTGTCAACATCGAGGAGTTATCAACTCGACATGTGTTCTAGGCGTCGAGCACGAGCACTAGACGAAGAAACTTCTAGACATCGACAACTTTTGTCGATATCGAGGAGACATGTCGAGAAGATTTTCGAGGAGTCCAGAAGCCGAGTTCGAGGAGAAGTCCGAGCGGGATATCGCTTGCAAGCCAAGATTCGACGAATTCTATCCTATTCTATCAAGATCTATCGAAGACCCAACACATTAGATATAATCCTAGTCTATCTAGTTTATTTAATTCCATGTTTTATCTTTATATTATTAGATATAATTTTAGATATAGATATAGTTATTCTATCCTTGGCTAACAAGGAATAGATCACTATAAATAAAGCCCAGGGGGCTCAGTTTTATTAATTAAAATTCAGAGAGGAGTAGTTAGTTCCATTCAGAGATACAATTAGGAGTTTTAAGGTTTTTAAGGTTTTGGCTTACAGCGAAAGTTGATTGCCAAGATTGTAAAGGCTTTGAATTTAGTTTTATGCAAGTTTCTTCTTTTACATCAATGTCTTTTATTGCAATGAAGAGCGAGTAGTCCACCCACTTCTGGGGCTGGGGTGAGCCCGACGGTGGTCATGTGAGGCGATGCGATAAAGGTCAGATCTTTTATGCGATTCATCTTCTATCCCTATGAGCATGATTCTTTTGCGAGAGTTGAAGGTGATCCTTGTTTGTGTTATTGAAGCGAAAGTGATCTTAATGCAACTTGGATTAATTATGTGAAAAAGGGTTAGTAACAATTAGGGTTTATGCGAAAGTCTCTATATGCCTATTTGTTAATAACGAAAGTTATTTAGATAGAAAGCATGATCTTTTATGCCTTTATGTGTTACTTTGCATGGTTACTGTTGTGGTGTTGAAACCCTAGCTTTGGAAGTCTTTTAGTTTATTGATTTTATTCCATCAAAATTCGTTTCTGCGTCCGAAAGCTTTTGCACTTTAATTTTCCGTTCTTTATCGATTTCGGGAAAATCTAGTCGAGGTCGAACACACTTGTCGACATCGAGTTCTTTTCATCGAGATCGAGTTTTCTGTTCTTTTTGCTGTTGTCGATCTGTGTGCTGTGTCGAGTAGTTGTCGATATCGACAAGTCTGTGTCGACAAGACTCGGTCGAGTTCTGAGGTCGAGTTTCCTTCTATAGTCAAGTCGAGTAGCTGTTGTCGACTTTGCTTTTGTCGAGTTGCTTTGCTTGCTTTTGCTTGTTTGCTTCTGTTATTCTGTTCTTTTCTGCTGCTGTTGTGAGAATCTGATAGCTACCTGAGAACTGCTGACGTGCTTCCTCGTGGATCGATCCTGACTTTTCTCTTATTACAACGGGAGGAAGTCTTGTATTTATTTTCTGAGACAGGGAAGTCAATCTGAACTATATTTCATATTTATTTCAATACTCGACATACTCCTGCCCAGTCAACAAATTGGCGTCGTTGCCGGGGAAGCAATCAATCGCGCCTTAGGTAGTCAGTTCTCACTGTTTCTTTGAGTTAGATTGCAGGTGTATGCGTCGTTCTGGTCAAACACCTGAGTTTGACAGCTTAGACGAACCGGAGCGTTACCTACACATCCACTCCAAACTCAAAAGGATCATGGCGGCCGCTGAAACACAGGAACAGCTGATCGCTAGGCTTACCAGGGAACTAGCCGCAAGGGATGCCGCTATCAACGCTAAAGATGTTGCTATCGCCGCTGAGAGAGCAGCAAGGGAACAAGCACAGGCTGAGCTTGCCTAGTATCCCACCACGGCAGAGGACTACATGCACCTAACTCTCGTCGTGCCTGAATCGGCGATTCTAATCCCTGAAAACTCTTTTGAAATTCGCACTCAATTTCTTATAGAGCTTAAAAATAATGCCTTTTACGGCAGATTTAATGAGTGTCCTCTTGAACATATTACTAACTTTCATGATATGTGTCGTACTCTTGCAGAAGGTACAACTCTGGAATATGTCAAGATGAAAGCTTTCCGTTGGTCGCTCGCTGGACCTGCACTGAAATGGCTGGAAGGGCTGAAAGCAAAATCACTCACAACCTGGGCCCAAGTAGAGCAAGAGTTTCTGAACAAATTCTTCCCACCTGCCAAAACAGCACATCTCCGCCAGAAAATCACCGCCTTTAAATAGCAGAAAGGGGAACCGCTGGCAAGGGCATGGGAGCGCTACAAGGAACTGTTGCGATCTTGCCCTACTCATGGACAGCCACCCTACATCATTCAGGAGATCTTATTCAACTCTCTGGATCAAGTCATTAAGGACAGAATCAACAATTATACCCGCTACGAGTATCTGACAATGCCGCCAAGTGACGCATGGGGAGTACTGGAGAAGCTCACTATCTACGACAACAAGTATGGGTCTACTGCAACTTATGAAGAGAACCCATACGCCAGGCCAGCACCATCCATGCCCCTCTATGAGCCATCAAAGGAGATTGATCCAGATGTCAGGGAGCAATACTACAAAGACCAGAATAGGAAGCTCATCAAGCAAGTAAAGTATCTCTTTATCAACCAGCCTTGCATAGAATGCGGATCGCAAAGGCACACCACTCCTGAGTGCCCACACACAAAGCAAGTCAGATTGGCAGAGCACCATGAAGATGCAGCTTACGCAGGGGGTCCCAATCGCTACATGGGGGACCAAAGGTTTCAGCAACCACAATGGAACCAAGGAGTCCCTAGGAATCCCCCGCCCTACAGAGCTCCAGGACATCCAGAAAGGGACCAGAAAAAGGATGATATACAGATAGTCCTGGAGGAGATACGGAGGAACCACTCAGAAACTAGGCAATCTTTCAACTCCGTCTATACTCAGATGCAAGGTGTCAACTCTAGGCTTGGGGAAATTGATACATGGCGGAAAACAGTTGATACACAGATTGGTCAGCTAGCAGCGGGAATCCCCAGACAGTCAGGCGCACTCCCTGGATCCTCTGAACCTAATCCTAAAGGTAAATCTACTGGACATGTAGGTGCTGTAAAGCTCAGGAGCGGACATCAATTACGCGAGCCAGAGGTCGGAAAGCAGCAGGACAGCGCCGAACAACAACTCGATGTCGACGAACATCTTGTCGATGTCGAGAACATTGTCGATGTCGAGAACCCTCTTGTCAATGTCGACAACTCCTCTGATCGACCAACCTCTGCACTGAACAACAACTCGACATCGAGGAAAGTTGTCGATGTCAAGGAGCTTGTCGATGTCGAGAAGTCCCATGTCGATGTCGATAAGACTGCAACACCTCCGACGTCTGTTCTGGCTCCAAATCAGAAAAAGAAGCTACCTTTCCCCACGAAATCTCTAAAGGACCCAGCGGAGAAAAAGTTTCAGCGCTTCATCAAGATGCTTCAGAAGCTCACCGTCACCATCCCCTTCACAGAAGCTCTTAATGAGATGCCATCCTATGTCAAATTCCTAAAAGAGATTTTGAGCAAAAAGAGATCGATGGCGGAAATCACAGAAGAGTGCATCCATCTGGACATATTGGAGAAAAGGCCGGATCCAGGTAAGTTTGCTATAACTATTGGATTTGGTCCATACAAAATTAATGCCCTATGTGATCTTGGAGCTAGTGTTAGTATTATGCCTTTAACGATTTGGTCCAAGATTAAGATAGGTGCCCTGGAGCCTGTGGATGCTAGACTTTACATGGCCAACAACACGGTGGTCATTCCAACAGGCATGGTAGAAAACGTCCCAGTACAAGTAGGTAAATTCTTCGTCCCTGCTGATTTCTTAATTATTGATATGCAAGAAGATCCTGCTTGTCCAATTATTCTAGGGAGACCATTCTTGGCGACGGTGGATGCCAACATAAGCGTAAGGAAAGGAGTGCTCACCTTCAACATCAGCGATGAAGTAATCGAGTATTCCTTTAACAAAACTGAAAGGCATACGGGTCCAATGGAAGAGGTCAAATCTATCTCAGCTGGCTACATCACCTGCGGGGAACCCAAGGTCAGAAATATGACCCCTGAAGAGATAGAAAAGAGGGATATGGAGATCCAGGTGGAGGAGATCATGGCAATCCTCAAGGAGAACACAGGAACTAAGTATGGGGTCGTAGTCGACAAAAACTTCTCGAGATCGAGTAGTTTAATCAACATCGACAAAGGTCAGAAACCACCGCCAGCCTCGTCGAGCAAGCCACTGGAAGTCGAGAAAAATTTCTCGATGTCGACAAATCTTGTCGATATCGACAAGCACCAAGCTTCCTCGACTCCACCTTCATCGACGAAGAATCTACTGGAAGTCGAGAACAACTCGATGTCGACAAATCTTGTCGATGTCGACAAAATCTTGGTCTCCTCGACTTCTCCTTCCTCGAATTGCAGTCCACCAGATGAGCCAACTTCATCGATGTCGAGTAACACTGCTCGATGTCGACAAGATCCAGTGGTTCCAGATTCCGAATCCACAACGGTAAGCCAAGGTATGAATCTGTCTTCTCCTATTTCAATTAAAGATTTATCTATACATGGGAGAGGTTTGCCTTGGTATGTGCGCTTATGCAGGATTTCCGATGACGATCCAAAGGAATACGAAGTAGGAGATATGGTCTATGTCTCTAAATCAAAGGATCATTGGTTTCCTAAAAAATTCAATAAGAAGAAGATGGGACCATTCACGGTGAACAAGATCCATTCAGGAGGGATTCAGCTGAAAGATAAAAATGGAGTCTTGTTTGAAGCCCAGGCTACATGGGCTCTAAAGATGCCACCTTGAGCTTAACGGAGAAAGTCGGCCTAGCGACTATAAAATCTAGAGCTTGTAAATAGACGTTTTTTTTTATTTTGGGACTTTTTGGACATTGTTGTTTTGTTTGCTTTAGGTTTTGGACATTGTTCTTAGGATTATACTATTGTGGGTATTTCTTTTCTAACGAATCTTGCAGGTATGAAAAAAAAAAAAAAGCTACAATCTTGTCGACATGGAGGTAAGTCCTCGACATCGACAAACCACATCGAGCAAGCCTGTGGTCGAGAAGATCACCCTGGAGGCAACAGGAAGAACTCGATGTCGAGGAGATCGACAAGCACTTCAGCACCTTCTTCACTCGATTTATGACGATCCGCACACCTGTCTTGTGAGTTTCTTTCTTTACCCTTGTTTTTTATACAGTGAGGACACTGTAAATTCGAGGGAATGATTTATATCTATATTCAAAATAAAACAGATGTTTTAACCAAGAAAAGACATCGGCTTAAAACCGATGTGTAACATTTGATCTTTTACTACACGCACAAAGAGGTCGGAATTTTTTTTGAAAGACATTTGTTTACAACAGATGTCTAATTACGTTTTTTTAGTAGTTATATTGAGCTTAAATTAAAGTCTTCTTGATTATTGTTGCTTTGTCACTTATAGATTGTTTTTGCATAAACCTCTTTTTTGTGAATAGATGTTGCTTTTTATTGCACATGCATGGATTTTTGGCACAAGTACCTTTTCGATGATGGTAATTGACTGCAGGGGCATATAAAAAATGAATCTATGATGTTGAGAGTTTTGAATTTTTCCCCTGAATGACCATCCAAGTTATTGCTTAGGGACAAGCAAGCTTAAGTATGAGGTGATTTGATGTCCACTAAAGTGACCATGTTTTCATATACATTTTAGCTTCTTATTCTCTATACTTTGCATATTTCGGGCTGGGAATATGTTGAATTTGTGTAGTATATGCTTATTGTTGTGAGCCTAATTTGCCATGTTTTACACTTACTTTTATATCGATTTCTGCATACATTGCATACATTTGGGTTAGAATAATACAGAATCTGTGTAGTTTACACTTGTTTGCAATATATGGAGGTCTACACAAGTTTTTGTTATATTTCACAGAAATCGGACGCATTTTGGAGCTTAAAGGAAAGTCATGGAGAAGCCAAGAATGGTGCAGCTGGAGAGAAGGCCAATTTCTGGCTTTCATCATTCTGAATCAGGCTATGATGTCTTCATGAGAGTTGTAGCCCTCGGAAAGAGCTTTCCAACGCATGGTCATATGCGTCAATCCGACAACCGAGGCATCGGGAAAGTGCGTTTTACGAACAGAGCTGGGAGCTGAGGAAAGTTATCGATATCGACAAGATTTGTCAACATCGAGGAGTTATCAACTCGACATGTGTTCTAGGCGTCGAGCACGAGCACTAGACGAAGAAACTTCTAGACATCGACAACTTTTGTCGATATCGAGGAGACATGTCGAGAAGATTTTCGAGGAGTCCAGAAGCCGAGTTCGAGGAGAAGTCCGAGCGGGATATCGCTTGCAAGCCAAGATTCGACGAATTCTATCCTATTCTATCAAGATCTATCGAAGACCCAACACATTAGATATAATCCTAGTCTATCTAGTTTATTTAATTCCATGTTTTATCTTTATATTATTAGATATAATTTTAGATATAGATATAGTTATTCTATCCTTGGCTAACAAGGAATAGATCACTATAAATAAAGCCCAGGGGGCTCAGTTTTATTAATTAAAATTCAGAGAGGAGTAGTTAGTTCCATTCAGAGATACAATTAGGAGTTTTAAGGTTTTTAAGGTTTTGGCTTACAGCGAAAGTTGATTGCCAAGATTGTAAAGGCTTTGAATTTAGTTTTATGCAAGTTTCTTCTTTTACATCAATGTCTTTTATTGCAATGAAGAGCGAGTAGTCCACCCACTTCTGGGGCTGGGGTGAGCCCGACGGTGGTCATGTGAGGCGATGCGATAAAGGTCAGATCTTTTATGCGATTCATCTTCTATCCCTATGAGCATGATTCTTTTGCGAGAGTTGAAGGTGATCCTTGTTTGTGTTATTGAAGCGAAAGTGATCTTAATGCAACTTGGATTAATTATGTGAAAAAGGGTTAGTAACAATTAGGGTTTATGCGAAAGCCTCTATATGCCTATTTGTTAATAACGAAAGTTATTTAGATAGAAAGCATGATCTTTTATGCCTTTATGTGTTACTTTGCATGGTTACTGTTGTGGTGTTGAAACCCTAGCTTTGGAAGTCTTTTAGTTTATTGATTTTATTCCATCAAAATTCGTTTCTGCGTCCGAAAGCTTTTGCACTTTAATTTTCCGTTCTTTATCGATTTCGGGAAAATCTAGTCGAGGTCGAACACACTTGTCGACATCGAGTTCTTTTCATCGAGATCGAGTTTTCTGTTCTTTTTGCGGTTGTCGATCTGTGTGCTGTGTCGAGTAGTTGTCGATATCGACAAGTCTGTGTCGACAAGACTCGGTCGAGTTCTCAGGTCGAGTTTCCTTCTGTAGTCAAGTCGAGTAGCTGTTGTCGACTTTGCTTTTGTCGAGTTGCTTTGCTTGCTTTTGGTTGTTTGCTTCTATCTTTGCTTCTGTTATTCTGTTCTTTTCTGCTGCTGTTGTGAGAATCTGATAGCTACCTGAGAACTGCTGACGTGCTTCCTCGTGGATCGATCCTGACTTTTCTCTTATTACAACGGGAGGAAGTCTTGTATTTATTTGCTGAGACAGGGAAGTCAATCTGAACTATATTTCATATTTATTTCAATACTCGGCATACTCCTGCCCAGTCAACACTTATTTGCAAGAAATAGAGGTCTACATAAGTTTTGGTTTAATATTACAGAATTTCGAGCCATTCTGAGACAAAACCAAAGGACATGATTCTGCTCGACTTCGACCAGGCCTTACTCGAAGTCGACTAAAGCTGGGAGAGCTGATCGAGGACGGAATAAGAAGCCTACTCGAGTTCAAGACTCTACTCGATGTCGAGTAAATAACTCGATGTCGACCAAGCCAAAAACAAACCCGAGCTCGAGGAAGAGAACTGTGAAGAGAAGGCAAGAATCGAGCAATCTTCCTCGACGTCGATCAAAACTGGTCGAAGTCGACCAAGCCTATACCGAGTCAGTGTCCCAGAATCGACCCGAGAAGCTGAAGAAGAAACGAAGAGCTCGATATCGACTTGACCTAGTCGATATCGAGTTGAAGCTTGTCGATATTCACTCCTGGAGGCCGGAATCGAGTTGCTGAGTTGAAGTGAAGAAATGCAGATCGATATCGAGTGAGGCTACTCGATATTGAGTTGACCCTAGTGGCTGATTTCGAGCTAGTCCGAGTTCTTGTTAAGGTCCTATCCCGAATCCGATGGAGATATTTCCGAGAGAAGATTTCCAACACATGAAGATTTATATATTTTTTCTTTTTATCCTTTTTATTTATCCTAAGGGTTGAACAATTAATTACCCTAGGATTTATCTAGTTTTACTTAATTAGATAGATATTCCTTACCTTGATTAGCAAGGATTGGAATCCTATAAATAAAGCATATGGGGCTGGTTTTTATCCCATCATACATTCAATTCTAGAGAAGGAGAAGAGGTAGAGAGAGAGAGAGAGAGTGTGGCCGAAAGAAGTTAAGAGGCGAGAGCAATTTGGCTTCGATCGGTTGTAAGCTCTATTTAGTTTTATTAATGCAAAGTTATTTCCTTTTATTATTGATGAGTTTCCTCACGATGAAGAGCGAGTAGTCCACTCACTTCTAGGGTCGGGGCGAGCCCGACGATAGCCATGCGTGTTTTGAGGTAAAGATCCGACCTTTATTATGTTTGAGTATCTACTACCTTTTATGTGTTTATTACCTATTTAATAGAGATCCATGTTAACAACCTCGATTATAAACATAAAATCGGTAGATACAATTAAGGTTTCTTGAAAGAGTTATCTAATTGTTGGAAAAGGCGAAAGCTTGTTCCTTCGATGCGATTTGCATGATTATCGTTATTTATCTTGCCTTATGCATGTTTGGTTATCGTTGTCGCAAACCCCGATCTTGGAAGTTTTCTTTTACATAGTTTGTTCCGAATCGGAAAAGCTTTGTTCTTTATTTTATTTTACTATTTCTGCTCAACTTCGACTAGACCCTGGTCGACGTCGAATACTTACCTTCGATCAAGCAAAGATCGCCGTTGCTTTTGTCTTTGTAGGAACTTGATTTCGACAAAGCTTACTCGACTACGACCAAGTTTTCCTCGACGTTGAGTTGACTGCTCGAGATCGACCAAAATCCAGTGACTTCGCTTGCTTGAATTCGGCTGTGCTTGACCCCCTGTCGAGTAACCCTGGTCGACGTCGACTACTCACCTTCAGTCGAGCAAAGATCGCCGTTGCTTTTGTCTATGCAGGAACTCGATTTCGACAAAGCTTACTCGACTACGACCAAGTTTTCCTCGACGTCGAGTTGACTGCTAGAGATTGACCAAAATCCAGTAACTTTGTTTGCTTGAATTCGACTATGCTTGGCCCCATGTCGACTAACCCTAGTCCAGGTTGAGTAAACTGTGGTCGATCACCATTCGTGAGATTTCTTCGCTGCCTGAGATTCGCTGACCAGCTTCCTCGAGGATCGATCCTGACTTCCTGTTGCTACATCGGGAGGAAGTCTTGTAATTATTTGCGTGGGCAAGATCTAGTTTGATTTATATTTCTATATTTTAAACTCGATTTCCTCCTAAAACAAATTACCGGATGGGGCACCAAGGTGAGGAGTTTGAAGCACTAAGTATCCAGGGCCATTCGTAACACCCATTTTTGCGACTCGTGAGAAGGCAGTGCTGAGGTTAGAGAAGTAAAAGCATTATATTGAAAAAAAGCATTGAGCGATGAGCGAAAGGTGAGAAATCAAAGGAAGAAGGAATGTGGTATTAAAGTTTGGAAAGTACTCCATTTCCTCGGATCATTAGCACCACATGGCCAAAAATTGCCCACATTGAGCCTTCTGCCAATCTACTCCTTATTGAGCTTAAATTAAAGTCCTCTTGATTATTGTTGCTTAAATTAAAGTTTGGAAAGTACTCCATTTCCTCGGATTGTTTTTGCACAAACCTTCTTTTTGTGAGTAGATGTTGCTTTTTATTACACATGCATGGATTTGTGACACAAGTACCTTTTCAATGATGGTAATTGACTGCAGGGACATATAAGAATGAATCTATGATGTTGAGAGTTTTGAATTCTTCCCCTGAATGACCATCCAAGTTGTTGCTTGGGGACAAGCAAGCTTAAGTATGGGATGATTTGATGTCCACTAAAGTTACCATGTTTTCATATACATTTTAGCTTCTTATTCTATATAATTTGTATATTTCGGGCTGGGAATATGTTATATTTGAGTAGTATATGCTTATTTGCAAGAAATAGAGGTCTACATAAGTTATGGTTTAATATTACAGAATTTGGAGTCATTCCGAGACAAAACCAAAGGACATGATTCTACTCGACTTCGACCAGGCCTTACTCGAAGTCGTCTAAAGCTGGGAGAGAAGACTGATCGAGGACGGAAGAAGAAGCCTACTCGAGTTCAAGACTCTACTCGATGTAGAGTAAGTAACTCGATGTCGACCAAGCCAAAAACACACCCGAGCTCGAGGAAGAGAACTGTGAAGAGAAGGCAAGAATCGAGCAACCTTCCTCGACGTTGACCAAAACTGGTCGAAGTCGACCAAGCCTATACCGAGTCAGTGTCCCAGAATCAACTCGAGAAGCTGAAGAAGAAAGGAAGAGCTCGATATCAACTTGACCTAGTCAATATCGAGTTGAAGCTGGTCGATATTCACTCCTGAAAGCCGGAATCGAGTTGCTGAGCTGAAGTGAAGAAATGCAGGTCGATATTGAGTGAGGCTACTCGATATCGAGTTGACCCCAGTGGCCGATTTCGAGCTAGTCCGAGTTCATGTTAAGGTTCTATTCCGAATCCGATGGAGATATTTCCGAGAGAAGATTTCCAACACATGAAGATTTAGATATTTTTATCTTTTTACCTTTTTATTTATCCTAAGGGTTGAACAATTAATTACCTTAGAATTTATCTAGTTTTACTTAATTAGATAGATATTCCTTACCTTGATTAGCAAGAATTGGAAGTCTATAAAGAAAGCCTATATGGCTGGTTTTTATTCCATTAGACATTCAATTCTAGAGAAGGAGAAGAGGTAGAGAGAGAGAGAGAGAGTGTATGTGTGTGTGTGTGTGTGTGTGTGTGTGTGTGTGTGTGTGTGGCCGAAAGGAGTTAAGAGGTGAGAGCAATTTGGCTTCGATCGGTTGTAAGCTCTATTTAGTTTTATTAATGCAAAGTTATTTCCTTTTATTATTGATGAGTTTCCTTGCGATGAAGAGCGAGTAGTCCACCTACTTCCAGGGTCGGGGCGAGCCCGACGTTAGCCATGCGTGTTTTGAGGTAAAGATCCGACCTTTATAATGTTTGAGCATCTACTACGTTTTATGTGTTTATTACCTATTTAATAGTGATCCATGTTAACAACCTGGATTATAAACATAAAATCAGTAGATACAATTAGGGTTTCTTAAAAGAGTTGTCTAATTTTTGGAAAAGGCGAAAGCTTGTTCCTTCGATGCGATTTGCATGATTATCGTTATTTATCTTACCTTATGTATGTTTGGTTATCGTTGTCACAAACCCCGATCTTGGAAGTTTTCCTTTACATAGTTTGTTCCGAATCCAAAAAGCTTTGTTCTTTATTTTATTTTACTATTTCTACTCGACTTTGACTATACCCTGGTCGACGTGGCCTACTCACCTTCGATCGAGAAAAGATCGCTGTTGCTTTTGTCTCTGCAGGAACTCGATTTCGAAAAGCTTACTCGACTACGACCAAGTTTTCCTCGATGTCGAGTTGACTGCTCGAGATCGACCAAAATCCAGTGACTTTGCTTGCTTGAATTCGACTGTGCTTGTCCCCCTGTCGACTAACCCTTGTCGAGGTTGAGTACACTGTGGTCGATCACCATTCGTGAGATTTCTTCGATGTCCGAGATTCGCTGACCAGCTTCCTCGAGGATCGATCCTGACTTCCTGTTGCTACATCGGGAGGAAGTCTTATAATTATTTGCGTGGGCAAGATCTGGTTTGATTTATATTTATATATTTTTAACTCGATTTTCTCCTACAACAATAACCTTATAAATAGTATTACATAGACTAATCGGACGGTAATGGTTAATGTTACTAGGTGTATCAATTTTTGGAATAGGTGCAATGAAAGTTGAATTTCTTCATTGAGTAGCACACCAGAATGAAAGAAAGATTTAACAACTTTATAAACTAATTTACCGACAATATTCCAATATTTTTTTTATAGAACTCTGGTGGAAAACCACCAGGTCTCGGAAACTTGTCGTCTGTCATTGAGAATAGGGTATCCTTAATTTCTTCATCTGAAAAAGGTTGTGCTAGAATTCTGTTTTCAGATTCAGTAATGGTTGATCAATTAAATTTAGGAAATATGGATTACTATTGTAAAATTACGAATGACATTTTTAGAATTTGATCCTCATCCTCAATCCATGTTCATCTCTAATTTGATCATCATCCTCAATCAGTAAACCATGTTTATTTGTAAAATTACGAATGACATTTTTAGAATTTCTTATTTTAGATATAGATTGGTAGTATTTGGCAGACCCTTGACCCGACTAACTCAAGGGCGGGTAAAGGTACATATCCAGGGTCTCAAAACCCCATGACTTGGCTAGTTAGACCCGTAATATAGGGCCTGTTTGGCAGGGGATACGAGGGGGTGCCGGGGGTGGGGATGGGTTTTTGGGCTTCGTGCTCGCGTGTTTGGCAAGGGGATGCGGGGGATGGAGGGGGATGAAGATCAGGGGATGCGAGGGATGGACGGGATGGGAAGGGGAAACGTCCCAGATTTGCCCCTTCCCCTTCCCTCTCTTCTCATAAATTGGGATCTCACTCCATTCCACTCTTCACACGCACGCCTCAAACTCGAGCGATCCCAAGAACGACGATCTTCTTCCGAGAGCTTCTCCTTCGTCCTGCATCTTCAATTAGCCAGGTAATCCCGTTCATCTCCAATATCTATGGGTTTATGGTTGAGTTTCGGTTCCAATTTGATTGGTTTTACACTTTTTCCCCATTTCTATTGAAATCCTAAGGTTTTGTTCAACGTCGTGATTTCAGGGTTTTGATTGAAATCTATGATTTTGGCTTTCATGTTTAGGGTTGTAGGGTTTTACATTGAAAGCTTCGACTTTTAGAATTTGATGGGTTTTACACGTTTTCCCATTTGGATTGAAATCCTAGGGTTTTGTTCAACGTCGTGATTTTTGGGTTTCGATTGAAATCTATGATTTTGGATTTCATGTTTAGGGTTGTAGGGTTTTACATTGAAAGCTTCGACTTTTCCTTCCATGTTTGGGGTTCGATTGAAATGTAGGATTTTGCGGAAATGGGTAAGTTTAGGGTTTTCGATTGAAACCAAAGTCTGACAATGACAAACTGAAATCAAAATGCCGACATCTTAAGATGTTTGATTTCATAGGGGACCACTTGCACCCAACAATTAAGCATACCAGTTTGTTTCAAGATTACATTGCAGATAGCTTTGTTTTGTGGCTTGCATGTCTGATGTCTCGGGAGTAAGAACACCTCTTGATAACATACTTTATTTTTCCTGATTGGAGCTTCAATTTGGATGGAACTGTCCTGACTTTGTATTATCACTTTATCAGTGATCCACCTTTAACATCTACTTTCATTATACATATAAATTTTGTAGTTCTTCATGGACAAAAATATGCAAACCAGCTATATATCTTTCTGCCTTTAGTTTCCATTTGATCACATGTGTTGTAAACCTAACATTTGTTAGGTGTCTTTCTTTATTTATCTGTCTTTTAATTGTGTGTTCTTGCGTTAGTGATTTTAAAAGTCTGTGTTGCTAGTTGTGTTATTTCTTCCACTGCTCTTCGGCATTAAGAGAAGAAAGGGAAACAAAACTAGAGAAAAAGGAAGAAAAAAGTTTGTCTTGTAAGTTATACCACAGGACTGTGTTATTGGTACAATTGTGGTTATCTTAAGGTTTCATGCTATGGCATCTATTCTAAGCAGATCTTAATTTGTTCATGTTTATGGTCATCTTAAGGTTTTGTGCTATGGCATCTATGCTATGCAGATCTTAATTTGTTCTTTTTTTTTGTTATATTAAACTGAATTTTTTTTGTCGTTGTTTGTTTGCATTTGTTGATGGGGTTTTGTCCCAACTAATCACTCTACATGAATTCACTGTCACTCCAGTATCTTGCTTGCATTTTATTTCTGTTTGGGTGATCACTGGTTGCAATAGATAATGAACTGAAGCTGATTACTTTCATCCTTAATTTTGTTTGGGTGATCACTGGTTGCAATAGGTAATGAACTAAAGCTGATTACTTTCATCCTGTTTTTTTGATGGCTTTCATATTATGATATCATCCTAGTATGTCATTTCTTCTTAACTGATTAGGAGATAAAGACGTTGGTCCTCCTCTGATTCTTGTTGCTTCTAACCTTATATATGAGACACTCTAGGGATATGAGGTTGATTCTCAACTGCTTGCACTACCTTCTGTCGCTTTCTTTTACATTTTGCTTTCTTTTCGAATATGAGTTCACTTCATCCATGGAAAAGTCAAATGAATTCAAGTTGTTGAAAATGGAAGTTAGGCATGACTGCTATTTATCCCTCTCCTAGCTGCTTATTACTTATTTTTCTTCTCTTTAATTGTTTGTGCGCTTTCATTTGGAACTCGTTCAATTGCACTTTCATGATTGAAGAGTGTGACCATTACCTTCTTCTGTGAGATTTGAAATTTCTTTTTTCCTGTCAAAGTATGGTAAAGTGTTGGTTATTTTTCAATATCTCATATACATTCCTGTTGCTTTCTTATACTTTTTTCTTTCTGTTCCAATATGTTGTGGCCTCTTCCATTCGGACAATATGTTTCAAATGCCTTCTGTAAACCCCGGTTTAAATGTTGATTCTGACAATATGCTTCCCATGTCAACGTAGGAATCATGTGGCCGTATGACGACTCTGACTCCGACACCGACTTCGATAGTCACCGCAACTACGCCAGTGGTGACCCTCGCATGTACCCTTGACTTAGGACGGCATATATACGAGCAAGGCCAGTCCATTCATCACCAGGAAAAGGAAGATGGCGGCGTACAGTTCGTTCACCGTGACCCCGAAGACGTCGTGGAGGAAAATGCCATATGGACCATGGCTGCCGACGAACTGAAGGAGCTCCGCACCCAGATA
Organism: Persicaria tinctoria; assembly: GCA_037127255.1. NCBI lineage: Eukaryota > Viridiplantae > Streptophyta > Magnoliopsida > Caryophyllales > Polygonaceae > Persicaria > Persicaria tinctoria. The sequence goes on from JBANSL010000004.1 coordinate 23,795,261, forward strand.
TCGGGGCTCTTGGACCAGGACGCCCTGATAGCAATGAACACTCAGCTGTAGGAGACCAGGGAACACAACGTGTGCCTCACGAACAGGCTCTTTTTAGAAGCGACGAGCCTGTTAGTAAGGCACCCATCTCGTGCAGAGGGTCGCCGACATGTGCTCCTTCATGTGTGGCCGGTGGGTGGAGCACGCAGGGGACCAACTCCGGTGTGAGAGGCTCTCCCGCCTGAACAAGATCCTTGGCTGGATTATCCTCCTCTTACTGGCGATCATGGTGCGACTGGTCACTAGGGCCTAGGACATCAAGCCTCTCCAATACGTTGTTACCCTTTTTTGTAAAGATTTGCTAGCATTGTTGTATTTCGTCTCTTGTAATTGTGAGCCTGTATTGAAACTCTGGATTTGGGCCACCATTTTGTGCATTTTGGGGCCTCGGAGGTAAGTCAGAAACAATGTTTGTGCAACCTTGGCAGTGACTACCCCTTTTTGTAAGCCGAGTGTTGTTGCACCCATTTGCAATGGTGCATTATCCTAACAGTTGTAACCCAAATAATTTCCGTAAGTTATGTATGATATGCGTATTCCTCGACTACAATTGATATTGCATTACTTTAATCATTTTCCTTCGATAATGTCTTATACAAAATAAGTGAACATTATAGGCATTTCTCAATATGTCTTATGCAAAAGGTGATGGCCATACGCTTCCAGTTATGATAAATTACATGAAGTAATGACAGGGTTTCTTGCAATATACAAAATGAGATGAAGGACACACTCTAGTGCATCGAGCATCCAAGCTTTACCTGCCCCTGCGACGGTCGTTCCAAATCTACTGAGCAATGTCGTCCCTCAGCGCCTTGATCTTTACGTTTGACCCCGGAGCCTTGTCGAAGGGGAAAAATGAGTCATCTTCATCATGTCCAACATCCTCTCCCACGTCGTACGCATCTTCATCGCCGTCCCCGTCAGATGAGATGTCACTCCCCATCGGAGGCTCCATGAACCTTGGATCGTCTTCGTCGTCGGACTCCAAAGCATCGCGTGAATCACGCACGTAATTGTGGAGGGCGAAGCACAAAATAATACTAGAAATCTGCTTACAGATCGGATACTTGAGGAGTTGATGAAGGATCCTCCACTTCATCTTCAACACCCCGAATGACCTCTCTATCGCTCCTCGGAGGGAAGAGTGTGGCTTGTTGAAGGCTTCTTTCTATTTTTCCGGCTACCCATTTCGGAAAGCGTAGCCCTTGTCGCATAGATAGTACCTCCCTGCCGGTGGAAGGGGGAACCGAAGGGCCGCCATCTTCAATGCGTGATCGAACACACGTGCATCGTGCGCACTGCCCTCCCAGCTAGCAGATATGAATGTGAATCGAAGGTCGAAGTCACAAACGGCCATGACGTTGTATGTTGTTGTGCCCTTCCTGCACCAGAACCGGATCTGGTCTTCTTTCGGAATGATCGCCTCAATATGCATGTCGTCAATAGCACCAATTGCACCCTTGAAGTACGCCCAGTACTAGTTGTCCTTCCTGATCTGCTTAGGTATGGCTCTGAAAAGAGGGTTGCGAGGCCATATCAAGTCCTCTGCTAGACAACAGAACCTGTTACATCTCCCCCCGCACATGGCGTCTAGCACTTCCGATATCGTCTTAGAAATTGTGTATGTGGAGCGGAGGAAACGCTTGCAGGATTTTCGCTGACTGGACCCCCAAGCCATGGTATTGACGAATATAGCAACCTTCTCCATCACAGAAAGTTGCACTCACTCCCGAAGACCGTACTGATGCTGCAGCATCCCACACAGTCGAATGAAGGCAGCCTTTCCCATTCGCAATGTGTTAACGCTCCTTGCCTCTTGTACCATGAATTTAGAGGGTCATAATAGATTGCATTTAGCTTAGTTAAGATGCATAGCATGCATGATTTAAGTATAATTTGCATTTTGTTCTCTATGTTGTTGGAGTCGGAATCTACACGTTTTTATTGATTATTTTAGGTAATGGTGGGTCCGAGGAGAAGATATGGATTGATAATGAATCGGATGAGATTGTCTAGTTGATCGGAGAAGCTTACATGAAGTTATAAAGAGGTCCTGAGAAGAAAAAGGAAGCCTAAACGAAGAACAAGTCTGCAGAAGTTGTCGCCAGACATGCTGAACTTGTTTTGCACTTTTTGGAGGCCTTGGTTGTCTGATTGACTATTATGACCAATCGTTGGAAAGCTCTTTCAGAGTGCTACAACTTTCTTGTTGACAAGAAGAGCAAATTCATGACATATTTTCCGCGAAAGACCAATGCAGCGGCCGTCGCCATATGCCGCGGCCGCAGCATTCCCCTCAGCAAAGGATGGGCACAACTTGAAGCCGCGGCTGCAACATTTTCCGCAGCAGCCGCATGTGACACCAGAGCGCCGCTATTTGTTTAATCAGAAACCCTAATTGTTATTTCGTTTTGGGGGCCGACTTAGACCTTTTAATGCCAAATGTTATTAGTTTTAATTGACTTCTATTATATTCTACGTTCTATCAGACAATTTAGAGATTAAGCGATGTCTTTCATGAGAAACTAAACTCATCTGTTCTGCCTGCAATTTGAAGCTTTATTTGGATTGATTGTGAGTTTCTAATTCTCGTTCCTTATTTCCTATATTTGAATGCTTTAACTTCTTTTTGCTTGATTGTTTATTATTTTGTTCTATCTTGTCTGGCCAACTAGTTAGATCAATTCAATTGCTAAGGTTTTGTAGATTCCTGGTTGTGAACCTTAACCTAAGTATCAAACTTGTTCCTTTAGGGCTGGTTGAACTAATTGAATGAGAGGGAAGTTGAATGTGTTGCTAAATCCCTCTTTAGGTACTGCAAATACCTTGGCTAATCTCTGAACTTAAAGCTATCAATTGGGTTAAATCCTTCTTTAGGGACTGTTCGATTGATAAGGGTTGCTAGGACTGGTTGGACTAGTAACTGTATTAGGTCGGGACAAGGGCATTCATAGAAAACTTAATAGGACGAGAAGAAGTTACAAGGATCGTTTCAAACCAAATAAAGTGGAAAACTGTAGGTAGAACTGCTTCTCACAATTGTTTGAATCACAACCATTTACTCTTGCTTTCTTCAATCCGCTTTGATTAAAGGTGGATCTTTTACACACTCAAAAAACCCCTCTTTGGTTACTAAATTGACACTTAAATCATACTTGAATAACAAATTTCCCTGTGGATCGACCTCTTGCTTATTGCTTATTGCTATACTAGTCTACCCATCATGGTTTGAGTTTAGTTTGACGGATCAACGACAGGTTTTTCCTCCGTCACCTCTGAACGATGGGTGAGGATCCGGTCTACCCATCGTGTCCCGGTGTACTTTCCAATGAACTGGGGTACCTTGTGCACCCGTTTGATGTAGTGGCTTGCAATGGGGAGTCACTTGGCAAGGATGGCAAAAAATGCAGCCACACCATTCGCTTGTCTACGTTGACGACATTCGCTGACCGTTTCCTTCGTCCTGCATGGACATACAAGATTGATGATGACAAAGAACCATAGCTAACAACCTGGAACAACTTTATTACAAGGGGGAAAACGGATTGAACATCATAAATGCTGATAATCAGTCAACGTCAGTCATAACAACCACAACATAATCGTATGTACCAAATTCATTAGCTGGTATGTAAAAGCCATCACAAACGAACAGATGAAATAAATAGTAACATCTAAATGGAGCATAAATTGTGTCCTTATTTCTGAAATGAAGGTAATCAACGGACAAGGTTCTCATATGTCAACAGTTGGTGGGAGAGACGAGGGGGCACATTCAGCCAAGGTCGATGGTGCTCAGGTGCTGACCATCGTTTGTCGAATACATTCACTGAAGCCACTTTAGCTGGGCGACGTTACTATCAAGATGAACGAAGACCTCACGACGCTCGGGTGATTTGATGATGGCTAAGCTGAAGCACCATAGGGGGTCACCTTCGGCGAAAAGCCCATCCGCAACCATCGATCGCACAACATCCAACACTTCTTTGGTTGTGTCTTGGGGGGCATTCGACGAGACCTCATCCTTTTGAACCACCTGAATGATCTCACGCGTGCTATCTTTGATGACCCCGATGCTACGTTCGAACAACCTGGACCCCTCCGAGACGTGAACGTTGCGCTTAGAGCTCCTACGAGAGGAGGACGTCTCAGAACCTTGGCCTTGCTTAGCCCTAGAAAACTGTGACGGCCCTACGCCTGAAGCTCCAAGCGCCCGGCTAGGGGGTGAGGCGTCGTTGTCCACAATGCCATGTACGACGTCTTGCATGGAGGGCGTTGCAGCTTCAGCGCGAGGGGTGTTGAACAACTCGTTGAACTCCTATTCAACACCCTCATATTGTGACCCGTTGGGGTCACCCCTTGCGTCGGGCTCATCATTATCTTCAATGGAGGGGTCATTCTCCTTCTCCTTCTCAGCCTCGTTGGCCACCTGAGCATCCCACACGTCCAGGTCCATGGAGGGGCGACGCAGTACTCGCATGTGGTTACGGTGCCTCCGAACACCTGATGGAACAGATCTTCCAAGTCCGGAGGGATCCCCTTTTTTTAGAACCTTTCCGATTTGCTATCCTCCTGCGCAATGCAATTCACGTCAGGTGACTAACTTCGTTGCATTCTCGTGTCCATTCACGGAAGGGAAAGGGAAGGCGAGCACATACCGCGATTTTCTTATCCCACCATTTGTCAGGTGCCCTTATGGTGCCAGTGGCTTGATCCCATCCTAGGCCGGTCTCCCCTTTTTTCAACTTATTATAGGATTGGTATATCGTCTTCATGTCGCGAGTTCGGTTCTTCAGAGTGTACTGGTTGCACCTCTTCCCTGTGGCAGCCTCGAATGCGCTTGTGAGGGGCCCCCATTTGAAGGACTGATCCTTACCATTTTCCCGCTGATATGCGAGGAGCACAAGCATCAACTTCTTGGTCAAATCCAATGACCAGCAGAAGGCAGCGGGGACATAGTTCTTGTCATCAGAACCCAACGATGCTTTCTCCGCCTTCGACCCCTTTGCCTTTCCCCTTCGGCTTGGCAGAGGAATCCATATGGGCAGCTACGATATTGCAGTCGACTAGGATCGCTAGTGTATTGATTTAAAAGGTCGGTTTCATTTGGGGAAATATGATGGACGACAAAATCATAGAATCAGTAAAGACAACAAATAATGTCAATAGTAACACCAAAAAATACACACATAATTGAAATATTTGATTTTCCTAACAGTTGCCCAATGCCCGAATTTCCTGTCAACCAATTGACGGTGTAATGCAAATTAATCGACCACAACTGAGTTGCTGTTGTTGCAGGAGGATGGTCAAGTATGAAATAAATATAGAATAAAGATTAGACTGACTTCCCTGTCTCAGCAAATAATACAAGACTTCCTCCCGTTGTAGTAAGAGAATAGTCAGGATCGAATCCACGAGGAAGCACGTCAGCAGTTCTCAGGTAACTGTAAATTCTCACAGACAAGGCAGCAGAAAGACAGAAACAAAGAAACAAGGAAAGAAAGACAAATAAAAGCAGAAAATAACAAACAAAAGCAATGAACTAAAAGAAGACAGAAAAGACAAAGCAAAGCAGAAACAAAAGAAAAGGCAGAGGGCTCGTCGATCTCGACCACAGCTTACTCGAGATCGACCACAGCAGTCGACAACAGAAAATCGGAAATCACAGCAGACAGGCAAACCCGGCAAGGGCAACTCGATCTCGACAAACAGCTCATCGAGATCGACAAGAAACAGCAAAACAGAAACTGAAAATCGACGAAAACAGAAGAAAACCAACTCGACTAAGACGAACCCTACTCGATCTCGACCACGGCTTACTCGAGATCGACAAAGGTCTCCCCTATGTCGAGTACAGTAAAAGACATAAACTTTAAAAGGCAAATTTTCGAACCAAAACTGAGAATTTCCGACGAAATAAATTCAATATAAAAAAGGACTTCCAAAGCCAGGGTATCAACACCACAACGATAACCATGCATAGTAGCACATAAAGGAATAAAAGATCATGCTTTCCATCAAATAACTTTCGTCACTAACAAATAGGCATTTAGAGGCTTTCGGATAAACCCTAATTGTTACTAACCCTTTTTCACATAATTAACCCAAGTTGCATTAAGATCACTTTCGCTTCAATAATACAAACAAGGATCACCTTCAACTCTCGCAAAAGAATCATGCTCATAGGGATAGAAGATGAATCGCACAAAAGATCTGACCTTTATCGCATCGTCTCACATGGCCACCGTCGGGCTCACCCCAGCCCCAGAAGTGGGTGGACTACTCACGCCTCATCGCAATAACAGACATTGATTGAAAAGAAATAACTTGCATAAAACTATATTCAAAAGCCTTTACAATCCTGGCAATCAACTTTCGCAGAAAGCCAAAACCCTAAAAACCATAGAACTCCTAAACTTCTCTGTGGAACTAAATAATTGTGTGTGAAATTTAATGATTAAAACTGAGCCCCATGGGCTTTATTTATAGGCTTCATTCCCTAGCTATTCTAGGAAAGAAATATCTATCTCTATCTAAAATTATATCTAAAACTTGAAAGGATAAATAAATTGCTTTAAGGAAATAAATCTAAAAGGAAAAGATAAAACTAATTAGGGTAAGTCTTCATGATGTTGAGAGATCTTGTCTCCTTGGATAGAACTTGATGGATTAGGATAGAATCTTCCTCCTTCGTCCCCAAGGAATCCCAATTCTAGTCGGACAGGTCTTCGTCGAGAAGTTTCTGGAAACGGCTCTACTCGACTTCGACCACGGCTCGTCGACCTCGACAAGGATGGTTCATCGACTGGACTCCTCGGCTAGATCTGCTCGATGTGCTCGGACTTGGCTCACTGGGCTCGTCGACCTCGACAAAGCCTTGTCGATCTCGAGTAGGATGGCTCTATCGACTAGGCTTCCTCGGGTTTCTCTACTCGGCAAGCTCGGATCTGGACTCAAGCGCTCTTCGACCTCGACAAAGGGTCCTCGAGATCGACTAGAGTGGTGCACGTCTGGTCGAGCAGGCTTCTCCTCGGCAAGGACTCGGACTGGCACGGTGGGTCTTGTCGATCTCGACTAGGGCTTGTCGCGATCGAGTAGGGTTGCTCGACGTCCTCGTCCTCGGCTTCTCTCCTTGTCGACTCCGGGTATGGTGTCTGGGCTTCGTCGATCTCGACTAGGGCTTGTCGAGATCGAGTTGGGTCCGGAGCCGGGTTGGTCTGGCTTTCTCGATCAGTCTCCGTCGACAAGGCCTGCTCGGACATGCTCGTCTATGTCGACTAGGGTCAACTAGAGATCGAGTTACCCTGACTTTCAGCTTGGTTCCGCTGCTTTGACCTTGGACTTCTGTAGCGGTTTTCCGAGCTTTTCCGACCTTCTGTAGAATTGCTGTAAAATGCTTCGATTTCTGCGAATTAAACAGAAACTGGTGTAGATTCCATAATTTTGGCAAATAAACATAAACTAAATAGATTCTGTACTATCTAAACCCAAATGAATGCAATGTATACAGAAATCGATGTAAAAGTTACTGTAAAACATGACAGATTCAGCTCACAACAAACACCCTATACTTAAGCTTGCTTGTCCTCAAGCAATACTTTTAATTTGTCATTCAGGGGACGAATTCAAAAACTCTCAACATCTTAGATTCATTCTTATATGTCCCTGCAATCAATTACCATCCTTGAAAAGGTACTAGTGTCACAGATTCATGCATGTGCAAATATGTAAAAGCAACATCTACTCATAAAAGTAGGGTTACACATAAACAATTTATATGACAAAGCATTGATAATCAAGAAGACTTTAATTTAAGCTCATGAAGGAGTAGATTGGTAAAAGGCTAAAGGTGGGAAAATTTTGGCAATGTGGTGCTTTTGATCCGGGGAAATGGAGTATTTCCAAATTTGAATTTCCACATTCCTTCTCCATTTGATTCATCACCTTTCATAATGCTTTTTCTCAATAATAATGCTTTTACCTCTCTAACCTCAGCACTGCCTTCTCGCGAGTCGCAAAAATGGGTGTCATGAATGGCCCCGGATACTTAGTGCTTTGGATTCCTCACAATGTGTCCCATCTCTCCAAACTATTACCTCAGAGAGCAGGGTCAATCTACCTTTATCTCCCGAGGTGATTGGATTTTCTTTCACTTGTTAAATTTTCCATATATTTCAAACAATTTCCTTCCAAACTCCAATAATGATAAACACAACAACCATATAACAATCTCCATAATGTAACATCATTCTCAACATAATCCCCGGATAAGGTAAAGAATGGCAAATATTTAGATCATGTGGAGCAATATTTGAAATAAGGCATAATATGGCTTTTGTGATGCATAAGCATAGGTATGGCTGGGATTTATAAACACATGAGCATTATATGGAAATATAAAGTCCTCCATCATCTTATCAGGCAACATGTCAAAAGTAACTTCAAAATTTACCTCCTTTCATGGTTTTCAAGAAATAATGCACTTCATTGTGACTTCCCTTTACTAGGCAATTTCATGCTATATCTCTAATGAATCCAATTTTGCATCGTCGAGTTCAATATAAGGCTTCCATGACATTATTCAAAAATTTCAAATGGGGGTCATTTTTCTCAAAATTTTGGACACATAAATCAATAATGAATTCCAAAATAGCCATGTAGCAATTCAAAGAAATAATGCACAAGTAATGTCAAATATGGTAATTATGCACAAAGTAAGCCCTTCCCCCACCCCATACTTAAACATTACAGTGTCTTCACTGTATAAAAAACAAGGTAAGGGTAAAGAAAGAAACTCACAAGACAGGTGTGCAGAGCCTCATATTTTCGATTGGAGCACCTCCTGGACCGAGTATTAATGTAGCTTGGTTCCATCCATGGACCTGAAAAGTAGAAGACATATACCCGTAATAGCAAACTAAAAGTGTTTCAAAACAAAAATAAAAGCAAAAAGCAACAATGTCCCAAAAAGTCCCTAAAAAGTCTATGTACATGCTCTAGTATTTATAGTCGCTAGGCCGACTTTCCATTTATGCTCAAGGTGGCATCTGCAGGGCCCATGTAGCTTGGGCCTCAAATAAGACTCCATTCTTGTCCATCAGCTGTAATCCTCCAGAATGGATCTTGGTCACCACGAAAGGTCCCATCCGCTTCTTATTGAATTTGTTGGGAAACCAATGATCCTTTGATTTAGAGACATAGAGCTTGTCTCCAACTTCATAGTCCTTAGGCTCATCATTGGAAATCCTGCACAATCGCACATACCAAGGCAGACCTCTCTCATGTATAGATAAATCTTTAATGGAAATAGGAGAAGAAAGATCCATACCTTGGCTTACCTTCGCAGAGACGGAATCGGGGACCAATGTATTTGGTCGATCTCGACTAGGGCTAGTCGATCTCGACAAGACTGCAGGCTCTGGTGGTGGTCTGGTCGAAGAGGCAGAAGTCGACAAAGAACAGATCTTGTCGATCTCGACGAGCCTGGTCGACCTCGAGTAGGACTCCGCTCCTGGTGGTTTGCTCATCGACGAAGGCGGATCTGGTGGAGCCGAGTGGTGGTCGACCTCGACAAGGCTAGTCGAGATCGACGAGGCTGGTCCGTCTGATGGAGTCTGTGTCGAGGAAGACGGTGCTGGGCTCCTCGATCGGTGGTCGACCTCGACAAGGGTGGTCGAGGTCGAGGAGACTGGATCGCCTGGTGGTCTCAGCGTCGAGGAAGAGGGCTCTGGTGGAGTCGAGCGGTGGTCGATCTCGACGAGGCTTGTCGAGATCGACGAGACTGGATCGCCTGGTTGAGTCAGTGTCGAGGAAGCAGGAGTCGAGTTGGCCGCGGGCTGGTCGACCTCGAGTAGCGTGGTCGATGTCGAGGAGGGTTCTGCTTCCGTCTGGCTGCTCGACGATGTTGGTGCTAGTGGAGACTCCTTGGTCTGGTCGAGATCGACTAGGGCTCTACTCGATGTCGAGGAGCCTTGGTCGATCTTGACCCCATACTTTGTCCCTGTCAAGGCATCCGAAAAATAATGAATCCACAACGACTTACCTTGGTCTGTGTCGATTGGATTCTCTGTGTTCTCCTTGAGGATTGCAATGATCTCCTCCACCTGAGCTTCCATGTCCCTCTTTTCCAGCTCCTCAGGGGTCATATTTCTGACCTTGGGTTCCCCGCAGGTGATGTAGCCAGCTGAGATAGATTTGACCTCTTCCATCGGACCTCTATGCCTTTCAGTTTTATTAAAGGAATACTCAATTACCTCATCGCTGATGTTGAAGGTGAGCACTCCTTTCCTTGCGCTTATGTTGGCATCCACCGTCGCCAAGAATGGTCTTCCTAAAATAATTGGACAAGCAGGATCTTCTTGCATATCAACTATTAAGAAATCAGCAGGGACGAAGAATTTACCTACTTGTACTGGGACATTTTCCACCATGCCTGTTGGAATGACCACCGTGTTGTTGGCCATGTAAAGTCTAGCATCCACAGGCTCCAAGGCACCTATCTTAATCTTGGACCAAATTGTTAAAGGCATTATACTCACACTAGCTCCAAGATCACATAGGGCATTAATTTTGTATGGACCAAATCCAATAGTTATAGCAAACTTACCTGGATCCGGCCTCTTCTCCAATATGTCCAGATGGTTGCATTCCTCTGTGATTTCAGCCATTGACCGCTTTTTGCTCTAAATCTCCTTCAGGAACTTGACATAAGATGGCATTTCATTGAGAGCTTCTGTGAAGGGGATGGTGACGTTGAGCTTCTGAAGCATCTTGATGAAACGCTGAAACTTTTTCTCCGTCGGGTCCTTTAGAGATTTTGTGGGGAAAGGCAACTTCTTTTTCTGATTCGGAGCCAGAACAGACGTCGGAGGTGCTGCAGGCTTCTCTATGTCGACCAGGGGCTCCTCGACATCGACCACGGTCTTGTCGATATCAACCAAGTCGGGCGCAGTCGAGTTGCTGTTAGGCGCAGACGAAGATTCTGGAATTTTCTCCTCGAGGTCGAGTAGGTCCTTGTCGAGATCGACCAGGCTCTTGTCGAGATAGACTTGATGTTCCTCGTCGTTCTGCTGCTTTCCGACCTCTGGCTCTTGTAGTTGATGGCCGCTTCTGAGTTTTATAGCAGCGATGTGTCCAGTCTTTCCCTTAGGATTTGGTTCTGAAGATCCAGGGAGCGCACCTAACTGTTTGGGGATTCCGGCTGCCAGCTGACCAATCTGTGTATCAACTGATTTCCTCCAGATATCAATTTCCCCAAGCCTAGAGTTGACACCTTGCATCTGAGTATAGACGGAGTTGAAAGATTGCCTAGTTTCTGAGTGGTTCCTCCATATTTCCTCCAGGACTGTCTGTATATCATCCTTTTTCTGGTCCCTTTCTGGATGTCCTGGAGCTCTGTAGAGCGGTGGGTTCCTAGGGACACCTTGGTTCCATTGTGGTTGCTGAAACCTTTGGTCCCCCATGTAGCGATTCGGACCCCCTGGGTAAGCTGCATCCTCATGGTGCTCTGCTAGCTTGACTTGCTCTGTGTGTGGGCACTCAGGAGTGGTGTGCCTTTGCGATCCGCATTCGATACAAGGCTGGTTGACAGAGAGATACTTTACTTGATTGATGAGCTTCTTATTCTAGTCTCTGTAGTACTGCTCCCTAACATCAGGATCAATCTCCTTAGGTGGCTCATATAGGGGCATGGATGGTGCTGGCCTGGCGTATGGGTTCTCCTCATAGGTTACAGTAGACCCATACTTTTTGTCGTAGTTGGTGAGCTTCTCTAGCACTCCCCATGCGTCACTTGGCGGCATTGTCAGATACTCATAGCGAGTATAGTGGTTGATCCTGTCCTTTGTGACTTGATCCAGAGAGTTGAAGAAGATCTCCTGAATGACGTAGGGTGGTTGTCCATGAGTAGGGCAAGATCGCAGAAGTTCCTTGTAACGCTCCCATGCCTTTGCCAGCGGTTCCCCTTGCTTCTGTTTGAAGGCGGCGATTCTCTGGCGGAGATGTGCTGTTTTGGTAGGTGGGAAGAATTTGTTCAGAAACTCTTGCTCTACTTGGGCCCAGGTTGTGAGTGATCTTGCTTTCAGCCCTTCCAGCCATTTCAGTGCAGGCCCAACGAGAGACCAGCGAAAAGATTTCATCTTGACATATTCCAGAGTTGTACCTTCAGCAATAGTACGGCACATGTCAGAAAAGTTTGTAATATGTTCAAGAGGACACTCATTAAATCTACCATAAAAGGCATTATTTTTAAGCTCTATAAGAAACTGAGTGCGAATTTTAAAAGAGTTATCAGGGATTAGGATCGCCGATTCAGGCACGACGAGAGTTGGGTGCATGTAGTCCTCTGCCGTGGTTGGATATTGGGCAAGCTCAGCCTGTGCTTGTTCCCTTGCTTCTCTCTCAGCGGCGATAGCAGCATCCTTAGCGGCGATAGCAGTATCCTTTGCGGCCAATTCCCTGGTAAGCCTAGCGACCAGCTGTTCCTGTGTCTCCGCAGCCGCCATGATCCTTTTGAGTTTAGAGTGGATGTGTAGGTAGCGCTCCGGTTCGTCTAAGCTGTCAAACTCAGGTGTTTGACCAGAACGACGCATACACCTGAAAAGTAACTCAAAGAAACAGTGAGAACTGACTACCTAAGGCGCGATTGATAGCTTCCCCGGCAACGGCGCCAATTTGTTGTTGCAGGAGGATGATCAAGTATGAAATAAATATAGAATAAAGATCAGACTGACTTCCCTGTCTCAGCAAATAATACAAGACTTCCTCCCGTTGTAGTAAGAGAATAGTCAGGATCGAATCCACGAGGAAGCACGTCAGCAGTTCTCAAGTAGCTGTAAATTCTCACAGACAAGGCAGCAGAAAGACAGAAACAAAGAAACAAGGAAAGAAAGACAAATAAAAGCAGAAAATAACAAACAAAAGCAATGAACTAAACGAAGACAAAAAAGACAAAGCAAAGCAGAAACAAAAGCAAAGGCAGAGGGCTCGTCGATCTCGACCACAGCTTACTCGAGATCGACCACAGCAGTCGACAACAGAAAATCGGAAATCACAGCAGACAGGCAAACCCGGCAAGGGCAACTCGATCTCGACAAACAGCTCCTCGAGATCGACAAGAAACAGCAAAACAGAAACTGAAAATCGACGAAAACAGAAGAAAACCAACTCGACTAAGACGAACCCTACTCGATCTCGACCACGGCTTACTCGAGATCGACAAAGGTCTCCTCTATGTCGAGTACAGTAAAAGACAGAAACTTTAAAAGGCAAATTTTCGAGCCAAAACTCAGAATTTCCGACGAAATAAATTCAATATAAAAAAGGACTTCCAAAGCCAGGGTATCAACACCACAACGATAACCATGCAAAGTAGCACATAAAGGCATAAAAGATCATGCTTTCCATCAAATAACTTTCGTCACTAACAAATAGGCATATAGAGACTTTCGCATAAACCCTAATTATTACTAACCCTTTTTCACATAATTAACCCAAGTTGCATTAAGATCACTTTCGCTTCAATAATACAAACAAGGATCACCTTCAACTCTCGCAAAAGAATCATGCTCATAGGGATAGAAGATGAATCGCACAAAAGATCTGACCTTTATCGCATCGTCTCACATGGCCACCGTCGGGCTCACCCCAGCCCCAGAAGTGGGTGGACTACTCACGCCTCATCGCAATAACAGACATTGATGGAAAAGAAATAACTTGCATAAAACTATATTCAAAAGCCTTTAGAATCCTGGCAATCAACTTTCGCAGAAAGCCAAAACCCTAAAAACCTTAGAACTCCTAAACTTCTCTGTGGAACTAACTAATTGTGTGTGAAATTTAGTGATTAAAACTGAGCCCCATGGGCTTTATTTATAGGCTTCATTCCCTAGCTATTCTAGGAAAGAAATATCTATCTCTATCTAAAATTATATCTAAAACTTGAAAGGATAAATAAATTGCTTTAAGGAAATAAATCTAAAAGGAAAAGATAAAACTAAATAGGGTAAGTCTTCATGATGTTGATAGATCTTGTCTCCTTGGATAGAACTTGATGGATTAGGATAGAATCTTCCTCTTTCGGCCCCAAGGAATCCCAATTCTAGTCGGACAGGTCTTCGTCGAGAAGTTTCTGGAAACGGCTCTACTCGACTTCGACCACGGCTCGTCGACCTCGACAAGGATGGTTCGTCAACTGGACTCCTCGGCTAGATCTGCTCGATGTGCTCGGACTTGGCTCACTGGGCTCGTCGACCTCGACAAAGCCTTATCGATCTCGAGTAGGATGGCTCTGTCGACTAGGCTTCCTCGGGTTGCTCTACTCGGCAAGCTCGGATCTGGACTCAAGTGCTCGTCGACCTCGACAAAGGGTCCTTGAGATCGACTAGAGTGGTGCACGTCTGGTCGAGCAGGCTTCTCATCGGCAAGGACTCGGACTGGCACGGTGAATCTTGTCGATCTCGACTAGGGCTTGTCGAGATCGAGTACGGTTGCTCGGCATCCTCGTCCTCGGCTTCTCTCCTTATCGACTCCGGGTATGGTGTCTGGGCTTCGTCGATCTCGACTAGGGCTTGTCGAGATCGAGTTGGGTCCGGAGCCGGGTTGGTCTGGCTTTCTCGATCAGTCTCCGTCGACAAGGCCTGCTCGGACATGCTCGTCTATGTCGACTAGGGTCAACTCGAGATCGAGTTACCCTGACTTTCAGCTTGGTTCCGCTGCTTTGACCTTGGACTTCTGTAGCGGTTTTCCGAGCTTTTCCGACCTTCTGTAGAATTGCTGTAAAATGCTTCGATTTCTGCGAATGAAACAGAAACTGGTGTAGATTCCATAATTTTGGCAAATAAACATAAACTACATAGTTCTGTACTATCTAAACCCAAATGAATGCAATGTATACTGAAATCAATATAAAAGTTACTGTAAAACATGGCAGATTCAGCTCACAACAGTTGCCAAGTCCTAAGAACATGGTTTGTGGCTTGACAACATCGCCAATGCCATAACCCTAAATTCTAAACTTTGGTTCCAATTTAATCAGACATGACCCAATTCTAAACTTCGGTTGCAAATCTTCTACGAACTCCATCCCAATATCCTCTAATCAGCAATAGTGCATCCAAAACCCCCAATTCACTATGACCCAATTCCCCGACTAGAGAAAAAGGAGAATCCATGTCTACTAGACCCACGAATCCATGTGAACTCACTGAACATGGAGTCGGACGTGGCCGGAGGCGTCGGCAGCGCAGGGGAAGGCCGGAGGTGCGATGAGCTGCTTCCGGAGTGAAGGTCACGGCGCCCACTTCGCTTGTTTTCCCAATCTTCTCAAAATAACGACAAGTGAAGAAGAAGGTGTTTAATTGAGGGGTATTTTAGAGGGGCATTTTTGTCCTTTCATGTCAATAAGTGGGGGAAAATGTGTCTTTTTCAATGACTTCCATCCCATAAACTTTAACCCACAACCAAACACGAACGGTATTAAAGTGGATTCAAAATTCCACCCGATCCACCCCGAAATTCCATCCCCATCTCGTTGCCAAACACGGCCCTAATGTGTTTGGATCAGTGGATATGTCTACATACTTTTCCATTTTACGTGTACCTAAGACCATTTATTTTTATCACATAAGTTTTCCATTGTCGAAAATAATGTTCTAAAAGGCGCTAGGCGGCAGGTAGCAGTCTAGCGTATAGGTAGCCAGACGAGTGCTTATGCGGAGTTAGAACAAATTTGATTATTCCTCTATATTTTAATGTATTAGACATCTCAATAATTCATATAATGTAAAATTAATCCATAATATCATTCACAAACATAAATTTACAGTGTTTAACTAACACTAAAGTAAATAAATGCACAAGTAAGCATCATAATAGCGACTCCAACCCTCATATATAAAATCCAAAAACCATAGGTTTAACTCAAAAGCAAATACATCCCGACTTGGGGCATAAAAAACACACTAAGTCAACTAATCACTTGACTAAACGCTAAAACTGAATAATCGACGACCTAGACGGGCCTAGGTAGCACTGAGGGGGTCCTAGGCAGTGCCTAGGCGGGGTATGGGTAGCACCTAGGTGGTGCGTAGGTTGATTTGCGCCTAGAGACCCACTTAAGCGTAAAAATTCTTAGGTGCTCTGTCGCCTAGGCGGTGCCTAAACACAATTTTTAGAACACTAGTCGAAAATAGGGGAAGAAGAGGGGAAAAAGCGATGCATATTTCTCTAAATTTTAAACGTTTATTAATCTTTAACGGTTTTTCTATCCTATGCCCTCGGAGCATAGGATAAGAAGTCAAATCGGGGAATATTTTCCCTAGATACACCCAATTTAGCCATTTTAAAATTAGATTATGGGGTTCACCCATTTTGTTTTAGGGTTTTCTTTTCCAATAAAGTATGTTTATCAGAGCACACAATAGACAAACCGAATCTTTAAATATTACTGAATTTGCTGATTTTTCAAAATAGGGAGGGGAGTATCCGGGGTGTGTTTGGATTCTAAAATGCATTAATTATAACACTACGAAAAACGCAGGAAATAGCTACGGAAAATAGCCACGGCATTGGCCACGAATGACCGTGGCTAACCGGTTTAGCCACGGAAATAGCCACGGGTAGGCCGTCCGTAGCCATATGCCTCGTGACTAATAGCGACGGTTGTTTAGCAATGGATTTCGCAACGAATTGTCAGGTCGTGGCTAAGCCCGTGGCTGGTGATGGACATTTGAATCTCGTGGCTGAGGCAACGAAATCAGCTTCGGAATTAGGCCATTGCTGAATTTGTGGCTAAGGTCGTGGCTGATTTCGTTGCTGCAAATAAGGCATGGGTGTAGCTAAAATCGTGGCTAAGTTTGTGTCATTGCTATTTTTGAGGCTAAAGTCGTGGATAATGCCGATTTTCATTTGTTTCATGATTTTATAGTAAATTCAGTATCCTCGTATTTTGGAAACATTATATATATACATATGATATGGAAAATCTATATAAATACATAAATGAATTTCATACATTATAAGTAGGTCAAAAAAATATTAATGGAAAGGGGAAACAAACTAAACTCATTGAGTACAGAGACCTTGCAAAAAAAAAAATTACAATAATCTAATTGAGAGCTGATTTTGTCTAAGTGAAATCCTCAAACTCATAAAGAGCTTTACTCCCGAACAAGTCCTGCATATCAAATTCAACAAACCAAATCAACACACCAAAAAAAAAACAGAAAAGCCCCTAACTCATAAAGAGCTTTCAAAGAACCAAAAAATCAAACACAAAATCTTACCTCCGAGGCCTCAAATGCATCGAACCGGTTCATCGTTCCCATCCGTTCCATCAGATTGACACCAATCAAATACATAAAAAGCAACAGATTTCAGAAAATATAGAAAAAAATTGCTAAACTTTATAAACCCTATAAATTGGTCAGCAGGGGAAAAGAATGTAGCGAACAGCAGAGGAGAAATTTCTGAAAACGGGAATGAGATGAAGGGAGAGAAATACCTCGCGGCGTTGGCAGTTGAGCTCGTCAATTTCACGGCGGAGTCCTTGGATTTCACGGCGGAGTCCTCACATCCCTTTTCTTTACACAAATATCTGTCCTGTGGCTGCTTGTTCTGCAACATGTTGAAATTTCTAATGCCAAAATAACGATCAGTTTTTTCTGAAACAGATACTTGAGAAACAGATATTTGAGAAACAAAATCAAAATTTGTAAAACGAAAATTCTGTGAAACAGAAATTTGTGAAAGGCGAGAGAGACTAGAAGCGAGAGAGATGATTCGGACTGAAGACAGAAGAGGCGTTGGGATGAATCGGACTCTAGGCACCAATGGAGGAAGAGGGAAGAGGCTACAATGGAAAGGCGAGAGAGACTAGAAGCGAGAGGGACTAGAGGCGACAGTTGAGGAATAGACAAGAGGCTACAATGGAAGCTTGTTGAATCTGAAGAAGGTGAGGTGGTGAAGTGAAGACAGAAGAGGAGATTAGGGTTAAGAAAGTGAAAAGTTGCTTTTATACCCGGCCCACACTTCTAAAATTTCAAGCCCAGCAAGTTTCCCCCTCAAAAATTAAATATCCCGCCCAAAAAAAATTCCACCGCGCCAATTCTGCCAAATTAATGTCGATATAAATTTTTTCAACACATATTCACTTTATATATATATATATATATATATATATATATATATATATATATGGTGAGGTTAAAGTGAAAAATGGGCTTAAGATGAAAAATTTGCTTAAAGTGAAAATGGGAAAACAATAGGCGCGGTTCATTTAAAAAAGAAAACACTGAACTGGAGAAAAAAAAAAAACTTGTGTCCCTCAGTTCTTTTTCTCCTGACCTCCTCTCTCCATCATCTTTCGCAAGTACTGCTGCCCTCGAATCGTCAGATCCAGGCATCCAGCCTGCCGACGTTGATGACTTCTTCGAGCTCCAGCCAAAGGAAGGCCTCGCGCTGGTCAACGGCACCACCGTCGGATCCGGCCTCGCCTCCATCGTCCTCTTCAACGCCAACCTGCTCCCCGTCTTCTCCGAGGTCATCTCAGCGCTCTTCCCCGAGGTCATGAACTGGAAGGCTGAACCGCTATCTTGCAAATTGAGGAGGAAGCAGATTTCATCGTGCTCCAGATCTTCGAGATTTGCTTGAAAGCAAATTGAGGAGGAAGAGTGAGGATGTGGGGGAGACCATTCAGCTCCGGCGCCGGTGACGCATTAACTAGCAAGAAGTGGGACGCGATTGTGATCGGCGGCGGCCACAACGGCCTCAACGCCGCCGCCTACCTGGCGCGAGCCGGCCGCACCGTTGCTGTCCTCGAGCGCCGCCACGTCCTCGGCGGTGCTGCCGTTACTGAAGAAATCCCTGGCTTCAAGTTCTCCCGATGCAGCTATCTTCAGATCCTTCTACGCCCCGCTGTCATCAAGTTCATCCCCCAACCTCTTCGCCTGCAACACACACGTGACTGAGCCCAGCCGAGCTCACACCGAGTCCATCTCCCCCATAAGTGTTGTTCGACATTTTTGGCTCGGAATACCTTCGAAATCCCAATTTTGCTCCTTGTTTCAACTCGAATTTGGTATGATTTATAACCCTAAACTTGTTTATTACAATTATTTAGATTGTTTGAATTATTTAGGTTGAGATTGAAAACCTAGGGTTTGATTTAGGAGCGGAATTTGGGGCTTTTTTCCAAAAGCCAAATTGACTGAAATTGATGAAATGGTTGTGTTGTTGGGTTGATTTTGAGCTAATTTCATGTTCACATCATTGTCAAATTGTTTATAGATCATTAGCTAATTGGATTTTAGAATTTTATAGTGCGATATGTTTTAGAATTTGGGGCTTTTTTCCAAAAGCCAAATTGATTGAAATTGATGATATGGTTGTGTTGTTGGGTTGATTTGGAGCTAATTTCATGTTCATAGCATTGTCAAATTGTTTATGGATCATGATCTAATTGGATTTTAGAATTTTATTGCGATATATTTTAGAATTTGGGGTTTTTTTGCCAACATCCAAATTCATTGAAATTGATTATATGGTTGTGATGTTGGGTTGATTTAGAGCTAATTTCATGTTCATAGCATTGTCAATTTGGTTGTGAATCATGAGCTAATTGGATTTTAGAATTTTGTTGCGATATGCTTTAAGTCGATTAGGTTCTTCTATTTTAGCATGAAAATCATAATTTAGCCTATTAGCTCAATTGGTAGAGCAATGTGCGTTTGCACAAAGATGTGGGTTCAAATCCCACATAGGTTACATAATAGACAAGAGCGCAACAATCGCAAATTGTTAATCATGCACATTATAATCTTAGTTATGCACAATTGTATACTACTTTTGCACAATCCTATCTTACTTTTGCACAATTGTATTATTAGATATGCACAACATAATGTTACATTTGCAAAACATAGTGTTATATTTGCACAACTTAAAATTATATTTTGCACAATATAATGTTATATTCGCACAACATAATATTTTATGTGCACAACGTAACATTATATTATTAGATATGCACAACATAATGTTACATTTGCAAAACATAGTGTTATATTTGCACACCTTAAATTTATATTTGCACAATATAATGTTATATTCGCACAACATAATATTATATATGCACAACGTAACATTATATTATTAGATATGCACAATATAATGTTACATTTGCAAAACATAGTGTTATATTTGCACAACTTAAAGTTATATTTACACAATATAATGTTATATATGCAATATATCATCTTATTTGTGCACATTATCATTTTATTATTGCACTTTATAATCTTATTCGTGAACGGGAACACAAAAAAAGCCAACCATAAATAGCTTATGCGGGATTTTGAACTCGAACCTTTGTGCATGGGCACATCACTATACCATTTTTTGAGCTAATAGGCTTTTAATGACACATGTTGCATTAAAGTACAAAACTGTCATAAAATAGCGGTCCATAAAGAAAATTTTTGGTATGACACATTATGAAAATGCACATTTATTAATAATAACATTTATTGTATTATTTGTTCACTTTATATTTTGTAATCTCATCTTTTTCCCTTTTTAAAATAAAGACAAAAATTATGATGTAACATTCTTGTTGTATTTTTTTAATATTATAGTTGCACCTAACAATATTATTTAAAATAAAAATTACGGCCTAAAATCTGTAATTTTCATAATTGAAATAAGGGCAATATTCGTATGAATGGAAAGTTTGGGGGAGGCGTGTGAAATTTACCCCATAATTAGGCCCATTTACACCAAAATTAGGCTCATTTATCTATTACTCATTAAATTAGGCCCATTTACCTTTAAATTAGGCCCATTTACATCCAAATTAAACTATTTTCACTTTAAGAGGGATTTTCATCTTAAGCCCCATTTTCATTTGAACCTTTACCTATATATATATATATATATATATATATATATATATATATATATATATATATATATATATATATATATATATATATATATTGGAATTTTCTATTTTGAAACATACTGGTACGATATAAAACATTAACATTATAAAAAACACTCATAAAAGGTATAATATATCTTTTAAAATAACAACAAAGTCAAATACTCTTTAAAATTTTATCGGAAAACACCAAAACAAATTTTTTTTATCGAAAATTGTAAAAAAAAAAAATTACTTGTATATTATTCTCATAAGAATTTATTAATAAAATTACTTGTATATTATTCTCATAAGAATTTTATCAAAACTTAATTTTATAGTATTCGTAACTTATATATGTTTTTCTCAAACATATTCTTATTGTATTCTAATAAGAATTTATTATTTTATATAAAGTTTTATTAAACATTTATTCGTTACTTATATGAGTTTTCCTCAAAACATACTCTTATAGTATTCTTATCAGAATTTATTGGTTAATATAAGGTTTTATTAAACATTTATTACTCACTTATATGATTTTTCCACAAAACATACTTTTATAGTATTCTAATAAGAATTTATAAGTTAATATAAGGTTTTATTATAAATTTATTAGTTACTTATTTGAGTTTTCCTCAAAACATACCCTTATAGTATTCTAATAAGAATTTATTACTTAGTATAAGGTTTTATTAAAGATTTATTAGTCACTTGTATGAGTATTTCTCAAAACATACCCTTATAATATTTTAATACGAATTTATTACTTAATATAAAGTTTTATTCAACACTTATTCGTTACTTATATGAGTTTTCCCCAAAACATAACCTTATAATATTATAATAAGAATTTAGTACTTAATATAAAGTTTTTATTCAACACTTCTAAGCTACTTATATGAGTTTTTCCTAAAAATATACTCTTATAATGTTCGAACAAGAATTGAGTACTTAATATAAGGTTTTATTAAAGATTTATTAGTTACTTATACGATTTTTCCTCAAAACATACCTCTATAGTGTTATAACAAGAATTTATCAGTGAATATAAGGATTTATTAAACATTTATTAGTTACTTATATGAGTTTTCCTCAAAACATACCCTTATAGTATTATAATATGAATTTATTAGTTAATTCAAGGTTTTACTAAACATTTATTAGTTATTTTTATGAGTTTTCATCAAAACATACCTTTTATAGTATTCTAATAAGGATTTATTCAACACTTATTAGTTACTTATATGATTTTCCTCAAAACATACCTTATAGTATTCTAATAAGAATTTACTAGTCAATATAAGGTCTTATTAAACATTTATTTCTTACTTATTTGAGTTTTCCTCAAAACATACTCTTAATAAGAATTTATTAGTTAATATATGGTTTTCTTAAACATTTATTAGTCACTTATATCAATTTTCCTTAAAACATACTCTTAGAGTATTCTAATAAGAATTTATTAGTTAATATAATGTTTTATTAATTAGTTACGTATATGAGTTTTACTCAAAACATACCCTTATAGTATTATAATAATAATTTATTACTTAATATAAGGTTTTTTTAGCTACTTATATGAGTTTTACTCAAAACATACTCTTAGAGTATTCTAACAAGAATTTATTAGTTAATATAAGGTTTTGTTAGTTACTTATAAAAGTTTTACTCAAAACATACTCTTAGAGTATTATAATAATAATTTATTAGTTAATATAAGGTTTTATTAGCTACTTATATGAGTTTTACTCAAAACATACTCTTAGAGTATTCTAATAAGAATTTATTAGTTAATATAAGGTTTTGTTAGTTACTTATAAGAGTTTTACTCAAAACATACTCTTACAGTATTATAATAATAATTTATTACTTAAAATAAGGTTTTATTAGCTACTTATATGAGTTTTACACAAAACATACTCTTAGAGTATTCTAATAAGAATTTATTAGTTAATATAAGGTTTTATTAGTTACTTATATGAGTTTTACTCAAAACATACTCTTAGAGTATTCTAATACGAATTTGTTAGTTAAAATAAGTTTTTATTAGTTACTTATAAGAGTTTTACTCAAAACGTACTCTTAGAGTATTCTATTACGAATTTATTAGTTAAAATAAGGTTTTATTAGTTATTTATATGAGTTTTACTCAAAACATACCCTTATAGTATTATAATAAGAATTTATTACTTAATATAAGGTTTGATTAGCTACTTATATGAGTTTTACACAAAACATACTCTTAGAGTATTATAATAAGAATTTATTAGTTAATATAAGGTTTTATTAGTTACTTATATGAGTTTTACTCAAAACATACTCTTAGAGTATTCTAATACGAATTTATTAGTTAAAATAAGGTTTTATTAGTTACTTATTAGAGTTTTACTCAAAACGTACTCTTAGAGTATTCTAATACGAATTTATTAGTTGAAATAAGGTTTTATTAGTTACTTATATGAGTTTTACTCAAAACATACCCTTATAGTATTATAATAAGAATTTATTGCTTAATATAAGGTTTTATTAGATACTTATATGAGTTTTACTCAAAACATACTCTTAAAGTATTCTAATAAGAATTTATTAGTTAATATAAGGTTTTATTAGTTACTTATATGAGTTTTCCTCATAACATACCCTTATAATATTCTAATAAGAATTTATTGGTTAATATAAGATCTTATTAAACTTTTACTAGTTACTTTTATGAGTTTTCCTCAAAATATTACTTATATGAGTTTTCCTCTAAACATACCCTTATAGTATTCTAATAAGAATTTATTACTTACTATAATGTTTTATTAAACATTTATTAGACACTTACATGAGTTTTCCTCAAAACACCCTTATAATTTTCTAATAAGAATTTATTAGTCAATATAAGGTTTTATTAAACATTTACTAGTAACTTATATCAATTTTCCTCAAAACATACTCTTATAGTGTTCTAATAAGAATTTATTACTTAATATAAGGTTTTATTAAACATTTATTAGTCACTTATATGAGTTTTCTTCAAAACATACCCTAATAATATTCTCATAAGAATTTATTAATTAGTTAATATATTTTTTTTTTCAAAACTTGTTAATTTATATAAAAAAAATTCATAGGCATATTTGGGCACGTCAATGGGCCAATCGGAGAAAACATAGTCATATTTGGGCTGATTTAGCCACGGATTCAATCGTCGCTAAATCACCACTTCATTCAATGGGCTGAGTTAAGATAATTGAGCTTTCACTAGCTTCTAATGGGTCGAGCCCAGAAATTTTGGGAGAGTTTGCACCCGGATTTAGCCACGGATTGAGTGTTATCGGATAGCCCATTCATGATATATATCCGGCCCACCTACAATTTATGACCCAAGGCCCACTCACCACATATGTTCATTTGATTTCCGATTATTAATAGCCACGGATTTAGCGACATATATTGTGTTGTGGCCATATCAGCATCGAAAACAGCCACGACAATCCTATTCGTGGCTACATCCGCGGCTATTTACTGACACTGACACATATCGAGCCACGAAATCAGCTACGGACATCTGGGTCGTTGCTAATAGCCACGAATGTTTTGGCATGTCATACCAGGATGAGTATTAGCCACGAATATAGCCACGGTCAGGAACAGTCGTGGCCAATGTCATCGCTAATGGCCACGAATATATGGTCGCCTATTATTCGTGGCTAAGCATCTGTAGCTATTTCCTGTTTTTTTAGTAGTGTAATGCATTTTTTTACCTCGGTTTATGTGCATGTTTTGTTGAATAATTAAAAAACTCGTAAAAATCGAGGTAAAATATGTGATGTACCAAACAGGCACATAAACCGAGGTGAAAATAATGCATTATAATTAGTTCATTTTGGAATCAAAACACACCCCATATCAACTCCATTTTTGGTCGAAATCAGTACGTGTTATATATACTACAATTCACATTGGGCAGATTCAAGAAGATACTATGTTCCTAATATTCGATCAATATATCCTTCAATCCCTACATGGTTAACGGTGAGTAGAGGACTCGATCATAAAACTTTCTATATCCTTCCATCCCCACATGGTTAATTAAGGGTGTATGTATATATGTATGCAAATCTTGATTATTATATTCATTCCCCGGTACACATAGATACATGTAAGTACAATTATGAATTGATCCTCCAAAATCATTTTTAGAGGTAAAAAATGTGATTATTACCTTCAAGAACGATTAGTGGATATATCATTCCCTAATTTATCAGATATTCCTTCTCCTATATACAGTATATAATAACAAACTTACAAATTGCAGTCACCAGGTACACAAGCAGTACATCTTGCCAATCCCATATTTCATTCATTCATCTTGTTCTTAATTAAAGCGATGACATCATCCTCTGGGATGCTGACCGTGGTTCTGCTGACATTAGCCCTTGCGGCGCTGACAACGTGCTCATCATCTAGAATTGCCGATGACTTCGAGCATCACGTGGTGATAAAGAACAGCCTACAAAGTCAGCAAATCTTACAGGTTTGAGGCTATTTTCCGCACCTGATTTGAGTGATTTCCCAATTTCCGTTCAGTTAGATTAATAAAACAGTGAAATTAATTAATTTGTCAAAAAAAAAAAACAATTCAATTGAAGGTGCACTGCAAAGACAAGAACGAGGATTTCGGAGTGTGGAAGATTCCATATGGGTACGACTGGGAGTTCTTGATACACCAGACATTGGGGGCGGATTACTATTGTGGGTTTGTGTTCGACAACGCGCTACATTGGTTCGACATTTACCTTCAGAGACGAGATTATACACGATGCAGTTCCGGAAGTATGGATTGTCTTTGGTCTATCAAGGAGTCTGGCCCTTGCTACAAAGACAATGAGGCTTGTTATCCTTGGAATTCTGACGCCCTACTCACTAATTCCACCTTACTTAACTAACTCTTTTTTTTTTTTTCCCGATCGCCATCATCTTGTTATAAACTATATAGTTTAAATAAGATTCGTTTCTTAATAATTCCATCTCCTTTGATTATATATATATCCTTCACATCTCCAACCTTTTGTGTGGGTTTTTGTTTGGATACATGTGGTGTAATTAAGTGCAATTTTGAATTGATCCTCCAAAATCTTTATTAGATCGAACTAAAAATGTGATTAAAGACCATCAAGACTATTTGTGGATATAACCTCGGATAATATTCGCTTTCCCAATTCCCCAATTTCATTATTCCGAGAGCAGGTTAATAAAACAAGGAGATTGATGAATTATTTTGAAAAATATAACATGCTATAATAAACAATAAAAATATAAGGGATAGTGAAGCTAATGGTTGATCCCGACCTTATAATATAAAAAAAATAAAAATAACTACGTCTGCTACTATTGTTGATATAGTACTTGATTTGTGTTCGACCATGTGCTCCATTGGTTCGACATTTGCCTTCAAAGATAGATTATAACCATTGCTATTCTGAAACTATGAATTGTTTTACAAACTATCAAGGAGGTTGTCCCTCAGGGGAGGATCTATATTAGGATAAGGGGTGGTAGTCGCCCCTAATCGAAAATAAAATTTAATATACATATTTCCACTACGCCAGATTAACTCTCGCTCGACGGACCTAAAAAGGTTCGTCGCCTGAATCATGTTCGGGCGACCAAATTACTAAGGCCCGTCGCGTGAACGTTGGGAGGCCCAAACCGCCTCCAACCCATGTTCAGCCGACCAGAAAACCTCAATGTTCGTCGACTGAACTGTACTCAGGCGACGGAACAAATCCAGGCGACGAACATTTCTCAAGATCGGTCGCCCAAACAAGTATCTGAATGACGGCTGTCAGAATGGGCCTTTGTCGCGACGGAAATTCTATTGGTTCGTCGCCTGAGCGTTGTTCGGGCCTTTGCAGCGACGAAAGTTCCAGTGGTCCGTCGCCTGAACGTTGGACTTTTTCAAAAGTAGAGTAATAAAGTCCGGTTGGTGGGGGTAATTAAATACTGTTCATTCAGGAGACGAACTTTTAAATATTTTCGTCGCCTGAAAAGTGGGGTAGTTGACCCCATATTTATTACTATTCACTCAGGAGACGGAGGTGTATATATGTCCGTCGCCTGAATGTGTTTTCCGTAACAACCAAATAAATCGGTTGTACTGTACAATAATTACCCTCTCACCTTCATCCTTTCTCCCACAATAACCCTAGAGGGCTCGAAAATTTTCCCCCATTTCACACTTCCATTGAAGGTATGTATAAATTTTAAATTTTTTTGTTTTTTTTGTTGAATATATGCATATACATTGTTTGTTTGGATATTTGATGATGAGCTTGTCTTTTTTAATCGAGTTTGGATGGTAAAAAAGTTGTTTCAATGGAGTTTATGAGGAGAAAGAGTTGTGTATGTATATATGGAGTTGAAATTGAGGTTAAATGGAGGTTAAATTGAGTTTGTGTTATGAATTGATGATGAGAATGGAATTGAGGTTAAATGGAGGTTAAATTGAGTTTGTGTTATGAATTGATGATGAGAATGGAATTGAGTTGAAATTGTGTATGTATATATGGTGTAGAATTACATAGATGATGAGAATGGAATTGAGTTGAAATTGTGTATGTATATATTGTGTATGATTGGAAATTGATTTTAAATTGAGTTTGAGGTATGAATGGATTGTGTATGTGAATGGATTGTTTATGTTAAATTTTATTTTAGAATGTGGTGTAGAATGACATAGATGATGAGAATGGATTGTTTATGTGCAATTTCATTTTAGAATGTGATGAATTCATATGAATGGATTGATAATGATAGGACGATAATGATCGACAAAAGTTGGATGCTACTCCCTCACGCTCACGGGGAGTGTAAAAAAGGAATATTTCTCTTTATGCAGAATCTTAGAGATAATGCGAATGGAATGACTCATTTCCTATGTCCGTGTCGGAGATGCCGCAACAATGAATGGGAGCCAATAGATGAAATACACAGTCATTTGGCCCACATGGGAATGTGGCCTAGTTATACTGTTTGGGACAAGCATGGCGAAGCCCCAGTTGATAGGACAAATGAGCAACGACGAACGCAGATCCTGGAGGAAGGGGCATCTTCCTCCGTTGATGGTCCGGCTATGAACATTTTGCACGATGCTTTTCCGTTTCATGCCGGATATGAGGGGCACTCTGTCCCCGACGATCCTCCGTTCCAATATGTTGTTGACGATGATTACGAGAAATATAATAGGCTTATAGAGGCAGCAAACATGCCATTGTGTAAGAACAGCGATATGACTGTTCTGGATGCCTGTCTGGATGCAATGCAGATGAAGTCAGAGTTTAGTTGGACAGATAGGAGCTTGGACGGCATGTGTGCACACATTGCTCGCATGTTGCCGAAAGGACATAAACATCCTACGGATGGAGCGAAGATGAAGAGTGTGATTAGGGACCTTGCATTTGGGTACGAGCTGATCGACGCTTGTGAGTATAACTGTGTGCTATTTCGCAAACAATATGCAGATCTCGAAGCGTGCCCCAAGTGCAACACACCTAGGTGGTGTACTAGGGAGGGTACGAGAGGCAAGGTTCCCAGGAAGGTTCTCCGGTACTTTCCCTTAACCCCTAGATTGAAGAGATTGTTCATGGAGCCGAACATTGCAAAGGCTATGCGATGGCATGGTGAGCGGGTGAGAGATGCAGAATGGTTGAAACACCCATCAGATGGTGAGGCATGGAAAGAATTCAACAAAACCTACCCGCATTTCTCTGAAGACGTGAGGAATGTGAGACTTGCACTTGCAACCGATGGATTCAATCCATTTGGGAATCAGTCAACCCTCCATAGCACATGGCCTGTCATAGTGATGCCATACAACTTGCCTCCGTCATTGTGCATGAAGAAGGAATTCAACATGTTAGCGTTGTTGATTCCGGGACCAAAGTCTCCAGGAAAGTGTCTTAGTGTGTCATGCAGCCGTTGATCGATGAGCTTCGCCACTTATGGGGGACTGGAGTATATACTGTTGATCGATACTCAAGGTCCACTTTCACGATGAAAGCAGCAGTGTTGTGGACTATAAGCGACTTTCCTGGCTTGGGGATGTTGGCTGGAGCTGCGACGAAGGGGTATAAAGCCTGCCCTATTTGCTTGGACGGTACTTCTGCAACGCATGAACAAGGGAGAATGGTTTACGATGGGCACCGTAGATGGCTTCCACTAAACCACCCGTGGCGAACCGATGGTATGGCATTCAATGGAAGCGAATAACACAGAACACGCCCTTATGCTTGGAACGGGGAGCAAATTCTTTCACAGATCGATAGGTATGAGAACTACCTCTCTTTTCACTCTCTTTTCCCTTTTCATACGTTTGTCCGATGTCTTTCTCATTATGTTTCCATCTTTCTCAACAGGATCAACTTCCCCGTCCTCAGCTCGCACCCTGCTTTCAAGGCCCCATACAGTGTGACTAACAGAATGTGTTGGACCAACAAGTCCGAGTTATGGAGATTGCCTTACTGGCGTCACATTAGAGTCAGACATGCACTCGATGTTATGCACATCGAGAAGAACGTCTTCGACAACATCATCAGCACTACTCTTAACATAGAAGGGAAGACAAAGGATGGTCCCAAAGCTCGAGCCGCATTGCAGCAAAGAGGGGTGCGGAGAAGCCAGGCACAGAAGAGAGATGGAACACTCTCTCATGCGCCATTTCTGGTGAAACGGGAGGACATACTGTTACCCGGAGGGAAGTATTTCAGAGCGTTACGTTTTAAACGAGGCAACAACATACTGCAACTTGTATCTCGGGGGTCGAGATGAGAGCCGTGAAGGTACGAATGCAATGGAGGAGCTGAGCTATGATATTTCTGTCGTTTCAAGCCTCGTGCGTCCTCACGGCGAAATCATGAGAGAAAGCCTCGTGCGTCCTCGTGCGTCGAGCGAGACATGACTGTTGCCTATCTTCTGTTGCCTATCTTCTTTTTATGTTGCTTAAAACCACACATGATTGTTGCCTATCTTCTGTTGCCTCTCATCTTCCTCCATTTCTGTCATTTTTCCTAAGTACTTAGGTTTTACTTAGGTTTTACTTAGGTTTTACTTAGGTTTTAACTGTTGCTTGACTGTTGCCTATCTTCTGTCATGTGTGGCTGTTGCCTATCTTCTTTTTATGTTGCTTAAAAAATACATCTACACATCCATATCTACTATTTCCTATCTTCTGTCGAGCGAGACATGACTGTTGCCTATCTTCTGTTGCCTATCTTCTTTTTATGTTGCTTAAAACCACACATGACTGTTGCCTATCTTCTGTTGCCTCTCATCTTCCTCCGTTTCTGTCATTTTTGTTTGCTTGCTTGGCTGTTGCCTATCTTCACATCTATTATGTTGCTTAAAAAATACTTATCTATTGTTGCTTTTCATCTATTTGCTATGAATTTTTTTTTCTTGCTTATCTACTATGAGATTTGTTTTCTTGCTTGACTGATGCTTATTTTTTGCTTGCTTATCTACTATTAGATTTTTTTAGTTTGCTTGCTAGGCTGTTTCCTAAGTACTTAGGTTTTACTTATATATTATTGCATTTCTTATAAATCCTGTTCAAAAATGCATTTCTTTCTGTGTTTTACTTGTTTTACTTATATATATTCCTTTTACTTATATATTCCTTTTACTGGTTTCAAATCAATATATGCATTCCTTTCTGTGTTTTACTTATATATATATTCATTTTACTTAAAAATTTCTGTGTTTGTAGGCCAAATTGAAACGTCGTCTTGATGAAGTCTGCACTGTTGGAGAAGGAGGAGAAGACCCAAGCCAAATACCACCCCTCTCTGTCGAAGAACAAACACAGATCATCTTGGATTGTTTTGGGGAAAGAAAAGGAACAGAAGTTCGAGGTATAGTTCAATCCCACTTATTTTATTATTGTTTTAGAATTTTCAGAAGTTCATAAAAATATTTTACTTGTTATAATTCATATCAAGATTTTACTTATGTTTGAATTTCTGATTTTACAATTTCCATTACAAGATTTTACTTACGTTTTCAATCTTGTTTTCATAACAAGATTTTATTTATGTGTTCAATCCTTACTTACAATTTCCATTACTGATTTTACTTTCAATTTCAATCTTGTTATAATTCATATCAAGATTTCAGTCTTGTTTTCATAACAAGATTTTATTTATGACTTTCTTATTCTCCAGCTGCTCATTCTTACTTACAATAAGAAATTAGTGATTTTACTTATAGTTCATAACAATATTTTACTTATGTTTTCAATCTTTTTCTACTTACAACTCTTATTATGTGTTCAATCCCACTGATTTTACTTATTATGTTTTCAATCTTTTCTTAAAAGGAATGGGTGCAGCTGGAGAGCGGCCTGCAAAGAAAAGAGGGGGTCCATGGGCAGCAAGGGCTGCAGAGAGGGACAAGGAGCTGGAGGAGGCGAAGGCTGAAATTGAAAGGCTGCGTGAGAAAACCACCCTAACCGAGACCAAGAATGAGCAGTTGGAGGAGCGTATGGCCAGCATCGAGAGGCTCATGATGGGCATGCTAAGTGGTCAAGCCAACTCACAACCATCCGTCACCTCCGTAGTGTGTCCTCAGGCTGTCCCTTCAGCCACAGCTTCTCCTCAGCCCTCCACCAACTCCGCTGGTCATCCAACAGAAAGTCAGCCCTCCCCCCAGCCGAAATAGCAAGGTAAGGACGCCCTCCTCATATCCCTCTAACTAAACTTGGCTTTGGTTTTCTGGAGAAACATTTAGAGAACTTGTGTTGGATGGAATTTGTAGTATTTGTGTATACTTTTTGTGAAGTTTTTTGTGAAGTTTTTTGTGAAGTTGCTCAAGATGGATATTTGCCACATACTTTTGGTATATTGGACAAGGTTTAGGGTGGATTACAATGTTTTTAATGTGATGGAATTAATTGCTTGTGCTTGTATGTTGTTGAGTATGTTGTTTGTGTTGTGTGTGTTGTTGTTTATAGAGTTTAGGACAGGAGCACAACATGTGCTATAAGGTACATTCGAACAGGGGGCATCTGCCCTATCAAATTTTATTTTTTTAAAATCAAAACAATTCAGGCGACGAACTTATACTAAAAAAAAAAATTAAACCTATTCAGGCGACGGAATTATATAAAGGTTCGTCTCCTGAACACTCCAGCTACGGACATACAACTGAGAATGCATCCTTAGACTACACTCAGGAGACAAAATAATTCTACTTCCGTCTCCTGAAACTATCTAGGCGACGACACATAAAGAAAAAAGTCCGTCGCCTGAATGCTTTCATAGCCCTATGGACCGCTCAGGAGACAAAGTAATTCTATGTCCGTCTCCTGAAACTATCTAGGCGACGACACAAAAAGAACAAAGTCCGTCGCCTGAATGCTTTCATAGCCCTATGGGCCTCTCAGGAGACAAAATAATTCTATTTCCGTCTCCTGAAACTATCTAGGCGACGACACATAAAGAAAAAAGTCCGTCGCCTGAATGCTTTCATAGCCCTATGGACCGACTCAGGCGACAAACTTATGACACTAAACTCGTCGCCTGAGTCTTAATGGGCAGGCCTGGATGGCCCTTGGCCTCTGACAACATCATCAGTCGACGAACACTTTTTCCGTCGCCTGAGTTAACTCCGCCGACGAACATACAGATGGTCGTCGACTGAATGATGGAAGGATGAAAGTCACCCGACCACAACTCAGGCGACGGAAGTTCGTCGCCTGAGTCGTCAGAGGGCGAAAAACACCTTTCAGGCGACGACTTCGGTCCGTCGCCCCAAAGGCCATCTGGCGTAGTGTTCTCTTATTAATATCTTCGATTTGATATATTATAAGCTCAAATCAGACACCTGAGCCAACAATAATATATAAACGTTTCAAAATTGAACAAACATAAATTATTTCCGACATCATTTTTCAAAATGAGTTACTTTTATCATAGTCATCACTTGTTACACTTTATACCTTAATACTATAATTAAACTCGATAAATTCAAATTAGTAGCTATTATATTGAAATATTTGAAAACCATGAAATAAAGTATGCATAATTAATGTTTTGTTTATTCTAGTTACACATGATATTGAAGATTTCTTGAAAAAAAAATAGATTTTAATTTTACAGAAAAATTTTCAATGGTAATTTTTGCCCCCTCAAATAAAAGTTTCAGGATCCGCCACTACTGGTTCTTGCTACAAGAACAAACCAACTAACTCATTCATCCCCTCCATATTTAGGGGGATTTGCAAAAATAATCCAAATACTCGGACCCCTTTGCACCCCTTATCGATCCCCTATCCAAACAAATTGCAAGAATGTAACCCTCCCCCTCAAAATCCCCCATTACCTCACCTGTTGTAGCCAGTGGACGGAGACATAGAGACAGAGAGTCTGCAGAGGAGAGAGAGTTTGCAGAGGAGAGAGAGGACATGATCTCGTCACCTATCCAAAACCCTGTCTCTCTATGCCTCTCTCCCCTCTCTCCATCGAAGAGCTCCATTGAAGAGCTTATTTGTTCTTTAATTTCTCTGTCTTCTATCTCTCTGCCTTCAAGGGTAACGAGATCTCCATGGGAGCTCGAATTCGTCCTGCGCCGCTGGTGTGAACCGCCGCCGGAGCACCACTTTGGTGCCTTCGTACTTCTCCTTTGTTGTGATGCCTTTTCCAAGTCAATTCGAGGCGAGTGGAGGCCGGATTTGGAGTAGAGGAGGTGGAATCGAAGTGGAGGAGCCCTCGTAGAGGCTTGGTGAACCGCTTTGTTTTTTTTTATTGATGAATAAACAATATATCAACTTTCCACTCTAGAATTTATTAATGGACACCCTTTGGTACTCTACTGAACACCCAATGATTTCCTACTGGACACCTTATGGTTGTCTCCTGTCTTGAGTGTTGTTCAATGTTTCCCTGGTTCTAGTGTCGCCCTTCCCCCTAAGCCCATACGGTAAAAAGAGAGAGGACAGAGGGGATAAGACAGAGATAGAGGGGGGAAGAGTGACGGTAAGGGGAAATTAATATAATTTGAATTAAATCATAAGTTTCAGAGAAAAACTATTGAAGCATTAATATAATTTGAATTAAATCTTAAGTTTGAGAGAAAAACCATCGAAGGAGAAGCAAGTGAGCTGGGGTTTATTTGCAGTTTGACGTGTAAGCAGTTAGTCTTAACTGGACAACAAAAGCAAAATGACGGTAAAGGGGAATTAATATAATTTGAATTAAATCTTAAGTTTCAGAGAAAAACCATCGAAGCATTAATATAATTTGAATTAAATCTTAAGTTTCAGAGAAAAACCATCGAAGGAGAAGCAAGTGAGCTAGGGTTTATTTGCAGTTTGACATGTAAGCAATTAGTCTTAACTAGACACCAAAAGCAAAACGACATGTCACCTATTGGAATCGACTAGACAAGAGTTATCGAAGAAACAGATTCACCATCGACTTCGGATAGAAGAGTCCTCTCTCCTCAGTAAGTTTACTGTTGCTGTTTCACTCCGAAGAAGAAACAATTGGGTGGGGGTTTATTTGCAGGTTGATATGTAAGCAGTTAGTTTTAACTGGACACCCAAAGCAAAAGGACATGACACATACTGGAATCGACTGGACATGAGTTATTTGAGACACAGATTCACCATCGACTTTAGATAGAAAATGGGTAAATTTGCTTCAGATTTGCCGGAGACACCTCTTGCATAACCTTTATCGAAATCAATTTTGCCCATTTTCTATCCGAAGTCGATGGAGAATCTGTTTCTCCGATAAATCTTGTCCAATCGATTCCAATGTGTCATGTCGTTTTGCTTTGGGTGTCCAGTTAAAACTAACTGCTTACACGTCAATCTGCAAAAAAACTCCCTCCCAATTGCTTCTTCGAAGTGAAAGAGTAACAGTAATGTCGTAGAGGGGAGAGAACTCTTACATCTTTCTCTCTGTCCTATCCTCACTGATCTCTCTCTCCTCTACAACTTTACTTTTCTTTTATCACTCATCTCTCTCTCTCTCTCTCTCTCATTTTTCTGCCTCTCATTCTGACGTTGCCAGGTGTCGCACATTGCAAGATTGCACCCCCCTCCCTTACCTGCTACCGGTTGCAAGGATTCCCTCAATATCCGGTTTCACCCAGTTACAAACTGGGTTGGGTTAACCCCGCATTAAATCCGGAATTTAAGGTTATTATGTGCATTTCGCTTCCATATTTAACCAAGGACCTATTTGATAGAGCTTTTCAAAATAGTGTAGGAAAAATTAAGTTGTACATAATTTAGTCTATTAAAAAGGCTAAAAAAATTTAATCTGTCCATAGATATTTATCAAGAAACTAATCTAGATTTTAATATTATTTAGATTAATTCTTGGCCCTCCCAACATACCCTAACACACTAGCTTTTTTTTAATGCCATCTTGTTAATTATATGTACGGTGATTTGCAAAAATAACCCCTTTTTGGGAAATCTTTGTAGGGCTAACCCAATCCGAAAAAGAATTGCACAATTTCGGATATCCGAATTTTGGTTGCAACCGGTAGCAGGTCATGAGGGGGGAGAATGGACATTTTGGCTTCGACAGATGGACAAGTGAGAGAGAGACGGAAAAGGGAAGAATAGAGAGAGAGAGAGAGAGAGAGAGAGAGAGAGAGAGAGATGAGTGAAAAGGGATCTGCAGGTTTATTGACAAGACAGACATAGATATATATATATATATATATATATATATATATAGAGAGAGAGAGAGAGAGAGAGAGAGAGAGAGAGAGAGAGAGAGAGAGAGAGAGAGAGAGAGAGAGAGGCTACAGTAAAAGGACGGAGCCAAATTTCCCGCCTAGCGATGGCGCCAAAACAAAAGAAGGGGAAAGATGAGGGAGGAGGGGAGGGTATATAAGCATTGAAGAAATTCTACAGCAAATCATTAGTCCCCATTAATGCACTGCAGGGGAAGTTTAACTTAAGGAAGGAGAAAGGCCAGTGGGGCATTTGAAGAAAGAGGGTTGGTGTCCAATGATGTGGGGGTCTATATAAGGAGATCAGAGGAATGATGGGCGTCACATTTAATCACACTTCCTGGGGGAATTAAATATGAAGAAAGAGAGAGAAGCCATTAATAAAGAAGCAAGTGGGTCTGGGTTCATTAAAAGGTTGACTTGTAAGCACCTACTTTTCACTGGACAGTTATAGCCGATCCACAAGAGACGTATTGGAAGTTATTGGACATTCCTCTGATCGAATATAAAATGGGCAAGTGTTCTCTCTATGTAGGGTGAGTTTTGTTTCTATGTAATTATTGCTGTAAAATTGATTTTATGTCTCCCTATGTAATGCGCCAGGGGAAAAATTATCCGTTTGTATCACTGTATTGTTTGGAGGATGGTGGGCATGTGAAGGCGGCATTTGGGTCTTCAAGGTGTATAGACCGAAAAATTTAATTATTATTTAATTAAATTCCGAGGGGTAATCCGAGCAATTATCGTCCTTTTACGATTTTGAAAACCCGGAAAAATTTAAAAAATTTGGATGACATATTTTATATGGAAAGAGGATTACAATTCCAATATATTGGAATTCATATGATAATTTTCCGAGAAATATTAGTGAGGCAAAAGCCTTGTCATCCGTTTATTTCGGTAATTTTCGTAACTTGTCGCGACATTTCGGGACATTGTTTTAACATTAAATTGCCGCTCAAACCACCCCATTTCAGCCCTTTATATGATCAAATATGAGCCATATGTTTTTGCATTAAACAAATAGAAGCCATGTTGGATGAATGACTTGTTCCTATTTGGCCACTATTCTACCTAAGCCTTACCAACTCCTTGACCAACTTTGGCTTTACCCTTTTGGCTCTCTTAAAGCCACATTTCTGGCCTCATTCAGCCACTCCACATGCCAAAAATCAGAGAGGAAAGAAGAAGGAAAGAAAGAAAAAGAAAGAGAGAGCAAGTTTGCCCTAGCAACCTTGCCACCTTCAAACACACATAACTCACTCCTCCCTCAACCAAATTGGCTGATTCTTGAAGAAAAATCACCACAAAAGAGAGGCCTTTCCAGCCATAGTGAGTTCACAAAAATCCAGTCCCAACAAGCTACCCGTTGAGGCCCATTTCCGAGCTATATGTGTCGAGCCCTTTGTGTTCTTGAGGTTTTCAAGTGTGTTTGGGTGAGTCTTGGTTTCCTCCCCTTCAAATCTGATTTTATACTTGTTGTACAACTAACTTTGAAGGTTTTTGTCTAAGACTTCCTTTTATGTTTTGGTTTGGATTTGTCAAAAATGCTAGGTGTTTGGCGCAAGGTCCCGGGAAGCTTGGAGGGGTAATTTGGTCTTTTTTGAGAGAGGCTTCGAGGGTAATCTCTCATACACCTTTCCCTCTATAGATTAGGAGCCTTATGTGTAAATTAGGGCGATCCAGCGGTTGGATCAAGAGTTTTTATAATTTTAGTAACCAGTGTTTATGATGACTCGGTTAGAAAACTTGGTTAAGGGAATGCTAAGAATATGGTTAAATATATGATGGAATAACCGAAACTTAGAGCATATAAAATACAGAAATGAATTATATCCATAACCTGGCTTATGATCCGATAAGAAGAAAATCGATTATCTGATAATACGATATAGATAATAACTGGTTAAGTCCGGATCACTTAACCAAAGTGCATAATCTATAGAATCGTGAACCTCATGTGGATGTATGTTGATTATTAGGTTGGGTACCATGCATTAGAATACCACCTAATGAAAGCTTAATGAAATTACTAGGCTCTTGTTGATTGGATCCTTGGTTGCGCGTTGTATTGCTTGCTTATTCTCCGGACTCCAAGTAAGTCCCCTGGACTTACTCATGAGGTGTTATGTGATACATACGGTCTTATTTAGAGTATTCATGCATCACGCGACTTAGAAGCATGTTAGGATATAAAAAGGATAAAACGGACCTAGGTGAAACCTAGTATTGACCACAAACTCATATGTTTGCTATGTGTCTATGGTAGAACGGCTGTTAAATGACTAAATGACAATTGACAAATGAATATGGAATATGGAACGAGGAATGAAATGATAAAAGAGGCAAGAAACCTCATATACATGGAATGATGAGTGAAGAGGAGTTCCGCTCCTATACGAAAAATGCGCATAAATGAAAACAATGAATGAAACTGATAATGATGGAGATGAATGATTAGGGCCCTTGTTTGTTAAATTCCTGCACTTATACATACATACATACATACATACATACATACATACATACATACATACATACATACATACATACATACATACATACATACATACATACATACATACATACATACATACATACATACATATATATATATATATATATATATATATATATATATATATATATATATATATATATATATATATAATTCACACTTGATTATATGTTGCATCGTTCATTCATGTAGTATACGTTTTGCTCTTTATATGACTTTAAGTGTGTATAGCATCGATGATTGACCCCGATCTCCTTTAATGTTTTTAGGTTCAGGTACCCATCCTCCACACTATTTGTTTATGTGATATATGACGGGAAAGGCCTTTGTACGATTAGAGTGAGGGAGGCGCTTGACATTCGTACTCTTATGCTCATACTTTTTATCGTTGTGACCCGGCGCGGCCGTGGCGTTTTTTTGTATTTATGATTTCCGCTTTTATTTCTGTTCGAAACGTTTTCGTGATAGCCTAGGATAGGTAAAGCCTCCAACAGGCTTACGATCTTTTCGGGGTTCGCAATCCCCATCTTTTGACAACTAAATCTTCCGCTTAAATGAACCTAAATAATAACTCGTACTCGGTCGTAAGATCCAAAGCTCACGGGAGAAGATCAAATTTCGCCTATAACGTTCCCCGATAATCTAGTATTCCGAACCTTATTTACCTTCTAAGTAGGTTTATGGAGGTTAATTCGGGTAATTAAAGTTCGGGTCGTTACACAAGGGGTCAAGGAGCCAAAAGGCCGTGCTGGTGGATGAAAGGAATGATTGTGTCAATCTGGGACAAGTTTAATGTCGATGGGAGGAGGCATGATGTGGAGCTCACATATGTAAAGCCCAAGAAGGAAGGGTCCAGGCCATTTACTATTGGGGATGACGAAGACTTGCAGGCTTACAAGTTTGTAAACAGGTTGTCTGGAGAACGAAACTAGCCTATCAACCTTAATGTCTCCCTACGACGCAAGGTTGGTGGAGACGTGACGAAGACACAAGAATCGACAATGGATGACTCAAACAGCGGTGGATTGTATCCTACAGGGGTGGAGGATGTTGTAGTGCTGTTAACTGGGCCGCCCGTGACCCAAGAAGATCACCCACAGGCAGACACCCTCCCTAGGCCTTAATGAAGAAGACGAAGATTTGAGAGCACAAATTGTCTAGGTAAACCAAACAGATGACCAGTTGGAAATAACATGTGTCCAGCTAACCCAAACAGTCGTCCAGTTACAAGAAACTTCTGACCAGTTATAGTTGGAGTTGGAATTGGAGTTTGGGAAGAGTGCAAAGAATACCGATGCAGTTAAACGTGTGAAGCAGGTCATTTATGTCAGCAATGACCTGTAAGATGAAGCCATTGATGTCGGTAGCTCCTCCGACGAGGAGGAATGCAAGACCAAAAGTGGTTAAACCTGAGCACGATAGTTCTGGTCCGATGAAGTCTTGGTCATGGGATTATGAGGTGGAGCGAGCGGTGAGGAAAGTCGAGGAAGCATACGAAAGAGGAAAATGGAAGTCGGGAGCTTTTCCGAAGGCTACTGAAAGTGAACCAATGGGGGCGGTGGACCCATTGGATCCCCTCTAGTGCGGTCCAGGAGGGACAAGTGTTTCGGAGCAAGGAAGAGGTGCAGGAAATCATAACGTGGGCGGCTCTATCTCGGTGCTTCACGATGAAGGTGAAGAAGTCAACGACGATCTTGTATGTTGTAGTGTGCGCTACTTCCAAGTGCAAGTGGTCATGTCGGGCTTCGACTTACAAGGAATCACGGTTATGGATGATTTGGAAGCTTGTGGACGAGCACACCTGCGGGCTGAATGAGGTGGTCACACAAAATCGCAGTGCGACATACACGCAGCTGGGGCTTAACTGGACTCTTTCCCCAATTAAACAGGACACCAAACGATATACATTGGACATACGTAGGTAGTAACTAGACACACCATAATTTTACTTGGACACACGTGTTTGGTTGAAGCTTGGCCTAGTCATAACTTGTTTGTGAATGGACATGTGCAGTTTCGCAGGGTCAAAGAAGCCCCTGGTTCCGGAGCAAGTGCAATCCCTGTTGAGTGCCGAGCCCGGTTGAGTGTGAGGGACAACGTGTACGGAACGTACGAGGAAAGCTACTGGAGAATGTACTCATACATGTACATGCTAGAGCAGGCCAACCCTGGGACATACACCAGGATAGAACGCGACACGGAGGGGCGATTCAAGTATGCATTTGTGAGTCTTAGATTGTGGTGAAGGGATATCCCCCACCACTTTCGTACGTAAAGGACGTCATTAACTAAGAAACATATACACGACGCTCACTCGAAACATGACAATATTAATAAAGAAACAGGACATCAGTTCGATTGTACAGGACACCACTAACGACTCAAGTTGTTTTCTGTCCAGGTCATATAAGTGGACGGGGGGTTCTTGAAGGCGAAGTTTCGAGGGTGTCTGCTATTTGCTACCGCACAAGACACTGACCACCACATATACCCTGTCGCTTTCGCCATGGTTGACGGCGAGAATGATGAGTCTTGGGGGTTCTTCTTGAGGCACATGTTGTGTTTTGTTGAAGACTCGACTGATCTGGTGTAGGTATATGACCGCCACATGAGAATCCTGAAGGGAATACGTGATAGCTACGTATTCGCGAAGCACGACATATGCACGTGACACCTATTTCAAAACGTCCGTTTCCGGTTCAAGTGTGGGAGCATGCAAGACAAATTCATGACGATGTGTAAAGCGTACACGTACGACATGTTTTAGTCGTTGTACGAGGAGTTTTGTGCACGGGCTCCCGCAGTGGGCCAATACATCAAGGAGGCGGGGTTCAGTAACTGGGCAAGGGCATTCTACACCAGGAATAGGTACAATATCACAACCACTAATAACTCCGAGTGATTGAATGCGGTGTTCAAATATCCTCGGGATATGCCGCTAACAACCCTTGTAGATGCCATCCTTGAGACTATCGGCACGTAGTTCGCCAAACATAGTGAGACCAGCTCCGCCCAGGGGAAAGTTGTAAGCGACTGGGTAGGTAACGCCATCAGACAAAACTTCGTGCAGTCCCTTTCCATGGTCGTTGGGCAGCTGAGTCCTCATGAGTTCGAGGTACGCAAGGGAACCTCCACCTGGCTTGTAAACCTAATGGGACGTTTATGCAGCTGCAGACGCTTCAACGTCGATCAGTACCCATGTTCGCACGTAATCGCGGTAGCCCAATTTCACGGGTTGGATGTGTACTCGCTTGTGAACGACTTCTACAAGGTTGACGTGTGTGGTGCGTGCTACTAGGACCTGATCTACCCAGTCCCGTCACGAGACACTTGGAGGGTACCCCAGGCAATCGCCAATGAGACTTGCCTCCCCCCCTTATCAAGGCACGCCCTGGGAGGCCGAAGACATCGTGGTACCTGTCCCAGTGGGAAAGGAAGTTCCCGAAGCGGCGCCGCACCTAGCAATCGTTCGCTCCATACTAGGTCGATCATATGGATATTACATGCCAGGTACATCTTTTGACATGACATATTAAGGTAGTGACATGACAGTAGGTAGTTACCATAATTTATAATCAGAACTCACATCTTCGAAAACATTTACGCTCCACCTTTTACAAGTGTCAACCATCGTACAAACTACATGACAACATAGTTTCAAAAACTACATGACACCATAGTTTCAAAACCTAAGGCCTAGGATCGCAAAACGACATATTGTCGATACCAATGTCAACCACATAAAATCCAACGAAAACACAACTGTGCAAGCGACCAACAACTGTCCACACAACTGTACATCCAACATTGTTCTTATAAATGGAGAAGGAGGCAATGACTACTAAGGATCGGGGCTGGGTCGGAAGGTACCGTAGAAGATGGCGACAGAAAGGACTTGGCGGTAGGCATCGATGAAGGCGTCGTCCACCCCTTTGAATACGCAGTCGCCTAATGCGAGCATTTGCATAAAACGGATATCGTAGGGGCCGGAGTCTGCTCTGCGTAACGAAAATTAAATGTGTCAAACCAAATTTGCAACAATTAAAGTATAATGCGAAAGATGGACAACGATGACTTACAATTGTTTGTTCTAAGGAATCCCTTTCACACGGATGTACTTGAATGGCTAGGGCAGTTTCCCTGCATGTTTGGCATGCAGCTCTTGGCGAACACTCATCAGCGTGGGCAGAGTGTGCGTGATCGGCTTCAGAAGGGCGGGCATATGTTGCTCAGGAGTCAGACGAGTATTCGGATCATACACATGGACATTCCACTCGGCCAGGTCGATCTCCAGCGCAACCCAGTGCTTGTCCTTGAGATTCCAGGGGGCCAACACGCGGTCGACCCTGGCCCAAGGCTTCGGAAACCGCTCAGGCAACATTCCGATGAAGTAGTAGTTCAACTCCTCGTCGACGTCCATACCGGCATGTCGCTGCAGTAGTACCCCGATGTAGGGGTTGACGAGGGCGACAGGTGCGTACTTCGACTCGCTAGCTACCTTCTTTCAGAGGATGCCACATGCTTGGTCCACATGCTGCAAACAATGAACATATGTCCCGCGGCTTCCTGAACCCCTTGGTGACTTCGTCAACCCCTGCCTTTTCCTTCTTCCCCTTGTCAACCTGCGGCTTCTTCACCGATTGAGTAACTTCGTGCCCAGCCAACGCCGCAGGCGTTCGCCTCACCCTTGCCCCCTTACACTGAAGGGGGATGTCTACCTGAGAGTCTGCATCATGCGGCTACTACACGCAAACAAGGTACTCGTACATCACATGACACCTACGTCACATCATATGACACTAACAGTAAAACGACCTACCTCAGGGGTTGTCTGGGAGGTGGATGAGCCTTGCTCAGCAACGGTTGCCGTCCCCGTGTCCCCAGGCCCTTTCACCTCAGTCTTAGAGGCCTCAACCAGCACCTCAACCACATTAGCCCGATCCTGATATAGGACAGCACACAGTTGTTGACATGACAACTAACTGACTTGACATGACATTGTGAGTCAGATGGCTTACCTCAGCGGTTGTCACGATGGTGGGTGCTTCTGGCTCAACATCGGTCACTCTTACCATTTCCCCATGCACTGTGCTCTCAATCTGACCCTTTTCCTTCAAAACTTCCTCACCCTACGCAAAGATGGGAAATAACTTAGTGTCGACACCATAGTCAACACTGACATCACAGTATGACAAGGATGACTTACCTCAACGGTTGTTTGTTTGGGGGGTGCTTCTAGCTCAGCATCCGTCTCCATTTCCGTTTCCCTAGGGCATGTGCCCTTATTCTTACCCTTCTCCTTCACATAATGAGTTAGTGTCACCATCATTTACAAAAGTGACATCACAGTTTGAGTTAGAGTACTTACCTCAGAGGTTGTCTGGGTGGTTTATTGTCGATCAGCATCAGTTCCCGATTTCTGACCCATGTCCTTAACAATTTCGTCAACCTACACAGAAATAGGAATTATGTTACCATGATGCATGTATTCTTATACATGACGGTTGTTTATACTGACATGACAAGTTGAACATCTTACCTCCTTCGACTACACCTCAACATGTTCAGTTTCCTCCCCAGGGGTTCCATCCCTTTCTTGTGAGTGTGTAACCTCGTCCTCGGCTTGCTCCTTCCCCATCACCACCCTTTTTAGCTTTTCCATTGACGCATCAACCATTTGCATCCTCTCGTTAAACATTGCCTTTATGGTCCTCCCTATTTCATCCATCTTAGGCAAAAATTTTGACATATCCACTTGGGTAGCCGTCGTATTTCCCTCATCCTGCGTGCTTGACCCGGATGCTTCCGTCGTGCTCGTCCTATGTCGCGCTTTGAACTCCTGCACGAGGTCCTCAAAGAACTTATCCGGCTTCTCTGTCACGTAGATGGTGCCAAGGGTAACCCCCTTCCGCACCTCCTCGGCATCTGGGAGAAGGACTCTCCGAACAGCGTCAACCTCGTTGAACATGTCCATCCTATCCTTCGACTCCTGCATGAGGAGGGCAACATAATCGTACAGGATGTTGTGCTCTTTTGACTTATACCGCATGCACCGAGGGTAGAGTATATCCTTGCAGGTGGTAGCAAATTGTCTTGTGGCTGGGCGCAGAGCCTCGTACACCCACAACTGTCCAGTATAAATAGATTATTGTCAAGTGACCATTCCTATTTGTCCAGTATAAATAGATTATTATCAAGTGAGCTTTGTATACATACCTAGAAGGCGAGGGGAAGTCGACTAACAAGTATGACGGGCAAAAGCCGCTGACCCCGTGCTGGAGCTTGCGCTCAACAGCCCGGTAGAGGAATTCGTGGGTTCGATCGTAGCACAAATGCCCCCACGGCCTCAGTGTCCGACAACATGTTCACAACCCACCCCTGACTATAGTTACGGGGTTTCTTCGAGAAGAGCACCCCCTCCACCAGCATTATGAGTGTGTACTTAAAGCGCTTGGTGGGGGAACGCTCGGACTTCATCGCCTCTCGGTAGGCCACCTCGAAGTCTTCCATCCTCATCTT
The DNA here is from genome assembly GCA_037127255.1 of Persicaria tinctoria. Lineage (NCBI taxonomy): Eukaryota > Viridiplantae > Streptophyta > Magnoliopsida > Caryophyllales > Polygonaceae > Persicaria > Persicaria tinctoria. Next base: position 23,839,993 of record JBANSL010000004.1, read on the forward strand.
CTCCACCCCCAACAATTCTAAGCAGGCAGCCTTATCCGCCTCAGTGTCTAAGGTCTGCAGAACGTTCGACGAGCACTTCAGTCCGGGCACCAGCGCGAACTCCACAATGGATAACCGGACTATGGAGCCCTGGATCATGTATCGGGTTTCACACTCCTTTTTCGACCGCTGCTGCCGCTGCAGGACATAGTGGACTAGCCGTGTTGAGAACACAACATTGGAACCAAGCCTCACAATGCCACCAAACTGACTTTCCGAAAAACGGGTCCAGTCTGAGGGGGTCAGGTACTCGTCAAGTTTTAACAGGACATGGGGTCGGGTGTATTGATTGCACCGACACTTGAAATGTTGGTCCTCGGGGATGACATATATCGCCTACACAGTGGTGGTCAAAATGTTAGAGCCACTCGTCTGTAAAACCAACGTCATCCATAATCGACACTATGCAAACCATACCCCGCATGTTGTTGGTATCTCGGTAATCCTTCCTTCTGATGAACGAGCCATGTTCTGCTTTGATACCCTGCAGATTGGGGAGCAATGCATAAGCATTCTGCAAACATATGCTCGTTATCATCACACTAGTCGCAATTCCCATGATGGTAAGGTTATATAACATGTCACCTGAGAATTAAAACATGACATAAATCATATCTCACCCTATACTTATCAAACTCCAAGTACATTTCGACCCCCCTAAACATATCAGATGTCACCGTATTCAAACAAAACTTTATAAGCATTTTTTACCTTCCACCAAATATACTTCGCGCTAGTTTGGATATTCACATGACAAGAGAAATATTCAACATGCCAGCTAAATACTCAAAACATGACATGAATGAATGTGAGAGCATTTCCATTCAATGGTCGAAGGTTTGACAAAAGTAATCACACCTAATAACTTGTTCCAAAAAAATTTTAATCCACATCAATGTTCCCCAACCGCCCTCTCTAATAACCTATCCAATTTCACCAATTTCCCCTATTTCACCTATTTCCCCAATTTCACCAATTTTCACAAATTCACCCAATACATGTGTCGATTTTCCCTGATTTGCTTCCCCATTCATGGCCTTAACCGTATGATCACGGAAATGGTACTTCCCTTCTCTCCCTGTCACGAATACCCCCCGTTCCCACATTTCCACCCACTGTTTTCAAACTTGGCGCCGGTTACTTCCTACATGATAGGGGCGGATATTCCACCCTTTCATCCAATTGCAAACCATGACAAACAAATTAGGTACTTCAGTCGGTACCTCCTCCTTTCAATTTATGAAATCGGTACTAAATCTGTAGAGTTAGGGTTTACTTACTTGAAATCGTCAGTCCCTCTCTTCTAAACGCTCTCAGGGTCGTCTTCTTCCTTCAGTAGAGTTAGGGTTTGCTTCGATCCCGCCTTCTTCTTCTCTTTTCCGGTAGGTTCTTCCTTGTGTTTTTTCTTCCTCTCCGTTTTCGTTTCTCCTATGGTGGTTTTCTGCCTCTTGCCCTCCCTCCTCTCTATTTTACACAGTTGAAGTGACGGTTTTTTAAAAATTTGTCCTCTCTCCTCCTCCCTCCCACAAACGATGTCTCCCTTCTTTAATTACCCCCAACCACCAGTTTCACCCCCACTTTTCAACCGGCTATCATGCCATTTTTTAAGGGGTGAGGATTAACCCTTGCAAATCCAACCGGATTTGGGGTTAGGCATGCAAAACCAACCGGATTGGGGGTTATTTACTACAATTCCCTCTTGAATGATGTAATGTGTGTGTGTGTGTGTGTGTGTGGACTGCATAAGACTGATTTTTTGCAATTTGCATATATGTGTTGTATATGTTTGTTTGATTTGTTGGTTGGCACCTGAGAGTGCCCTTTGAATTGCAATTGTTGTTTGAGATACATGTTTCGTGTGCAAATAATGTGCATATTATGGTTATAAAACGTACAGAGGTAGAAGTTGTTGTCATTTTTTTTAAAAAAAAATCACACAAGCAACCAATAAAACAAACAAACTCGTTGATTAAATAAAAAGAATTACCTAAATGGACTCAAGTGATGGACATATTCAAAGCCCCTCGCCTGAATAAGCTTTGCTATTTTTTTCAATTCTCCGAGCATTTGGGCGGCGACGTTACTTATATATGTTCGTCGCCTGAGTCCATTAAATATTGTTTTTAATTTCTCCAATCACAATAAAGCAAGGAACTTTCTTGGTCGCCTAAATATAACAGCCCGTCGCTTGAATGCTAATGGGTGAGCTTGAAGAGCCCCGAGAGTCTGGCAATGTATTCAGGCGATGAACAATTTTTCGGTTGCCCAAGGTCCCCCCTCCCAGGCTATCAACTGGGTCCATCAACTAAACGGTTAACTGACATAGTTGAAATACCTAAAGTATTTCATTTTGGGATATTTCATTTTATCTAAATAAATAAATCAAGCTATATTATATTATATCATAGGAAAAATAGAGCAGCCTATTTATTTTATGAATGGCATATAATATAGGTTAGTATCATTGTATTATTCTAAAGTGTAATAAAAGGAATTTATTTAGGGGGAATTACTAGTAAATATCGCACTTTGATAATTGGTTTGCAAAAGTATCTACGTTTGAAAACAATTGTATCAATATATGAAAATTTGCAAAAATACCTTATGTAATTATCAAAAATACCCACCACCCAAAAAAATCAGGAAAAAAGGTTAAATATTTTTGGTATTTATCATTTTTCTTATATTATTAAATTATTTTTAAAATTATATTAAATAATTAAATAATAAAAAAATTATGGTAAAAAAAAACCCAATGATTTAGGTAAATATCATATCTTTACTCAATCTACCGTCGATTATTGATAAAATCTTGTCAATGTTCATATTTGGGGTTGTCAAGAACGATATTCATCTTGTCAATGGGATAATATTATTGTTTAAAGATATATATTGAGAATCCTTTTGTAAATATGGTTAATAATCCTGAAGATATGATCTATCATATCTTCAGTAATTCTCTCCCTGATTATAGCTTCAATCCTGTCGAAAAAAACCTACAGCATTGTCACTATGAACATTACTTAATAATCTAGTGGTTATGATTTAGGTCAAAATTGTATCTTTACTCAATCTTCCATCGATTATTGGTCAAATCATGTCAATGTTCATATTTAGGATTGTCAAGAACGATATTCATCCTGTCAATGTGATAATATATTATTTTTTTTTGGTAGTGAATGTGATAATATTATGGTTTCAAGATATATATTGAGAATCCTTTTGTAAATATAGTTAATAATCATGAAGATATGATTTACCGTATCTTCAGCGATTCTCTCCCCGGTTATAGCTTCAATCCTGTCGAAAAAAACCTATAGCCTTGTCACTATGAACATTACCCCTATCGTTGTGAACAAGGAACTTTGTCATCATGGACATGCCTTTAATTTCTAATAATGGTATGGATAAAATCGTATATTTATTCTCTTCCTTATTATTGATGTAACGGCCCGGGATTATGATTCCCGAGTTACGTTTCGAGGGATTAAACCCCTCGTTAGGACCTTGCGCCCCGAGTACAGGTTGAAGGTTTCAAAACTTACTTTAATGTTTTCAAGGGGGATTTCATACCCAAAATCGAAGGGATCGTTGGAATCCCCGGGGAAGTCCCCTGTACCTGTCGTAATCTACGCGTGGAAACCAGAAATCATGCGACTAGCGAAAACAAGTATAATACAAAAGTGTGCCACGGCAGAGCCGGGTCAAAACGGAGTCTAAAGTGAAAATCCAAAAATGTAGTCAGAGTCTGGTGAAGTCTATAACTCCAGCACTCACTCTCCGCCGACAAAATGACCCGCGCAATAAGCAAACAGCACCGATAGGATGAACATAAATAATACCTAAAAAAATTGATATGGGGCGGGATCAGATCGATTCCCACTTAACTCTGCATCCCTACCATAAGCACACATATACGCTATTCCTAATAAAGATGCTTCTAGATGCATGGCGGAATATTAACAGACTAACATGCTCCTAAGATCAAGTGCATAATAATAATAAGGCCTTAGCACAGAATACCAAGTGGTATATCCCTCTCCTACCTCCACCCCTTCCGACAGGCGGAGACTGGCCAGCTCGTGAATGCATTCATTCATAATAGGGCGGCACGCATGCCTAACCCGCTCCACAATAAAGCCCGCAGGCATATCATAATATAAGGAAGTACTCGATTGACTCAGGGTACCCGATGAGGCTGGGCTACCCTATGACACTAGCAAAGACTTCTAGGACTATCACAGATAACGACCGTTCTGTTTACATACGCACAAAGAAATAGAATGCTCAACGATCGATGCAACCTAGCATGGTACTACATGGCATGCTGATCATGAATGCAAGCACCTAGTATATCATGCACCTAAAGCAGGGAATAGCTCTATTCAATCTGAGTAAGCTTCGAAGAGACTTACCTGGCGGTGCAGAACAGCAAGACAAGCATTACGATAGATTAAAGATCACCTAGATACATATCATAACGTCCATATTAGTCTACATTTAACCATCCAATCCCGCAAGCACACATCACTCAATAAAGTATAACTACATCATAATCATCATCTCATCAAGTTCAACCATTCATCATTTCATCACATTCCATAAGACCATATCATTCTCATCATTCCATTTCGCCACATTCGTATATTTGCAATAATACTTATATATCCGAATGATCGTATATCTCCAAATTTCATCATATTAATCATATTCATAACCATATATCAACACATCACATAACTCGAGTTCATCCTATCATCATACTTCATAAGTTATAAGACAACGATATATAACTTAACATCTCAGCATGCCGTTAGACATTCATACATGCAATTAGTTCACACAATCATGATATTAGTCAATCAATCATATCATAACATGCTAGTCAATCACCGATCACATAATTTCCGAGTTGATCCCGAAAACCGATTTGAAAACCAAGTTAACTGGTTAGAAATTCTATCTTTAGAAAATGTTCGTCAAATTCATTTTTTCTAAAATCCGAGCCTCATAATATTATATTGTCCAATTTTACATTTTAAATCTCCATACTTTACAAAGCCATAATATAAATTTTTAAATACCGTTGATGTAAATATATTATTATAAAAATAGGCCCGACCATTTACATTTAGAAAAAACGCCCCTCTTAAATTACCAAAACAGCCCTTATTTAACAAACCCCAAATTCTAGCCCTTTTTGTAAAACTCCAAAACAGGCCCAATTACTTTCTTAACAAAATTAGGCCCAACTGCCATTTAAATGACCTGAACCGGTTTTGTTTAAATAAAGGCATGAACCGGACCAGTTTTAAAAGGAGTAAACCGAACCCAATTAAGCCGTTGTTCACCTTCTTCGTTCAAACATCTGCTCGAAAATGGAGGAAAGGAAAAGGAGAGGAGCCGCTCGTCGGCGACGACACCGGGATCCGACAACCTATTTCCGAAACCGACACACACACACAAGGCTAGAAGAAATGGAAGAAGAGGGGAAGAAGAAGCTCACCGAGTGGATTCGAAATCAAAGGGCTTCGATTCGACTCGCCGGAGTTCCGATTGGGCTTCACTGGAGATGGGACCGCGTCGTACTTGGCCTAGGATGACAATAGGAGGTGAAAAGGAGGATTTTTATGGCTTTTTCGAGGAAAAGGAGGTGAGAGGAGTCTTACCGAGATGCCTGGACGGAAAACAGGGGAATGGAGGAAGGAATGGGGCTCGACGGCGGCGACTGAGCAGCGACGGTGGCTCCTGGGTGGCACTTCTGGTGTCTCCGAGAGGTGTCGAGTATGTTGTCTCTGCTGGTTCGAAGAGAGGAGTGAAAGAGGAGGTGTGTGGGGATTGGGTTTCTTCTCCGGCAAAACAGGGGAGAAGGAGAGGGGTTGCGGCTTGGCTTCACTGGAAACGAACGACGACGTCGACGCCGCTGCTGATGGAGGGCTGTGGTGGTGGCAACGGCTGGTGTTGGTTGCCGGCGACGCAGCTGGGAGGAGGAGAAGCTGCATTGGTGGTGGTGCAATGGAGGAAATGGGGAGAAGTGTTTGGGTTTCAACCTGAAAGAAATCAGAGAAATTAAAGAAATTTGGAAAGATGAGGAGGATTGGAGGAGGCTACATGTGGAAGTGTGTATAGCTGTAGGTTTGGGCTCTTTGCCACAATTAGGGGAGGTAGGGTCACGAGTGAGGAGGAGGGTGTAGTGTGTTTTAGCCACAATCAGGAAGAGGATAGGGGGAGGAAATTTCCTCTATTCAAACCTCACAAGAAGAGGATAATTTTGACTGAATTTCGGATGCACATTGGGGAAAGGTAAAGTGGTGTGGTCCCAACACAATTCAAAATTTACCCGAGATGAAATTTCAAAACCCGCTCTCTCGATATAATCACGACTCAATCAAATTAATGTTTTAAAATCGTGAGTATATCGACATCCGAAATTAATTTGCAATTCTCGAGTTGAAAAGACGGAATCGTTTGTCAAAAACTCAAAATTAGGTTGGAACCCGCTTTAAGAGTTATGAAATCCGAGTTAGTGAGTTTTCCGTTAAATTATTCTTTTTCCGCAAAAATTAGGATTTCAAAATTAATAAATAAAAACCCGAGCATTTACATCATCCACCTCTAAAAACAAGTCTCGTCCCCAAGACTAAAAGCAAAACAACGTAGGGGATGAAGTTGGAATAGGTGAGTCCAAGGATCATTTCGTTGATCCCGTAAGTGCCTCATAAGTGCCCCTATGAGATTCTCACAGTATCGTCGTTATGATCATAATATCCCCAATAGGTCGTAGTGAGAGTGTGATATGGGCCCTTACCACATCCTTACCCCGACTTCTCGGTCATATCATAACTCAAAAAGCACTATGACATCTTCACTAGGTCTTAGCAAGCAGTCTATAAGGGCCCCTATAAAATGCATGTATCCACTTTGTGGGACGTCATAACGCAAGCTCGGCTAGAAAGTTTAAAGGGGAATCTCAGTTTGAAAAGGTTTGTTTCAAAATCATTGACATTCTCAATCGCGTTAAATTTCCCAAAATCCAAGTTAGTTCTTTTTAAACATCATTCAAATCCCTTAACCCGATGTTAGTCAAGCAAGTTTCAACTTCAGGAGGTGGAATCATCCACCTCTAAGGGCTAATCCCATATTTTCTCCCTAGATTCCAAGTCAAAATCAAATTCCATCAATTAAGTTCTAACATCCTCTCAATTCCAGTTCGCGACATCATATAACATAGCACTCGTATCATACATTCATAAACAAATCATATCCATGTCAAGGATAGTCACATATCATAACAGATCTAGCATAGTATCGTATATAGTAGCATTTATCATGACATATGAGGGGTTGCACGTTGTATCAATCAGGTAATCACATCATACCCTTACTAACTACCAAGCATCATCACATTTAGAGGCATCAAGGACCTCCGCACACTAGCATTTCATCAAGCTCAGGGGAAGACTATGTCTGTACTAATAGCTCACTATTGGTTATGGCAATTCATCAAGGAATCAGCATTGTCTATCGAATAGAATTTGCAAAACATTCGGCCCCAAATAAAGCATACACTAGATCACATCCTCAAGAGGATTTGCTTATAACTATCAACCATAACAAGACACGACCACTACGTGCTCCTTATCTCTCGCATCAAGATCAACCTCATCAGGTCCACCAACTCAAATCCGATACTATTCCTAAATACCATTGCATCCCGCTCATATACAACTCTCTAGCCTCATATCGATTCGTAATCAAGACCAGATCCCTAAAACCGACTACTAGGCATCCCAAATCATATGCCATTAAGCCATCTAAAGATCAATCTATCTCAACAGCCAATCTCACGTCCTACCTTTCACTCGACCATCTAAACCATCTCATGGAGTTCCCAATCGCATAATTCCCTTAAAAGACCCTTATTCCGACAGGCCTAAAAACTCGATCGACTACAAAGACTCTCTATAAAGCATACCCTCATCCTAGAGGTCCTCTACCAGTCTCATCTTCACCTTCTAAGAGAAATCCCAAGTCCTCGACTGAACTGCTCTCTCGATCGACCTCGGTGCTCCTTAACAATCTCGCTTACTCTTCCCATCTGTCTGACCATTATCTCCCAAGGAGACATCACGAATCTTCTTGCTAACCTGATCACACTTACTGTACCACTAATCACTCTCACTAGTCATCCACCTCTAAGAACCCAACTCATACTGACCATTTCACACCTGACACTCCCATCATTATCCTCGGCATCACCAACACAAGCATCCTACCTTGCTAGAATCCACTCAACCGACCTATTCTAGATCCTCGTATCAGCATATCCCCAATTTCCTTATTCCATATCTTACTAAACCTTAACCATTCAAAATCCTCAAGTCATCCTACTCTAGTTCCTCATCTCTTCATATTCCTAAAATGCCTCAGCTTCTACTTCTTATCCAAGGCACCTTACAGTCCAAAGCCCTCTTTTACCGATCATCATTTCCGCAGAATCCCTAGATCGTCATCACCTGGGTTTCCCAAGCATCGCCCTTTCGCCAACCGTCTAAAAATCCTTTATCCTTTAACGTTCCCAATACATTCCGTCCTACTAAATTCCCAATTTTCAAACTGCGAATCTCTCTATCCCAACCTGAAGGACACAATCTCACTAGAAATCTCAATGACATCTTTGCCTAGCTAACAGCCTTATCTCGAACAGTCATCTCACATCCCTAAATACCTCAATAGCCCAAAACAATCTCCACACATCAACCTCGCTTCCTTTCCTATACTAAAATCCTCTAACAAAGCATCTAGGAATCCTTCCCTCAGGAATCCTCTAAGCATCACTAACCCTATTTAAGCAACCCCAAGTACTCATCCCAGATACAGCCTGCTACTACTCTTTCTTAGCGATTCCTCAATCTCATCCTTTGCCATAAGCAGTTCCCAATCACCGCACATAGAACCTAGTCCCCAATTCTGCAATTCCTTAGACATTCCTCAACCAATCATCCTCGATGTCGCCCACGATCCGCTCCTAGACTATCTAGACACCTTCCTTATCTCACCAATCCGTCTAATAACACTTCCCTTTGAGAATCCCTCCGATCCATTCTTAGCTCACTCATCCACCTCTAGAACTACACTAACCACATATACTTGCACCCACTGCCTACCGACACTTCTAGCTAGGACCTCTTCCTTGAAATCTCACCACGCTAACTCCACTCTTCACCTAAGACCTACCTGGAAGTTCAAATATACTCACTGAACACTATCTCCGACAAGCCATAACTCACTCGACTCTACCCAAGCTAACACATCCTTCATGCATTCCGTCTCGCATAACCAATGACCAGCTCGAAGCTCCAATCTACCTGCCACTTTCTGACCCATCTCACCAAGAAAACACTCGACTCATTCCCAAGAAGAATACACCACCACATATATATCCCCTATCCTATTTACGAGCAAGTTAGGACAGTCAAGCATAAAGGCACGTCATCACAAACACAAGTTAGTCAGACAATCATTCACTACCACTCCAACACATTCGTCATCACACATTCATTTAGTCAGTTCCAAGCCTATCGCACAGCACCGATTCCAATTCGCATAGGAGAGGTCGCAATTCGGATAAAGAACATCATTCCTTGAGCTATCTAGGAGGATTATGTCCGCAACCACCATCTTCGAAAGGTGTCTGTCCTTTGGTGGCGTCGATCCTAGGGTCCATGGGTCATGAGCCCACCACACTTCCGTTGCGCCACTCTGATGTCACTCGATCGCTCGTTTTCTCTTCTATGTCGACGTCCGTCAAGAGAATCACGAGAGGTTAGAAGTCACGGAGATAGGGGAGGGCAGGGGAGGACAAAACGACTTTCTTAAGAATTCAAACACAAACCAGGACTAGAGATGACGAGACTCAAGACAAGACACGGACTCGAGAGTTACAACAATCCCCTTAGGGTATTCTATAAGGTTACAGGTGCACATGGCAATCACAAAATATTTCAATCATATTATTCTACACTATCATGTACCTATTAAAGGAATAGCGTCCTATGCATCCATAACATTTCACATAATCAACTTTACATGCACACGGGACAGGCTAAAACTTATCATCTCATGCACTAATCATGCTTGACATATTAATATCATGTATGTACAAACCGACAATAGACATATCCAGCATAAGTTATATATGACATAACGAGCATTATAGGATATCACATGTATGATCCGTTACTCACTTAGTGTACACATAAGTAGGTCAAAACAATGTGGGTTCCAGGTAAGCATGTTAAGATGCACTCTAATAATCGTGTCAAGGGGTATGGTTAAGTCATTTGGGCATAACAACTATCACATCCAACACAACCATATACGTGTAGTATGACAAGTATGGCACATAGATGCATGATGGTCAATAATTAGGAGATATATATCCTACATGATACTAACAACACTCATTAAGTAAGTACATAGTCAACGAGGTTCAACTTGATCAACTTAACATGCTAAGAATTTATTCCACATCATACTCATACAAGAGGGTCGACCACACTATCATGGACCTAATTCAATGGAGAGTAACTATCATGGGGATTCGTACATTCAGCATATATATTCATCCAAAAGTGTAATCATGCAAGATATATGACAAGTCATGCTGGAATATACTAACACATCATGTCATGTAATCACAAGGTGGGCTACTATCATAACCTGACAGAATTCTCCAAGGGCAATCACCGACTTATTAACCCGTTTCCCTGTGGGACGCTAGTATGACTCGCTCGGTATGACACAAGGACACACACATTGTTCATGAGAGGTGAGGGTAGGACTCGTGTTTAGACTCTTGCGGCAAGAAGACATGGTTGACCATCCCAAATTTCCCGTGAAAGACTCCAACCTCAGGTACGAGACTCGATAGAAGCATAGATAGTGGGACATCGAACAGGACTTGAAACAGGGAGAGCAGACATTTCTCGACCCTCGCTAACATGCCTAGATGCTTTGGTGGGACAGTTGACGGGATCGGGATCATCAATGGGTTTGAATTATGGAAAAGCTACTCCAACAGGACAGGAAGTCCAATGACATAAGAACAAGGTTTTCTCCCGCCATCCCGTTTGCACAGTTACTCAATACATGATTCAAGTCAATGCATATTGGTTAGTTCTCTATCCTAAGCACAATAGCACTCAGCATGGAAGTAATCAACAGGATTAATATGATCCCCTTCGAGAAGGATCGCCCTCGGGCCCAGTTGGATATAATGCATATAATCACATAAACGATCTATGCCGTCCTTCGAGGGACGACTAACCGGAGGGGCAAATACCTCACGGCCCGCCCTAGCCCAAGCTACTCCAACCCTCGGACTCCTTGGAGTCTTCAAATCCCATATGTAAAAGAAGCTAGGATTTTGCCTACCCGTTTCCAACTACATCCGATAGGGATGGTCTAGCGCCTTTACTACCCCGTCGTTTCCCTTTGTTTGATTACCGGATTTATTGAGTCAAGTTCATATTTAGTCCATTTGAGTTAGTCATTTTAAATTCATTTTGCCCTTTCTAAAACATATTGAAAGCCATTTGAAAACCTTGGGCCATTTTCAAAACCACTTCAACCTATCATACTTGGTTTGCACAACCTCGGCTCTGATACCATCTTTGTAACGGCCCGGGATTATGATTCCCGAGTTACGTTTCGAGGGATTAAACCCCTCGTTAGGACCTTGCGCCCCTAGTACAGGTTGAAGGTTTCAAAACTTACTTTAATGTTTTCAAGGGGGATTTCATACCCAAAATCGAAGGGATCATTGGAATCCCCGGGGAAGTCCCCTGTACCTGTCGTAATCTACGCGTGGAAACCACAAATCATGCGACTAGAGAAAACAAGTATAATACAAAAGTGTGCCACGGCAGAGCCGGGTCAAAACGGAGTCTAAAGTGAAAATCCAAAAATGTAGTCAGAGTCTGGTGAAGTCTATAACTGCAGCACTCACTCTACGCCGACAAAATGACCCGCGCAATAAGCAAATAGCACCGATAGGATGAACATAAATAATACCTAAAAAAATTGATATGGGGCGGGATCAGATCGATGCCCACTTAACTCTGCATCCCTACCATAAGCACACATATACGCTATTCCTAATAAAGATGCTTCTAGATGCATGGCGGAATATTAACAGACTAACATGCTCCTAAGATCAAGTGCATAATAATAATAAGGCCTTAGCACAGAATACCAAGTGGTATATCCCTCTCCTACCTCCACCCCTTCCGACAGGCGGAGACTGGCCAGCTCGTGAATGCATTCATTCATAATAGGGCGGCACGCATGCCTAACCCGCTCCACAATAAAGCCCGCAGGCATATCATAATATAAGGAAGTACTCGATTGACTCAGGGTACCCGATGAGGCTGGGCTACCCTATGACACTAGCAAAGACTTCTAGGACTATCACAGATAACGACCGTTCCGTTTACATACGCACAAAGAAATAGAATGCTCAACGATCGATGCAACCTAGCATGGTACTACATGGCATGCTGATCATGAATGCAAGCACCTAGTATATCATGCACCTAAAGCAGGGAATGGCTCTATTCAATCTGAGTAAGCTCCGAAGAGACTTACCTGGCGGTGCAGAACAGCAAGACAAGCATTACGATAGATTAAAGATCACCTAGATACATATCATAACGTCCATATTAGTCTACATTTAACCATCCAATCCCGCAAGCACACATCACTCAATAAAGTATAACTACATCATAATCATCATCTCATCAAGTTCAACCATTCATCATTTCATCACATTCCATAAGACCATATCATTCTCATCATTCCATTTCGCCACATTCGTATATTTGCAATAATACTTATATATCCGCATGATCGTATATCTCCAAATTTCATCATATTAATCATATTCATAACCATATATCAACACATCACATAACTCGAGTTCATCCTATCATCATACTTCATAAGTTATAAGACAACGATATATAACTTAACATCTCAGCATGCCGTTAGACATTCATACATGCAATTAGTTCACACAATCATGATATTAGTCAATCAATCATATCATAACATGCTAGTCAATCACCGATCACATAATTTCCGAGTTGATCCCGAAAACCGATTTGAAAACCAAGTTAACTGGTTAGAAATTCTATCTTTGGAAAATGTTCGTCAAATTCATTTTTTCTAAAATCCGAGCCTCATAATATTATATTGTCCAATTTTACATTTTAAATCTCCATACTTTACAAAGCCATAATATAAATTTTTAAATACCTTTGATGTAAATATATTATTATAAAAATAGGCCCGACCATTTACATTTAGAAAAAACGCCCCTCTTAAATTACCAAAACAGGCCTTATTTAACAAACCCCAAATTCTAGCCCTTTTTGTAAAACTCCAAAACAGGCCCAATTACTTTCTTAACAAAATTAGGCCCAACTGCCATTTAAATGACCTGAACCGGTTTTGTTTAAATAAAGGCATGAACCGGACCAGTTTTAAAAGGAGTAAACTGAACCCAATTAAGCCGCTGTTCACCTTCTTCGTTCAAACATCTGCTCGAAAATGGAGGAAAGGAAAGGGAGAGGAGCCGCTCGGCGGCGACGACACCGGGATCCGACAACCTATTTCCGAAACCGACACACACACACAAGGCAAGAAGAAAGGGAAGAAGAGGGGAAGAAGAAGCTCACCGAGTGGATTCGAAATCGTCGGGCTTCGATTCGACTCGCCGGAGTTCCGATTGGGCTTCACTGGAGATGGGACCGCGTCGTTCTTGGCCTAGGATGATAATAGGAGGTGAAAAGGAGGATTTTTATGGCTTTTTCGAGGAAAAGGAGGTGAGAGGAGTCTTACCGAGATGCCTGGACGGAAAACAGGGGAATGGAGGAAGGAATGGGGCTCGACGGCGGCGACTGAGCAGCGACGGTGGCTCCTGGGTGGCACTTCTGGTGTCTCCGAGAGGTGTCGAGTCTGTTGTCTCTGCTGGTTCGAAGAGAGGAGTGAAAGAGGAGGTGTGTGGGGCTTGGGTTTCTTCTCCGACAAAACAGGGGAGAAGGAGAGGGGTTGCGGCTTGGCTTCACTGGAGACGAACGACGACGTCGACGCCGCTGCTGATGGAGGGCTGTGGTGGTGGCAACGGCTGGTGTTGGTTGCCGGCGACGCAGCTGGGAGGAGGAGAAGCTGCATTGGTGGTGGTGCAATGGAGGAAATGGGGAGAAGTGTTTGGGTTTCAACCTGAAAGAAATCAGAGAAATTAAAGAAATTTGGAAAGATGAGGAGGATTGGAGGAGGCTACATGTGGAAGTGTGTATAGCTGTAGGTTTGGGCTCTTTGCCACAATTAGGGGAGGTAGGGTCACGAGTGAGGAGGAGGGTGTAGTGTGTTTTAGCCACAATTAGGAAGAGGAAAGGGGGAGGAAATTTCCTCTATTCAAACCTCACAAGAAGAGGATAATTTTGACTGAATTTCTGATGCACATTGAGGAAAGGTAAAGTGGTGTGGTCCCAACACAATTCAAAATTTACCCGAGATGAAATTTCAAAACCCGCTCTCTCGATCTAATCACGACTCAATCAAATTAATGTTTTAAAATCGTGAGTATATCGACATCCGAAATTAATTTGCAATTCTCGAGTTGAAAAGACGGAATCGTTTGTCAAAAACTCAAAATTAGGTTGGAACCCGCTTTAAGAGTTATGAAATCCGAGTTAGTGAGTTTTCCGTTAAATTATTCTTTTTCCGCAAAAATTAGGATTTCAAAATTAATAAATAAAAACCCGAGCCTTTACAATTGACTCCATCCTGTCAGTATTAATTATCATCTTTTTCATAAAGAACTTATATCTTATCAAAAAGAAATTTTATTCCTGTCAGTATTAATTTGTTTACTAAGGCAATGTTTTTCATTCGTCTAGTTTTATTATTTTTAAATTCTTGGGAAAAAAATATTAAAAGCATTATATTAACATATATTTCATTTTTAAATATTTTTTACTTTTCTTTTAATTTATAACTAATACTGTTCCCGTGTCCAAGACACGGTTTTTTTTTAAATTTAATTATGTATAATATCATATATTAATTTTCACATAACCTTTTCATTTTAGAGATGCAATGAGACTACATGAAACTGTTGGAATTATTTGACTTTTTTATCTTAGATTGATGGTTTCATGCAATTCCATTATATAAAAGAAAGAATATGCCAAATCAAATATAGGTCTTTTAAAAATGGACGATCTCATTATATTATATACATTCTATGATGACAATGAGATAGAATCAGTAAAAATTGTGAACTAATTTTATAATTGATCATTAGCAGAGTAGTAATCAAATATAATTTATTAATAAACTGTATAATTACGGGGTTAAAATAAAATATTTATATACTTGGAAAATGTGTCTACCTCTCGATTTAATTCTTATGCCAAATGGTCAAATCTTAACTGAAATAAATAATAATGTATTATTTACATTGTAAAACAATCCAAGAAATATATTGTTATTTAAATTTCAAAACAATCCAATAAAAGAAATACCTATTAAACCGATGTTAATTGAAGATGATGATTTTAAGTTGTACCAGATTATGGTGTTGTAACAACCAGATAAGATTACAAAACATACCACTTAAATATTACGAAGTAATATTTATTTATTTATTTAAAGAAAACAAATTTCAAAAATACCACAATTTAACATGAAGGATTAGTGAAATAATATGGCACCATATAGAACTGAAATTATCAGGGAAGATAACACAGGACTAAGAAAAACACAAACTCGACTTCATATATATCCACTCTACGAACTTTTGCTTTTTCAAATGTGAATAACACGAACTAGAATTTTTGTAGTTTCCTTTTGCCTTTAGATCATCCAATAAAGTTAAACCATTCTTCATCTTCGACCTGATAAAAAAGCATTGTTAGAGTCGATTATAAAGCAATAAAAAAAATGTAAAAGTTTAAAATTCAAATCGTCAGTAACATTTTATTAATGGATTCCAATCAATGTTCTAAAAGGCGCTAGGCGGTGAGTGGCCGCCTAGAGCCTAGGCGGTGAGTGGCCGCCTAGAGCCTAGACGGCGAGGCGGGTGCCTAGGCTGACTTAATTATAAGAAACTTGATTATTTCCTTATATTTTAACGCATACCACATGTCAATAACTCATATAGTATAATAATAATTCATAATATCACTCATAAACCCAAATTTACGGTGCTTAACTAACACTAAAGTAAATAAACGTAAAAAGTATGCATCCGAATAGTGACTCTAAACCTCCTTAAATCTAAAACAATAGGTTCGAATGAATGGAAAATACATCCCGACTTGGGGGATAAAAAAACCATAAGTCGACTAATCACATGCCTAGAAGCTAAAATTGAATAATGGTTGAGCTAGGCGGGCCTAGGCGGCGCCTGGGTGGGACTAGGCGGTGTATAGGCGGATTCCCGCCTAGAGGGCCGCCTAGGCTTAAAAATTCCTAGGTGCCCCCCCGCCTAGCACCCAGGTGGTGGCTTGTAATATTTGAAAGTTGAGGATATATTTTTACCACTAGCCGCAAAGGTAGGGGTATTTTAATTAGTTTTCCCTTATCATTATCATTAATATAAAACATTATTATGATGAAAAAGAGTTACATATAGTTAGTTGGAAGCCTCGTAACAAATTCAGCTCCAACTTTATTATGATGAAAAAGAGTTACATATAGTTAGTTGGAAGCCTCGTAACAAATTCAGCTCCAACCTCTTTTATTATTATTATTATTATTATTATTATTATTATTATTATTATTATTATTATTATTATTATTATTATTATTATTATTATTATTATTATTATTATTATTATTATTATTTATAAATCAAACAACCAAATGTTTACAAGAAGTTAGCAGACAGCCGAGAAACAAGCTGCGCGCCAACCCCCTTAGCAATGGAAAACATTTGGTTATTATTATTATTGTTATTCTTGTTATTGTTGTTGTTGTTGTTATTATTATTATTATTATTATTATTATTATTATTATTATTATTATTATTATTATTATTATTATTATTATTATTACTATTATTATTATTATTATTATTATTATTATTATTATTATTATTATTATTATTATTATTATTATTATTATTATTATTATTATTATTGTTATTGTGGTTATTGTTGTTATTGTTGTTATTGTTGTTATTGTTATTATTATTACTATTATTAATGTTGTTGTTGTTGTTGTTGTTGTTGTTCTTCTTCTTCTTCTTCTTCTTCTTCGTCTGATTATTATTATTATTATTATTATTATTATTATTATTATTATTATTATTATTATTATTATTATTATTATTATTACGGATTTTTCGCCTGGTGCCCTCGGGGTATAGGTAAATTCACGAGGTGTACAAAACTTTGGTATATTTCGCCAAATACCCATGAGGTTTCAATTTTTTTCGCGAAATGCCCTCGCTTGTTTCTTTTATGGAAAACGTTATAACGGAGTTAAGTGAAAGAAAAGAAAGAGAGGAAAGGCTTGCTCGGCTCGCTGTGTGAGAGATTCGACCCTCGACGCCAGGAGGGAGAGAATTCGAGTTTGGATCCAAACTCAACTCACCAGTTTAGATTGCCCGACACTAGAAGCGAGGAGGAGACGGACACCATCCATTGCTGTGGAGGTAAGTCTCTCCAATCAAATTCAACGATATTTAAAATTTTAGGGATTTAGGGTTTTCGATTTGGCATTTTTGGGGATTAACATTGTAGAATCTTGGAATTGAAGTTTTTTTGGTAGGCTTTATGGATCAGAAGGCGTCTAATTTCATGGCATGTATTTGATTTCGTCTCCCTTGTAAATTTTCTGATTTACTGATTTGGGGTTTGGGGATTTGGGGCTTTATTAATTTGTGGACTGATATGAGTTAAAAGTTGTTTTGTTGAAATATATATGTCAATAATACGGATTGATATGAGTTTTTGGATTGTTAGATTTATTTGTTGTTTTAATGAGATATATATAAACGATACAGGTAATTTCAGGGCAATTTTGTTGAATTTATACAGTTATATGGTGTTTTGCTGAGATCTAAACTCATTAAGTAGGAATCTAAATCCATTATCCCAATTCTTAAAAAAAAAACTAGGGTTAGATTTAGTGTTTTTATTAAACCTACTCAATTTTGAAATCGATTCATTAAAAATGATAACGTCTTATTATTGTGTAATGGAAGATGCATCTTACAGATTTTCTGTTTGCACATTCTCTATGAGATGCATCTTAAAATTTGAAGATTGGAATGTGGAAATGTTAAGCTTGGATTTGATACAAGTAGAGTGTTATTTCTCTGGAAATTGTAAATGCGGTTGGTGGAATGCACTTCATCCCAGAGACCCAATTTGATTGATTAAAATCTACAAAGCTTCTTATTTCCTAGTCTTGGTTCTGAAATTTTGTTAAGTGAGATCCTGGGTCTTCTTGATGTCACACCTCCTTGATTCGTTGAGCTATATGATTGCAGACTGTGACTGGTCTAGATGGTAATTTTCTGCTGCAAGTGGGAAGAACAGGAGAGGAGGGTTTGCGTGATTGCAACTTTGATGAAGCCACCTTCAATAGACCCCAGGTAAGATTAGAAATTAGAAATTTGATTTTTTCATATTTATTATATTCTCTTTTGAGTGTGTACATGTATTTTAGTTTGTTTCCTTATATTCTCCCTCCGTCTCGAAATTTAGGTCGTTTTAGCCTTTAAATCTTGCATCAAAATTTAGGTCGTTTTATGTTTTCTAGATGAGGGATAGTAATGATTTGTATCGATTTATGTGTTGTTGACATTTTAAAAGATTTTGATTGGTTGAAAATGTAGTGGGTGTTAAAAAATAATAAAATTTATGAAAAAGTTAGTGGAATGATGATGTTGATTGATGGGTGATTGTTTTATTAAAACTTGTGCAAAATCCTAAAACGACTTAAATTTTGAGACTGATGGAGTATATAATAAATGTGTTGTAAGATATAATTTGAGGATGTTTTCTTGGCTGTGACTACAATTATTACTACCACAAACCCTTTATAGTATGAAAACAAACTCCTCGTCTTATGGACCAAGATATAAACTGTCTTTTGTGATGATATCTCTACCTCGTCCTTACTTTTGTGCAGCACTACACCAATATAATTAGATTGTTAAAGTGTCCTCAATTTTAGTTTAAGCCTATTAGCTCAAATGGAAGAGCCCTGTGCTTATGCACAAAGATGCGGGTTCGAGCCCCGCATAGGCTTTCTATCGTGTATTTATGATGAACCAAGTGCATGAACAAATTTTAAGATTGGGAGGAAATTGATATAAGCTATTTTTACAGTGCATCTTGTTTGCGGTCAGCAAAACATTAACCAACAAGAGGAAATTGATATAAACTATTTATGATGAACCAAGTGCAGGAACAACCATCAAAAAAGTGAAAAACTGCCAGTAAACGTGCAAAAAACAACCAGCAAAACAGCGAAAACAGCTAGTAAAACCATGCAGATTTGTGACAATCTAGGCTAAAAAAGTTTCAAGTTAGGCAATTGTCAAGGTAATGCATTTAACTAACTAAATCAAATGTAGACATGCCCTTAAATTACTTAAATGATTCATGAATTCAATTCAATAAGCATGTATGGGGTTCGAACCCACATCTTTGTGAATGAGCATAATGCTCTCCCATTTGAGCTAATTGGCTATAAAAGTTTGATGACCAATTGGACCAAAAATAAGCATCTTTTTCTTAACAATGAACAAACTTTAAGACTTTGCCTTCGGCTAGGAACAACTCAATAACTCCAAAACCAAATCAATAGCAATCTGCTAACACATACAAATAAATTTTGAACAAATAAATGGCTCTAAACAAAGGCATTCAGTGCAAACAGGATTCTTGCCAACATGGCTTTGAGTGATAAATTATTATCACTAAAAAAATTCAGCAATGGGCAATTCAGCAGTGGGTTTTCATCACTCTCAAATGAGTAAAGATCAACTAAACATTAGAAGGACAAGATTTCAAAGCAAGCATTCACAAATCAGTAGATGTTGGTTAGTGATCTCAATTAGTGATTGTATTTGAATGCTCTCCAATAGCACCTAGGAAGTGCCAACAATTATGGAATGGCATATGCACTTTAAAATTGAAATGCTCTCCAGTAGCTTCAAATTAATCACACATGTCCAAAGAACATGTACTTGGAGTAACACTACAGGCAACCGAATAAGCAATTATGTGTATTCCCTAATTGAATTGAGGTATGAACTATGAAGACTGTTTGATCCTAAATCCCTAATACTTCCACCCGGGTAAAAATAATCGAAAGTGTGCGATTATGTGTATTCCTTAATGGAATGGAAGACCATTTGATCCTAATAACTCTAAGAGGCATTTCAGCAAACACTTGGTAGGCTGATTTAGCATCAGTAAGACTAGTTGGAACATCATTGCATTCAATCACTACACACATTTCCTTGATAGGCAACTCCATAAACAATTGATGTACAATCGCAGTTTCAAACACATCCATTGAACTCACCCTATAATAAGCACTCTTAATCTTGACCAATTCCTGCAAGAAATCGTTCGATTCGTCCCATTCTTCCTATTCAACTACAAGCAAAGACTTATGAATTATCCAAACTCTCACCGAAACTCATCCAATTCGAACAAAAAAAACCTAATCGAAGCACTGAAACTCAACATACCTGAACAACTACAAAAATTTGGCTCCTCCACCACTCTCCTCCAGCACCCATTTTTCAGACGTACCTGAACCCTTTGCCATCTAGTTCACATATGTCTCCAGAGAAGTTGTCGGCGCGGACCTCCTCCTTCTACTAGCGTCTACCTCTCCGTAGGCATCAAGTCTTCCCAGCCTCCTCCCGACTCTCTTCATACCCCTCTCCTTTACTCTGGAACAAGTGAACAACTCACATTTTTTTAATAGATTGGAAGGAGGAGCACGACGCGAAAAACATACAAACCTTAGGGGCATTTTGCGAAATATATAAAACTTTTGTACACCCTGCGAATTTAACCTTACCACAGGGGCACCAAGATAAAATTCCGTTATTATTATTATTATTATTATTATTATTATTATTATTATTATTATTATTATTATTATTATTATTATTATTATTATTTTAGGAATGGTTCATTCCGACAGCATACCAAACAACCAGCTCTTGTAATGAGTCATTGCCATTTTTTGATTCCATTCCGATTCCGATTCCAACACTCATACCAAACAGGGCCTTAGTTTTAAGGGTTGATTCCTTGTTGGTTATTCCTTGCTGTTTTATATAGTTTTTGTGCTTCGTTGTTCTTTTCAGTGGGGAGCAGAGTTTTCTATGTCTTGATTGGTTAGAGCTCGTTTTTTTCTCCTCTCCTCATTATTTCTGCCTTTCGGGTGTTGTGATTTCTCCCTCGAGTTTATATGCCTCGCCAAGTGGTCTCGGGTCCAAGTGCCTTCTGAAGGTTCGATAATATAAAAACAACGTAATAAGAAATACTCTAGAAGGGGGGGGGGGTGAATAGAGTATGCCCGTTTTTCGCAGAAAGTTAGACAATCGAACCAAGTGCGGAAAGACTTTTGGAGCTTTTGGAGCTTGTCCCAAAACTTTTGAGATTAAACCTGAATCACAAAGTTAGACAATCGAACCAAGTGCGGAAATAAGGTAAAGCAAATAAGTAAAGAACACGAGTAACTGTTTACGAGGTTCAGCACAACTTGGCCTACGTCCCCGCCTAGGGTTCTTCCACAACCCTAGGATTCAAAGGCTTTATTGATTCGCTTAGCTTAGGATCCTAATAGCTCACCGAGAAGCCTCTCTCCTATACAATTGCAATCTAGTCAACTCACGTTCCCTTGGAGTCCTAGACCAATCTAGAAGAGCCCCACCTCTCTCAGCTATCTAGTACAATCCTCTTACTCTCACAAATCAAAACAAACTCTTGAGCGCTTAGCAGAGAGACACTTTGGAAGACAAATTTCGCTTGAATGAATGAAAGCTCGTGTAGCACTTGTGTGTCTCTGTCTTCTTCTTTCTTTCCTTTATATAAGAGTGGAATGACGCCCGAGGATCTTCATCAACGGCTCTATGAATCAGGCTTGATCTTCAATCTTCTATATATGGACACTTCGAAGCCATGATCCGTTTTGAATAGGATTTTCTCATATGTACCAAAGGAAAGATATAATCTCGAAAATACTTCCTGAAAAAGGTTAGGCATGCATATATATATATAATATAACGGAAGTATATAATAAGATAAAATAATATTCGGACAAATAAGATAGGTTTTGTATTTCATCAACTGTTAACGCTCCAAGGCCTTTGACGCAAACATCCTGTCAAAGCCTTTGAAACATTTATTCCAATTTTCATCAAGGGAGGGAGTTATCAATCTCCCCCTTGATGAAAGACAAAACCTGTGCATCCCTGCAACTTAGTCAAGCATAGATAATAAAATAGAAATCAAACTAAGTACCTGCAAGGGTTAGACAAATGTTGGATCAAAAATTTTAAAGCATGCAAAAACCATCCAATCGAAAACCATAAATCAAAAACCAAGGTCTTTGGTCTTCCAAGACCTTTAAGCATAGGTTTTCAAAGTCTAAGCACCACAGATCATCTCCCCCTTTTTGTCTTTCAACAAAGGGCGGAGGTAAAACAGTCACCAAAACAGTTACCAAGAGTTTTGAAAACGTTTCCAAAAACCAGCAATGTAACAAGTTTCAAGGGTGGGATAGACAAATGTTGGATCAAAAATTTTAAAGCATGCAAAAACCATCCAACCGAAAACCATAAATAAAAAACCAAGGTCTTTGGTCTTCCAAGACCTTAAAGCATAGGTTTTCAAAGTCTAAGCACCACATATCATCTCCCCCTTTTTGTCTTTCAACAAAGGGCGGAGGTAAACGTTTCCAAAAACCAACAATGTAACAAGTTTCAAGGGTGGGATAGGGTGGGTTAGGGTTTAAGCTTAGTCATCCGGAGCATCATCAGTGAGCCTCGTCCACAGTCCTTCCAGCATCTTGGAAATCCCGCTCATCTCCGTCATAATCTCCTTCTGCAGCTCCTTAATATCCAGGCGAACCTCCTCCAAGCCCAACTCTAGGTTGTCCATGCGTTCATCGAAAGCTGGAGCAGTGGGAAAGGCTTTTGAAGGAGTGGCAAGACTCAAGGTCCCTTGGGGAGACCGAGTGATGCCAATCTTTTCAAGGCCTTTAGAGTCGAACTTACCCGTATGACGCAGTTGTTCTTCATTTTTGACATCAATTCCAGAAGCTTTGAAGATAGGGGTCAAAAGGGTAGCAAAGGGGAGGGGAGAGCCTTTTCTAGCTTTTCTGCCATGAGCCATGGTTCCAAGGATAGTGTTGGCCAAATCAAGATCAAGGCCATTTAAGATGCGATAGAGCAGGACCATAGCATTGTCGGTAAGGAGTGAGCCAGAGTTAAGACGGGGTAAGAGGCATCGAACAATGATGTTAAAAATTATTTTTGCCTCGAGGGTTAGGGATGAGTGGGTGAATTGCTTTGAGGTGCTGTTGGATGCTTCGGGTAGGAGATACTTGGCTCGGGCAAGGATGATGCAGTTCTCTTTTGAGGGGTGGATTTCAGAGGGTGGAACTGGGTTAGGTAAGCCTAGGAAATCTGCAAAATCATTGGAGTTGAGAGACATTCTAACCCCTTTGACAACAGACTCCAAAGACCAACCATCAGTGTCGTGTGTGGCTTTTAGGTTAATGTAGAAAAGTCGAGTAAGCTGGGGGTAGTAGACAGTCTCAAGGTTAAGAAGAGTCCAGGCTGGGGAATTTTTGAGGAGCTCAATGCAAGGTAACTTCAAAGCTTAAAAGAACTCAAAATCTAAAAAATCAGAACAACTAATCTTACGAGTTCGAAACTCATCTACCCACTTACCAGCAGTCTCAGCATCTTGAAACCAAGAGGAGGGCAAGGATTGATTTACCTAGATATAGGTCGGGGGGTCTGCATTCTTTCTGCGCGCAACTGTTGGAGCAGCTCTTTTGACAGGCGCTATAAGACTCTTGACAGTGCCCTTCCTGGTGCGTTTGGGGGATGGAGGTTTGACAGCAGCAGGGGCTTTCCGCTTCTTCGGAGACGGGGGAGGAGGAGGAGAAGGAGAGGGAGATTCTTCCTCCTCTTCCTCAGACCCCGAGTCCTCACCGGACCCCGTTTCATCTCCTTCAGGTTCCTCGTCCTCTCCAGATCCCTCTTGCTCTTCTTCTTCTTCCTCAGGCTCCTCCTCGGATGGAACCTCCTCGGCTTCGGCTTCCTTCCGAATCCGCTCAGCTTCTTCCTCGGCTAGTTTCTTAGCAAGCTCGGCCTCCTCATCGGCCTTTTTCTTCCTTAAGGCCTCCTCCTCGGCTTCCTTGGCAGCATCTCTTTCTAGGAGGGCGTCTAGGTCATCTTCCTCCTCTTTCTCGTCCACTTCCTCAGCCAGAATCTTCCTCTTTCCTTTCTGTTTAGCACTGATCGGCTTCTTAGTAGAGCGCTTTTGAGAGCCCTTGGGAGGAATGGTCGAGCTCTCGGCGATGGTGCTCTGAACGACAGTTGGGACGATAGCTTGAGGAGCGGGTTCGGGTGTGGGAGAGGTAGCAGTGGCCTGACGTCCCTTGGGGGTGGCGCCAAGTCTTTTGGGTGTGACAACTTTCTTGGTTTTGGGTGTCATGGAGGAAATCGGCTAGGGTTTTCTTAGAACAGATTGAGAGGTTGAAGAAGGAGAAGGTGAGGGGTTTGGATTAGTTCTGAGTGTGAAGAAATCGGGTACAGTATTGGGTTTAAGTAGAGGGAGTGATGGGACGGGTTTAGGGTTCCAACGAAAGAAATCATTACATTGCCAATTTGAAAGGATTCAAATTCAAAATTCAAATGTTCCATTAAAATCGGACTGAAAAACCGTGTGATTTAGTTCCAAAATTAAAATATCGTAACGGTTAAGGAAAACACAGAAATAGGCAATTTTGAAATTCAATAAAAAATATAATTGATTAAATATCTAAAAAGATATTAACCAAAAATATATGATCCGATATATGCAATCCACCATTTAGTTCACACACCTTGACATGGTTCTCAAGGGTCTTGATACTAAGTAGAATTTATCTTTCGTAAAGGGAAAGCTCCCCCTACGAAAGTGCATCCTTGTTAAGCATCCCAATCTCTCGTCTTATGAAGGTGAACCTGTCCTCTGTCAAAGGCTTTGTAAAAATGTCAGCCCATTGATAATTAGTAGAAATAAAAGATATGGACACATCACCTTTTTCAACATGATCTCTAATGAAATGATGCCTTACATCAATATGCTTGGTCCTTGAATGCTGAACAGGATTCTTAGTGATGGAGATGGCACTTGTATTGTCACACTTAATTGGAATACCTTTGAGGTTAATGCCAAGATCTCGCATTTGTTGAGCTATCCAAAGGATTTGGGAGCAACAGGCTCCAACTGCAATGTATTCGGCTTCTGCAGTGGATAGAGCAACTGAGTTTTGCTTCTTTGAGTGTCAACTGATCAAAGATGCTCCTAAGAATTGGCAACATCTTGATGTGCTCTTCCTATCCACCTTATAGCCTGCAAAATCTGCATCAGAATATCCAATTAAAGTGAAATCCTTTTGCTTTGGGTACCATAGTCCAAGTTCCTTAGTGCCATTGAGATATCGAAAGATCCTCTTCACAGCCACGAGGTGAGATTCTTTAGGATCAGCTTGAAACCTAGCACACATGCAAACACTAAACATGATGTCAGGTCTACTAGCCGTGAGATATAATAAAGATCCAATCATTCCTCGATACTCCTTTTGATTGACACTTGTTCCAGTCTTGTCTTGATCTAGAGACAATGTTGAGCTCATGGGAGTCTTGGCTACCTTGGATTGATCCATCTTGAACTTCTTCAAGAGATCCTTAGTGTACTTGCTTTGGTTGACGAAGATCCCTTTCTTGGATTGATGAACTTGTAATCCCAAAAAGAAGTTGAGTTCACCCATCAAGCTCATCTCAAATTCACTGCACATGATGTCAGAAAATTCCTTGCACAAAGATGTGTTAGTAGCACCAAATAATATATCATCAACATAAATTTGAATAACCAAAATGTCCTTTCCTTTGGTCTTGATAAAAAGAGTCTTGTCGATCAACCCCCTTTTAAAATCATTTTCTAAAAGATATTTAGACAAGCGCTCGTACCAAGCTCTTGGGGCTTGTTTCAAACCATAAAGCGCTTTGTCAAGTTTATAAACATGATTGGGAAATTCTGAGCTTTCAAAACCTGGGGGTTGAGCCACATAAACTTCTTCCTCTAAGAAACCATTAAGAAAAGCACATGTAACATCCATTTGATATAACTTTATGCTCATAAAAGATGCAAATGCTAATAAACTGCGAATAGCTTCAAGCCTGGCTACGGGAGCAAAGGTCTCCTTGTAGTCAATACCTTCCTCTTGATTGTAGCCTTGAGCAACAAGCCTTGCCTTGTTCCTCACAATCTTACCATTCTCATCTAGCTTGTTTCGAAATACCCATCGAGTGCCAATGACTGATTGATGCTTTGGCCTAGGCTTCAAGGTCCAGACTTTGTTTCTTTCAAATTCGTTAAGCTCACTTTGCATAGCAATGATCCAGTCTGGCTCCTGAAGTGCCTCATCTACCTTCTTTGGCTCAATAAGAGAAACAAACGCGTGAAAAGCACAAAGATCTTTAAGTTTAGAACGAGTTTGAACACTAGAAGTAGGGTCAGAGATGATATCTTTTAAAGAGTGTGAAGAGGAGTATTTGAATTTCCTTTTGCTAGTCTCAGCTCCTTAATTCGTCACACTAGTAGGATTAACTTGTAGTACATCTGACTCCATGGATCTGTTCGGTTCAGTTACAGCAGTTTCTGACGTCTCAACACTGTTGGATTGGACACCAAGGGCTTTGGACGAATCTTCAACACCTTAGGCCAATTCTTCAGTGTTGAGAATCGGTTCCTATATGTTCCTTTTTTCTGTGTTCTTGGTAGCAGCATCATCACCTTCCTCGTTCTCTTCATGGATGTTAAGATCTATATCTGCAACACTTTCACTCAAAGCACTGTCATTGCATTCATAAAAAATAACATGTATACTTTCTTCAACTACCTGGGTCCTTTTATTGAAGATTCTATAAGCTTTGCTACTCGTGGAATAGCCAAGAAATATACCTTCATCACTACGCGCATCAAATTTCCCAAGGTTATCTTTTCCGTTGTTATGAACAAAACAAGTACAGCCAAAGGGTTTAAAATAAGATATAAGTGGTTTGCGGCCTTTGAAAAGTTCATAAGGAGTTTTCTTTAAGATAGAACGAATAAAACAACGATTTAAAATGTAGTTAGCTGTGTTAACAGCTTCAGCCCAATAGGTTTTAGGTAATGCATTTTCTAAAAGCATAGCCCTGGCCATATCCTCTAAGGTGCGGTTCTTGCGTTCCACAACCCCGTTTTGTTGAGGTGTCCTAGGAGCAGAAAAGTTATGGGAGATGCCATATTTAGCACAAAACAAATCAAACTCCCTACCATGATCACTCCGAATAGACACTATGAGCTCATTTCTTAAAGTTTGCAACTCCTTACAAAGTTTTGAAAACTCAAATAAGGCCTCTGATTTTTCTTTCAAAAATGCAACCCAAGTATATCTAGAAAAATCATCAACGACAATTAGCATGTACTTTTTACCATTGGGAGATTTGACTCGCATAGGACCACATAAATCCATATGTAAAAGTTCAAGGGGTCTAGAAGAACTTACAACCTTTTTGGGTTTGAAAGAGCTACGTGTTTGTTTACCTCGTGTGCATGCATTGCACATGTCAATACCTCTGAAGTCCATCTCAGGTAGCCCTCTTACAAGCCCTTTGGACACAAGCTTCTGTAGTGTATGTGGACTCACATGACCGAGTCTCACGTGCCAGAGCTTTGGATCGTCCGTCTAAGCCTTTAGACAGGTTAAGCTTCCTTGTGCCACTTGATCAGCATTTACGGCGTATATATTGTTGTAACGATATGCAATCAGAATAACTTCACCTGTATCTTCTCTGCACACTATACATCTTTTATTGTTAAATCTGACATTGTTACCACTATCACATAATTGAGAAACACTAAGCAGATTATACTTTAAACCATTAACAAGATAGACATTTTTAATGCTATGGCTGGAATCACTTCCAACACTACCAATACCAACGATGTCACATTTCCCTTTGTCACCAAGAGTGATTGTTCCCGTGGATTGCTCCTTTAGATCATGAAAGAGAGAACTCTTCCCACTCATATGCCTCGAACATCTACTATCAATAATCCACTTGTGTTCTTTCACCTTGGTGATCTCGTGCAAGACAAACATCAACCTTTGTGGGTAGACCAATAAGCAAATTTGGATCCATTGTTGGGGTAAACCATATTTGGTAAAATAGTGCCTTTTGGGACCCAAACTTGTGTTATCCGTTCTTTTCTCAAATGAACAGGAAATGTATTACGAATAATATATGGATCATTTCTTCTATAAGGGCAGGTCTCTTTTACATGTCCCTTTCTAGCACAATAGTGACATATAGGAGAGGTTCTGCTTCCTTTTGCCTTTACAAAAGTGGTAATGTGTTGCTTCTTTAAAAACTTTGGATTGTAACCAATACCACTTTTGTTTAGAGAGCTTTGTTGCTCACCCAACATCTTATCGAGAGTGCCTTTGGATTTGGTAAAACTTATGAGGGCTGTCTGTTGGTCTAGAATCTTATTATTCAGGGAGATCTTCTCGTTCTCTAAGTCATGATGCTCATTTCTTAAAGAGGAGAGATCTTGCTTGAGTTCAGATTTCTCCGAGTCAAGCGCCTTGACTTTAATATCAAGACCTGAATAAGAAGCTTCAAGACCTTTGACCCTAATAGACAGATCCTCAATAGTTCTTTCTTGGTCCACAGTTCTCTTAATAAGAATGTTATTTTGGGCAATAAGCTTCTCTTCATTGGCAATCATATTGGAAAGGAATTCCGATAATACCTCTTTTGGACTTTCCATGAGTTCCCTTACAGTAGCTTCAAGCTTTTCATCGTGGGATTCATCTTCTGAGGCCATAAGACAAATGTTGGCCTTCTCATCGTCGGAGTCAGAGTCGGAATCACTCCAAGTAGCCACCATGGCTTTCTTCTTCCATTTGTCACCTTTCTTGGGCTGGCTCTTTGTCTTTTGAGGGCAGTCCTTCACAAGATGATCTGTTTCACCACATTCAAAACAAGACAACGGTTTAGTCTTCTTTTCATACTTGTTGTATTGAGGTTTACCTCGAAATTTTGAAGACTCTGATCCATCCTTGTTGTTGAATTGCTTCTTCATTTTGATAATTCTAGCAGGGCCTCTTGTGATAAGAGCAAAAGGATCATCCTCATCGTCATCCTCATCTTCGGAATCAGATCCATCCTTGGGCTCATCCTTCTTAGACTTGAGTGCCAATTTCTTAGTGCTAGCAGAAAGTTCTCCGTCGTCTTCATTAAGGATCATCTCATGCGTGATCAGCTTTCCAAGAAGGTCATCAAGGGGTAGAGTGGTGAGGTCCTGGGCTTCCTCTATAGCTGTTACTTTTGGACCCCATTTCTCATTTGGAAGGCACCTCAGTATCTTCCTTACTTTCTCCACGTTGGTAAAGCTCTTCCCGAGAGAGTCAAGGTTGTTGGTGATTTCTGTGAATCGTGTGAACATGGCCTTGATTGACTCATCAGACTTCATCTTAAAGAGCTCATACTTTCGAAGGAAGATGCTGATCTTGGTGTCTTTCACTTGGCTTGTTCCTTCATAGGTGATGACCAACTTGTCCCAAATCTCTTTAGCTGACCTACAAGATGAAATACGGTTAAACTCATCAGTGCTAAGACCACAATAAAGTAAGTTAATAGCCCTGTAGTTTTTGGAGATGGTTTCAAGATCTGTTTGGTTGTATTCAGACTCCTTTGCAACTTTGGTGTCATTTGGTCCATCTTTTTTTGGAATCTTCGGACCATTCTCTATAATGTTCCAAAGCTCTAGATCTTGGTCTATGATGAACATCTTCATCAAAGATCTCCAGTGGACAAAGTTGTTTCCTACAAAGAGTGGTGGTCTGCTTGTGGACCTTCCCTGTGCAAATCCTCCGCTTGCTTCACCAGACATGATCGAAAACTCACAAGATTGTTAGATCAAAAACAGTGAGTAAAGCTCTGATACCAATTGAAGGTTCGATAATATAAAAACAACGTAATAAGAAATACTCTAGAAGAGAGGGTTGAATTGAGTATGCCCGTTTTTCGCAGAAAGTCTCAAGACTTTTGGAGCTTGTCCCAAAACCTTTGAGATTAAACCTGAATCACAAAGTTAGACAATCGAACCAAGTGCGGAAATAAGGTAAAACAAATAAGTAAAGAACACGAGTAATTGTTTACGAGGTTCAGCACAACTTGGCCTACGTCCCCGCCTAGGGTTCTTCCACAACCCTAGGATTCAAAGGCTTTATTGATTCGCTTAGCTTAGGATCCTAATAGCTCACCGAGAAGCCTCTCTCCTATACAATTGTAATCTAGTCAACTCACGTTCCCTTGGAGTCCTACACCAATCTAGAAGAGCCCCACCTCTCTCATCTATCTAGTACAATCCTCTTACTCTCACAAATCAATAGCCTAGTGCAACTTCCCGAGTTATAAACTCTCGAGTAACACTATAAATGAATATATCCTATAAGCTCACAGTGACTCTCAAAGGCTTTGAAATAAACAACAAACTCTTGAGCGCTTAGCAGAGAGTCACTTTGGAAGACAGATTTCGCTTGAATGAATGAAAGCTCGTGTAGCACTTGTGTGTCTCTGTCTTCTTCTTTCTTTCCTTTATATAAGAGTGGAATGACGCCTGAGGATCTTCACCAACGGCTCTATGAATCAGGCTTGATCTTCAATATTCTATATATGGACACTTCGAAGCCATGATTCGTTTTGAATAGGATTTCCTCATATGCACCAAAGGAAAGATATAATCTCGAAAATACTTCCTGAAAAAGGTTAGGCATGCATATATATATAATATAACGGAAGTATATAATAAGATAAAATAATATTCAGACAAATAAGATAGGTTTTGTATTTCATCAACTGTTAACGCTCCAAGGCCTTTGACGCAAACATCCCGTCAAAGCCTTTGAAACATTTATTCCAATTTTCATCAAGGGAAGGAGTTATCACCTTCATTGCGTTTTGGCTCATAGAATGTGAGGACCCTTACAAGTAATTCTATTGAGTCGGTCAAGATTCTAAAGGACAGACGGGTTGACATTGCTTGTCTGTAAGAGACCAAGTGGGTGGGGAGTAAGGCTCAACAGGTTGATGGGTAAAAAGTTATGGTACTCTGGTCTTAACAGTAAGAGGAACGGGGTTGGCATTATTTTTAGTGATCGTTGGAAGGATCGGGTCGTACGGGCAGAGCGCGAGAATGACTGTCTGATGGCTCTAAAATTAGTTTTGGAGGGCTCCATTCTTAATGTGATTAGCGTTTATGCTTCGCAAGTGGGCTGAGGTATGGAAGAGAGAGAGATTATTCTGGGAGGCATTGGATGCTTTGATAGGGACCATCCCAACGTCAGAGTAGTATGTGATTGGGGGAGATTTCAATTACCACATTTATAAGAGTATCGAGGGGTTTGAAGAAGTGCATGTAAGGTGTGGCTATATACGGAGTTAGGAGTGAGGGTGGTATTGCGTTGTTGGAGTTCTCGGATACTTTCGGGAGTGTCATCTGCAACTTTTGGTTTCGTAAGATGGATTCTCACCTAGTAACTTTCACTAGCACGGTTAGTAAGACTCAAATTTACTACATCTTGGATAGAAGGGGAGATAGATATAAGTGCAGAGATTGTAAAGTGATTCCTTTTGGAGGCCTCTCTACTCCTCACCATCTCATGGTCCTGGACTTCGAGGTGCATGGAGGTTTTCGAAAAAGTAACCAGAACTTGACTACAAAGATTAGATTGGAGCGTCTATTCGAAGCATATGGTCCGCAGTTTAGGGATATGGGCAGTCAGTAGAACGAGTTGGGGTTTGGGAGGAGAAAAGCAACACTGAGAAGATGTGGAGTCGCATGGCTGGTTGTATTCGATGAGTTGGGCGAGAGGTGTTGGGTGAGTCTAGAGGGAGGAAAGGTCCTAACTAAGACGTAGAATGGTAGAGTGAGGAGGTGAAGGAAAAGGTAAAGGCTAAGCTACTTGTGTTTCAAAGGTGGTTGCATAGAAGCATTGGGGAAGACAACGCGGATCTCAGGTCTAGTTACAATGTTGCCAAGAGAGAGGCCAAATGAGCAGTTGCTAAAGCTAAAGATAAGGTGTTCGAGTACTTGTACAAGGCCCTAGATGAGAAGGGAGGGAAGAGGTCTCTTTATCGTATCACTCGCTAAAGAGAGAGGTCGAGCAAAGAACTGGACAGTGTAAGATGTATCAATGATGGAACTGGGTGTATACTGGTTGGGGATCAGCAGATCAAGGGAGGTTGCAAAGGTACTTCTAAGAATTTCTCAACGAGGGTGGCAACCCGACTGCTTCGAGTCCTAACCTCTCAGGACAAATTAGATGTAGATTCTACCGACACATCTCAGTTGAGGTTAGAGAAGTTTCCAGAAAGGAGAATAAAAAGAGAGCTTTTGGACCTGATGATATACCGGTGGAGGTTTGGAATTAGTTAGGGCTTAGAGTTTAGAATGGCTTACGAGGGTTTTCAATGTTATCCTTTCATCAGCTAAAATGCCAACAGAATGGAGGCTTAGTACATTGGTTCCGGTCCACAAGAACAAAGGCGATGTCCAGTGCTGCTACAACTATAGGGGAATCAAACTATTGAGTCATACGATGAAGTTATGGTTAAGAGTGATGGAGATGAGAATCAGGAAGGTGGTGCGCATGTCTAAGAACCGGTTTGGATTGATACCGGGTAGATCAGCAGTGGAGGCTATCCATTTGTCGAGAAGGTTGATCGAGATGCTTAGAGAAAGGAGGAAAGACCTACGTATGGCCTTCATCGAATTAGAAAAAGCTTATGACAAGGTTTCGAGAGAGTTTTTGTGGAGATGTTTAGTGGAGAAGGGCATTCCGGGGACGTATATCAGAGTTATCCAAGAAATGTGAGATGGAGCATTGACGAGCGTCAAAATATCAATGGGTGATCCAGAATACTTCCAGGTGAGAGTAGGCCTGCATCAGGGCTCGACTCTTAGTTTACGTCTGTTCACTATTGTTATGGACGTACTTTCCGCCCCCTTCAAGAGGAGGTTCCGTGGTGTATGTTGTTTGCTGATGACATAGTACTAGTTGGCGTCTCTAGATTGGGTTTGGAACGCATGTTGGAAAAGTGGAGGGTGGTGCTAGAGTCCAAGGGGCTCCGTTTGAGTTGGCCTAAGACTGAATATGTGCAGTGCTGCTTGGGAGAGCTCGGAGATTAAGAGGCGTCGGTTATGTTGGGGAAGGAGCCAGTCCCTAGAAAAGAGTATTTCAAGTACCTAGGCTCATATGTCCAAAGCAATGGAGGTATTGATTAGGATATTAATCATAGGATCCATGCGGGGTGGCTGCGATAGAGAAGGGCATCGGGGTTCCTTTGCGATAAGAAGGTACACCACAAAATTGGAAGGGAAGTTCTACAAGGTGGTTGTTCATCCTACGTTGTTGTACGACTCTGGTTGTTGGCCTATTACTAAGGCACAAAAAGAGAAGATGTCATTGATTTCCATGTTTTATGCCATGTTTTTATGCTTATTTCAGCTCCTTATTCTATCGTCATATGTATTATGGGATGGGGATATAGCAAATTTGTATAGTTTATGCTTATTTGCAAGAAATAGAGGTCTACATAAGTTTTGGTTTAATATTGCAAAATTTGGAGCCAGTTCGGGACGAAACCAAAAGAAGAAGACGAAGGTTGGATTCTCCTCGATTTCGAGTAAGCTACTTGACATCGACTACCACTGAGAGCAAAACCAAGTCGAGAACCGAAGACGAAGAGAACTCGAGTTCGACTTTCCTCGATGTCGACCAATTTTGTCAATGTCGACCAAGACGAAAAAGCACACCCGAGCTCGAGCAAGAGGAAGCCATTCGAGGAGCCAAGCCGAGATCGAGCACTTTCCTCGACGTTGACCAAACTGGTCGATGTCGACCAAAACTTTCTTGGGTCGTGAGTCCGTTGGGCCAATCCAAGCATTTGTGGATTACTTGGGCACGAAGCAAGGCCGAATTTCATCCTATTCTATCAGGATCTATCTATGGAGAGAATGATTTATCTACCACATGATGATATTTAGATATTTTAGATAATTGCCTTTTAGATAAATGTTCCTTTTATTTAAGTTTTATCTTTAGATATAGATATAATTTCCTTACCTTGATTAGCGAGGATTGGAAGCCTATAAATAAAGTCTATAGGGCTGATTTTTATTAATTCAATTCTAGAGAAGGAGAAGAGATAGAGAGTAGAGAGAGAGAGAGAGAGAGTGGAGGCCGAGTAGGAGCAAGAGAGCGAGAGAAATTTGGCTTCGATCAGTTGTAAACTTTTATTTAGTATATTAATGCAAGTTATTTTCCTTTTATTATTGATGTATTTCCTTGCGATGAAGAGCAAGTAGTCCACCTACTTCTAGGGTCGGGGTGAGCCCGATGATAGCCAAGCGTGTTTGAGGTAAAGATTCGACCTTTATTATGTTTTGATCATCCACTACCCTTTATATGTTTATTATCTATTCAATAGAGATTCAGGTTAACAACTTGGATTATAAACATAAAATTGGTAGATACAATTAGGGTTTCTTGAAAGAGTTGTCTAATTGTTGGAAAAGGCGAAAGCTTGTTCCTTTGATGTGATTGCATGATTATTTCTCTTTATCTTTCCTTATGCATGTTTGGTTATCGTTGTTGCAAATCCCGATCTTGGAAGTTCTTTTTCATACATTATTTAATTCGAAATTCGCAATTTCTTTACGTACTGTTTCTGCTCGATTTCGACCAACCTTGGTCGACGTCGACTACTGATCCTCGATCGAGCAAGATCGCTTTTGTTTTTGTCTTTGCAGGTTACTCGATATCGACAAGGTTCCTTGAAGTCAACCAAAATCTCCTCGATGTCGAGTTGCTTCCTCGAGATCGACCAACATTAGTGACTTCTGCTTTCTCGAATTCAACTGTGCCTGACCCCTGTCGACTACCCTTAGTCGAGGTCGAGTACTCTGTGGTCGATTCCTGCCCGTCAGATTTTTTCGCTACCTGAGATCCGCTAACTCGCTTCCTCAAGGATCGACCCTGACTTCCTGTTGCTACATCAGGAGGAAGTCTTGTAATTATTTGCGTGGGCACGAATCTGGTTTGATTTATATTTCTATATTTTGAACTCGATTTCCTCCTACAACAGTCATGGCAGAGATGAAGATGTTGCGTTGGATGAACGACCATACGAGACTAGAGAGAATCCACAATGTTAACATTATGAGAGAGGTGAGATTTGCGAGTATTGTGGATAAGTTACGGGAGTCCATGTTGTGTTGGTTTAGACACGTCTAGAGGAGACCCCTTTCGGCTTCGGTGCGTAGGAGCGAGAGATTGAATTTGGAAGCTAACCACAGGGGGAGAGGCAGACCGAAAAAGAGTTGGTTCGAGGTCATCAGGCATGACCTTAACCTGCTTAATCTTTCAGAGGATATGACTATGGATAGAGACCATTGACGGAGGAGCATCCAAGTGTGAGACGTCTACTGTCCTAGGTTGTTGTGTGGTGTCTTTTCTTCATCACATTTGTTTCTTTTGAACCTGCTCTCCATTCTTTCCATGTCTTACGTTATCTTATTTTGTTATTTATTGGGTGTATCGGAAACATTCTCTCGATTAGTTCGGGGTAAGAGTGCGTACATCTGGACTCCTAGGCCCCGCTTCATCGTGGGATATACTGGGTAGTAGTTGTTGTTGTTGTTGTAAATGAAGTTGGGTTAAGAATCGATATGTACTAACTAGCCAATTTGCGGATGTTTTTCAGTTGTTTTGAGGGGCCATTACATGTGCACTACCGACTACATTTGGTAAGTTGAAAGAAATTGAATTGATAGACCTGAGGCTGTCATTAATTGATGTTGAATGCCCTTACCATCATGTAGGTTTGGTGTGCGGCTTGTGGTCTGTAACACGTCGGAGTGTCGAGCTTACACTGACAATAGGCACGACTTTCACTGATGACCACTAAGAAGTGCATAGCTTTCACATATTTCGATCATGAACTAAGTGATTAGTTAAATTATTAAATAAGCACTTAATCCACTTCTGTATCAGGTCACTCGATCATCGATTAATCGGATCTCATTGTTGTCTCCACTAGCGCACCCAATCTATCAATTTGACAATTTGAGGTAAGTGATTTCATTCAAATTGCCCTTTGCGATGTTTCATGACTTTTGTTGTGCCTTTCATTTATATCGTGTCGAATGCGGCCTGTGGCCAATTTCCATGTCAGTTTCGATAGATTACATATATGTCTACTTGATGTGATTTATCACTTTTATTCTAAATTGACATGAGTATATAAATGGGCAATTATAAATATAATGTGTATATGTATAATTTATGGCTTAAATAAAGTAGGTCCATATTCCTAATTTGCATGGATTTCTATTTGGTTCTTTCATGCAAATGGTTAACATGTGATATTAAGACCTTTGAAATATCCATGCTTGTCTTTTGTTGTTAATACCATGTACATGATCACCTAGTGTAAATTAAAGTGACTAAATTATGGTATAATTGAATATGCGCACTTTATAGTGCGAGTTGACTTTTAGTCAACGCGAGTTTTCTTTAGTTAAGAATAACTTGTAGGTTGAGGTTCGTTAAGCCTTACCCTATAAAAGGTTTCATGAAATGACTCATTCCGTAATGCATTCATCGCGGGATAGTAAACTTCCATAGTGTTGTATTGTAGGTCGTAGTCCTCTTTTAAGGCTCGATTGGTATCACGTGTTATATTGTTACTATTACGTACTATTATTATTATTATTATTATTATTATTATTATTATCATTAGTATTTTCGTATATTGTGTTATGTAAGGTGATCAATTCTGCGCATATTATACTTCATTCTATTCGAGTATAATTCATATACCGTATTCTTAATCGATCTCCGTTATCATTCGAGTCATGTAGTATTTTTATTTTATTATATTCTAAGATTTCCACATTAAATACTCTTAATTTTCCGTTAACTATTTTCATACCGTTTCAAGGTCATTGATTTATAGTTAAAGTTTCAAGGTCATTGATTTATAGTTAAAGTTGAACATTTTTCTTATCGCTTACCAGTCTTAAATGTACTAACCATCCTATTTATTGGATGGCTGGTGTCTTTTATAATCACGAAACACCAGACCATATTCCATGGGTCTAGTAAGAGTAGATGAGTTTGAGCCGGATAATGAGTCGGACTACCAATAATAAAATTTGTGGTTGCATTTGAAAACGTTTGTTATTTTAGCATTTCTAAGTTGAATTTTTATGAGTTATTTTGAAGTGACAACGAGTTTGGAGATACTTTTGACATATTATTTTCAAATATGATATTTTAATTATGTTTTTTGCTCATCATATTTTATTATTTACTTCATTATTATCTTGTTTATGGGAGCATGATTGCATGTCCCTATAAACCTAAGGTGAATACAAAGGCATTAAAGTATGCTTATTTATTGTCATTATAGCATTTCCTTGGATATAAAAGGATTGTTACAGAGTTAATATTAGATGAAATTTCATTTGAACTTGTTGAGGAAAATAAGTGACTCATTAGGCCCCTACGAACGAGGAAATTAAAGAAATTATATTTGCAATGGTGGGTAACAAATCCCAAGGACCGAATGACTACCCACCTGAATTTTATAAGCATTTCTGACACATAGTGGACAACTCTGTCTATAAAGCCATCAAGGCTTTTTTTTCATTTGGGCAATATGGTAGCAGATCTAAATCAAACTTTTATTGCACTAATTTCCAACGCGTTGAACATAAACAACAACAGATCAATCAGGTTATGCAACTAATATAGCTAGACCAGATCAACAAACTACCTGATGCAATCCTTCCTTCTTCCAAAAGGAATCCTACAAAAAATAGATCAGATTAACAAGAACTTCTCATAGAACAAACTCCATACAATGAGATATACACCATTAATAAGCTAAGAAACTTTATACACCAAAAGTAGCTCACAACGACCTAGAAGAGTCGGTAGTCAAACGAGCCCATGCAATTTTGCATTTCGAATTTGACACAATAATTTCTCCCAAATTATTTCTAGAAGATAGTATATGTTTTGAGGCCTCCCCCACAATTAACTAAAAAGACCACAAAGAAGTTGAATGATACATGGGGTTTGAGTCCCTAATGATATCAAATATCTTGAGCTTTATAAAGGTGATCAAATGATTGGTATTTAGGGGGGAGGAAATGAGACTATATTGAGAAAGAGATTGCATAAAAGCAACTTCTCTATTATTTGGGATCCGCGGATAAATAAAAGTGAACCAGAAGTTCAACACTTATGTACACCAAATGATAATTATATGGTTTAACAAAAAGCCATCAAATGTATTTACTAAAGCCAGTCAACAGATTTGGAGGCTTCAGAAGTAACTCTGAAACCAACAAAAAACAAGTGAGTCTTAAATATGTTAGAAGCATGTGAGATCACTATGCTCTTAGTATATTATTCTCCGGAATTGGAAAGATCCTATGAAAATAAGATGATTATCAATCAAATAATGAATTTCAACGTCGAAATAATAGTAAAGAGTTAGAAAGAAGAAATTCATCAAAAAATGAATTGTTTCATGCAAAGATGAATTCTTTAAACATGATGTCATTGGACTCGTAGTTCCAACATCTGAGAGTATATATAACATCATTGGTTTTAAGTGGGTGTTCCTCCAAGACCTCAAAAGTCTAGAGTGGATATATAACATCATTGTAAAGAGTTGTAAAATATAAAACCAGATGG
Organism: Persicaria tinctoria; assembly: GCA_037127255.1. Taxonomy (NCBI): domain Eukaryota; kingdom Viridiplantae; phylum Streptophyta; class Magnoliopsida; order Caryophyllales; family Polygonaceae; genus Persicaria; species Persicaria tinctoria. Next base: position 23,879,182 of record JBANSL010000004.1, read on the forward strand.
ATTGCACAAAAGTCTAGAGTGGATGATATGAAAATATATTCACTAGTAGTGGATATAATCTTTAGTTGCCGATGAACTGACTCCATGTGTAATTGACGAGTATAGTAGTTATATACCCAAATTGATCGATCATTAACAAAAGAACATAGACGAAAATGATTGATTGATTTGAAATGTGATGTGAGCCTAATTTTCCATGTTTTACACTTACTTTTATATCGATTTCTGCATACATTTCATACATTTGGGTTAGAATAGTACAGAATCTATGTAGTTTATGCTTATTTGCCAATTATGGAGGTCTACACTAGTTTCTGTTTAATTTCGCAAAAATCGAGGCAATTTACAGCAATTCGGAGAAAGGATGAAAAGCTCGAATTCAACTATAGAAAGTCCGAGGTCAAGGAGCAGCTGAACCAGGACAATTCGAGAAAGAAACAAGGAAAGATCAACTCGACACACCTGGTCGATATCGACAACTTCTAGTCGATATCGAGTAATTCAATTCGAAATCCAGAAGTGGAGAAGGGCCACACTCGAGGAAGCTAGTTCTAGTCAACATCGACTGCTACAGTACTCGATGTCGAGTACATATCGACTGCCCAAAACGTGCCCGAGCTCGAGTGCAACCCAGGAGGAGAAGACCCTACTCGATGTCGAGTAACCTGGTCGACGTCAAGTAGCCCAGTGAGGAGTCCGAGATCGAGTGGAATCCGAGTTGATTAGCTTGCTTCTACACCAAGGCACGTGAATTCTATCAACATTTATCATTAGAGAGTTTCGAGTAGAGAGAGAAAGAGCTTAGGCCTAGTGGAGCAAGAGAGTTGAGAGACGTTTTGGCTTTGATCGGTTGTAAGTTTTATTTTAGTTCATTAATGCAATTTAGTTTCTTGAAATTATTGATGTGTTTATTCATGATGCGAAGTGAGTAGTCACTTAAATTCAAGGGTCGAGGTGAGCCCGACGGTAGCCATGTAAGGTAATGCGATAAAGGGACATTCTTTTGATGCGATTTCATCTTCTATCCCTATGAGCATGATTCTTTTGCGAAAGTTGAAGGTGATCCTTGTTTGTGTTATTGAAGCGAAAGTGATCTTAATACAACTTGGATTAATTATGTGAAAAAGGGTTAGTAACAATTAGGGTTTATGTGAAAGCCTCTATATTCCTATTTGTTAATAACGAAAGTTATTCGATGAAAAGGCATGATCTTTTAGACTTTATGCATTATTTTATATGGTTATTGTTGTGGTGTTGAAACCCTGGTCTTGGAAGTATTTTAGTTTATTGATTTATTTTCACAAATTTCGTGTTTACTTTCGTTTTATTTCGAATTTAAAGTTTCGGTTTTCGTTTCTGTCTTACTGGAGATCGACGACACTGGTCGATTTCGGGTGCTACAGTAGTCGACGTTGAGTACCCTGCTCGACATCGACCACCACTTTGCCTTCATTTTCTTGCGTTTCGTTGCTTCTGTTTTCTGTTTTGTAGACTGAGTAGTCGAAGTCAAGTGCTTCTTGAGTCATTTCCGAGAGTTTCTGAACTGAAAAGGCGGGCGTTGACACGCTTCCTCGTGGATCAATCCTGACTACCTTCTACTACAACGCAAGGAAGTCTTGTATTTATTTGCTGAGACAAGGACGAGTTTGCTTTTATATTTATTTATATTTCATACTTGACACATCCTCCTGCAACAACAAAATGCCCGAAGCATCAATATGAAAGCCTCATTATATATATATGTAATTAAGCCAAAAGGTTCTTATAGTACTTGAAGTATCATATATTTGTATAAGTCGTGACATAGTGTAGGAGTCCTGAAGTACTATACACAATGTTGTACTCTTTTCCTTAATCTTTGTTTTTATCCCATTGAGTTTTTCCAATGTAAGATTTTTAACGAGACAACTTATACATCATCTGTACATCAGATCCCCTGCCTCAAATGGTGAAAATGACACTAGGTCTTGAAGTACCTTATATTTGTGCATTAAAAGCAGCTCATCACTAAGGAAGTCTATTGCATCGAAGACAATGTTCAGACTCGACCATGTAGCTCATGAAGACATTATTATCTTAAAGTTCGAAGAGCTTATCAAAATGAAAAAGATGCAAGAAGAATGTTGTATTCAGGGGGAGAATATAACCATGGTACTCTTTTTCCCTTCGATCATGTTTTGTCCCATCGGGTTTTCCTGACAAGGTTTTTAATGAGGTAGTATCACCAACTCGTATCAAACGACATCTATACTCTTTTTCCCTTAGCCCTAGTTTTAGTCCCATTGGGTTTTTCTAGGCGAGGTTTTTAATAAGACAGTTTGTAATTAGAGGTGTACATCCAAGGAGGAGTGTTATAGACGCATTGATTTGGATGAATTGTCCACCTCCTTTAAACCCCCACCATAAAGACACATTTTGATATTTTGTATCATTTGCCTATATAAAGGCTTGTAAATCACCTATTATGAAACACATGTAATAGAGATCTCTTATTTCTCTACCTCTTCTCGGCTCTCTGCTTACCTCTATCATAACATATACAAATCACGCATTGTATATTAAAACCCCCACACTTACCTTTTGCTAGTCCTCGAGCAAAATCGATTCAACGCATAATCATTATACCCCACAAACATGGCTTTTCATGAATTAGCCTTTCTCAAAAGCAACATCTTAAGTAAGTGCAAACAATGGTAAAGTAGACTAACATCCTAGTATGTGTATGTGTGATCAAGTAGCCCGCATGCCTTATCCATCCAACCTCCCAGGGGAAATGTGTTTCACTCACTCTCATGTGTTTAACTTTTAAGATCAACTCTCAACTCAATTCATTACATAAGAAACATCTTAAGCATTGACATTTCTCCACCTAATACTTCAAAACAAATAAGTAACATCAACAAGACTTTCGCTCAATCGAAGTCTTCAAATAAGACTCCGTTCGGCGGGGTTGTAATGGAATTGGTATGAAAATAAGGGCGAGGAATTATTTTGGATATGTGGTGCTTTCAATTCCGGGAACTAAGATTCCAATTCTTTCGAATCATAAACCAAACAACTCAAGAGTAAATAAGCTTCAATATGGATGCAATTTATCCAACTCTCACGAATAAAAATAATAAACTAGGCTCTTTATTTCAATACTTTTCTTTTCTTTCCCTATTTTTTTTTTTCGATTTTTTTTCTCTTTTAATTTGCTATTTTTCCTTTTTTTTTAGAGTCATATATCTATGAAGTACAAAATATGAGGAAATAAAGCACATAACATTACATCTTTGACTCGAAACCTTTCAATATTATGCATGAACCATATCTTCTTCTTTTTCTCTAAATCATAACCTTAGCCAACTCTAATCCTAATTCCCGGAGGGTCAGGGTCATTATTGGCTAAGGATATATTGTATTTCGTGGGTAAATATGGCTCAAATTGGCTTCAAACAAAGGTATAACATATGCTAGATATGGGTAAATATGGCTCAATCATATGGAGCTTATAATTAAATAATGAATATGTATCATAATTGGTCTGAATAATAAATAATCATGCCAATACTAGGAAATTAATGCATAAGAGTAAATCACGCTATAAAAGCAAAGAGAATAAATGTAATGTCCCTATAAGGCCAAAAATTCTCATCATGATCGACATGTTTTTTTGTTGGATTACAGTCATACCTAGGACCTTAAATCATACATGATCAATTATGTCTACTTAATATGATTCACATAAAAACAAATTTTTAGTGACAAATGATAATCAATCCAAACATGTTATGGAATTTAAATGATTAAATTTTATAAATATAGTTGAGAACTAACTAAGATAGATGGGTATTTGAATAATAACATAATTTAAATGCAAAAATGCATGATATTTTTGGTATTTTTTTTTTTTTTACATTTTCTATTTTTTTTCTTTTTTATTTCCTTAATAATATGCAATTTAAAATTTAAATATGCTCTAAATACATGCAAAAGCTAAACCAACTATTTAAATTAAAATCTAGACTTAAGATAAACCCTCTCACTCACACTTAAACTTTTCATTATCCTCAATGAATGAACATGGAGAAACAATAAAATAAAAATAAAGAAAATAAAACAAAATAAGATAAAAGACTCAAGGGGAGAATATGGGTGACTAACCGCTTCATTTGTCTTTAGGCGGGTGTAGCTCTGGCACTCGCTCCATAGAGAAACAATAAAATAAAACTAAAGAAAATAAAATAAAATAAAAGACTCAAGGAGAGAATATGGCTGACTAACCGCTTCATTTGTCTTAAGGCGGGTGTGGCTCTGGCACTCGCTCCATAGTCAACGCCTAGATCAGTTTACCCATCTTGAGATTTGTAGCCACCGTCAGTTTTGTTTGTTGACTCTGCGCATGACAATTTTCCGATCGATCTACCTTGATCTCTTGGATTTTCTGCATCTTCTTCAAGATGGCATCCAGGGTAGTTGTAATCAAGCACGGAACCAGGATTATAATTTTGGGTAGGCTAGATTTTGCACATAGTTTTTTCCTCCTTGTTTGTCACGATATCTATTGAGTTAAAAATTAGAGATGTTTTTTTATCTATATTTAAATTAGCATTAATAGAGTTTTGCATTTAAGAAATATAAATACCCATTAAATAATTGAATCGGGGACAAATTCAATCAATACATGAATAAGGTGGTTGAATATTAACCAAAGAACTGATCTTTGTGAGGAACGATGGGCTGCAAAATTAAAATGGGTTCGATTTAATTTGGCAGAGGAGTGGACCACCCAGCAGGCACACTACACAGGAAAAAAAATTGAAGTAGTTGGGGGGTTCAAACCCGGGCTTATTTCGCTCTCTTCCACTCTCTTAACCAAATGGGCTAGCAAAACATTCTAATATTTCCACACCTATAGTATATATAATACAAGTAAAATGGGGTGGGCTACAGCACACACCAGCCCACCCCTAGTTCCATCCCTGGTTGTAATGAATTCATCCATCTTATCTCCTTCCTCTTTGGTATTGGATGACAGATGCATTGTCGGAACGCAGAAATCCGCCAATATCTTGGGTCTTGGTAGTGGAAAAGGCAAATATAGATGATGCCCTGACTCTGCTCTACAAATGAATGGTGGTGTATGATCGTCCAAGATATCCAGCCTCCTTAGATAAGCCATAAAGAGTGAGAATTCTCCATCCTCCATAGGGACGAGGTCATTACAACTTACTTGTAGCCAATCAGCCGGTAGGGTAATGAGTCCTCCAAAGATGATGATCATGTCTTAGTATGTATGCGATGAGCAGGCATCCGTGAACATTTTCATCTAGTCTGGAATGGTGTCTGCCTCCGAGGTTAAGGAATAAAGTCACTCCCATACGAATAAGTCGAACTTAGTGGGGTCTTCTTCCCTAAAGAAGGTGTTGTTAAGTACCATCAGACACGTCCTTAACGGTGGGTGTGTGATGTTGTCATCCCTAATGCCATATCCAATCCCCGTAGGTTTTCTTGTTATTGTCTCCCACATATTATAGGGATTTGGTTCCCTTAATACAACGGCGCCGACATTTGTGATGTTGGTGGCATGGGATGTGAAGCAGTAGGTAGTAGTACTAAGACTGGAGATCGCCGAGATGAAGAGGAGGAAGGAGACAGAGAAGGCAAAAAAGAGTAAAAATAGCAATTTCTTCTTAGCAGCCCCCATGGCTATACAGATTTCACTCTCTCTACCATATGTCAAATGTCAAGGTGCAACGACTTCAAATCGTGTGGGGATCAACTTCATTTGAGGAATTTGACCAACTAGTGCTCAGATCCCTCTAGCAGCGGCCCTCTCCTACGATGTCGGCATTAACCTTCCTCCTTAGCATCTATGATGGACAACAAATTAGCAATACATCTCTCGCATCATACTCAACCTCTCTCCTTTCTTCCTCATCCGTCGAACTCACCCTTGGAGGCTACGTCGATTTGGGCCGACGATTTTTTCGAATACAAAGAAAAATGAAATGAGAAGAAGGAAGTGGTCGCTTGTGGTTGTGACACCGAAGGGCATTTGTGGACAATATGCAATCTCCCACCCCGTCCACTCGGACAATAAGGTGGGAAAATCTGACGACCCCCACCCCGTCTTCCTAGCTACCGCATAAATCCCCTGCCAAACATCCTAACGAACCTCTCGAGATTCAACCCCGACCAAACCCACCCTTTTCACCCTTTTTTTTTAATGTTGGAAAACATAACTAGATAGATTAAATTTTATAAATCTCTAGTAAAAGGAGAAAGTATAGTTTGATTTGTGCCTATTGCATGGCTCCACTAAGGGCGCGCTCGACCAGGGGTTGTAGGGGGTTCTTAGGGATTTTTTTTAAAAACAACAATCCATGGGAAGTGTTTGGCATGGGGTTAGAAATTTTGGAGATGGGGATTAAATGGGGTTTCCAAAGCCCAACAATCCAACCCTCCTCCATGAGGATTGTCGGGGTTATGGAATTCAACAGCCCCTGCTCAGACGCCTTTGCCCCTGATTAGCAAGAGACGGAGGGAGCCATGGAGCTCGGATCCGGAGATCTGGGCGAGAGACAAAGGGAGCCAGAGCCGTGGGATCTCGGATCCGAAAATATGGGCTACTGACGGAGGGAGTGCGAGGGCCGCCATGGGAGCTCGGAGCTGGAGCGCCATAGGTGGAGGCGAGTTTGAGGGAGATGAGGTCGACGAGGACAAAGAAGTCCGGAGGGACGGAGACGAAATCGGATCGGGAGCCATGGGTGCGGCGGCGAAGGAGAGGGAAAAGAGGAGGAATGAGATGATGGCAACCATGGAAGGAGAGACGCAGGAGCTCCATGGAAGCCTGGAAAGGAGGAGGAAGGAGATAAGCAGGGAGAGGGGCAATTTTGTCTTTTTGTAAGACATAATCCTAAAATAACCTTCTATCCACCAAACACCTTATCGGGATTATTTATAAAAAAAAATCTACACCCCTTCCATCTCCATGACCCACACAATAATCTCCAACTCATATAATACATTAAAAATAATCTCCATCCCTTAAAAAATAACCCTTTGCCAAACTCGCCCTAAATTTTATAAATATCGTGCATCACATAAGATTAAGCATACTGTCCTAGGAACATGTAATTATTATTTTTTGTAGTTTTTTTTTTTTTTGGGATCAATAGGAATATGTAAATCTCAAGTTTGTAATTTGTCAACTGAGGTGGATGCGCTTGTTTGGAGCCTTTCGCCGAACAAACCACCATGGAAGCCGGGTCTTCTCCGGGAAATGCCGCCGCCGTGACAGACACCAAGATCTCGGACTCACTGACGTCCCAACGCTTCACGAACCTCAACGATCTCGGACACGAACTTTCCTCCCTACAGGACCTTGCCTTCCGGGGCTCATGGCGGTCCATCCTCGACAAGGTCTCCCGTGCCCGCTCTCTCTCCCTCCTCCGACACCCTCACGATCACCTCCTCTACCTATCCTTCAACGTCCTCTCCCTCTCCAAGCTGCGCCGCTTCAATGAGGCCCTCGATGACATCAATTCTCTCGAAGACCTAGACAGCCCTTCCTACCGCTACGAGTCCTACCCTGTTCTCTACCCCGATCGAATCGGATCCATGGTCCCCTTCTCTCTCCGGTGGCTCCATGCGCAGCTTCCTTCCAATCTCGGTAAGCGCCATGAAACACTTGATCGGTTGTATAAGCTTCTCGATTTTGTTAGATCTCAGATTAGGGTTAAGGAGGGTTTGGGTGATCTGGAGGTTTCCGTGAGTGTGTGGAGGAGGAGGGAGGAGCTTGTGATGGGTACGATAATCGGACACCATTTGAACCAGAAGGAGTTTGTTTTGTGCTTGGATCTGTTCAGGGATATGCTGGCAAAGGATCCGAGAAATCCAGTGCTGTTGTCGAAATTAGGGTATGTGCAGCTGCAGTTTGGGGATTTGGGAGGAGCGAGAGCGTCGTTTGATAAGGTGGAGGGGCTGATGAAGGAGGGGGACTTTGGCGGGGAAGGCAAGGTTTTGAGTGAGGTTGAGCTGAGGAATTTGGTGGGGAGGAACAAGGCTTTGATTTACATAGTTGAGAAGGATTATGTGTCAGCTGTGAGGGAGTATGATGAGTGCGTTGAGAGGGATGGATCAGATGCGATTGCCATTAATAACAAGGCCGTTTGCTTGATGCATTTGAGGGATTTGTCAGATTCGATCAAGGTGTTGGAGAATTCTTTGGAAAGGGTTCCTACTGCGGCCTTGAATGAGACCCTTATTGTGAATCTGTGTAGTATGTACGAGTTGGCCTATGTGAACCATTCTGATATTAAGAAGACGCTTAGCAATTGGATTTCTCGTGTGGCTCCTGATGATTTTGATTCATCCTGCACCAGAACATGAGGTATTAATGTATTATCAACTGTTTGCTTTTGAATTCAGAAATTCAAGCTTTATGATGCCATGACTGTGCACTGCACTGTGGAATACAGCTCTGCATTATGTTTTTGTGGGTAATTTTATTTGCTACTATGCTGATCCTATTTCTCTTGAGTGTGTCGATTACCATCTGATTTCGTTTAGGCCCCTTGAGATTCACCTCCTTACTAGCAGAAGGATTGTCCTGTTATTATTCTCATGTCGGTGATGGTTTGCCAAAAGTGTGTTTAGCTTTTGGCCATCAATCAAGCACCACAAGCAGATGATTGTGAAATCATAGACCATTTTTACATTGAAGCTTGGATGCTAAACATACTTGAATCCTTCATACGTCTTTTCCCTGCTGTAATTTGCTACAAGTGTAAGAAACCAACTCTATTTTAAAGTTTGCTTAAGGCGAGTGAGTATTCTTCTGAAAATGGCAAAGTTGCGATGTGAGTTTAGAATTTTGGAGCTTAATTTTTTGTGAAGCAGATTTTTTCTTTAGCTTTGTTTTTAATCTTCTTAAATGAAAAGGATGATCATGGACTGTCAAGTTTCAACACTGATCTTGATGTTTTGATCTTCGTTTTGTGTACTATAATGTTTCCTTTCAAACCTTCCTTGATGCAGCTTCGACATGCTAGATGTATGAAGTTGTTCTAGGAACTAGGACTAGGTGGGACTTGGGAAACTTAACTTAGATTATGATAAATTCATGTTTCATTAAATACTTGGTGATTCTAACCTTAATAGTTTAGATATTGAATTTGCCTGTGAAACTAGATAATTATTTGTTGATAGATTGATACGAGCAAATCTAAATTTCCATTGCCTGGCATTCTGTTTCCCTTGATCAATCTTGTTTTATGGGTTTCTTTGGTGCGTCTAACTTATACATTGTAAGCTCTTTTTGTCCACTTTTTTTTAGCACGAATAAGTTCCAAAACCCACTCCATATAAGCCATCAGCAAATTGCACTAAAGGAACCTCAAGCTTGTTTCTCTTTTGCAGCTAAAACCTCTTAATAGAAGAAACATACGAGGGTTCAGCTGTAGTCTGTGAGTGGAAGGATGTTGGAACATCTTTGTGGAGTTCATTGTTGACTCGCTTGGTGTTCAGGACTGGAATGAAGCCTGGGAAATTATTCTTAGTTGTTTGAAGTGTTAGATTTCCTGCCTCAGGATTTGGATAAAAAGTGAACAACTGGGCGTGTTATAGTTGTTTGATACCTAGAAGGGATATAGTCTCATGCATGTGGTGAAGATTTGGCCTGGGCATCATCTGACCTTCAAATCATCCAGATTGGTCTTCATGATTAGATTCAAGTGCTTCAACAAGATGGGAAGATGGTTGTAACATTAGTCCTTGTAATACGCTTGTTACTGGTGGTAAGTTTAGTTTTTGAGGATCCAGAGTACGATTGATTGATGTTTCAATAGACATTTTATTGTTTAATGATAAGTACAATGTTCATCATTCTTCATAGATTCTTCATTGACATTAAAAGTACACACTGTTGGTTGTGGTATAATCCCCTGCTTTATCTCATACTGTAAAGTTGGGAATTGGGAGGGTGGTTAAGAGTGGTTTCAAGGTATGGGCCTTGAGTCATGTTTGATATCGATTGGACATCTATAATTAAGGCTGTGTTTTCCTCACCTCTTTTTTAAGAGGAAAAGAGGTGGAGGGGGTGGAGGTGGGAAAAAGGAGGTGGAGGTAGGGTGATTTTTCCTACCTTGGTGAGAGGGGGTGGAAGAGGTGGGGTGGAATTCCACCCCCTCCACCTCTTAAATGAAGGTGGGAAGAGAATGGCGGAAAACAGGGCCTAAATGACACTGCTTCAAACATCTAAGTATTGTTTTGAGTACCTGTAGTGAGGGGATTGATGAATCAGAGGAACACCACACATACAGAGCCAGGTGGATGATGCAGAAGAAAAGTGATGGCATGGCCCGTGAAGGAGAAACATGAGAATTTTTGGGTAACCATGTCCATGTGACTCTGCCGGGATGGGCCTGGGCCTGGACTTGGGTCTTCTATTTTGTGTCATAGGATTGGATGGATGATGGAGCCCACTTCCATTATTGAGAGGGAAAGAAGGGAAAGGGAAAGAAAACGGAAATGGTCCCCTGCAAAACAAACAAACAAACAGGGGGAAAAGTGTACAAAGCATGCCAGCCAAGGGTTTTGTGGTTTTTGTGGTTTTGTTTGGGTGTGAATTTGTTGTGATAAGAGAAGACAGAAGAAAGGGAGGGGAAATCAAATGGAAATTTGCAAGGGAGGACAAGTGGAGAGGGGGGCTGCTACTGCTGCTATACAGTACGTGTTGCAAATTGAGGGTGTTGGCAAGGAGTCCGTTGGCCAAATTTCAACCACCAAACAAATCAATGTGGTCTCCCTTCTTCAATGGACTTATTCATTTGTCTGTCTTATTGCATTTGGGATGCACAGCACAGCACAGCGACTGCGTCTGAGAGAGTCCCATGCACTCACATGCATATGCATACAATTTCACATTCACATACTCCGATGGGTCTGCAAATTATGCCGTTTCACTTTCTTTTTTTAACCCATTAAATTTTGGTTAATTTGTTGTCTAATTAATAAGTGCATCCAAGCGGATGAAATCAACAATCGTAGTATCAAGAGGAGGGAACGAGTCTGAGTGGGAGAACCCAATATGGGTAAGATAAGCAACAACTCGATTACCCTCGCGATAAATAGGACGAACTTGATAGGAGGAGAAATGTTTGAGAAGAAGAAAGAGTCGGTGACGATGATCTCAACTTCCCAATACAATTAATAACAACATGTTATCACCTTTGACAATTAAGTTGTTAATAAGTAGGTCAGTGGCCCGAAGAAGGCCTTGCCATAATGCAAATGCTTCACACCCAACATAGATATTGATTTTTTTATGGGAAATTCCGTTTGGTGTCACTGAGTTTATATCAATTCCGATTGGTGTTTCACACTTTTTTTTTATCCGGATGATACCCCTGAGTTTTGTCAAAAGTTTGACTCATGCCCAGGGGCGAAAGTATATTGCAGCTCCAACCAATTGCGCCCCCGGAAAAATAAATAAAAATAAATAAAAATAAAAAATTGCGCCCCCTGGGGGCATGCGGTGGCTCGAGCCCCCGGAAAAATAAATAAAAATAAAAAATTTAAAAATATATATATGTGTATATATAGTAAAAGAGGTGTTAGTTAGACAAAAGTATATTGCAGCGCAATTGGTTGGAGCCGTGTAAGGGGAGACTGAGGGTCTTAAGTTCGTTTCTCCCTATTAAGCACCCATTATTCAATTTTATTAACCTCCAGAAAACCCTCTGTTGGTCCTTTTTTTTTTTTTTTTCATTTTCCCTTTCATGAACTCGTTAAAAAAAAATTGAGCCCCCCTCTAGACTGAGCCATGGCTCCGCCCCTGCTCATGCCCAAAACTCATATCTCGCTAATGTGGACTAGTGGGGATGCTTACATGATTTTTTTTTAATTTAAAAGGCATATAGCGAGATATGAGTTAGTAGGAATGCTTACATGATTTTTTTTTTTTAAATTTTAAGACATAAAAGATGTGCCCAAATTATGAAACTAGCTAGGATCCATTTTTATTTTTTATTTCATGTAATTCCAAATTCAAGATAATTATGACAGATATAACATTTGCAAAATAAAATTTGGTACTAGTTATTTTAATTTGCAAATGTTATATTTGTTACAATTATCTTTGATTTGGAATTACATGAAATAAAAAATAAAATTGGAACCTAGCTGGTTTCATAATTTGGGCACATCTTTTATGTCTTTTAATTTTTAAAAAAATCATATAAACATTCTCACTAATCCATATCTCGCTATATGCCTTTTTAATTAAAAATATTCCATGTAAGCACCCCACTAGTACACATTAGTGAGATAGGGGGTACGTGCCACCGACCGCAACTAAACCCCAAATGTGGTGATTATTTTTTTATTTTTTTAAGTCTGTGCCACTGAGTGCAACTATGCGTAAAGTTCGTGCTATTTTATGCAATTTGCCCTTTTTAAAATTGTATAAAATCAGATGTTATTTCCAAAAAAATTATCGTAAAACACCCTTGTTTCCAAAAAAAATTAGAACAAAATCACCCTTGTTTCCAAAAAGCTCCCTATTATTTGACTAAATTAAATACAAAAGTGATAAACCCACCTTTATTTTTAAAATTGTACAAAATCACATATTATTTCCAAAACTTTTATCGTAAAATAATCCTTGTTTCCAAACAAAATTAGAACAAAGGTGGGTTTATCACTAATTTTTTTTGTAGGAGGTTTGTGGTGCACGGACATTTCATACTTTGCAAAAAACAAAAAGATACTAATTTTTTTGTTTTGAATAAGCAATAATTTGGGAGGCGTCAGCTACGACTGGACCGCCAACCAATAGCGTCCTTGCGGACGAGAGCTAGAAACTCAGGATGTGTAGCCAACGGAGTCGAAGGTGCCGAACGATGAATCCTGGCTCCACCATCAGCAACAACGTTGATATCCCTAAAAATGTGTTTGAAGGAGATAGACCGAAAAGCCTGGGCCACCATCAGTGTATCAGCAACCAGCATGTCGATCTCCCACGGACAACTCCGAGCATTCTGAAGAGCATTGATGAGGGTGATGTTATCCCCTTCAACTTGAACATGCGAGAATCCAAGCTCTTTTGCACGTTATAAACTAGCATGGAGCGCCACCGCCAATGAAGCCAAAGCAGCCTCCACTCTACACCGTAGGGCATCTGCATCCATCATTATGCCCCTGCAATCTCTAATAACATAGCAAGCAACCACATTTGTCTTTCTCACCCAATCAAAATTTATTTTCATAACCCCTGTTGGTGGAGGTTCCCATCGAATGTTCTTTTTTCTTCTTGGTCGTGTTATCTTTCTGTCCTTATAATGAGGAGTCTTGACTTCCCATTTTTTGGCTTCATCCCATTTGCGGATTTGCAATTTTACATATTCTTCCCGTCTTGTTTCTGTTATTACATTAGGGTCATTAAATACTCCCTTATTTCAAAATATCCAAACACACCACCAAGTGGTCGCAAGTTTCGCTTGGTCCTTTTTATTAAGTTTCTCGAATATTTCATAGACCTTATGTTCGAATGATATTGCTTGTATATATATCATTCCTTATATTCATATCAATTTTTTGTAGGAGGTTTGTGGTGCACGGACATTCCAAAAATAAATATGTTGCGTCTTCTGTTGCTTGGTTACAAAGGTCACAAGTTTGGGGAACTGCAACCCCTCTGTTGGCCAGTCTCTGTTTAGTTGGTAATCCATTAACCATGAGTTTCCAAATAAAGTTATTAACATTTGGTAATGCATCAATTTTCCAAATCCAATCGTAGTCTAGTGACGGCCTTTGTTGGGTTCTTGTAATAAGTGTCATGGTGGCACTAGTAGTAGAGAACCATCAATTCCTACTGCTTTTCTAGTATAATCTGTCATGAATCGTATTTGTTGGGATCCTAGTCGATTCAATTTGGTCAATTATATCAGGCCGTAGTTTTTGTCGTAACTCTTGGAGATTCCATGTTCAATTTGGCGTAATGAAACTTTCTACCCGTTGTGTGTTATCAAAAGATTTCCCTGGTAAAATATGATGCTTCAAGGGGAAGTCTCCTACCCAACAATCCTCCCAGAAACGAATAGAGTGTCCATTTCCAATTTGCCAACATAGTCCTTTGCAGAATTCTTGTTTAATGTTCATTAATTGGTTCCACTGCCATGATGCTCCTAGTTTCTTTTTGTATTCATAGAGTGTCTTTTCTTTCATGTATTTTGCTTTAACCAACTTAACCCAAATGTTATGCGGTTCAGCTAATATTTTCCAAAGTAGTTTCATTTGTAGTGCTTTGTTCATATCTTTTGATTTCCTTATTCCAAGCTCTCCAAAAGCTTTTGGTCTGCAAATTTTATCCCATCCAACTAGTGGTTTGTAGTGTCTCTCTTTGTTCTAGAGAAAGGTGTGATTTATTTGATCCAGTTCTTGGTGAATTTGTGCTGGGAGCATGAAGCTTTGCATGACATAATTTGATTTGGTGGCTAGGTTCGCTTTAATTAGGACTGAACGCCCTTAGTGAGAAAGAAAATTTCCTTTCCATTTCGTCAGCTGATTAGTTGTTTGACCTAATGTGTCCTCAAATGTTTGTCTATTTATTCTCCCGTTTATAATCGGACACCCTAAATACTTGTCCAAAGTTTGTTGGTTGGGGATTTGAAGTATTTTTTGTATATTTGTTTCTGTGGATCTGTTACTCCAAATGTGGTTTGGAAGGCAGACTTATGAAAATTTACCTTCTGACCAGAGATAGTACAATACTCATCAATGATTATCTTTATTTTGGTACAAGATTCTTCGGACACTTTTCCAAAAATCATGATGTCATCAGCAAATGACAAGAATGGGATCCGGGGTCCATGTCTAATGGGTTCAAATCCAACACTAGTGCCATTTAATTCACACTGATGTTGGAGTTTTCTTTCCAGTATTTCAGCTGAGATGATGAAAACCTATTATTTTCCAAAACAATACTCCCTCCGTAACGAAATAATTGACCTTTTGACCTCCGTAACAAAAAGTCACTAATTAATTTCCAAAATAATATATAACACCTATTGTTTTTCAAAATAATATTTAACACCTACTATTTTCCAAAACAATACTCCCTCGTAACGAAATAATTGACCTTTTGACCACTTTTTCTTGTAACAAAATATTTGTCCATTTGAACCTAATTAATGACAAAATTTTCTTATTTTATCAATTAATCTCATTAATTGTATTTGATCTCCAAGATATTCTATTAATACTCAAACTTCCCATACTATTCTTTTTTTTTTTCCATTGGTGAATTTTTTTTCCACATTATTTATTTGCTAAATTTTTAAATATTCTACTTTCTAATTGTAGGTTCCTTAAGAAGTGTGAAATGTGATTGATCAATTTAACGAAATGATTAATTAGAATTTTATTGAAAAAGAAAAGTAAAGTTTATTTGTTTCATTTTCTTTTCTTATAAAATAAAAATAAAATAAAAGATTAATGATTCTAATCTTGTTAGGTTTTATGTATTCCAAACGAAAGAAATTAATAACACTTTCTTTTGTGCATTTTTTAAAGAAGAAATTTGGCTCAGGCCTTTGAGCCATATTGAAATTGTCCTAAAGTCTTGCCTTTGCTATTAAATGTCCAAAAAATTTCATAATACCAAAACTACCCTCATTTTATTTTATTCATCCGTCCCGGTTGTCCCTCCGTCTTCAGACTTTTAGATCCCAAACCCATTCCCGTCCTCAGCTGCGACGAACTCCTCCTAACATTCCAGTCCCCGTCGACGACGAAATCCTCCTTCCCATTCCAGTACTCCTCGGCGGCGAACTCCCTCCCGGACTTCATCTTCTGAAGGAAGCTACTGTAGAGGCGGTACATTCGGAGAAGGTTGTACAACTCTCGGCGGTGGCAAACTCCTCCTTCCAATCCAGTCCCCGTCGACGGCGAAATCCTCCTTCCCATTCCAGTCCTCGTCGGCGGCGAAATCCTCCTTCCCATTCCAGTCCTCGTCGGCAGCGGAGTCCCTCCCGGACCTCGTCTTCTGAAGGAAGCTACTCATACCGGAGAACACAGTACAACTCTCGAAGTGGTGGATTCGATTCCTATCAAAGTGCTAGATGGATACAACAATTATGGAAAACGCTTCACTTACACATGGGTAAGCATTCCCACTCACCTTTTTGGTATAATTAACGGGAAAAAGCAATCACACAAAACTAAGTCAATCATTGTAGTTTTATTCTTACAACTAGCATTAATGCCTTATTCTCGTCTTTTGATGTAAATAATACACCATATTTTAACAAATTACAAACCCTAACTACCTTCCCATGCAATATGCATGCAAATTACATATATGTATTAACTTATACTTAATTTCATGCGGTATTTTTTTATAACTAGTCTATTCATCATTTTTTTAAAATTTTATACTTTCATCCGTTGTATAATGTTAAGTCCCCAACTACTTAATCCGTTATATTTTTTTAGGGTTAATCCGTTATTTTTTTTGAACAAAGGGTTAGTAAGTGTTGTATAATTTACATAGATCATATATATAATATAAGTTTATAGGCACCTAATTTATTACGACATGAACTTAACTAAATATAAGTTAGATCATACATATAATATTTTTTGGTAAGAATATCACATAGCAAGATTCTTATATCTACATAGAATGACCATATATCTCAAAGAAAGAATGTTTACCGAAAATAAATTGAAGAAAGATATTAATCATATGAAGGGAGATTAAGACAACTGATCTTCCACTTCCACATCCATTACTGCGTTTGAAGTACATTGCACAAATCTTTTCCTCTTCCGTCTCTTCCACTTCCACATCCATTACTATGTTTGAAGTACATTGTACAAATCTTTTCGTCTTCCGGCGGCAGTTACGTTGCACATTCTCCCTTGCATTGTTCTTCATATATAGATCAATCTCATCCTCCCTTACCATCGATAGTAAGTTGCAATGGATCAAGGTAGATATGTTAGGGCAAGGAAACCAGAGGTATTTACCCTACAAACACTACCATGCGTTCTCATATTGGAGATTGTCGGTCGAGTCACAAGTTAATCTATAGTGGATGTCTTCAATTTACGGTTAAGGTATTGTCTATAGTTGATGAAATTGCCTCCACTTTTTATTTCGTTATTTGATGCATTTGCAAAAAAAATTTGATTTACTTAATTGTGATGCAGTTGCAAAAGTTTTGATTTGGTTGAAAAACATAATTATGTCCTTGAGAAGATGGCAATTGCAAACCTGGATGAATTGAGAATTTCGCTTATAGCCGCATCGAGAAATGATAGTCATGCTAGAAGTTTTTTAAAACAATGCATCAACGCGGGAAACCCGGAGGCACTCTTTCAGCAAGGAATGGTAAGATGGTCTATTGTACCTCATAGCTTGATAGTGGATCATTGGTTCAGTGTGTGTGCTTGATCATAGGTAGAGAGCTCACATTGTCTAATATATTTCATTCATAAACTTGTTATATAGATTGAATATTTCATTTCAAATTGCAGGTTAAATTCTTCACAGAATGTGATCACGATGCAGGCATTCAAATTCTTCTAAAGGCATCGGAGTTGGGACACGACGTGGCAAGTTATGCTTGTGGCATACATATGTATTGTTGGGGATCTGAAGAGCTCAAACCCAAAGGTTTTGCATTACTTAATAGTGTGAAACATAAGTTGGGCTATAAAATAATTTTGTGTCGCCTAAGAGTTGCTGATCTATTTGACAATGTCGTAATTACTCGAAGACTTCCCTTCAACTGGAAGCAGAACACATGTTCAAATATCACCAATGGAACATCACTTCGGAGTTGTTAAAGATCACGCCCCTGGAAAGCAATGCAACTCCTTGTTGAACATAAAGAATATGGTCTTGCTTGTGAGATGTGCACGTGCAGAATTGAATGTACGGCGATCGAGGTTATTATACCGTGGATTACACGAAATATGGTGGAATAACAAATTGCTTAAGTTTGCTGGATAGTTTTGAACATATTGCTTAAGTTTGGTGTTGGACTTGGAATATCAATTTTTTCTAAAAAAAAAATTAATGTGTTATTATAACATATAAAGAGTGATGTATTGAAGGTAGTCTATATGATATTTTATTATGATATATACTTTTATATATAGAGAGATATTTTTTTATACACATTACTTTGTTTAGCGATAAAATAGTTTTGTTTGATGAAAAAAAAACTAGGAGGATCTACACGACACTGCGATAAAATAATTTTGTTTGATGAAAAAAAAAAACAGGAGGACCTAAAGATTATAAAAAATATATGATCAATTGAGATTGTTTACCAAAAATAAAAATTGAAGAAAAGGGTTAGTAAATGTTAATCCGTTATTTTTTTTTGAACAAAGGGTTAGTAAGTGTTGTATAGGGTTAATCCGTTATACGTATAATATTTTTTGGTAAGAATATTACATAACAAGATTCTTATATCTACATAGAAAGACCATATATATCAAAGAAAGATTGTTTACCGAAAATAAATTGAAGAAATATATTAATCATATGAAGTAAGGGCGATTAAGACCACGACAGTTACGATTGAAAATCTTTTGCTCTTCCTCTTCCACTTCCACATCCATTATTGCGTTTGAAAATCTTTTGCTCTTCCTCTTCCACTTCCACGCACCCCTAGTTGTAGGTAGGCTGAAAAGTGAAGATTCCTATGCATAAACCTAGATTCAAAGTATGATGGAAGGGTTGAAGATACCCTGATTCAAAGTATCGATTCCCCTGCATACGTCTTTTCCTCTTCCGGTGGTAGTTACGGTATGATGGAAGGGTTGAAGATGCCCCGATTCAAAGTATAACACCTCAACCCCTTGTATAAAATGAATGCCTACCCTCCTCAGGCCTCCCTCCCTTTGATTCCATCACTGCATCGCCCTAAATTATCACTCACAAATTCAAAATCACTCACAAATTTTAAATGACAGAGATGATCAACAAACCTTACCCATGGAGCAATTGGACAACCGAGGAGACAAAGAACATTTTGGTGTTGTAGGTTCAATATAGGGCCACCGAATGAGCAATTGGTGTTATCCGGAGGAGATTTCTCCACCAATATGGGATAGTTGCAAGGGAATTTGTCATCAAACAAAAGATCATGCACATTAGAGAGGATTACATGGTGTGGCTGTCTATCTGTGAAGACACAAAAGTGGATGTACAACTCCACAATTGTGAGGTGAAGGCACCAGACTCCTGGTGGATTGGAAAGCTGGAGAAGGCAAACAAGGTAATGTTATGGACTTTTCCCATTGTAAGTTCCATTGTAAATTCAAATCACCCAACCTTGATTAGAGAGTTCAATAACAACTCAATGAGAAATGTTGCATTTCATACCGGAAAAATGGATTACAATCGAGTTTTTATACTTGGTTTTATGGTTTAGTTACAAAACAGTTTATAGATTCGACAAAACACTTTGACTGTAAGATTCCTCAAAACAAAATTACACTTTCTGAGTGTACAGATTGGTTCGGCCAAAATGCCCCATTTAGGCGGCCCATTATTGAATGCAGTTAGAAGAAGGCTAAGCATTGTTAGGAGAGTTAGTTAAGCTAAGAAGAGTGTAACCCGAGTATAAAAGCTTGGTTGTATACATCATTTGTCAATTAAATCAACTTATATAGTTATATTCTTTTAACTTCGTGTTTCAATTTTTTTTTTTGTAGTAACACCACTCATACAAGTTGATCAAGGAAGGGGGTATGACGGGAGAGATTGTGGACCTTTGCGCCACCTTGTTCTATGAACAAGAAGAGTCCGAAGATCTGTCGTATGGTCACTACACGTCCACGGGTGAGAGCGCTGTCGAAGGACATTTTGATGACATCGACAGCTTGGTGCATGAGGGAGATGGCATGGACGGTTCACCATAAAGATCTGCAAAGGGGAAGACTTCCAAAGTTTATTTATGCATGTTATGGATGTTTAGTTTCATGGCAGAACAATGAGGTTTGTGGTTTCCAAAATTGTTGTTGATTTTTATGACTGTTTTATGAGGAAGTTTTATGATGTCGTTTTATGAAGTACTTGTTTGAAAAGTCTTGCATTACCTTGAGGGTAGTTAAATCCTGCTGTTTTATGAATGTGTTATTAGTTCAATAATCTTACATCACTTCTATATTTAAAAGGTAGTTGATCAAATACCTGTATGCAGAAAGTTTGAAGTCCACCTTAAGTGTATCTGGAAGTAAAAACCATTACAAGTTGTCACAATCTTTTCACCAGCAGATTACAAACCATTAACAAGTCATTAGATTAGAAGTCCTTACAAAATGCAGTTACTAAACAAGTCATTAGATTAGAAGTCCTTAAAAAATTAACAAGTCATTAGATTAGAAGTCCTTACAAAATGCAAACTGTCACAAGCTTTACAACAGCATATTTCCACATTAGAAGTTACTAAACATCCCACAGGAAGGCATATTTGTCTTGGCCATACCATATTGCATCCCCGGTGTGATACTCCAAATGCGGTCGCAGATAATAGACAAGACAACGCTTTCTATCACCAGTCAATGGAAAGAAAACTTCAAACCTCTTGGTTCTCCTGCTGACATCGACCTTGGTGATCTCGCCTGACCAATAACCGCCTTCGTGCCAGGCATCGACTTCGTCACCAATCTCATAATCATTGAATTCCCCAGTAGGTGGTGTAGGACACAGTAGGCAGCCTGGAACAACGTCTCCGAGAGGTTTGTCGATGTCCTCTTCCTTGAATAACAAATCATACTGAACCAAAGAGTGTGTCTGCCAGTACCTCTCGACGATATAGCCAGGGTAGTAGGATCCCAAAAAGTCTTTCTCCGCACCTATCACTTCTATCCATGATCCATCAAATCAATGCAAGTCTTGGAATTCTACAACTCATAAAGAATTCCAAATTTGTTATTATCTATAATCTAATTTGGTACTGAAAGTGCCTATGAACTAACTTTAACTAACATATCACTCACATTCAGGAACTTCGATTTCCTCAGAGTTGTGTGACTCCAAGCCCTCAGATTCAGAATCTATGTTGATTGGTTGGTCTGGTGCTGCCATATCAAAACTGTTGTAGTGCATCAAGATAAAAAAAATATGTTGATTACGAATCAAACAATTTGATTGAAAACACAAACGTGAAGCATACAACAAATGGATAAATAAGAACATACCACATATGAAGTGAAAAAGCATAAAATGGATCTTAGTATGAATGACATACTCTATCATGAGGTTTGTGGTTTTAAAACCCTAATAAAACATTGTACGGTTTGTGTCATAACCTTATAATAACCCTTAACATTTATAGTTGATCTGTATAATTCATAAGTTACATTTGAGTCTAGGGTGTGGTTTAGGCAGTAGTTGTATAACATTTTTAACATCCTCAGCTGATAATCATCATTAGTTGAACTCTAATTTCACAGTATAAGATATGATTAAACTGATCTCCAACAAACCTCAAGCGATTGAACTCTAATTTCACCAAAGAATTCTAATATAAACTGGATCTCAAGAAATGTAACCCAAAATTAGATTGATTCCCAGCAAACCTCAAGCAATGGAACTCTAATTTCACCAAAGACAAAACTATAAACGACAATTGAACTCTAATTTCACTAAAGACAAAACTATAAACTGCAATTGAACTCTACTTTCACCAAACACAAAACTATAAAGTGTAGTATGTCAGGGAAAATACACCAAAGACAAATCTGAAAAAAAATGAAAATCCCTTAAAATCCAAATGTCAATATATGCCTAATGAAATCCAACCCAAAACAATATGTCCCCAAATCCTCTATCAATCCAATTTCCAATACCTAACGCAAAATCTTCAATCCAAATGCCAATATATTCCCAAATCACTAAATTTACAAACCCTAAACTTGAAATATAACCCAAACATATTATGATTCTACTAATCTAAACTGGTTCTCAACTCAAGAAACTGAAATTAAAAACAAATTAGAAGTTCAAACACAGAACTTGTAACCTGGAGAAGAAGCGCTGAAGAGGTGTGGCTCTGTGGCAGTCGACGACGGTGACGCTATGTAGTCTGTTGTAGAGTTCACCGGCGACGATGATGGCGGATAGGAGAGGAAGCAACTCCAAATCTCCTTCAAACCCTAATCGCCCCCTTTTTCTCTCCCTCCCTCGCAATACGCAGTTTGTATCGCCTCCCTTTTCCGTTTTACCTTTAATGGTTTTTTAATTTTTAAAAAAAGAAATGAAAATAATTAAATAACACATAAAACCCTGTCGGGGCTTCCCTTTAACTTCTCCCCCCCCCCCCCCCTCCCTCCTTGTTCTTTTTTTTTTCAATTTAACCCATGGTAATCTCAATTTAATATAAAGAGATTGATCCTGCTAAAAAAACCACATGATTTCTCAATAAAAAAAACATCCCATTACATTTTCAACAACATTATCACAACCATTACAAACATCAAACCAATGACAATTTTGAGTAAAAAATTCTCTACTTGCAACACATTTAAGCTCTCCATAGCACCCCGAACATTCGATGTACTTGGTGTAGCTTCGTCGACCCAATAGAAAAAGTCACAATGTTGTCCAACCTTCCACAATGGACACCTATAAAATTGTCTACCGACATTCTCTCCTCTCTTACAAGTTTGTATGGAGGCAGAGCGGCCATGACGGCACGTAATCGAGGACGGTGCATTCAACATTCCTCTTTGCCGGGAAATCGTAATCCGAGAAGAATCACTGCAAGCTTGTTGCACAGACATACATACGATAATTGTGAATTTGCACTCCGAGAAGAAACAATTGTGAATCGCTGCAAGGCTGTTGTTTAATAGGGTGAATTTGCTCAAATTAAAAAAAAAACAATTTTGCCTAAATATTATATTGACTGTAGATGTTGTTTAATCCAACGGTCAATATGGTGATCCAACGGTCAATATATATTGCCTAATTAGAAACCAATGAGCAACTGCTCATTTAATATGAGTTTTTAAATTTTCTTTTATTTTCTACACCTTTTGTTTCAATTTTGATTTCCACATATTTTGTGATAAATTTGAATTTATATTTGATTCATTTTGTTTAAAATTAAACTTAAGTTTAAAATTAATGTGTTATAATGTTGGTATAGAAATTGATGTTTAAAATTAAACTTAAGTTTATTTTCATTTGATGTTAAAAAAATCTCGAATAACTAAAAAAAGGAGTATTTGAAATGAATATAAGTTTAAAATTAATATAAATATAAGTTTAAAATTAAGTTGGTCTCAATTACTTAGTTCGATTCTTGTTGGTCTCAATTTTTTTTTTTTTTTTTTTTTTGCATTTCACTCAATTTGGCTAAATCTCTTCTTTTTCACTCAATTGGTTTTTGCATTTAAAAAAATGGAATATGAATATTATGTAGAGATATAACAAACTGACATTCATGTTTTAGTATCTTTTTTTTTGGATGGAATATATATTGGCATTATCTATAAATGTAGTACATATATACTATATTTATACCATCTTGTATTAACATGAATGTTAATGAGATCGGGACTCTAGGATCGAACCATAGCTCAATGCTCATCCGCGAACCATAAGATCATATATCACTCATCCGTGAACCTTAAGATCACTGGTACCTAAACCCAAACGGTTGTTTGAGTTGATATTAGTGGTCGGAATCCTCGTTCGACACAGTCTCGGGCATCAAACCTCTTACCCTACAACTAGGGATGGCACGGTAGGGTACCGTGGGAAATTTTTGATTACCACGTACCGTACGGATACCATTCGGTATGTAATTTTTCCTACCACGTTCCAACCTAAATTGTCGGTAACCGCAATGGTTGATACCGAAAGTGTCGGTTACCGAACATCGGTACCGTGGTTACCAACAGAACAAAATTCAATTTTCATTTACGTGTTTTAATATATGGTAACTAATCGGTACCGACGGTATCGATAGTTCTGACAACATTGAAATACCGAATCAAATGCGTTGAACAAAATACAAAAATCAAATGATTAATTCAATTCTTCTCTCGTTAACAGTTCAAGGACTTGATTCAACTACTTAACAAAAATCAGATGCTTGAGCAGATCTGATTCCAAGAGGTCCGAGGCTCGCACCTCTTCCTCGTGCACCCCTTCTACTGTAGTGAGTCTTCCCAACGAACCTCGAGTTTGACCCATTTCACTGGTTTGAAGGCTGAAGCGAGATTAAAATGAAATCTTATATTGATAGATATGAGATTGAAGGGAGATCGATAGATCGAAAACTTACTTCGGTTGAGTAGTTGAGACTTGAGAGCGAATCGAGACGTGAGAGAGCCTTGTCAATCGGCCGTGGAGGGAGATGACCGGAGGCGGAGATCCAGGTGTGGCTGCTAGGGCTGGGCTGGCGGCGGGACCTGCGAAGAAGAAAGAAGAAGATGCGATATGTAATTAGGGATTAGGGAACAAACACTAATGTATTGTTTTTTTAGAAACAAATAATAATAATTTAATTATTTAAGGGATGGCACTGCTGCACACTCCGCACATGTATGTAATTAGGGAATAAGTAATTTTTTTTTAAATATATATATATATATATATATTCGGTACCACGAGATTTGAATTTTTATTACCGTGTACCGTACCGATAATGTTCGATACCGATGTTTCGGTTACCGATTACGTGGTACCAAACTTCTTTTGGTACGGTTGGTAATCGGTTGGTACAGTAATTTTTGTACCACCACCCAACCCTACCTACAACCTTTATCCAAATAACCAAAGTGGCTTAATTCAACATTTTCACTATCAAACTCAAATGTGTAATTTTAAACTTACCCATAAAAGTTAAAACATACTGAAAATAAATTATTATAATATCATTCCAACCCAAATATTTAAGATTTTTTCTAAACTTACTAATTTAAATTAAAGTTGTATCACATCTAAACTTATACCTATATAAGATAAAAAAAACTTAAGTGGCCAATATATGACCATCTTATATATGTGAATAGTTTTCATACACAAACACATTTTAGTAGAGGGAGTTTAGGGTTTAGGTTTTATGGTTTACGGTTTAGGGTTTATGGTTTATGAGTGATATGGGATATATATAAAACGCCGTTGAACATATCAATGTAATCTATCATAGCTCCATTGGTAAAACCTCTATGCAAACATGCAATTGCCCCATGTTCAAACCTCTATCCCTTCATTTTTTTAAACAAGTTAACCACTTTTAAATTTTTGTTTAACCTCGATTTGGGAGTTCATTTTGAATTTGGCCGGATGGATATGGAAAGAGGGAGGGAGTAAGGCGGCTTGAGGGATCTAATCTTCCATTATTATTGTATTGGAAATAACCACTTTGGATATAGCAAAAGCTAAAAGATTTTCATTGGTCAATATATATTTTTCTTTCAATTGTTTTTTCCACACATTTAGATTTTCAAATATTGAAGGAAAAAATGTTGAGTTGTGGAAGGAAAAAAAAAGGGAGATTATGAAAAATTATGAAAATATATTAATTCAAAATTAGTTATATGAGGTAGAATATATATTGGAATCATCTAATGGAAAATCCAAAATAACGTATACGTTATTATTACTATTATTATTATTATTTTATTATAAACTTCCTTCTATTAACCAATTACTATTTACAACAAATTAGTGGGTAGCCGAGATACTATCTGGGCACCCACTCCCCTAGCAATAATAAAACCGAGTCTAGTGAAAACATAAGCGACACCACGAGCCCCGACATCATGAGATGCGGAGAATTTCAGAATCCCTTTCAGCAAAGCAACAACATCCATATCTATCTCTCCCAACGAAGAGAAGGATAAGGGTAGGAAACCATAACCAGCCGTCGTGCACAAATCTCGATACTTCGCACACTTGCGCTAAGCAGTAGTAACAATAGCGCGACCGGGCACAAAGTTAGCCATCCGAGACTGAGTCAAGGGGGAGGATCTCGTCAGATCGACACACACATCCCGCCCACTGTCCCAGGAATAAAGGAACAAATATGCCGGACGAAAGGGCTTATCCTGCCCATTAACCAAGCCGATATCAACCTTTTTACCAGCAGAAATCCCTACCGTGTAGCAGAAATCCAGTAAGGTGTCTCGCACAAGGTTATTATTATTATTATTATTATCATTTTGCATACGCATATTTTGGATTACGTAAAGAGGGAGGGGTTTCGGAAAAAAAAAATAGTTTTGTTGATTTGTATACGTTGGTCATTTTATTTATGTATACTAAATGGGTAGTGATTGGAACAATTAATTCCTACTAGCTAAATTGGTCTTAGGTATTCTCAATCTTTCTCTGAGACTCTTAGTTTGATTCTTGTTGGTCTCAATTTTTTTTACATTTCACTCATTTTGGCCAATTCTCTTCTTTTTCACTCAATAGGTTTTTGCATTAAAAAAAATGGAATATGAATACGATGTCGAGATATAACAAAGTGACATTCACGTTTTAGTATCTTTTTTTTTTTTGGATGGAATATATATTGGCATTATCTATAAATGTAGTACATATATACTATATCTGTACTATCTTGTATTAACATGGGTGTTAATGAGATCGGGACTCTAGGATCGAATCATAACCCAATGCTCATCCGTGAACCATAAGATCATATATCACTCATCCGTGAACCTTAAGATCACTTGTACCTAAACCCAAACATTTGCTTGAGTTGATATTAGTGGTCAGAATCCTCGTTCGACACAGTCTTGAACATCAAACCTTTTACCCTACAACCTTTATCCAAAGAACCAAAGTGGCTTAATTCAACATTTTCACTATCAAACTCAAAAGTGTAATTTTAAACTTACCCATAAAAGTTAAAACATACTGAAAATAAATATAATATCATTCCAACCCAAATATTTAATATTTTTTTCTAAACTTACTAATTTAAATTAAAGTTGTATCACATCTAAACTTACACCTATATAAGGTAAAAAAAAATCTTAAGTGGACAATATATGACCATCTTATATATGTGAATAGTTTTCATACACAAACACATTTTGGTAGATGGAGTTTAGGGTTTAGGGTTTAGGGTTTAGGGTTTAGGGTTTACGGTTTAGGGTTTATGGTTTATGGGTGGTATGGGATATATATAAAACGTTGTTGAACATATCAATATAATCTATCATAGCTCTATTGGTAAAACCTCTATCCAAATATGCAATTGCCACAGGTTCGAACCTCTATCCCTTCATTATTTGAAACAAGTTAACCACTTTTAAATTTTTGTTTAACCCGGATTTGGGATTTCATTTTGGATTTGGCCGGATGGATATGGAGGGAGGGAAGGAGGTGGCTTGAGGGATCCAATCTTCCATCATTATTGTCTTGGAAATAACCACTTTGGATATAGGAAAATCTAAAAGATTTTCATTGGCCAATATATATTTTTCTTTCAATTATTTTTTCCACACATTTAGATTTTCAAATATTGAAGGAAAAAATGTTGAGTTGTGGAAGGAAAAAAAAAGGGAGATATAGGAGTTTACAAAGAACGTATACGTTATTAGGTAGAATATATCTTGGAATCATCTATAGCAAAATCCAAAATAACGTATACGTTATTATTACTATTACTATTATTATTATTATTATTATTATTATTATTATTATTATTATTATTATTATTATTATTATTATTATTATTAAAATATAGAAGTTTACAAAGAATTAGTGGGGAGCCGAGCGACAATCTGGACCCCCACACCTTTAGCAATAGAAAATCCAATCCTAGTGAAAATATGAGCTGCATTATGAGCCCCTATATCGTGAGCTTGAACAAATTTCTGGATCCTCTTTAGAAGGCCTATAGCGTCCGCCTCAAGTTCCCCCAATGCAGAAAAAGGAAAGGGTATGAACTAGACCTGTCAAACGGGTCATTCGGGTCGGGTTCGGGTCCGGTCACTTCGGGTTTCGGGTAAAACGGGTCTCGGGTAAAACGGGTTTCGGGTTTTTCGGGTTGATTCGAACTCGGGTTTGATCGGGTTTCGGGTCGGGTTCGGGTCGATTTCGGGTTTGTCAAATTTTTCTTTTTTAAATTAAAAAAATCATTATTTGATAATTTTGTTATAAATTTTAATTATATATATATAAAATAATTATATATAATTATAAATCAACCGGGTCAAAATTACCGGGTCAATCTGGTCAACGGGTCGAAACCCAGATTACCCGAAAAATTTCGGGTTTTTCGGGTTCGGGTCGAAAAAAATTTTCGGGTCAAAATTTTCGGGTTCGGGTCGGAAAATTTTCGGATCGGTCGGGTCGGGTCACCGGGTCGGGTTGTGTTTAGACAGGTCTAGTATGAACCCATAACCAATGGTATTACACTTATCTTGATAATTGACCCGCTTTCGACGAGCTGCCTCGACCACCACCTGTCCTGGAACAAAATCAACCATCCCAGATTGCGTCAAAGGGGATAACCCAGTCAAGTCAACACAAACATCCATCTCTTCATCCCACGCATAAAGAAGCATGTCCGCAGGACGGAGGGGGTTCCTGTCTCCCCCACACAGGCCAATACCAACCTCTTTACCAGCTGAGATCTCAGAACGATAACAGACATTCACCAAAGTGTCACGAACAACATTACGACAATGTTTAATCCCCACAATACCAGCACACGACACAACATGATCACAAAAAATGTCTCCCTCAAATACCTTGGAGCAAGCAGAACAAGGCACAACGATACGTCTTACCATTCATAGTCTGACCCACCCCTGAGATGGGGACAACCCTAAGCCAATCAGCAATATGGTCTTGATGTTGAGAACACCACAAAACCATCTGACGCGGTGATAAGGAAAAGGTATTCTCTGCATCTTTCGTAATCCGTGTGAAATATATGTCTGCCAGTTTCTTCATGAGTTTGGGGGCAGCGATCTCACTTGGATTACTCAGAATATCATTCCCTACCTTTGTATTTAAGACACGCACGACGTCATTGAAGGGATACCAGGTGGTGTGAAATTAGTATGCTGGAGAAGCTTAATCTGCAGGCTAGCTGATTGCAACCGCGAAGCTAGAAAAGAATAAAAGAGAGCGTCACCTGCAGAATAAACACCGAGGCCCCCAAACCTGGAGCGCAATGTTGAGAGCCTCCACTGCCAACTGCCAAAACCCAGCCCAGAAGTAGTGATAATACGTTATAGGGAGTGTCGAAGGGCTAGATCAAACTTAAGCTGAGCAGACTCGAAGGCACGAGGCGGGCAAGTACTCAAAGCAAAATAAAGTTTGGAGACCCCAGTACAAACACGCAGCAACAATAGCTCACATTGCGGATCCCCAATCTTAGCAACTGCATCCATAAGTGCGATCTTTTTGTCCACTCTCTTCATCACAAGCTTGCTACTGAACACAGAACTAACACTGGCGGGTCCACCAAAGAGCTTAACCCCATGCGGTGGCTTAGCAAGGTTAGGTGGAAAAACATCAGCCAGCCTACTCCTCGGATCCTCTCTCGGCCAAAAGATTTCAGTTTTATCAACATTGAGATGTAGACCATAACTCGGTCCATCCTCAATAATCATCTGCAATACCTTCCCAATGACCAGAGTATATCCAACAATAGTACCGTCATCCAAATACCAAGACTGAAACGTATACCAAATTTTGCGCACTAATGGATGCAAAACTAATGCAGATAGTAAAGGACCGAGAGGATCCCCTTGCTGCACCCCCTGGCAAGACCAAAGAGTATGATCACCATAATACAACCTAGCTGGATTGGAGTAGCAAAATTCAACCCAACGACAAATTGCAGGGCAATGAGTCCGGATTTCACGAATCATAACTTCCCGATCAACCATATTGAAAGCATTTTTAAAGTCCACCAGCAACATAGTAAGACCCTCCTCATTACCATGCTCTTCAACTAAGCGATTCATAGCATGAAGAATGACCTCACCCCCGCCCGACACTCCTACCCTAAACTGAAAGTCATCCAAATAACCACTCAAGGAATGCCTAATCAAGGAGGCACTAACCTTGGAAACCAAATGCCTCCAGATCGTACCCATAGCAATGGGGCGAATACCTCCTCCCGGCTTAACAAGCGGTGTGAGAGGCGCAGTAGCAATGTATTCGCCTAAAACCTTAGGACACTTCCCCTCTAAAAAAAGATTAACCACCTGGATAATAGCATCGACTAATTCATCGTAAACATAAACCGCAACCCCACTCAAGCAATCCATAAGATGTTGAGCACGCAAACCATCTCTACCACATGATGTACCACGAGAAATTAGTGGGTAGCCGAGATACTTCCTTCTAGTGGGTAGCCGAGATACTATCTAGGCACCCACTCCCTTAGTGATAATAAAACTGAGTCTAGTGAAAATATAAGCGGAAGCACGAGCCCTGACATCTTGAGATACGGAGAAATTCTGAATCCGCTTCAGCAAAGCAACAACATCCGTATCTAACTCTCCCAACGAAGAGAAGGAGAAGGGTAGGAAACCATAACCAGCCGTCGTGCACAACTCTCGATACTTCACACACTTGCGCTGACTAGTAGTAACAACAGCGTGACCGGGCACAAAGTCAGCCATTCCAGACTAAGTCAAGGGGGAGGATCCCGTCAGATCGACACACACATCCCGCCCACTATCCCAGGAATAAAGGAGCAAATCCGCCGGACGAAGGGGCTTATCATGCCCATCAACCAAGACGATATCGACCTCCTTACCAGCAGAAATCTCTGCCCTGTAGCAGATATCCAATAAAGTGTCGCGCACGAGGATATTATTATTATTATTATTATTATTATTATTATTATTATTATTATTATTATTTTATTATTATTATTATTATTATTATTATTTTGCATTTGAATATTTGGGATTACGTACAAAGGGAGGGGTTTCGGAAAAAATTAGTTTTTGTTGAGTTGTGTAGGTTGGTCATTTTATTTATGTATACTAAATGGGTGGTGATTGGAACAATAAAGTCCTCAATATTTCCCTTAGACTCTTAGTTCGATTCTTTTTAGTGTCAATTTGTTTTTTGCATTTCACTCAAATTGGCTAAATCTCTTCTTTTTCACTCAATGGGTTTTTGCATTAAAAAAATGGAATATGAATATTATGTAGAGATATAACAAAGTGACATTCATGTTTTTGTGTCTTCTCTCTCTTTTTGGATAGAATATATATATAAGCATTATCTATAAATGTAGTACATATATACTACCCCCTCCGTTAATTAAAACTTCATATTTTACTATTCACGCACGCTTTTTGAGGTGTTAAAAACTATATAAAATATTAACTTTTTTAATAATTTTTTTTAATAATTTCATACTCATTACAATTAAGTTTGAATTCATAAAAACAAATATATAAAAATATTAATATTTTATGTAGTTTTTATCATTCTAAAAAAGTGTGCATGAATAGTAAACGACAAGTTTTAATTAACAGATGGTGTATATGATTATCTATACTATCTTGTATTAACATGGGTGTTAATGAGATCGGGACTCTAGGATCGAATCATAACCCAATGCTCATCCGCGAACCATAAGATCATATATCACGCTTACTAATTTAAATTATTATAATATCATTCCAACCCAAACATACTGAAAATAAACTTACTAATTTAAATTAAAGTTTATCACATCTAAACTTATACCTATATAAGATAAAAAAAACTTAAGTGGCCAATATATGACCATCTTTTTTATATGTGAATAGTTTTCATACACAAACACATTTTGGTTGAGGGAGTTTAGGGTTTAGGTTTTATGGTTTATGGGTGGTATGGGATATATATAAAACGCTGTTGAACATATCAATGTAATCTATCATAGGTCAATTGGTAAAACCTCTATCCAAACATGCAATTGCCCCAAGTTCAAACCTATATCCTTCTTTTTTGAAACAAGTTAACCACTTTTAATTTTTTTTTACCCGGATTTGGGATTTCATTTTGAATTTGGCCGGATGGATATGGAGGGAGGAAGGGAGGTAGGTGGCTTGATGGATCCAATCTTCCATAATTATTGTCTTGGAAATAACCACTTTGGATATAGAAAAAGCTAAAAGATTTTCATTGGTCAATATATATTTTTCTTTCAATTGTTTTTCCACACATTTAGATTTTCAAATATTGAAGGAAAAAATGTTGAGTTGTGGAAGGAAAAAAAAAAGGGAGATTATGAAAAATTATGAAAATATATTAATTCAAAATTAATTATAAGAGGTAGAATATATCTTGGAATCATCAATAGGAAAATCCAAAATAACGTATACGTTATTATTACTATTATTACTATTGTTATTACTATTATTATTATTGTTGTTGTTGTTGTTGTTGTTGTTGTTGTTATTATTATTATTATTATTATTATAGTAAACCAAATTACACAAAGTTGGTTGGAAGCCTCGTAACAAATTGGGCTCCAACACCTTTCTGAATAGCAAAACCAACTCTATGAAAGATAAAATCGCCTTTAACAGACCCACTATCATGACTATTCGTACCTAGCTGAACCCCCTTTAGGAAACAGATAGCATCACCCCCCAACTCCCCAAAGGTGGAGAATGCAAATGTCATGAAGCAGTACCCCTTAGCCGCACAAATATCAGTATACTTTCTCTCCTTCCTTTCTGTTGCTTGAGAGACTGCCTTGCCAGGTACAAAGGAGTCATTGGCTTTGGTTGTGAACGACAACGCCCCTACTACATCAACACAAGTGTCTCTACCATTGTCCCACCCATACACTAACAAATCACCCGGCCTCAACTCAACACCATCATCACTGCTCATACCTGTATGTGCTTCCTTCTGAACCACGATGCCTGCTTTAAAACAAATGTTCGCTAAAACATCTCGGACCATATTGTGTCGATGTTTAGTCCCTATGCCCCTACTGCAATGTAGAGCATGATCTCCAAAAGGATCCATCCTATCAAGTTCACAACGGGGACAAGTTGGATAACCACTAAACATAGGAATTGAACGATGGTACTGCAGGACAGAACGATATTGTCGCGATGGCATGGTCTGGGCAAGCCCCTCAATAGGAGTGGCCAACAGAAAATCTTGTGCTCTTTCTCCTCTCACAACCTGTAAAATGTGTAACTGTCTTGGAGTTGGATTGAGGGTAGACACTAAGTTTTCGTCAATGAACTTAAAGTATCGATCCGCCATCACTGACATGAATTTTTTGGGGACGGGCGATACAACTAAGTGATCAATATTCGAGCCAACACAAGTGACATACCTCGAAATGGACTGGGTGAGAACAATGTCAGGGCGTTCGAGTGCTGATGTGGCTAAACTAGGATGATCAAGGACTCTGGAAAAAGTATGAGCATGCCCATCCCGGCGAGCTAGATTACTCAAAATGAAGGTTTGGAGTTCAACCGTTTGGAGATGGGATGCAGTAAAGGCAAAATGACTAACGTCATATGCCGTGAGCACGCCAAAATCACCAAGCTTTAACGGAAGAGTGGCCTAACGCCACTGCCATAGACCAAACCCATGACCCCCTACAGTAATAGCATGCTCAAGGGAGACCCGCAACTCCTCATCAAAACAACTAATAACACCGGAAAGAGAATAAGGGGAGCAAGTACGAAGGGCAAACATCATCTTTGAGACACCAATACAATTTCTGAGAAGGAGCAGTTCGCATCGGGGATCATCGAGCTTCCTTACAGCCTTTAAAACCTCTAACGCCTTGTCAACCCTCTTCATAACCAACTGATGCAGAATGTATCATTATTTTGCATCTGAATATTTGGGATTACGTACAGAGGGAGGGTTTCGGGAAAAAAAATTAGTTTTGTTGAGTTGTGTACGTTGGTCATTTTATTTATGTATACTAAATGAGTAGTGATTGGAACAATTAAGTCCTACTAGCTAAATTGGTCTTAGGTATTCTCAATCTTTCCCTGAGACTTTTAGTTCGATTCTTGTTGGTCTCAATTTTTTTTTTTTTTTTTTGCATTTCACTCAATTTGGCTAAATCTTTTTTTTTTCACTCAATTGATTTTTTCATTAAAAAAATGGAATATAAATATTATGTAGAGATATAACAAACTGACATTCATGTTTTAGTATCTTCTCTTTTGTTTGGATGGAATATATATTGGTATTATCTATAAATGTAGTACATATATACTATATCTATACTATCTTGTATTAACATAAGTGTTAATGAGATCGGGACTCCAGGATCGAATCATAGACCATTGCTCATCCGCGAACCATAAGATCATATATCACTCATCCGTGAACCTTAAGATCACTCGTACCTAAACCCAAACACTTATTTGAGTTGATATTAGTGGTTATCATCTCCATCACCGAAATTGTCACCGTATTCCCCAACAGAAGAAACCACATTAGATCCATTATTTGTTACAAAACAAGCATCAACTTATACACTAATTTCAGTTATATGTATATATAATTAGCCAAGCTAATGAATGAACGACAAATCATACCTTCTTGTTCGGTTGCATACATGGCGTTTAGGTCAAATTCACAATCATCCATTTACACTTTATTCATAAGGACCAAAATTCCTGGATATACATTACACACATAAGATGAATCCAAGTCAAGGGATACTACAATTTTGATAAGGATCAAAATTAATAAGCCGCTACAGTTTCAAAGTCAGAAGTTTAGTAGCATATAGTAAGTGGCCTAATCAAACATCATTTAAGTGTTTGTAATCAACCATTATTTAAGATGGCTAGATATCTTTGAATCCAAATACACATCAAACATCATTTAAGATTTTATAATCAAACATTTTTTAAGATTGCTTGATATCTTAGAATTTTAATCCAAATACACCCAAAGAGTGTTTAAATATCATTGCATATCACTGTTGAGATTTGTGGAAAAAAAATTGATTGGAATTAATCCTTGATGAAATTCGAACCCTAGATCCTAAAGCAAGAAAGACTTTGGGTCCAACCCAAACTTAAATTGGATGAATCAAATTCGAACCCTGGATGCTGAGGTTGATGGTGGTTTCTTGTGATCTATGAAACACCAAATAGGAGCTTTATGTCCTGTTACCGCTGCTTGGAATTGTATACAGGTGCTCTTGAATCCTAAATCAATCAAATTGGGACCAACCCTAAATCAATCAAATTCAATACCTAAATCCTTGATGAAATTCGAATCCTAAATCCTAAATCAATAAAGATTTTGGGTCCAACCCAAAATCAAATTGGATGAATCCAATTTGAACCCTAAATCCTAAATCAAATTCGAACCCTAAATCCTAAATCAAATTGAAAAGATTAAATTTTATAAGTAAAACTAAGAGGGAGACGCACACTGACCTGATTCCTCTTGTATAAAGAAGAAGACGCAATTTCTGGTGAAGATGCAGATACTTGTCGTCGGCGAAGATGAATAACCACCGGAGATGTATGGAGGTGTGGTATCTGGCCGCTGAACGAGATCGGTTTCCAGTGTTGAATGGGGATTGATTTGACAAAGGTTGAAGAAGAAGAAGATAGCCGTTGGGCGTTGGTTCCGGCGTTGGGTATATAGCCGTTGGGCGCGCAGTAGGGAGTTGGCCTTCTTCATCTTTAAGGCTGGTATGAGGATTAGGGAGGAGAGCATCATTAATTAGAGGAGAGGAGAGAGAGAATGGAGGGTTTAATTAGGCCTGATATTTTGCTTTTGCTTTTTGACTGCTTTTTGATGGGTTTTTACTAATTTGCCCCCGGGTATGCATACTCATGTGTAAGTCTAGCAACCTCCAATAATTACTTGCAAATTTTAATTCCCCAAATTCTGACCCCCTTTTCTTTGACATGGAGAATTGAGTCCATTAACTTTTGTTACTCCTTTTTACACCAATATATAGTACTCAATATTGATGATCATAAAAAAATCTCTAATTAAAAATATTCCTCATGGTATTAGCAAGTAATCAATACAGTATATACATTATATGCACATGCATAGTCTCATGTATATATTATCTTCACAAGTTTGTGATTACATTTTTTTTAGGTGATACTACTAGTACTTGTCCTTATTTTAAATTTTCGCTTTGGTGACAGCAGTGGTTTTGCTTACCATTAGCCCTATAGGGTTTGTGTCTCCCTTGTCATAGGGTTCTCTTTTGATTACGGTGTATGTGATCCTTTTTTTCATAGTGGTGACAGTGTCTACGACCCTGTTTTTATTTTGGTTACAACGTCTATTGAGTTTTCCTTTGATTACAGTGTCTACAGGGGCTCCGTTGATTACAGTGTCTACGACCTTTTTTTTCTTAGTGGTGACATTGTCTATGACCCGGTTTTTATAGTGGTGACAGTGTCTATTGTCCTGTTTTCATAGTGGTGACAATGTCTATTACCCCCTTACCCATTCATATATTGAAGGAGAACTGCCCACCTAATGTCTTTTGACATCTCATTAGCCCCTTTAGGGTTTGTATTTACCTTGTCCTTGGGTTTTCCATTTGGTGATAGCAATCATTTCTTAATGATGTATTGTACTTAACATTTTAGGGTTTAGGATTTAGGATTTACTTAACCTTAAACCATAAACCATACTGTACATCACATGTTCTTTTGGCTTCTCATTAGCCCCTATCGGGTTTGTGCTTCCCTTTTCCTAGGGCTTTCCTTTGATTACAATATCTATGACCCTTTTTTCATAGTGGAGACAATGTTTATAAAGCTATTTTTATTTTGGTTATAGTGTCTATATGATTTTCCTTTTGATTACAGTGTCTATGAGTTTGTTTTTATAGTGGTAAAAGTGTCTATGACCCTATTTTTATTTTTCTTACATCGTCTATGAACCTCTTACCTATTCATGTATCAGAGGAGAACTGTCACCACATTTATTTTTGCTTCTCATTAACCCCTATATGGGTTGTGCTTCCCTTATCATATGATTTTCCTTTGATTACAGTGTCTATTACCATGTTCTTATAGTGGTGATAGTCTCTATAACTCTGTTTTTATAGTTGTGACAACAATAGTTACATTTTTAATTTTTTTTTATTGTGGTGACATTACTAATAACATTTTTCCTTGCCCTAGGTTTTTTTTCTTTTGGTGACAGTAGTTGTGACACTATTTTTCCTTGGTGACACCACTAATAACAGTTTAAAAATGATTGAATCGGTTGATAAAAAAAATGTCATTAATTAAAAAATGCGAAAATGGTACCAAATAGACAAAATTTTGGGGGTATTTGCAAAAAACACCTAGTAGCCCATTTAATGTGTGATCTAGACCCGTCTACCCCAAGCAAAAAAAATGATGGTAATTTTGAATTGTTGAGAACCGGTTGTAGCAGGTACGCAGTGCAGGAATTCTAAAATCAAAACGAGGGATAGAGAACTGTCATTCCAGATTGAAGCGAGAGAGAGAGAGAGACACGAAAAACCAAAAACCAGAGAGAAAGGAGGAGCGACAGGAGGAAGGAAGCGGTTGAAGAAGAAGAGTGATTTCACCCAGAACTCTACCAAGGAGGAAGGAAGAGGTTGAAGAAGAAGGTAAGAAATTGTGGAGGTGTGTTTTGAGTTGCGATTTTGGGGTAATGGTGGTGCGGTTACTGGCGATTTTGTGAAGAAATTGAGTAATGGGGGTGCCATTGCAGTTGCCTAGCAGTAGATTAACGAAGAAGGAGGGGTTAGGGGTGCCTTTGAAGTGTCAATTTTGGGGAGTTGGACGCGATTAGGGTTTGTGGGTGTCGGGAAACGGATGGGTAAGAGTTAGGGGATGTTGGGTAAGAAATTGGGGACAAAAGGGCAAGGAGAGGGTCGGATGGGTAGGGAATCCACAAGATTGGGGGAATCGGTAGGGGATGTCTGCACATCTGGTAGGACAGATTATCAAAGGTTGTGTCTGAAATTTTTGTAGTAGAGTTCGTAGGACCGGGTAATGAAATTGGTAGGAATAATTTGAACAGCTGGTATGCCGAGTGGGGTGTAGGAATTTTTGGTGGATTGGTTTTGTTGTGTTGAAATCGTTAGTGCCCACCAATTGTTTAATGAAATGCATATATATATATGATGAATATTTGGTGATTTGGTTATGGTGAATCTCCTTGCCTTTATGTTGTGTTCTGAAAGAGGTAAAATAAAAAAAAACATGTAAGAAATGCGAAATAGGTAGGACAGAGGAGGATATCAGATATGGTAAGATATGGAAATGAAATTAGTAGGACATATTTGAAAATTTGGTATGATAGAGTAGGTGTTTGGCTATATGTTTGAAACTTTAGGTGGGATAGTATATGATGAAGGGAAAATAAGTGGTGCTTATCAACAAGTTTGGATTCGTTCAGCAGATTTGACAGCTTTGCGACGTCTCAGTAAAATGAGTCGTTCGGAGTCCATATTGATCGGATTGGATCCCGCCATACCTTGTCGGAACGAGGACGAAGAGATCTACAACCTTTATGTTGAAGGTTTTTCCAGAATCTACCGAGAATTTGTCCGAAAATCAACATCTTTGCAGATGTTCACTATTTGGACGAAAATACTTATCTTTTCGTATTTAGTTTATCATCTTAAGCATTATATTTATTTAGGAATAATGTACATTAGAATAATATCTATTAGTTGAATTTTCAATTAATTGATATTATATCTAATTAGTTTTTATATTTATTTGTTAGGATAAATAAAGTGGAAAAGGAAAAATATATCTTTAAGATATTTCCTTGGCCACCAAGTAGTTTGATTTTATCTAGGATTATGTTTTCTATTTAAGACGTTTTTATTCATTCAATAAAATCAGAGATATTAGAATTGAATTTTTGACAAAAGTCAGATTTGGAGAGTTCTCCTAGGGAGGAATCGAGTTCCCCTGCGTGGGATAGGTTTCGATGTGTTGTTCTTAGCTTGGTTTGTCTTGTGTGTGTCGATCCTCTTTGGTGGGTTGGTGCTACCACATGTTTGGTGTGTGTCGATTCTCGTCATAGGATTGGTGTTATCCATCATGCATGGTGTGTGTCGATTGTCGTCATAGGATTGGTGCTATCAAGCATCAACAAGCCCCCTCCTTGTGCCTTCAAGTTGTCCGCTTGATTGTGTAGGGTTGTAGAGGCGGGTTGTGTAGTCATTGGTATTGGTTCCTACCCTCTGAGGAGGCCTGAGGTCTTTATCTTGTTCTGCATAGATCGACTCAGTCCATATCAGGTCGTGTCTTTTCATTCTTTACATTAAATTTCGAGTCTTTCTTTGTTCTTGCTGCGTTCTTGGTTTTCTTGATCGATCTTGAACCTTTTCTTGATCGAATCTTGCTGTTCTTGTTGAGTCTTGATTCGTGTCTTTTGTTTCTTGTTCAGTTCTTGCTTGTTGTCGAAGATCGGACCAACCTACGGCTAACCCCGTATCAAATTGGCATCAGAGCTTAGGTTTCCGACATCAAGATTGAGTCTTTTCTTTTCCTAAACACAAAAACACAAAAATAGACCTAAACACAAACCCTACCCGAGACCAGTGGAGTCGACCACGAAGTGCACAGCCCTTGTTGTGTGCCTTAGCAGCCGACGGCAGCCTAGTTCTGTCCCCATAGATCTCTCTTGGCCGACTCTACCACCACACAAAAAACACAATTTTTTTTTTCTCCCAAAGACAGTCCCATAGCATCGTCAAGTTGCATCCGCCACCACCATCTGTTCGCCTACACCACCACAAATTGCATCTCCTTGCACAAATAACATCCCGGATTCGAGGACGAATCCTTTTCAAGAAGGGGAGAATGATGAAGGGAAAATAAGTGGTGCTTATCAACAAGTTTGGATTCGTTCAGCAGATTTGACAGCTTTGCAACGTCTCAGTAGAATGATGAAGGGAAGATATGTTTTCTATTTAAGACGTTTTTATTCATTCAATAAAATCAGAGATATTAGAATTGAATTTTTGACAAAAGTCAGATTTGGAGAGTTCTCCTAGGGAGGAACCGAGTTCCCCTGCGTGGGATAGGTTTCGATGTGTTGTTCTTAGCTTGGTTTGTCTTGTGTGTGTCGATCCTCTTTGGTGGGTTGGTGCTACCACATGTTTGGTGTGTGTCGATTCTCGTCATAGGATTGGTGCTATCCATCATGCATGGTGTGTGTCGATTGTCGTCATAGGATTGGTGCTATCAAGCATCAACAAGCCCCCTCCTTGTGCCTTCAAGTTGTCCGCTTGATTGTGTAGGGTTGTAGAGGCGGGTTGTGTAGTCATTGGTATTGGTTCCTACCCTCTGAGGAGGCCTGAGGTCTTTATCTTGTTCTGCATAGATCGACTCAGTCCATATCAGGTCGTGTCTTTTCATTCGTTACATTAAATTTCGAGTCTTTCTTTGTTCTTGCTGCGTTCTTGGTTTTCTTGATCGATCTTGAACCTTTTCTTGATCGAATCTTGCTGTTCTTGTTGAGTCTTGATTCGTGTCTTTTGTTTCTTGTTCAGTTCTTGCTTGTTGTCGAAGATCGGACCAACCTACGGCTAACCCCGTATCAGTATACTTCCCCTTTGATGAAATGCATATATGTTTGATGAATCATTGGTTTATTGGTGTTGGTGAATTACTTTGGCTATCTCTTGGGTTGGGAAAGAGGTAAAATGAACCAAACTTGTCTGGAATGCAAAATTGGTAGGACAGAAGAGGATAGCAGAGTTGGTAGAAAATTAATATGATATTGGTACGATATATTTAAACTGTTGGTATGACTTATTTGGTGACCTGAATGTCTGAATGCATGTGTGTGGTGATTGTGTTGCAAGTACCTATTGTTAAATAAGCAAAAAAAATGTCAAAGGCTGGAAAGAAGAAAGTTAGGGGAGGACCAAGCAGACAGGGGGTAAAGAAACGGAGATAGTTACCTTGTTGTGGTTATAATGCTTGGGAAAAAACTTTGGAACCTAAGATTGTTACATGTATTGCAGGTTGTACTCGCAGTGGTGGTGAAAGATCACTTCAATGGGAGGGCGTTATCCCATTCCAGTTATGAACTGCTTGAAGGACTGGACATAACCATCGACCGGGAGGATTACAAGGCTCTGACGAAGAGCTAATTCTGGGGCATAATCAAGATGGGATCCAGAAATAAATTTGCCGCACAATTGGTGCACTTCTGCCTCCTCTGGCAGCTCAAGATGTGGAAGCAACACGAGACGTGGTACGCCATCCAGGGGCATCACGTGCGATTCTCGCTTCAGGAGTTCGCCTTGATAACGGGGGTCAACTGCTCACCACCCCCGACGGATGTGATGGAAGGCGACCACAAGGACGCCATTTACCAGCTTTTCAAGAAGGAGAAGGTGCATCTGAAGAATGTCGAAAGCGCGTGGGAGCACAAAAAAGAAACTGACTCGGGCTCCCTAATGGAAAAGTACAAACTTGTCCTCCTCGTCATAGTGGAGGGCATTTTGTTTAGGTTGGAGAAGAAGACTCAAATCAGAGGGTGGGTTGTGAACCTGCTGCTGGAGGACACCACACGTTATCTGGACTTTCGTTGGGTCCGGCTGGTGTACGAGAGGCTACACAACAGCCTCGTTGGGACATTGAAGGACTTGGTGGCTGCAAAGAGTCACCTAAAATACAGGCGAATGTACGCGCTCTATGGGTTCCCCATGACCTTCCAGGTTAGTGAAGTTCTGAAATATGTTCAAAACCTTTCCCATTTCACACTTTTTGTGACTATGGGGGATGCCAAATGGGGAATCGTATCCTACCAATGGGGTATTTATATCATGCCAATTGTAGTTAAAATGCAATCTTACCAACAATGTGAAGTTGTCATGCAAAGTGTATGCTAATATCTTACCATATTATGTATGCAGTTATGGGTGTATGAGACATTTCCAGAGATAGGGAATCACTTCAGGCGGAACATTGACGACACCATAATCACCAGGTGTCTGAGATGGGAAACCTCGAGCAGCCACATCCGCTATGAGAACATGAAATCATTCCTCAACCTCGATGCCCCCAA
This sequence comes from Persicaria tinctoria, assembly GCA_037127255.1. NCBI lineage: Eukaryota > Viridiplantae > Streptophyta > Magnoliopsida > Caryophyllales > Polygonaceae > Persicaria > Persicaria tinctoria. Next base: position 23,921,180 of record JBANSL010000004.1, read on the forward strand.
CGACGATAAAATAGATGAACACGCCCGGCGCGTCAAGCCAGACCCAATCATGCACCCTAGCCACAAAGAGAGAGACGCCCACCTCAATGCCGCGTACAAGAAGGATTCTCCAGACGCCTTCTTCGACCAGATTGTGGTAGAGCACCACATGCCCAGGGAAAAAAAATCCACGTCTGGAGGATGCCACGATTGGACCCAGTCAGGGAATCAGCCAGTCCGGGTCAGATGCGTCGAGCATCGGACTGGAGGCCCGGATAGTGGCGAAGGTGGAGGCAATATGTAGGGGCATGATGGTTGAGATGGAGAGCCGGTTTGCGGTTCTTGAGGAAAGGATAAGTTAGGTTTCCAGAGATTGTAAGAAGGCTTTATCTCAAAAGGGCGACAAGGGAAAGGTAAGTGCTTCTTGAGGAATTGGTAAGATAATGGTATGACAGATATGTGCAATTGATAGGATAGATATATGCAATTGGTAGGCGAATGTTGAAGTGTTGGTATACCAGAATATGCGACTGAATGACTGAATCCCCTTGCAGGAGTATGTGTCTTTGGTTGACGATGACGTTGAGAAAGATGGTCATAAGGATGACGAGGAGCTAATGGACAAGGAGGCTCACGAGGTGGCAGAGAAGGATGCTGACAAGGAGGCTGAGAAGGTTGAGGATAAGGCGGAGGAGAAAGAAGAGTTGAACGCTGATCAAAAGGGGCAAGGCAAGGAGGATGAGAATGTTGTGGATACGATGGAGGAGAACGACGAGCTGAAATATGATCAAAAGGGGCAGGGCAAGGGCACAGTTGACATGGTTGAGGAAAAGGTCGAGAAGAGGAAGTCCAGGACAAGGCTGCCAACGACGACGACTGAGACAAAGAGGAGGGTGACAAGGTAGACAAGGCTGCTGAGCAAGGTGTCGAGGAAGGGGACAATGCTCACGATGAGGCGAAGAAAGGAGACAAGGGTGAGGTCGAGCAAGGTGGGGACGACAAGGATAAAGAGGCTGTCAAACAAGCTGCAGGGGAGGGTTCCAAGGGTGAGTCTGATCAAGATGTCGGGGAGGAAAAGGTAAACCGTACAATGTCATTTACAATGTCGTTTTCCCTTTTGGTAGGATTACGTTGGTCTGATGGTAGGATAGGGTTTCCTTTTAGTAGGATGGCTTAAGCATTTTGGTAGGATTAAGTTGGTGTGATGTTATTATAAGAGGTATCCCTTTTGGTGGGATGAAGTTAGTGTGATGGTAGGATAAATATTATCATTTGGTATGATATTATTGTCATATGGGTAGGATAATTACTACTATTTGAAAATAATTTGGGTGTAACCTTCCTGTTTGATTGTTAGGAGACGAAGCTGGAGCTGAGGAGAGGCAAGCACGATAGGAAGCAACCAGCCGGCTTAGGGGACTGTGTGGTGACTCAACCCTCTAAGTGGGCCAAGAAGGGTGCAAAGTCAACTTGTCCAACCACTGACGCGGCTGAGGAGGGGATGGTCACGTAAGCAGCGAAAGACCAGTTATTTGCATGGCTGGAGAAGTTCCCGGCGCAGGTGAAGGGCCTTGATGGGACCCAATTGAACAAGGAGTTCTTCAATGCCCTCATCCCACCCAGCGTATGGACATCCACCGAAGTACGCAGACATTCCACCAACCGCATGTTTCGTTATTCACTTATGTCATAGGATTAACGCTAATGTGAATATGGAACTTACCCTAAAACGCAGCACCTTCAGCAGTCGCTGGTACTCGTATGGAAGGCATTGAACGCCCGGGAGGGTGACAAGAAGTCGGGTGTCGTCGTGCTCGACCCCTACTGGCAGGACGCAATGGTGAAACAGTTGGACGCACTGAACAGGGATGTGAGCAGCATTACAAGTCGCAATGTGTCGAAGGCGTTGCTGAAGTATTTTGCGAGGACACTTCCAGACAACCACGGTAGGACCTGGTCGGTGCCAAACGCCAAAATCTTAGCGCCATGGAATTACAAGGTTAGGCACTGGACCGGGCTAGTCATCGACCTTGTAAGGTGTAACATCGAAGTGCTGGATAGTGACTGGTACCAAATCAAGGACAAGGAGCTGCAGAACCACCTCGAGATGGTAAGCCCACCCACCTTGTGATAAGCGTTCACATTCTAAAAAGAGATGGTAATTGCAGCAGCCATGCTTTGCGAAGTCGTAACTCGCTCGAAGTCCCTTGGTGATGCTCATGTGCCTGTCGCTGACCCACACCACATGGCTCTCATCCGGGACCACGCATTTCATTTGACAAAAAAAAACCCCTAGGATGCATCATTCTCCCCGTCGACAATGGCAAATGCAACGGGGTATAGTTTGTGGTTTGGGTCTTGGGCAGTCGCAAACATCATGCAACAACGATACTTCCCCTTCAAGTAACATCCATCCACCGAGAACACCTGCCAATGTCAAGCCATTGGAAACGGTAGGATGTAATTTATCTATTGGTAGGATCACAGGACACAGTGTTAAGAGGAAAGTCAAGTATGAAATATAAATTCCAAATTCGACTCCCTGTTCTCCGCAAATTAAATACAAGACTTCCTCCTGCTGTAATAGAAAGTAGTCAGGATCGATCCACGAGGAAGCGTGTCAGTGCCCGCCTTTTCAGTCCTAGAACTCAGCTCGAAATCGACCAGGAGAGCACTCGATATCGACCTTACCACTCGATATCGACCACACTGTCCACAGAAACTGTAAAACACAGAAAGAAGCAGAAACGAACAGAAAACAAAAACCGGTCGATATCGACCTATACCACTCAATATCGACCAAAAATTTTGACCAACAGTGCTCAATTTTGAGTAATCACATAATCAAAGATCGAAACTTTTTCGCAAGACATAACTCAAAACTGATGAAATAAATCAAATAAACTAAAGACTTCCAAGATCAGGGTTTCAACACCACAACGATAACCATGTAAAATAACACATAAAGACATAAAAGATCATGATTTTCATTAAATAACTTTCGTTATTAACAAATAGGAAGATAGAGGCTTTCGCATAAACCCTAATTGTTACTAACCCTTTTTCACATAATTTATCCAAGTTCCATTAAGACCACTTTCGCTTCAATAACACAAAAGAGGACCACCTTCAACTTTCGCAAGAGAATCATGCTCATAGGGATAGAAGACGAATTCTCATCAAAAGATTGTACCTTTACCGCATCACCTTACATGGCTACCGTCGGGCTCACCCCGACCCTAGAAGTTGGGTGACTACTCGCTCTTCATCATCACGAAACACATTAATAATAAAAGGGAACTAAATTGCATTAAATAAACTAAGTAAGACTTACAACCAAACAAAGCCGAAACGCCTCTCGACAATCTCCACCTTACTTGGCTCCAACTCTCTCTCTACTCTCTCTATGTGAATAATTGTAACTGGAATTGAATGAATAAAACTCAGCCCCTAAGGCTTTATTTATAGTGTTCATTCCCCACTAATCTAGGAAAGAACAACTATATCTTTATCTAAACTTTCTATCTAAAACATTAAGATAAAATTTGGGAAATAAAACAATTAAATCTATAAGTAAACTATATCTAAAGTGGATAAATCCTCTCTAGACTTGATAAATCTTCTCTTGAGTTGATAGAATATCTCTTGCTTCATGTGGAAGAAAGCAAGCTCAGCACTAGGACTCGGAATCGCTCGAAATCGGCTTTTGGGGACTGGTCGATATCGACCAAGTTTGGTCAATATCGAGTTGATTTCTCGGATTCGTCATCTAACGACTCGATTTAGGCTTCTAACGGGAATTTCGACATGATTTGGGTCGATATCGACCAGTATAGGTCGAAATTGACCTCTTCTTCAGTTCTCAGCATTTTGCTCTTTCTTGAAACGCACTTTTCCGAGTCCTCGTTCGTCCGATTGATGCATATGAATATGCGTTGGAAAGCTCTTTTCGAGGGCTACAACCTTTATGCAGATATCGAAGCTTGATTCAGAATGATGAATGGAGAAAAGTGGGCTTTTCTACAACTGCATCATTCTTAGCTTCTTCATGACTTTCCATTAAGCTCGAAAGTGCGTCCGATTTCTGTGAAATTGAACAGAAACTAGTGTAGACTCAATAATTTGGAAAATAAGTGTAAAGTACATAGAATCTGTACTTTTCTAACCCAAATGCATGAAATGTTTACATAAATCGATATAAAAGTAAGTATAAATCATGACAATTTAGGCTCACAACAAACACCTCATACTTAAGCTTGCTTGTCCTCAAGCAATACTTTTAACGGTCATACAGGGGAAGAAATTAAACTCATCATCTTAGATTCATTGCCATATATCCCTGCAATCAATTATCATCCTCGAAAAGGTACTTTTGTTGTAAAACCATGCATGTGCAATTTAAAAAAGCAACATCTACTCACAAAAGGAGGTTATACAAAAATGTTTCATTCATGACAAAGCATTAATAATCAAAAGGACTTTAATTAAGCTCAATAATGAGTAGATTGGTAAAAGGTTTAAGATGGGCAATTTTTCGAAATGTGGTGCTAATGATCCGGGCAAATTGAGTACTTTCCAAACTTTCATGCCACATTACTTCTTCCTTTGATTTCTCACCTTTCGATCATTCACTCAATGCTTTTTTTTCAATATTATGCTTTTACCTCTCTAACCTTAACACTGCCTTCTCACGATTTGCAAACATGGGTGTCATGAATGACCCTGGATACTTAATGCTTAGGACTCCTCACTTGCGTGTCACATTCCGCCGAACTATTATCTCAGCGAGCAGGTTCGATTTACCTTTACCTCCTGAGGTGATCAGATTTTCTTTCACTCATTATATTTTCCATAATTTTTCAATTTCCTGCCAAACTCCAAATATGATAATAACAACAACAAAAACACCATATCATAATATCCATAATGTAGGTTTCATTTTCAACATAAGCCCCATATAGGAAATAAGGTAAAGAATGGACAATATTTAGATCATGTGGATCAATATATAAAATAAGGCTCAATATGGCTTTTGTGATGCATAAGCATAGGTAAGGCCAGGATATAACAATATGAGCATTATATGGAAACATAAAGTCCTCCATCCTCTTATCGTGCAACATGTCAAAAGCAACTTTAAATTTTACCTCATTTCATGGTTTTCAAGAAATATATGCACTTCATTGTGATTTCCCTTTACTAGGCAATTTCATGCTATATCTCTAACGAATCCAATTTTTGCATCGTCGAGTTCAATAAAACTTCCATGACACTAATCAAAATTTTTAATGGGGGTCATTGATAGCATGCATTTAAAGGGTCATAATAGGTTGCATTTAGGTTAGTTAAGATGCATATCATGCATGGTTTAAGTATAATTTGCATATTTGCTCTCTACGTTGGTGGAGTCGGAGTCTACACACTTTTATTGATTATTTCAGGTAATTGTGGATCCGAGGAAGAGACATGGGTTAATAACGCATTAGATGAGAGTGTCTAGTTGATTGAAGAAACTTACATGAAGATCTTAAGAGGTCCTGAGAAGAAGAAGCGAATCTAAACGAAGAACAAGTCTGCAGAAGTTGTCGCCAGATATGCTGAACCTGTTTTGCACTTTCTGGAGGCCTCGGTTGTCTGATTGAAAATTATGACCATGCATTGGAAAGCTCTTTCAGAGAGCTACAACTTTTCTGTTGACAACAAGAGCAAATTCGAGACTGATTTTCCGTGAAAGACCAATGCAGCGGCCGTAACATATATACCGCGGCCGCAACCAGTAAGGATGCCGCGGGTTGGAAATGGATGTCGATTATGCGGCCGCAGCAAAAATGCCGCGGCCGCAGCATTGGTCGTCAGCGATTAGATGCTGCGTTTCATTTAATAAAAACCCTAGTTGTTATTGTTTTGTTCCATGGCCGACTTGGACTCATTATAAGGCCGATTTATGTTAGTTTTTTTAGTAACTTCTATTCTATTCCATGTTCTATCAGACAATAAGAGAGAGAGCGATGTTCGCCATGCGCGACTAAACTCTCTTCGTTCTACTTGCAATTTGAAGCTTTATTTGGATCGATTGTGAGTTTCTGAATCTTGTTCTTTATTTCCTATATTGAATGTTTCAACTTCTTTGCGCTTGAATGTTTGATTGTTTTGTTCTATCTTGCCTGATCAACTTGGTAGAATAAATTCAATTGCTAGGATTTTGTAGATTCCTAATTGCGAACCTTAACCCAAGTAGCAAACTTGTCCCTTTAGGGCTGATTGAACTAATTGGATAGGTAGGAAGTTGGATGTGTTGTTAAATCCCTCTTTAGGGACTGCAAATACCTTGGTTAATCTCTGAACTTAAAGCTATCAATTGGGTTAAATCCTTTTTTAAGGACTGTTCGATTGATAAGGGTTTCTAGGACTGATTGGACTAGTAACTATATTAGGTCGGGACAAGGGCATTCATAGGAAACCTAAAAGGATAAGAGGAATTTACAATATCAATTCAACCAAATAAAGTGGATAGTTGTAGGCATAGCGATCTTCTCTAAATTGTTTTGCATTAATTGTTTTTATTATTTTGTTTTCTTTTCAATCTCAATCAACCAAAACCCCTCTTTCTACTAATAGGTAAATACACATTGCTGAGAAATACTTGATTCTATGTGGGATCGACCTCTTACTTACTTGCTATACTAGTTCTAGTTTGTAGGTTTGAGTTTTCTTTTGATACAGTTTACGCGACTAAAAATCGTTCATCAGTCATTTTTCAAACTTTGGAAAACATGCATATAGGCACATAAATCAAATATGGAATCCAAAGTAGTCATGTATAAGCAATTCCAGAAATAATCCTTAAATATGCACACACATTGCCAAATATAGTCAAATATGCACAAAGTAAGGTCTTCCCCTACCCCATACTTAAACATTACAGTGTCCTCACTGTATAAAAAAATAATGTTAAAGAAATAAACTCACTAGACAGGCGTGTTAATTGTCATAATCGAGTGGCATTGTGTCTGTAGAACTGGTCGATTTCGAGTGATATGGTCGATATCGACCTAGTTTACTCGATATCGATTGAGTCCGCTGCTTCTTTGTTTGTACCTGTAAGAATCGTTAGACAGATCATATCCACAATAGTAAATCCTCAAAAAATAATGTTCAAAAACCAAAAACCAAAGCAACAATGTCCAAAAATCCCAAAAACTAATTGTCTATTTACAAGCTCTAGACTTTATAGTCGCTAGGCCGACTTCTCCATTAAGCTCAAGGTGGCATCTGCAAGGCCCATGTAGCTTGGGCTTCAAACATGACTCCATTTTTGTCCATCAACTACAGTCCGCCTGAATGGATCTTGTTCATCGTGAAAGGTCCCATCTTCTTCTTTTTGAATTTGTTAGGGAACCAATGATCATTTTATTTAGAAACATAGACCTTGTATCCTACTTTGTATTTCTTAGGCTCATCATTGGAAACCCTTCATAAGCACACATACCAAGGCAAACCTCTCCCATGTATAGGTCAATTCTTAACTGAAATAGGAGAAGAGATGCCTATACCTTGGCTTACCTTTGTAAATTCGGTGTAATTCAGCTCCTAAGGATCTGGTCGATATCGACCAATGTTAGTCGATATCGATTGCTTCTGTTCTAGTGGAGGTTTAGTCGATGTGGACGAAGACAGGTCGATATGGGTTGGTCGATATCGACCAAGGTTGGTCGATATCGAGTTCTTCTGCTCGATTTCGGCTGGCTTTGTCTCGGGAAGAGAAATCGACTCGACATGAAGTGGTCGATATCGAGTTGTGCTGTGGCTCAATCGATTTTTCCTGGTCGATTTCAACCCCATACTTAAAACCTGTCAAAGCATCCGAAAAATAGTTAGTCCATATCTTCTTACCTTGGTCTATGTCGAGTAGGTCCTATGTATCTTCGTTAAGGATGGCCATGATCTCCTCCACCCGGTCTTCCATAGCCCTCTTTTCTAGCTCCTCGGGGGTCATATTTCTTACCTTAGGCTCTTCGCAGGTGATGTACCTGGCTGATATGGACTTGACCTCTTGCATGGGACCTGTATGCCTTTCAGTTTTATTAAAGGAATACTCAATTACCTCATTGTTGATGTTGAAAGTGAGCACTCCCTTCCTTACGCTTATGTTGGCATCCACCATCGCCAAGAAAGGCCTTCCTAGAATAATTGGACAAGCAGGGTCCTCCGCCATATACTTTACTAAGAAATTAGCAGGGACAAAGAACTTACCTACGTGTACTGGCACATCATCCACCATGCCTGTAGGGATGACTACAATGTTGTTCGCCATGTATAACTTTGCATCCACAAGCTCTAGAGCATCTATCTTAACTTTGGACCATATAGATAGAGGCATTATACTCACACTGGCTCCCAAATCACATAAAGCATTGAATTTATATTGACCAAATCCAATTGTTATAGAAAACTTACCTGGATCTGGTCTTTTCTCTGTGACGTCCATTTTACTGCACTCCTCTGCGATCTCGGCCATTGACCACTTTTTGCTTAGAATCTCCTTGAGGAACTTAACGTAGGATGGCATCTCATGAAGTGTTTCTGTGAAGGGAATCGCAACGTTGAGCCTTTAAAGCATCTTCACGAATCGCTGAAACTTCTTTTCTGCAAGATCCTTTGGATGTTTCGTCAGAAAAGGCAACTTCTTTTTCGTCGGAGGTGATGATGTCGAGTGGAGGGGGTCGATATCGACATGTATCTGGTCGATATCGAGTGATGTTTGGTCGATATCGACTGGACTAGTCGAATTCTGGGCTGGCAGGGCATCTTGGTAGATATCGAGCTGGGTCTGGTCGATGACGAGAGGGTTTCTCTGCCAAATAAATTTATAGTCAAGACCCCGCTATAGGATAGTGGAGTCAGGTTCGTCCTTATGAGAGAAGCTAGCGGTTCTAGGTTTAGTGTGTTTTGAGGCTCAGGGATAGCGGGAAGAGGTGATGAGGGTGCTGTCGACGTCAGCTAAGAATGGGTTGATGTCGAGGGATGGATGGGGAATGGTGGTTGGTGTCGGGTAAAATTTGTACATAATGTAAATAAAGAAATAAAGTAATAAAGGTGCAAACTTCCAAGGTAAGGGATCACCGCAAGGATAATTAAACACATAAAAGACAAGATAGAATAGTTATGTAAGCACATCAAAGGAGTAAGCTTTCGCCTTTTCCAACAATTAGATAACCCTTTCAAGTAACCCTAATTGTATCTATCAATTTTATGTTTATAATTCAAGTTGTTAACTGAATCTCTATTCTTTCGAGTAGGCAATAAACATATAAAAGGCAGTGGATGATCAAAACATAATAAATATAAAAGTTTTACCTCAAGTGTGCATGACTATCGTTGGGCTCACCCTGACCCTAAAAGAAGAAAATTAGAAAGCAAACATGATGAAAGAAAATAACTTTAACATTAAACTAAATCTAAAACTTAAAAAAACCTTCCAAACGTTCCTCCTCCTTCTCTCTCTCTCTCTCTCCTCCTCCTTGCGTCCTAAGACGACTTGGCTTGAATGAATGAAAATCAGCCCATACTCTTCAAAAACAGTTTTCTGCAGCTCCAACAATGGACGATTTTGGCTGGGCAAACGACCTTGGATTTTTGTGTTTGACATATTTATGGAAAGTTGGATTCAAAGCGGATCCATGGCCACCAAGTTTTCTCAATTTCGATGAGTATGGAGGGAGTTATGCTATTTCTTGTGAAGGCTGTCCAAAATTGACCTAAAATGAAGCAAGACTCTCCTTCTCTCTCTCTCCTCTCAAGTGACGGTGGGGCTTCTTTGGATGAGCTCCTCATGAGTCTTGGGGGTCAAGCTTATAGAGGAGAGGGGTGGTTGGCTTCATGAGTCAAAGCATGGGTGTGATGGGAAGGAAGTGATAGAGGTGGTTGAACTAGAATAGGAGCCTAGGTAGTTAGTTTCCATCCAAATCAAATGGAGTTGGCAGATCCTTGTTGGACATTGGTTTAGATAGGGAGGCTGACCTCTTTAACATAACATAAAACCCGAGCTCGCGAAGCGTTAAAATCCGTTACGTTTATAAGATACGAGAAAAGTGGCTTGGGTATATTTTTTCCCATCATTAAATCCATGTAAAGCTAGGCATAAAAATTTTAACACTACCAAAAACACAGGAAATAGCCACGGAATTTTAGCCACGTCGTACAATCGTTGCCAAATCCGTAGCTGATAGCCACGACTATAGCTACGACCTGACAAGCCGTAGCTATAATAGCGTCGAATGAAAATATTCGTGGAAAAGCCCGTGGCTAGGGATGAAGAAATAATTTCGTGTCCGAAATTTTGGGGTTTTTAGCCACGAATATAAGTGTCGTGACTGGTATCATGGCCATTAGCCACGACTTTGGCTACAATCACCTTTTCCGTGGCCGATTTCGATTCCATTTTTGGCGAGTCTTACCCGACATGTCAGTGTAGCCACGAATTTAGCCACGAATAATATCCGTTGTTGTACTCATGGCTAAGAATGTGAGGCAATTAGCAATATATGACTCGAGTTGGAGGTGAACAGCCACGAATTTAGCCACTGTTGGATTATCCGTGGATGTATTTGACGCTAACATGGAGACGCCCATTATCACTTTGGTGTATCCGAATTAAGGAAATTCAAAATTTAAAGCAAATTAATTTGAAAGAAAAAATCAATTTTTAAGCCCAAAATCTCACCCAAAAAAAAGGTAGGGCCTATAGATGGTCAAACCCAATTTTAGAGAGTCAAAGCCCAAAAAGGGTCAAGCCCATTAGTATTAGTCAAAACCCAATGAATATGTAAGCCCAATTAATAACTCTCGACGTATGAAGAAGCCCAATTAATAGCCACGGACATATCTGTGGCTAATGTCGTGGCTATTTACAGTTAACCTCAAATAACACACTTTCATTTCTAATGAGCTTCAATTTATTATGGGCCCAAATACGACTGTAATTTTCGTCAATAGGCCCATTAATGGTATATGTATTTATATCTAAATAAATAGTAGAATATAAACAAAACTAATAATTGTTAAATAAAATGTGTTTTGAGGGAAAAAATCATAAGTAACTAATAATCGTTGAATAAAACCTTATATTAACTAATAAATTCATATGAGAATATTATGAGAGTTTATCTTGAGAAACAAATCATATAAGTAGCTAATAATTGTGGAATAGAACTTTATATTATGCAATAAATTCTTTTTCGAATAATCTAAGTGAGTGTTTTGAGGGAAAATCGTATAATTAAGGAATAAATGTTTAATAAAACCTTATTTTAACTACAAATTTGGTATTATAATACTATAAGAGTATGTTTTGAGGAAAACTAATATAAGTAACGAATAAATGTTTAATAAAACCTTATTTTGACTACTAAATTCTTATTAGAATACTATAAGAGTAGTTTTTTAAGAAAACTCGTATAACTAATGAACAAATGTTTAATAAAACATTATATTGATTACTAAATTCTTATTAAAATACTATAAGAGTATGTTTTGAGGAAAACTCATTTAAGTAACTAACAAATGTTCAATAAAACCTTGTATTAACTATTATATTCTTATTAGAATACTATAAGAATATGCCTTGAGAAAAACTCATATAAGTAACTAACAAATGTTTAATAAAACCTTATATTAACTACTAAATTCTTAATAGAATACTATAAGAGTATGTTTTGAGGAAAACTCATAAAAGTAATGAACAAATGCTTAATATAACCTTATGTTAACTAATAAATTCTTATTCGAGTACAATAAGAGTATGTTTTGAGGAAATCTCATATAAGGAATGAACAAATGTTTAATAAAACCTTGTGTTGACTAATAAATTCTTATTATAATACTATATAAGAGTATGTTTTGAGGAAAACTAATATATGTAACGAATAAATGTTTAATAAAACCTTATTTTGACTACTAAATTCTTATTAGAATACTATAAGAGTAGTTTTTTTAAGAAAACTCGTATAACTAATGAACAAATGTTTAATAAAACATTATATTGATTACTAAATTCTTATTAAAATACTATAAGAGTATGTTTTGAGGAAAACTCATTTAAGTAACTAACAAATGTTCAATAAAACCTTGTATGAACAATTATATTCTTATTAGAATACTATAAGAATATGCTTTGAGAAAAACTCATATAAGTAACTAACAAATGTTTAATAAAATCTTATATTAACAACTAAATTCTTAATAGAATACTATAAGAGTATATTTTGAGGAAAACTCATAAAAGTAATGAACATATGCTTAATATAACCTTATATTAACTAATAAATTCTTATTCGAGTACAATAAGAGTATGTTTTGAGGAAATCTCATATAAGGAATGAACAAATGTTTAATAAAACCTTATGTTGACTAATAAATTCTTATTATAATACTATATAAGAGTATGTTTTGAGGAAAACTAATATAAGTAACGAATAAATGTTTAATAAAACCTTATTTTGACTACTAAATTCTTATTAGAATACTGTAAGAGTAGTTTTTTTTAAGAAAACTCGTATAACTAATGAACAAATCTTTAATAAAACATTACATTGATTACTAAATTCTTATTAAAATACTATAAGAGTATGTTTTGAGGAAAACTCATTTAAGTAACTAACACATGTTCAATAAAACCTTGTATTAACTATTGTATTCTTATTAGAATACTATAAGAATATGCTTTGAGAAAAACTCATATAAGTAACTAACAAATGTTTAATAAAACCTTATATTAACTACTAAATTCTTAATAGAATACTATAAGAGTATGTTTTGAGGAAAACTCATAAAAGTAATGAACAAATGCTTAATATAACCTTATATTAACTAATAAATTCTTATCCGAGTACAATAAGAGTATGTTTTGAGGAAATCTCACATAAGGAATGAACAAATGTGTAATAAAACCTTATGTTGACTAATAAATTCTTATTATAATACTATAAGAGTATGTTTTGAGGAAAACTAATATAAGTAACGAATAAATGTTCAATAAAACCTTATATTAACTATTATATTCTTATTAGAATACTATAAAAATATGCTTTGAGAAAAACTCGTATAAGTAACTAACAAATATTTAATAAAACCTTATATTAACTACTAAATTCTTATTACAATACTATGAGAGTATGTTTTGTGGAAAACTCACATAAGTAATGAACAAATGCTTAATAAAACCTTATATTGACTGATAAATTCTTATTAGAATACAATAAGAGTATGTTTTGAGGAAATCTCATATAAGTAATGAACAAATGTTTAATAAAACCCTATGTTGACTAATAAATTCTTATTAGAATACTATATATAGTATGTTTTGAGTAAAAATCATATAAGTAACTAACAAATGTTCAATAAAACCTTATATTAACTATTATATTCTTATTAGAATACTATAAGGTATGTTTTGAGGAAAATCATATAAGTAACTAATAAGTGTTGAATAAATTCTTATATTCACTAATAAATGCTTATTGGAATAGCATAAGAGTATGTTATGAAGAAAACTCATATAAGTGACTAATAAATATTTGCAAAACATTATATTAAGTAATATTTTTTTATTAGAATACTATAAAAGTATGTTTTGAGGAAAACCCATATAAGTAAGTAATAAATGTTTGGTAAAACCTTATATTAACCAATAAATTATGATAAGAATACTATAAGGGTATGTTTTAAGGAAAACTAATATAAGTAATGAATAAATGTTTAATAAAACTTTATATTAAATAAAAAATTCTTATTAGAATCCAATAAGAGTATGTTTTGAGAAAAACTTATATAAGTTACGAATACTACAAAAGTAAGTTTTGAGTAAAAGTTATATAAGTAACTAATAAGTGTTGAATAAAATCTTATGTTAATTAATAAATTCTCATGAGAATAATATACAAGTAATTTTATTTGTACCGTTTCCGATAAAATTTTTTTTTGGTGTTTTCCGATAAAATTTTAAAGAGTATTTGACTTTGTTGTTATTTTAAAAGATACATTATAACTTTTATGAGTTTTTTTTATAATAGTAATGTTTTATGTTGTACTAGTATGTTTCAAAATAGAAAATTCCAATCCAATGTATATATATAAAGTGAATATGTGTTGAAAAAATTTATATCAACATTAATTTGGTGGAATTGGCGCGGAATGGAAAATTTTTTGGGCGGCATATTTAATTTTTGAGGGGGAAACTTGCTGGGCTCAGTGTTCTAAAAATCGCGCCTAGGCGCCGCCTGGGCACCGCCTAGGCGCTAGGCGGGACGGGACCTAGGAATTTTTAAGCCTAGGCGGACCTCTAGGCAGAAATTCATCTAGGAACCGCCTATGCGCCGCCTAGGCACCGCCTCATACCGCATAGGCACCGCCTCATCCCGCCTAGACCCCGGCTGGGCCCGCCTAGGTGCCGCCTAGTCTAATGATTATTCAATTTGAGCTTTTAAGCATGTGATTAGTTGACTTAGGGTTTTTTATCCCCAAAGTCGGGATGTATTTGTTTTTTAGTCGAACTTATAGTTTTGGATTTTAGGAGGCTTAGAGTTGTTAGTTAGACATGTACTTTTGCGTTTATTTACTTTAATGTTAGTTAAGCACCGCAAATTTGGGTATATGAGTGATAGTATGGATTATTATTCTATTATATGAATTATTGACAAGTTTTATTCGTCAAAATATAAGGAAATAATCAAGTTTGCTCTTAGTCCGCCTAGGCGCCGCCTAGGCACCCGCCTAGCCGCCTAGGCTCTAGGCGGCCACCCGCCGCCTAGCGGCCGCCTAGCGCCTTTTAGAACATTGGCTGGGCTTGAAATTTTAGAAGTGTGGCCCGGGTATAAAAGCAACTTTTCACTTTCTTAACCCTAATTGCCTCTTCTGTCTTCAGTTCACCGCCTCACCTCCTTCAGATTTAACAAGCTTCCATCGTAGCCTCTTTTCTATTCCTCCATTGTCGCCTCCATTGTAGCCTCCATTGTAGCCTCTTGTCTATTCCTCACTTCTTGCTCACCCTCATTCCTCCCTCTTCCCTGATTTGTTTTTTCTTCAGACGTGAGACTCCATGGCCGCTTCTTCTTCCTTGCGCTCGGCCTTCCCGCTTCCATGTCTGCCACCATTTTGTTGCTCCTCCTTCTTGCTCACCCTCAATCCTCCCTCTCACCCTACCTCTAATTCGCATTATGCAGCTCCCACCGCTCCCTAATTCAGACCCCTCGCCGCTCCCTCATTCGTGTTTCTTAGCCCTAATTCAGACCCTCGCCGCTCCCTCATTCGTCGTTCTACACTATGGCGTCGGCGGTTAGATTGGAGAAGGCGACATCAAGGAGAACGAAGCGGGAGGGATTGGAGTTTTCTGCTTCCTCCTTCCTTCGAATCTCCATGTCTCGACGAATTTGTTTGGTAATCTCTCTCTCTCTGGCTTCCTCTTTCTCTTTTCTTTCTCCATGTTCGGTAATCTCTCTCTGACTTTTCTTTCTCTGTTAATCCTGTCCACTCCACCGGCTCCACCACCGCCTGCCACCGTTTCCCCCCACCTCTCCACCTGCGCTGTCTCACCTTCCGACTCGCTCTGCCTTTCCCTGGATATGACTCCCAAATCCTCCGAGGTTGTGCCTTTCCTTTGCCGTTTCCTTTGCTGTTTGTTTAATTTTTTGATTTTGTTTCACTAATTTTTATTTCGTTTCACTCAATGGTTGAGTATGTGTCTACTGCAAAACTGTGAGTGAATCTCAATTGCTAACTATTGGCAGCTCTTTATTTTATCTTTGTAGGATTAATTTAATAGGTTTATCGATCTTCACGTTACTCAAATCCCTTTTTCAATCACTTAAATATGAAGTTGTCTCTTTGTTGTTTCCTCTTGAATTTGGTTGGTTAGTTGCTTCATCTCAGTTTTTTTATATTTTTATTCATACTTAACTGATTTCAAACCCACATGGAAGGGATATGAGGGTGGCTTGTGTTTTGAGCTGGCTTACACTTCATGAGTTGACTTATTTTTCTCTGTAAATATGTAAGAAATTTGATAAATTCCGGTTTGTTGATTTTTGGTTTATGGGCTTATCATATGCTTCTGGTACAGGAATGGCCAAAGACGAGTTCTCGGAAGAGCAATTCAGTGGGAGATACCAGCTTCAAAATGAATCATTTATTCTAGATGATCAATCTGCATCAAGCAGTATAGTGCCAGATGGGGAGAACTCCAGTTCTTCACTCGATAGAGGTATGCGAGTAGTCACTTGCTTCTTGATTTGGATGTAAAGAGAATGATTTTGATCAAGTTCATCTTTCTATCTTGAATCGCCAAGAACAGAAGATATTATGCTCACTTGAAAACATAAACTGAACTTGTAAAGTTTATTGAATACAATTTTCACATATTAAACCTAACAGTACTATGAAACTTTTCCTTTCTTCTGTCTTGTCTTTGGCGTTGAAGTGTGACACTGCCTTTGGTGTAAGTTATGACACTGTAAGCTGAACATGTATACATATATTTGGATGGGGATATTCTTTTTATATTACATGTATATCTTCTCATTTTGCCATTCGATAGTTTGTAACCCTGATATTTTGTTCTGTTGATTGTAGTGTCCAGATACAAATAATTTATTCATGGACGACTATGTTGATCGAGGATATTCTTCAATTGGAATCATTATTGTGAGCACCTCATGCTTTTTTCCATCTCTATTGGCGGGATAGGGCAGACGGGAAATGCGTTGGCATACTACAAGAAGAAGCTATCATTGTTTTAGTTGTGTTTTGGATAGTCGAATTTATGCTTGTGTTTTGGTTGGTTGTACTCGTGGTTGTATGTTGGATGTGTTTAGAATGAACAAATTATGTAAATGGTATTTTATTTTGATATATTTGTGCCCAACATTATTAAATAATTATATTATATTTAAAGATTTAAATAAGCTGTGACAACGACATTAACCACGGACAATAGCCACGGTCATAGCCACGGTCATACCCACGAGCATATATTGTAGCCACGACCATAGCCACATGCAGGCCACGACATTAGCCACGGGTATAGCCACGACAGTCGTTGTGCCTCAATGGAGATTCCCACGTGCGAGGCCACAACATCAGCCACGGTCTGCTCGTGGCTAATGTCGTGGCTATAGCCACCAATTCCTCGGGTATGACCCCGCCACGAACATAGCCACGGAACTGTCAGATCGTGGCTATTAGCCACGGATATTGTTTCGGTGGCTGTTAGCGTCGAGGCATGTAGCCTCGAATGGTGACGAGCGTCAAATTCATGGCTATGGCCGTGGCTAAACCGTTTAGCCACGGCAATTCGTGGCCAATTCGTGGCTATTTGACCGTGGCTATTTCCTGTGTTTTTGGTAGTGTAAATTTTCCGGATTTTCATAATCATAAGGGAGGATAATATTCGGAATATCCTACTAATATTTTATAAATATTAATTAAATTCCGGTCTTTACAATCATCCACATCTAAAATCAAGTCTCGTCCCCGAGACAAAAGGTTTAAACCGGTGGAGAAGGTTTTAAAACTTGAGTCCTTGAATCGTAACAAAAGGTACACGATCATCCTGGATGCGTCGTCCAAGAATCTCATGCCACCTTTGTCACGACCGTAATAATGTCGAAGGTTTCAGCAAGCATGTGATGGGCACCCCCATCACATCTCGCCTCAACCTTGAAAATATCACAACTCGAGAGGATAATCACACTACCGCTCGGTCTTAGCAAAAATTCTACGAGTGCCCCCGTGGAAAGCTCGTATCCACTTCGCGAAGTATAATAGGTTTACCCGGACATTGGAACCTTAAATTGCTCATTTCCGAACTAAATCTCAAAATCAAGGTGTTTGGCGTCCCGACTCGACATTAGACCTAGACACTTCTAGTCTCGACTCATCTCCCTCTCGAGAGGTGGTTATCCACCTCTAAGGATCAAATACACGATCTCACTATGATCTATTCCTTAATCAAGAGGGTGGACTTCATCTACCTGTAAGGCTAAGCCTTATTCTGTCTATCCTATGTTCGTCATCTCGTCATCATCTCATCATCATAAATAGGGAGTAGCACGCACTCAACTACCTATCGGGCAAGTTGTACTCAACGATGTAACTAGTGCGTGCTAATACTCCATCATGTACTCATCTATCGAATCATAATCACATCCATGTCATCACATAATCATCTATCATAAAATATCACTAAACAATGATAACACGTCATATTAGACCACTCATGGGCCCACCACGCATACAAATCATCAAAAGTGCACACTCAGCACCAAGTTAAACATCGAATCAAACAAGAGTACAACTAAAGGATAGACATCCTATGGGTACTCACGAGCCAACTCACGAGCCAAATCACGAGGTAAGGACTATATCCTCACGTGGCTCTACATACTTGGCTAACAACTCGTCTAACACTCCCCCATAACTGGCTCGTATGCTATCCTCGGTCTCCCAGGTGGCCTCCTCGGGACTCCTCATATCCCACTTAATCAAGACCAATGGCACCTCTCGTCATCTCAGCTTCTTGACTCGATTGTCAAGAATGACTATCGGTCGCTCTAGATAGGTGTGGTCGGGCTCTATATGAAGACCAAAATGATCTAGGACATGACTCAGATTAGGCTCGCACCGCCTCAGCTGCGAA
Organism: Persicaria tinctoria; assembly: GCA_037127255.1. NCBI lineage: Eukaryota > Viridiplantae > Streptophyta > Magnoliopsida > Caryophyllales > Polygonaceae > Persicaria > Persicaria tinctoria. The sequence continues at coordinate 23,939,847 of JBANSL010000004.1, forward strand.
ACGTGGAAAACATCGTGGATGTCGGCTAAGGTAGTCTGTAGAACCACTCTGTAGGCTACCTCTCCTACTCTCTCCAGGATCCCGAAAGGTCCTACATATCTAGAGCTCAGCTTGCCCTTCATGCCAAAGCGTCAGATCCCTCTCGTCGGCGACACTCTCAGCCATACATTATCTCCTACATCATAGCCAGCTCAGTCTTGGGGCGATCTACGTACTTCTTCTGGCGGTCATGTGCGATCCTCATATGCTCACAAATACGTCTGACCTGATCTGTAGCCTCCTACACATACTGGGGCAACGACCCAAGCACATCCCCCGACTCATCCAACATATCGGCGACTTGCATCGCCTCCCGTACAACGCCTCAAAAGGAGCAATCCTAATCGAAGAATGATAATTGTTGTTGTACGAGAACTCCACTAGCGGAAGGTGACTCACCCATAGGTTCCCCCACTCTAACACACATGCTCTCAGCATATCCTCTAATGTCTGGATCGTCCGCTCACTCTGTCCGTCTGTCTGCGGATGATATGCGGTACTGAAATGCAGCTTGCTCCCTAGAGCCTCGTGCACCTGCCTCCAGAATCTCAAGGTAAACCGACCATCTCGATCTAAAACAATCCTCCCTGGGACTCCATGTAACCTCACGATATGCTGCACGAATGACTGCACTAGTGTGGACACCGGCCACGTCTCCTAAATCGGGATAAAATGGGCGGTCTTGGTCAACCTATCGACCACCACCCATATGGCATCAAAGCCTCGGACGTCCTTCCTGAGTCCAGTTACAAAGTCCATGGTAATATCGGCTCACTTCCATGCGGGGTTGGGAAGTGACCTGGTCATCCCTCCGGGTCTCTGGTGCTCAATCCGCACCTGTTGATAGACCTGACATCTCACTACAAATCCTGCAATGTCGACCTTCATCCTACGCCACCAAAAGGTCCTCCTTAGGTCCTGATACATCTTATTCGATCTCGGATGGATCGAATAAGGAGTAGAATGTGCCTCTCGCATAATCCTCTGCCTCAGATCATGCACCTCCGGCACTACAACTCTCCCTGTAGCGTCAACATCCCATCCTCTCTGACAGAAAATGCTCTACAGTGACCCTGGGTCATACGTTGTCGGATGTGTGCTATCCGTGGACACTCTGCCTGGGCTCGGCGAATCTCATCCATCAACTTATATTGTATCTCGAGGAAACTCAACTGACCACTCTCTCTCCGTGACTAGACCTCGATGTCGCAACTCTGGCTGGGCTCTTAACCTCGATAAGGTAACCTCCTGACGAGTCTTCCTACTCAGCGCATCGGCCACTACATTGGCCTTCCCGGGATGATAAACGATGTCGATCTCGTAGTCCTTGATCAACTCGAGCTACCTCCTCTGACGCATGTTTAGTTCATTCTTCATGAAAATGTACTTCAAATTTTTATGATCAGTCATGATCCTCACTGACGTGCCATACAGATAGTGCCTCCAGATCTTGAGCGCATGTACCACTGCGGCTAGCTCAAGATCGTGCGTGGGGTATGACTCCTCCTCTGGCTTCAGCTGGCGTGAAGCGTAAGTGATGACCCGATCCCTCTACTATAGCACACAACCTAAACCTGAACTCGAAGCATATGTGTAGACCACGAAGTCCTCTGTCCCCTCCGGTAGTGCTAACACTGACGCAGATGTCAACTTCTGCTTCAACAGATGAAAACTGGCCTGGCACGTCGGACTATACTCGAAGGGTACTCTCTTCTTCATCAGTTGTGTCATCAGCCTAGCTATGTTGGAGAAGCCCTCGATGAACCGTCGGTAATAGCTAGCCAAACCTAGAAAAGACCTGATGTCTCTGGCATTCTTGGGGACCTCCCAAGCAACGATTGCTTCAACCTTTGATGCGTCTACTGATATCGCTGATGCGGATATAACATGACCAAGAAACATCACCTCGGAGAGCCAGAACTCACACTTGCTAAATTTTCCGAACAGTTTATGCTTCAGCAGAATCCTCAACACAATCCTTAGGTTCTCAACATGCTCCTCTCTACTCCTCGAGTAGATCAAGATGTCGTCGATAAACACCACTATGAATCTGTCAAGAAAATCGATGAACACCCTGTTCATCAACTACATGAAGGCGGCTGGCGCGTTGGTTAGCCCAAATGGCATAACCACAAACTCGTAGTGTCCGTATCTGGTCCTGAACGCCGTCTTCGGGATGTCCTCTACCTTCACCCTCAGCTGGTGATAACCCGAACGCAAATCTATCTTCGAGAAGACGACAAATCCCTGTAGCTGATCCATCAAATTGTCTATTCTCGGCAACGGGTAACGATTCTTCACCGTAACCCGATTTAACTCTTTGTAATCTATGCATAGCCTCAACGACCCATCCTTCTTCTTCATGAACAAAACTGGTGCTCCCTACAACGAAGCGCTCGGGCTGATGTAGCCCTTCTTGGCTAGCTCCTCCAACTGTGCCTTCAGCATGTCCATATCTGTCGGCGCCATCCTGTACGGGACCCTCGAAATCGGCCTGGTGCCCCGCTCCAACTGTATAGCGAAATCAACATTTTGCTGTGGCGGAAGTCCTGGTAGCTCGTGTAGGAAAACGTCAGCAAACTCACTAACAACGGGGACATCTGTTAGGCTGGGTCGCTCGCGATCCACTTCTAAAGCGTAACACCAGTAGCTCGTGCATCCCTGGTCTAGAAGTCTCGCCGCTCGAACGGCGCTGATCTGGGCTCCGTTCCGTTTGGGGTCGTGGCCTCTTTCCGCCAGATGGAGTGCGGAAAGCTGAAGAGGTGGCAACTGTCAGACGTAGCTGCTGGTCATAGTGAAGGATCATCTCTAGGAATCTGTCATATGTCATTCATTCCATGCTGGTAGAGATCAGATGAACGTTTGGGGAAAGCCTCATAGAAAGCATGCGGATGTGCATCTCGCCAGTCTTATCGTCCCCTCCATAATAAACGAGCTTCTTCTTGAACTTGCAGACGATCTCGGAGATAGATAGTCGTGGGTAATAGCGGGTGCTGAAGAACGCAACCTCTCGTGCTGCCTGTGTCCCAGATGGACAGTACTCTCTCAGTGATGTGAGCCTAATTTGCCATGTTTTATAGTTACTTTTATATCGTTTTCTGCATACATTTTATGCATTTGGGCTAGAATAGTACAAAATCTATGTAGTTTATGCTTATTTGCCAAATTATGGAATCTACACCAGTTTTTGTTTAATTTCGCGGAAATCGAAGCAATTTACATCAGTTTTGAGAAAAGGAGAAAAGCTCGAAGTCAACTACAGATGTCCGAGGTCAAGGAGCAGCAGAACCAGGACAAATGAAGCTGAAAGCAAGGAAATCTACTCAACAACATTGGTCGATTTCGACCAAGCTTAGACGATATGGAGTACAGTCAAGTCGATTTCCACTCAGATAACCAGAAATCGAGCAGAACTGAGAGACTTAGTCGATATTGAGTACCATATATCGGGCTGGAGACCAAACATCGACACGAGGAAGCTGGGAGATGAACATGTTACTCGATGTTGAGGAATTTTACTCGATGTCGAGTAAAAATCAAGTCGACTTTGCTCCTGGAGGCCGGAATCGAGTTGCTAAGCAGAAGAGGAGAAAATGCTAGTCGATATCGAGCAATCCTACTCGATGTCGAGGAAACCCCCAGTAGCCGACGTCGGGTAATCCGAGTCTTGTTAAGGTTCTATCCCGAGTCCGATGGAGATATTTTCGAGATCAAATTCTATCAAGTTCCATCAAGATCTATCAAGTCAAGAGGAGAAGATATTTACCTACATTAGTCTTATTTCCTTTTAGATATAATTATTTATTTTCATATTTTAATCTTTAGATAAAAGATAGATAAAATTAGATATAGATATAGTTTTCTTTCCTAGATTAGCTTGGAATGAAGGCTATAAACAAAGCCTCAGGGGCTAATTTCTAATCATTCAATTTCAGTTACAGTTAGTTACATAGAGAGTAGAGAGAGAGAGAGAGAGAGAGAGAGAGCTTGTGGCAAGGGCAAGGTGGAAAGGCGAAAGCGGATTTAGCTTGTTCGGTTGTAAGCTTTCTTTTTAGTTTATTTTAATGCAATTTATTTTCCTGAAATCTTTGATGAGTTTATTCATGATTAAGAGCAAGTAGTCAACCCAAGTTCTAGGGTCGAGGTGAGCCAGACGGTAGCCATGTGAAATGATGTCGTAAAGGTTTGATCTTTTTCTGCAATTCGTCTTCTATCCCTGCGAGCATGATTCTTTTGTGAAGGTTGAAGATGATCCTTGTTTGTGTTATTGAAGCGAAAGTGTTCTTAATACAACATGGGTTAATTATGTGAAAAGGGTTAGTAACAATTAGGGTTTATGCGAAAGCCTCTATATTTCTATTTGTTAATAATGAAAGTTATTTGATGAAAAGCATGATCTTTTATACCTTTATGTGTTATTTTGCATGGTTATCGTTGTGGTGTTGTTACCCTGATCTTGGAAGTCTTTCTTTTATTGATTTATTTCGTCGAAATTCATGTTCTGGCTTGCGAAAAAGGTGAGATCTTTGTTACTGAGTTTAGTCGATCTCGGGGAATTTTTGGTCGACGTCGAGATCGGGTTGTCTGCTGAGTTTTGGTTTCTGTTAGTCGATTTTAACTTACTGTTGGTCAATTTCTTTACTCGATATCGAGCACTGTTTGTCGATATCGACCAGTTTCTGCCTTTGCTTTCTTTTCCGCTTTTCTCTGTTATTTCTGTCTTTCTGTTTAATTTTCTGTTTGTGAGATTTGCCGCTACCTGATATCCGCTAACGTGCTTGCTCGAGGATCAATCCTGACTTCCCGCTGCTACATCAGGAGGAGGTCTTGTAATCATTTCCAATGGACGGAATCTGGTTTGCTTTACTTTATTAATATTTTGAATTGCAAGTCTCGATTTCCTCCTACAACACTCAGCATCAACTTCCTAAACTCCTCGTAGGTCCATTCAGTACGATCATCACGGTAGACAATCCATCTGTCAAAAGCATCTCCTCGAAGCTTCCCTGCCGCAAGCCTCTGTCTCTCCGCATTGGGTACTCCAATCAAGCTGAAAACTCCCTCGAGTCCTCTAAAGAACTGCTCGATATCCTCTTCGGACCCGGCCTGGAAGATAGGTGGGCTACACTGTGATAATATCTTCACTCAGTCGGTGACGCCAGCTGATCTCTCTCGCTCCAGCAACGCCAGTAATGCCCTCTCTATCGCTGATCCCTCCTGTTGCCTATCAGGCGATCCCTGCTGTCCGGGGATCTCGACCTCAGCATCGGTCTCAGTCTCAGAATCTGTCTTGGGAATGTGGCCACGACCTCGGCCACGTGGTCTCCCGCGTCCTCTACTAATCTCGGTGTCGACCATGATGACAACTGGACATTTAAGTGTACTCAATACACACCTCAATAAAACGTCTTTTTCAAGGAAGACGACCCTCAGGCACATTCATTTCACATAATTACATCCCTTCAAGGGGATGGCCCACAGGCATAGTTTTATATCACACGGAAGTTAACTAGATAGCTATCCTTCGAGGGATAGCTTTGGGAGCCCGCCTCTAAATCCTATCCTACTCCAACCACCATGGTTGCTCCCTTGGAGTCTTCTTCGACCACCTGTAAAGGAAAACTAGTATTTTGCCTACCAAAATCCCGTTCTACATCTCTATAAGATGTCTATCACCTTTATACTACCCATCGATCCAATCTCTCATCTAGAAGGATCCTAGTTCATTTTCATTTCCAAAGGGTTTTCAACTTTTCCCTTTAAAACCTTTTAAAATCCGTTAAAACTTCCAAAACGGTGGACGGGTTTTGAAAATGTTTTATAACTCGTGCGTACTCAGGTCGAGCAACCTTGGCTCTGATACCAACTTTGTAACGACTCAAAAGTATGGATATCCGAATATGCCTCCATAAATCCACTTAGAGGATTTATAAGGTTCGGATGATCTGATTATTCGAGGAACGTTATACAAGAGTTTTGAATTCTTCCGTGAGCTTTAGATCTTACGATCGAGCACGAGTTATTTGTTTTTAGCGTAATCACTGGTTTTCGAAAGTGGGGATTTCGGACCCCTAGAAATGCGCGTGCCCATTGGAGACGTTCACCTGTCCTAGGTACTATCGTGTAAATGATTCTCAAGTCGGAAATATAAAGTACGAAAATATTATACATCAAAGTCGCCACGACATAACCGGGTCAAAACCAAATCAAAGTAAGCGAGAAAGTAAAGAGTGCGTAAGCCATGCCTCACTCACTCTAATCATCCCAAAAGGTATGTCCTGACAACCATCCACATAAGTAAGTCATATCGGGTAAGAGGTACCTGAATCTAAAAATAAGAAATAAATCGGGGTCAATCATCGGAAATATGCACACTCAATGCCATATAAAGAGGCATACTTAAACTACATGAATGTTAAAATGTAACACATAAGCAAATGTATAGATATATATAAATGTGAAATAAACACACAAGGGCCCATATCATCATCATAATCATCATCATCACCATCACCATCATATCATAATATCTTCTCAAACGTAATCATCCTTCTCAAACGTACTCATCCTTCTCAAACATACTCATTCTTTCTCATCATAAGTCTTTCATCATTTCATTCGTGTTCCATATAGTATAAGTCATTTATTCAGATTTTGACGGCCGTCCTACCATAGACATATAGCATACATATGAATTGTTGGATTTACTAAGTTCATCCTACGTTATATTATCAGTTTATGTTCCCAAACATGTTACTAGGTCGCGTGGTGCATGAAGACTCTCGATAAGACAAAGAATATCACATAAATCCATCATGAGTAAGTCCAGGGGACTTACCTGGAGTCCGGAGAATAAGCAAGCAATAAAATGCACAACAAAGGATCCAATCAACAAGAGCCTAGTAATTTCATTAAGCTCTAATTAGGTGGTATTCTAATGCATGGTGCCCAACCTAATAATCAACATACATCCACATGAGGTTCACGATTCTATAGATTATGCACTTTGGTTAAGTGATCCGGACTTAACGAGTTATAATCTATATCGTATTATCACATAATCGATTTTCTTCTTATTGGATCATAAGCCAAGTTATGGGTATACTTCATTTCAGTATTTTATATGCTCTAAGGTTCGGTTATGCCGTCATATATTTAACCATATTCTTAGCATTCCCTTAACCAAGTTTTTTTTAATCGAGTCATTATAAACACTGGTTACTAAAATTATAATAACTCTTGATCCAACCGTTGGATCGTCCTAATTTTTGAAGGAGAGTTAGATAACATTTACATAAACATCATACTAGGATTTCAGCCGAATCGGAATGTTGGATTGCAAATAAAGTCCAAATTACAGAGGCGTGTATATCCATTTTGTTTTTTGACGTTTGCTACAAAATGCAACCAAAAACACATAGAGGCTCCACTTCCTAAGCCCTTTCCAAGCAAACAAGATCTATTCCTAGAGAGGGGGAGGCGGATGAGGGATTACCTTAGAAGAATCCCACACAAACTACTCAAGAACACCCTCGGGAGTCCTTCGGAGCACCTTCCAAACACCTTGCCATTTTTTCACCAAAAATCCCAAAACAGGATTTAGATTCTTACTCAAAGTTGAAGAAAAGGAGTTATAAAAAATTTTGGAACTCAGTTTTGAAAGAAAGGAAGGGTTCTTACCAAGAAATCAAGCTAAACTCTCAAGACTCTTCAAAAACAGTTTTCTGCAGCTCCAAAGATGGACGATTTTGGCTGGGAAAACGACCATGGATTTTTGTGTTTGAGATATGTATGGAAATCTGGGTTCAAGACAGATCCATGGCCATCGAGTTTGCTCAATTTCGATGAGTATGGAGGGAGTTATGCTATTTCTTGTGAAGGTTGTCCAAAATGGACCTAAAATGAAGCAAGGCTCTCCTTCTCTCTCTCTCTCTCTCTCTACTCTCAAGTGATGGTGGGGCTTCTTTGGATGAGCTCCTCATGAGTCTTGGAGTCAGGCTTATAGAGGAGAGGGGTGGTTGGCTTCATGAGTCAAAGCATGGGTGTGATGGGAAGGAAGTGATGGGGGTGGTTGAACTGGAATAGGAGCCTAGCTAGTTAATTTCCATCCAAATCAAATGGAGTTGGTAGATCCTTGTTGGACATTGGTTTAGATAGGGAGGCTGACCTATTTAACATAACGTAAAACCCGAGCTCGCGAAGCGTTAAAATCCGTTACGTTTATAAGATACGAGAAAAGTGGCTTGGGTATATTTTTTCCCATCACTAAATCCATGTAAAGCTAGGCATAAAAATTTTAAATTTTCCGGGTTTTCATAATCATAAGGGAGGATAATATTCGGATTATCCTACGGATATTTTATAAATATTAATTAAATTCCGGTCTTTACAGAGCTTTTCTTTGTCGCTTGTGGCGAGGCTACTAAGAAGCATTCAAGGAAGGAAGAGGTCAAGATTGGTTTTGGAGGCTTAATTACATTGATTGCAATGGAGCTTGATATTGATTTGAATGATTATGTCCCTTGCTTGGACAACTTTAGGCTTGATTTGGTTTTCCTAAAGAAGGCCAACATAGTGAGAGTGAATAATGGTGGTCGGAGCTTCATTTGGTATGCCGGGGTCAATAAGTCCCACACTTTGGTACTCCCTCGCCCACTACCCACCGATCCCTCCCCTGCCGATTTATATATTCCACCCGACGCCCTACCATTGGGCCCGCCTCCAAACGCCAACGAATGGGATGCTTATGAGGAGCCTTATGAAGAACCTACGAAGATGGAGTATGAGCTGGAAATGCAAGTGGAGACATTCCATCCACGAGAGTCTTATGGTGGGGGAGCTAGTTCTTCACATGGAGGATACCATGGAGAGTCTTATGATGGCTTTCCCTCTCATGGCTATTTTGAGAGTGCCTTCCGTCATATCACCGAGCGTAAAGATGCCACGGACCGAAGAATTGAGGAGAACCATACCATTTTCATGGAGCAACAACGAAGGAATCATGAAGAGATCATGGCCCAACTCAACGCTTGGGCACCCTTTGGGCGGCAAACCCAATTTCCACCACCGCATTGAGCTCGTGAGTTTCCTTCTCCCTCACCTATTTCAATTGTTTAATTTTTGTTGTCTTTATTTCATTAGTGACAATGACATATTCAAGTGTGGGGGAGGGGTTTATTGTACATATTGCATTAGTTGGGTCATATTTAAAATTTTCACATGCATGTCATGTTTATTTCTAGCATTTATATTGCATTATTAAAAAAAAATTGAAAAATCCAAAAATATCATGCATTGCATTCATGTATTATTCAAATACCCATCTTGCCTTAATTGTCCTCTATTTTATTTGAGTTTTTGAGCTTAACCTATAAATCCCATGATATGTTTGAATTAACTAATCTTGTCACATACTTGTGTTGATTTTCATTGGAGCATGACTTGTTAGTTTAATTGAGCAAGTATAATTCTTATTGGCATTATTGAAATCCAACAAAACTTGTCCTAGTGAGAGATTTTGGCCTTATAAGGGATTTTCATCATATTTATTCCCTTTTGCTTTCTTGTGTGATATTATACTCTCCTTATGCACTTACCTCTTGAGATTGACATTGTTATCTATATTTGAGGCCGAATTTATATGTCTAATGAGTTTCAAATTATAGAGGCATGATTTTCTTAGCCTTATTATTATCCATATCCACCCTATATATGTGTCATTTGCTTGTAACCAAATTTGAGCCTTAGCCCTTTCTTTGATGCTCCACAAAATTTATCCTAGCCGATGATGAGCCTTACCCTATCCGGGAATTAGGATTAGAATTGGTGAATGATTGATTTGGTTGAGTGGAAAAGAGATTATTGTTGAGAAACTTACAAGTTTGGATGAGTATGTAATTTTAGTTTTATTCCTCACGTTGTGCATTATTGTTTTGGCTCTAAAGAAAAAAAATTGAATGAGAGAAAAAGAAAAAAAAAAAGAAGCATGAGTTTGAGCCTATTATCTTCATTATGAATGTGAGAGTTGGAAATAATCTTTGGTTGAGAAATGAATGTTTTTTTTGTAAAGATGTTGTGACAGCTTGAGTTTAAGATGATGTTTTTGAGAGAGTTCATGGTTGATGTTTGATTGTCTAGGATCTTGATTCTCGGATTTTGAGCACCACATGACCATAAATTCTCCATTCCCTTAATTCCTTACCAAGCCCCATTACAACTTTGATAAAAGAGCTCTTGATGTTGCTTGTGAGTGATGGCATCCGCGGTGGAGAATATTTGATATATGTGTCAATTTCTATGTAGCTTTTTGCATTTTGGAGTGAGTTAAGAGATATATTGTTATATGTGTGGGATATTGGTTCTGCTCTTCTTTATTTTTCATTGCTTGAGGACAAGCAAAAGGTTAAGTGTGGGGGAGTTGATAATGCACATTTCTAATGGGCATTATAAGGTAGTTTAGTTGCATTTGCATTGTAGAATATGCATATTTTTATGTTAATTTAGATTAAACTCTTTTCGTGGAAAAGTTTGAAATCTACGCTATTTCGGTTGAATTATGCAGAATCGTAGATCCGACATGGTGGAAAGCAAGGGAAAGCTGTTAAACATGGTCAAGTGAAGTCAAGAAATCAAGCTAAGAAGAGAAAGAAAGGAGGAAATAAAGAATGAGGGAAGAACGATGAAGAATCAAGCTCTTTGGGCATATTTCGCTGCTAGCGAGTGCTGCTCGCTGCCAGCGAGGGGAACCAAGGTGACCAGTTGCCCAGCAAGTGAGCAAAGGAGAGCCAGCAAGAGAGGAAGCACCGAGCACGCGAGCGTCCGCTGCTAGCGGCCTGACTCACTGCAGCGAGACGTTCGCTACCGCGGAAATCTTTGCTGTCAGCGAGAGGCACCAGGACGACGAAGACTCGGTTACTCGCAGCTGCGGAAGGGAGGACTCGCTCCGGCGAGTTGGAGCTCTCGCGGCAGCGGGAGGAGCGGCTCGCGGAAGCAGAAGCGAAGAACCCGAGGAGGCTTGAGAAAATTCTAAGGCATGGGAATTCGCTCACAACGAGTGTGGTAGCGATGTGGTAGCGAAAATCCAACAGTAGCTCAATCAAGGCCATTCGCTGCTAGTGGAAATTCTCGCTGCCAGCGGAATCTGACGTTGAATTCCTTCAACTTCCTTGTGCTTATTGTTATGTTATTAATGTTATCTTTCTTGGCCAACTCGATAATATTGATTTCGTGCTAGGATTTAATGCTTTCATATTTGCGTTATTTCTATAGTAGCATGCATAAGATTGTGGATTCCGTGTTTGAAGCATGATTATGTAGGAAGTTGACCTATATCTTAAACAACGATTTACCGTGTTTAATTGATGTTCTTTATGTGCTCAAGTTCTTGGGATGTTGTGCTATCTCTTTGTTAAATCTTAACCGTGTTATGATTGCATTGAGGTGTAAGGGATTAATTGGACTCGTAGGACTTCTAATCTTTATAAACCAAGACGAGAGGAATTTGTAGGAAAGTTAATAGCTTGAAAAGAATTGGATGATCGATAAGCGAACCAATGTCAAAGAATTCGTAGGTGGAACCGTTCTTTACTCTTGATTTTACAATAAAATTCCATCTTTACTTTACTTTACTTGTTGTTATTTAAAAGTTGTATCTTTTACCACTTTTGTTACTTGTTGGTGACCAAATTGCATTGTGAAATCTTAAATCTCCCGAGGATTCGACCCCTTTCTTGCCAATTATACTGATTTGTGAGAGTGGGAACTATCTGATTGGGAATCAACGATTTTCATCCCTTCAATAAGGGTGTCGCGAATTTACCTTACAAATAAAAGCAGTAGACAAGGTGAACAGGTCAAGATTTAAACATAAGAAAACATAAGTAAAATCGGCGGGACAAGCCAGTAAGAAAAACAGGCAAAAGATATAAATGAAACCACGGTAAATACAAAGACAAAAGTATTCACAAAACACCACAATAAGGCATCACTTATCATGGGTTGAAATGTTCACCATCCCAAAATACGAACGAATAAACCACAACAGAGTACAAAACTCTTGCCATGGGTTGAAATGTTTCCAAACTTCCATACACAAAAAGAAAACTTCATCAAAAGAAAAGAGGCGGTAAGTTAGACGTCGATAGAAAGGTTGTCATCTCCACGAGCAGGTTCAGGGTTTTTTCACCCTCAGAAGGAGGGTCGACAATGGCAGCATTGTCAATTGGAGCGTCAAGGGGCAAAGGCAGCTCGCGTTGGGGGTCCTTCAGTTTCATATCCTCATTCTCATAACTAGGAGAAAACATCCTCACCTCATCTCCAAGATGAGCAAAGCGATTGAAACTTTGAGATAGTGATCGAGCCAATCCCGGTCGGCTCCTCCCAAGAATTCAGTTAGCCATCCTTGGTCGACGTCACTGAGTATGAACTCGCGGAGCGTTTTCCGGGAGAGAGCAGCATCTTCCCCAGAGGTAAAGCGCTCCAACTGACTCTTCATATTAGCAAACTCCTCATTAACGACCCCTAACTCACGCTCAAGATCCTAGAGCTGACCCCTCAAACACATGGCCTCTAATTCATACCGGGCCTTAGAATCTTGAGTCATCACAAGTTCGACTTGCGACAGGTCTAGCTCGCTCCTCGCCACTTCCACATCCTTCTTGGATTTCGTCAAGGCATCATTGAGACTCACGATATTTACCTCCCGTAGTTCCGCCTCTCTCAACTTCTCCACCTTCGCCTTCAGAGCGGTCACGATCGACCTCAACTCCCCTACCTTATCATCATAGTTTCTCAAACGCCTTGCCATTTCAGACCATTGCAGGTCATCCTACGGCAACACAAGAAGAGTAATAAGCACATAAGTAAAACAGAAAAAATGGGGGAAATAGTAGAAACATGAATCATGAAAAAGGTTACCCAGCCTCTGCTTTTCCGCCCATGATCCACTAACTCTTCATCCATCAGAAGATGAAGGTAATCCCTCTCAGCTGGACAGCTCTTCTTAGGGAAATCAGCAAGCTGCCATAGAAATCCCTGGCTGGGTAATCGGCTCGAAGCTTAAAAGCTTGGTGCCTTTTGCTTCCTCCCTTGGTCGCTTTTGTCCGAGATCAACCAATGGCTGCTCTTCTGACGATAGGCTCTCCCGGTTGTCAACCAGCTCTTTCCCTTTCGAACTCCTCTTCGCGAGTAGAGGCTTGCGTGGGATGTTTTGCCGACCACCACCCGGCCGCGAAGTAACAGTAAGGGCAAGACTGGACCCACCTCCTGCGACACTCTTTTTATTCGCAAGCGCGGAAATCTTCGACTTATCAACTATCATATCTGCGCGAGAAATTGGAACAAATCAGAATGAAGGAAAATGACGGCCAAAACGCCAAAGGACATAAAATGAAAATTCCTAAACACCGACCCGGCCGGTGAGGGAGTCTAAGTCTAGCCATTTCCAGGCGAACCGGGGTCACAACTTTCCTATAACCTCGTACAGACGGAACCCCCCCCCCCCCCCTCTCAAACGCAACTCTCCACTTATCCGCTGCATCATGCTTATCACCAAGCGCAACATACTTGTCAGGTTTGATCACAAAGTTCAAGATAGTTTTGAATGGATCGTGAATGAGGAACCATTTTTCCTCCATCCCGGGCTACTGGACAAACTCTCAACGATCTTTCCAGCCAGAGAGGCGGACACCTGTCCTTCACGGTGCCTCAAGGAAAGAATGGAGAAAAGATGATCTAATGATGGAGTTTGCTTAATGGTAGCAAAACGCATGATGTATACCACCAAATACATCCAAACGTTAAAAGCAAGCTGGGCAGGGCATTGGTTTATATAAGCTAAAATGTCTGCGTACAGGAGGGGGAGAGGGAGACAGTACCCTTGAAGCAAGCTGCCCAGATAGACGACCACATGATCCTTTTATTCATTTAAGCATCCCCCACCACCAATGGCTAAATCTATCTCTACCCCAGTCAGCTATGGATAAAGCTTCACCACCTCTTCAAGGTGATTGACGTCTAGAATCGACTCCTCACCCAATGTCTTCGGTACGGTAGGAGCTACGCGATTCGAGAATATTGTTGGAAGGGGAGGGGGCGCCGTGAAAGTATAACTCTCACAAAAGCCACAGCTATCAACCTCTTTTCGATCATAAGGAGGCAGGGCGAAGTCACTCGGGACCACTCGAGTAGGTTTTTTAGACTTTTTGGGTACGGGAGACGACTCGCCCCTTCCCAGTTCATTTATAGACTTCGAGGTGTGGTAATACTCAGGGTTATCCCTCTTTAAAGGGCGCTTAATGGTTCCTTCCTCTACGCTTAAGTTGGCGCCTCACGCCCCCCCCCCCCCCCGAAGCGACGTTGAAAGGACATCTTACCCCACACAGGACGACGGCTAAAAGGCACCTTTCCATCTCCTCTAATAAAGATTTCTCGATTCTCAGGAAATCACCCCTAAGAAAGGCAAAAAAGGGAAGACAAAGGGTTTCTTCCGCCCCTTGTACATCGGAGATTTTCCACAAAGTCCGAAAAGACCGTCGGAAGTCGTCCGAAAAACTCAAAAGCAACACTACCCCCTCTCGCCACCACCCCACCACCGCTAACTATCTGTCTGCTACTCCATAAAGATCAGTTATGACTAGAGGGACAAAGGAGAAGGTAAAGGATGAGACAACATGGCAGCAGAGGAGACGGGAGGTGAGACACCAGGGCGGTGATGTCTATGATTTGTGCCATGTTTTTATATCTATTTTAGCTCTTTATTCTATCATTTTATATAATTTGGGTTAGAATAGTACAGAACCTATGTAGTTTATGCTTATTTTCCAATTTATGGAGTCTACACTAGTTTCTGTTTAATTTCACAAAAATTGGAAGCACTTTGGAGTTTAAAGGAAACTCATCAAGAAGCTAAGGACGGTGCAGCGGGAGGAAAGCCAACTTTTCGCCATTCATCATTATGAATCAAGTTCTCATGTCTTCATGAGAGTTAAAGCCCTCGAAAAGAGCTTTCCAATGCATGTTCATATGCGTCAATCGGACGAACGAGGACTCGGGAAAGTGCTTTTCAAGAACAGAGCAAGATGCTGAGAAAGTGGTCGATATCGACCAGACCTACTCGATATCGAAAAGATTGTGGTCGAAAATCTCCAGATCGACTCGAGATGACCAGCAGACAAGAAGACTACTCGATATCGACCAATGTCTATGATTTGGGCCATGTTTTTATATCTATTTTAGCTCCTTATTCTATCATTTTATATATTTTGGGTTAGAATAGTACATAATCTATGTAGTTTATGCTTATTTGCCAAATTATGGAGTCTACACTAGTTTCTGTTTAATTTCGCAGAAATTGGACGCACTTTGGAGCTTAAAGGAAACTCATGAAGAAGCTAAAGATGGTGCAGCTAGAGGAAAGCCCACTTTTCACCATTCAGCATTTCGAATCAAGTTCTGATGTCTTCATGAGAGTTATAGCCCTCAAAAAGAGTTTTCCAACGCATGTTCATATGCATCAATCAGACGAACGAGGACTCAGAAAAGTGCGTTTCAAGAACAGAGCAGGATGTTGAGAAAGTGGTCGATATCGACCAGACCTACTCGTTATCGACCAGATTGTGGTCGAAAATCTCCAGATCGACTCGAGATGACTAGCAGACAAGAAGACTACTCGATATCGGCCAGTTTTGGTCGTTGTTGTTGCAGGAGGATGGTCAAGTATGAAATAAATATAGAATAAAGATCAGACTGACTTCCCTGTCTCAGCAAATAAATACAAGACTTCCTCCCGTTGTAGTAGAAGGTTGTCAGGATCGAATCCACGAGGAAGCACGTCAGCAGTTCTCAGGTAGTAATAGATCTCACGGACAAGCAGCAGAAAAGACAAACCAAAGACAGAAAATAAAACAAAGCAACAGACGTACTCGATCTCGACAACTACCTACTCGAGATCGACTACCAACAGTGAAGACAGAAACTGCAAAATCGACAACAGCACAGAAACTCAACTCGACCTAGACAAGACCGTACTCGAGATCGACTACAGTCCTACTCGAGATCGACAAGCTCTACTCTATATCGAATGGAAGACAGAAACTTTAAATTGCAAATTTCGAACCTAAAACTCAGATTTCCGACGAAATAAATTCAATATATAAAAGACTTCCAAGGCTAGGGTATCAACACCACAACGATAACCATGCAAAGTAACACATAAAGGCACAAAAGATCATGCTTTCCATCAAACAACTTTCGTTACTAACAAATAGGCATATAGAGGCTTTTGCATAAACCCTAATTGTTACTAACCCTTTTCACATAATTAATCCAAGTTGCATTAAGATCACTTTCACTTCAATAACACAAACAAGGATCACCTTCAACTCTCGCAAAAGAATCATGCTCATATGGATAGAAGACGAATTGCATAGAAAGATCTGACCTTTACCGCATCACCTCACATGGCCACCGTCGGGCTCACCCCAGCCCCAGAAGTGGGTGGACTACTCACGCCTCATCGCAATAGCAGACATTGATGTATAAAAAGAAACTTGCATTAAACTAAATTCAAAGCCTTTACAATCCCGGCAATCAACTTTCGCTGAAAGCCAAAACCTTAAAAACTTTAGAATTCCTAAAACTTCTCTGTGGAACTACTTCTCTCTGACTGAAATTGAATTGAAATTAGATGCCTAATGCTCATCCCCTAGGGCTTTATTTATAGTCTTCTATTCCTTGCTAATCAAGGATAGAAATCTTTATCAATATCTAAAATTATATCTAAAAGCTAAAAGATAAATAAATGCGATAAAGGAATTTAATCTAAAAGGAAAAGATAAATCTAAACTAGGTAAGATGTCTTCATGTTGATAGATCTCCCTTCCATGGATAGATGATGATAGATTTCGGCCTACTCGACCTCCTTCGTGCCCAAGGAATCCCAACTCTACTCGGACTGCTCACGTCGACACGTTTCCTGAAGCTGGTCTACTCGACATCGACAAGGGCTCGTCGATCTCGACTAGGATTCGTCGTCGACTGGACTTCTTGGGTTACTCTGCTCGACAGGCTCGGATCTGGGCTCCTGGGCGTCGTCGATCTCGACTAGGGCTCCTCGAGATCGACTAGGGGTGTGGTGCTGAGGTGTAGTCGATCTCGACTAGTGGTACTCGAGATCGAGTAGGCTCCCGGAGTCGGATTGATCTGGCTCTCGGCTTTGCTCTTAGTCGACAAGGTCTGTGCTCGGACATGTTCGTCGAGATTGAGTAAGGTCCACTCAAGATCGAGTAATCTGGGCTCTCGGCTTGATTCGACTGGTTCCGATGCTTCTTTGACCTTGGACTTCTGTAGTGGTTTTCCGAGCTTTTCCGACCTTCCTTAGAAATGATGTAAAATGCCTCGAATTCTGCGAATTTAAACATAAACTAGTGTAGATTCCATAATTTGGCAAATAAACGTAATGTACATAGATTCTGTACTATCTTAGCCCAAATGAATGAAATGTATGCAGAAATCGATATAAACTTAGGTGTAAAACATGGCAGATTAGGCTCACAACAGTCGTTATCGAACAACAAGCACTCGATATTCCTCCAGGAGCCGAGATCGAGTGAGCTGGAGAGAAGCCGCGAAAATTACTCGATATCGACCTACTTTGGTCGATAACGAATAACTCACAGTGACGAAGTCAAGGTCGATTCCGAGTTCTATTCTGATTCCAAGCTGAAGATATTTCCAAGAGAAGATTCCTTACATATGAAGACTAGAGGAGATTTATCTTTTTATTTATCCTAAGGGTGGAACATTTAATTACCCTATAGGATTTATCTTGTTAACCTAAATTAGATTTATTTATTTCCTAGTAGAATTATATCTTTAGATAGAGGATAGATAGATTCCTTACCTTGATTAGCAAGGATTAAGGCCTATAAATAAAGCCCATGGGGCTAGTTTTTATTCATTCAATTCTAGAGAGGAGAAGAGATAGCGAGTAGAAGCACTAGTAGAAAAATGTGAATATAGCATGCTACCTAATAGGCCGGATCTGGGAAATCCAAGGTGTAATATGCTTCCATGCATTTATCTTTTTTTTAAAAAAAAAATATAGAGTATATAACCCGGATATAAGGAACGCCCGGGTTAAAATGTCGTGTGGAAATTCCCATAGCCTTAATCAAATAACACAGAGGTTAAATATTCGGGTTCTTAGTATCCTCTAATGACCCGTGCGTGTCACCGGTCTCCTAGGTCCTGGCTAATAGGTACACACTCCACCAAACATTAAAAAATGCCCGTAGTAGGATCCGGGACATAAAGTAGGGGAGCGAAAGTGAAAAAAGAAGAAGCGCTAATTCTGAAATTAATTGAAGGAATTCGGTTTACTCAAAATCAAATCGAAGGAATCTCCAGATCGAAACCTCACCTGCCGCCGACCGAAGGGAAGCCCTAACTCTCGTCTTCTTCACCATATACGCCGCCTTCACCAACCATCTCCTTCCTTGATTGCCGCCAAAGCTCGGTTGCTCAGAGAAGGGAGCTTTGCCCTAACTTTCGTCGTTCACGTCGTCTCTCCGTCGCCTTTTGCTGTCTCACAGAGGTAATTGCCCCAAATCTGTCTTCCTCTCTCACCTTCTCTCTTCCTATTTGTTGTCTGTTTGGGGGATTTATGCATTACCTGAAGCACTGAAATCAAGCCTTTGCTTCGTTCAACAATTTTGGTAAAATTCAGTACGGCAGTTCAGCAATTTTGAAAAAATTGAGTCGAAAATCAAAGGGAACAAGCCTTTCTAAAACTCACCATACTTTCTTTTCTACTGAAACATCATCTGAATACCTCTGTTGGTGTTATGCCTTCTTTTTTGAAACTTTGTGCATTGCTAGTGTTCTGATGTTCAATGTGCAGGTTCATTAGCACCTTAATTTTAAGACTCCCAAACTGAATTTCAGAAAATTGTGTCACTGTTTTTGAAGAATAGAGGAATTTGAGCCATTTGGCATATATCATAAGGATTAGATTACATATCTTTCATATATGAACTTGACTGATATTACTTTTAAGTTTATGCTCGTATGAAGTTGTTTGAGGTCAAAAAGGAAAATGTAACAGGTGGACTGCACAACCTTGGCTAGAACCATAAATGGACTTGATGAGTTGATGGTGTCTTTCGATTATAAGACATTGACTCCATCTGCTTGTCTGTCACTACATGTTATCTCTAAATTTCTGTATGTTGAGTGTTATTACTGTTCCATTGGTGGTTTGAAGAGGTGACCTTGTTGCGTTAACATTTTCCTTGTACAATGACAATTTCCCTATAATGTTAGTTTCATTGTGCAATAACCTTTTGCAAAGCCATTAACCTTAACCAGAACTGATCGAGAACTGACTTGATGGTATATTTATTCCAGTTAGAAACAATGTCTTTACTTCTTGTTTGAGACTTTCTCATATACTTGTTGGCTTTTCTAGGTTTCTGCAACTTTGTTTATTTTCTAGATCTTCTCCTTCCTCATCACTTGCCTTTTTCATTTCTATATGCTGAGTGAAATTAGTGTGTTGTGACAGGGGTACACACTAGAGTGCTGATTTGTATGTACCTTTATCCTTTGCGTAGCAATTTACCAAGAAGATAATCAGGAAGCACTAGTGCAAAGGTTTTATTCATCAACATAGGCCTCAGAATAGACAGGTATGGTTGGTGGTAAAGAATGGATGCGTCTTATTATGATTTACCCTTTAAATAATAACAGTGTGTGTCTTATGTATACGAGTTCTATCTGTAGCTTAGTTTGAGTCAATACTGAATTATCACTAGGTTTTGACACGTATGGTTGGTGCATAACTTGTCATACATACAGTTCACATTTCTTTTCAAAATAGTACATCCACGTCATTTTTAGCTTAAATTACCCTTTGGAGTTTGGCCTCCCACTTTATTCATGTCATGTTTCTTCAAGTTACCCATCAAAGCTGGTTGACAACTTTCTCTAACATCATTCAAAGTAAGATTTGCAATAATATGCGGTAGTTATGAAAGGTATATAAAGTAATGATTTGATATTATTTAGACTTGTTAACCATTTTCCGATCCTGGAATTATGGAACCCTTCATGAAAATACTCAACAACAAATCTTATTATATATTAGTAAGATATGTGATTAATATAAATGTATAATACTTCATTTCCTTCATTGTTGGATACTAGTGCATTTTAGGATCTTAACCTAATGCCCGGACCCCATATTCTCTATATCCGGGATATAATGTGAAAAATGCCCAGGCTCTTTAGCCTATTTTTTACTAGTGAAGAGAGAGAGTGGAGACCGAGAGTTGTTGTGTCCTGCGAGAGCGGATTTGGCTCCAATCAGTTGTAAGCTTTGTTTAGTTTATTAATGCAATTTAGTTTCCTTTTATTATTAATGTCTTTTCCTATGATGAAGAGCGAGTAGTCCACCTACTTCTAGGGTTGGGGTGAGCCCGACGATAGCCAAGCGTGCTTGAGGTAAAGATTCGACTTTTATTGTGTTTTGATCATCCACTACCTTTTATATGTTTATTACCTATTCAATAGAGATCCAGGTTAACAACTTGGATTATAAACATAAAATTGGTATATATAATTAGGGTTTCTTGAAACAGTTGTCTAATTGTTGGAAAAGGCGAAAGCTTGATCCGTTGATGAGATTGCATGATTATTCCTCTTTATCTTGCCTTATGCATGTTTGGTTATCGTTGTTGCAAACCCCGATCTTAGAAGTTTCTTTCATACATAGTTTATTCCGAAATCTACGAAGCTTTGTCTTTTATTTTACATACTGCATTCTGATCAATTTCGACCAACATTGGTCGATATCGACTTCTAATTCTCGATCTAGAAAGATCGTTGCTTGTTTGTGTTTCTGCAGGTCAATATCGAGTGCCCCTGTTCGAAATCGACTACCTTCTATGCTGCCTGATATCCGCTGACACGCTTCCTCGAGGATCGATCTTGACTTCTTGTTGCTACATTGGGAGGAAGTCTTGTAATTATTTATGTGGGAAGAATATGGTTTTATTTATTTTATTATATTTTGAACTCGATTTCCTCCTACAACAGGCATACCCCAATCACCACCCCGTAACCTCTACTCGTTTCGGTTTTCCCGGCTAACCTTAAAAATCTAAAGAGAACAACACAAGCCTAGAAATTAAAAAAGGCAAAAGAAAGATCGAAGACAACTCACTTGAGAACTGCGAGAGGAAAGCGCCGGAAAACTTAGGAAACTGAGAACGAACCACCACCTAACTCCGATCTCGGTTCTTCAAAAAACACAGGAAACCCTTGAACTCCCTCTCCCTTCCCTCTTCCCTTTGAAAATTCAGAAATGTGGAATAAGGAGGAGCGGGGGTAAAAATCCCACTTATAGGTCCCTGTGGGGCCACTCCGCCCAATGGACCAAGGAGCGCGATAGGCCCAGATAAGGCCCATCCAATAAACTGAGAACTTTAGCAGGGAGCATCGTATTTGTCGAAACCCAATTGCGAATAATGTATTACTCGCGGTCCAGTTACGAGGAGATATGACGATGCCATAGAAAATAAGGCTATATAATAAACACAGAGTATGTAGTCATAAATGGGTCACCCAACGCAAAAGGATGGTCGGTCCCACCATTAGTACATCGCGAGCAAAGTATCCAACCAAGCCCGAAGGACTGGGTTTAGCGCTCCCAAGAACTATTAACCCTTATTTCCCTCGCGACTCAAATCCAGTGTAAGAATCAAAGTGAACTCTCCAAATGTTTTGTAGGCCTCCGAAGTCCTAGCAAGCAGCTCGCTCGCTCAAGCACCTCGCCTCTAATGGCTTCATGTGTATTGCATATGCCCCTAAGCGTGTGGGCATGCACTACACGTGTCCTACATAGAACCACGGGGTTGCCAGCCAGCTGCTCGCTTGGTTTCCCTATAAATACCCCCCTCCGATGTCAAAGTAAGGGATCCGATTCTGAAGATAGAAAAGCATAAGAGCTCAGATTATCCCCGGGACTTAAAACCCCCGGAGTTGAGTTCTAAAGATCTTCAACCGGAGAAGAACTTTATTTGGGATAACGACCCCGCCTAGCTTCCTCTATAGACAATGGTTGAACAGTAACATAATTCATCGCGAATCAAACTTGGATTAATAAACATACAATCTGATCATCATCCCGCTAGGCTAAGGCTTGCATGTATTTTAAGACAATTATGTCGTCACCAGTGAGGTAATAAGTGTAGGTGAAATCCCATAAACGCGTCAATATCGACAATTGGTTGGAAAACTCATTTTTTTAACTCATACACGCTTGGATCTTTGCATTGTCTCTCAACCAATTCATGCAGTGTCCGCGGGTTCCACATATGAAAGATCTTGTTCACACTCTTAGGTTTGTTAGTCATACTCTGGGTCAAGGCATTCTCCACAATGGCGTTAATTCTCCTAGCTTTTTTCGGCTCTGATTGGGCCTCTTGTCCAATTTCTAGGAAATCACTCATAGGGTATGTCGTCTTGCTCGGTCAATCTCCCATCAGTTGGAAGTCCAGGTAACAGAGCACAGTCTCCCGTAGCAATTCTGAGGCTGAGTACCGAGCCATGGCTCATGCCTCTACAGAGATCACTTGGCTTGTCTGTCTTCTTCAAGAACTTGATTTTCTTGTTGTTGGTCATATCAAGCTTCATTGTGATAACTCTTCTGTGATTCAGATTGTGAAAAATCTCGTCTTTCACTAGCGAATGAAGCACATCGAAATCGATTTCCATTTTACTCGTGAAAAGGTCTTGGATGGTCTGATCGAACTTTGTTACATACCAACCGTTACATAGCTTGTTGATATCCTCACGAAGATTCTTCCATTGGCACAGCAAAACCTCTTGTTTTCCAAGTTGGGCATGGTATCCCATCCTCTACCTTAAGGGGGGGAGGGGGGGGGGGAGGTTGGTGTGGTCAAGCTTAACAAACCTCTTCTTGAGATAGGTATTATGTCATTTAAGCCAGTTGAGCTGGAATTTGTTAGGCAATTTGAGCTATAAATACTCCAATTGCAAGAACATGGTGACTAATCAAGTAATCGAATAATTCCTGCACTTTCTCGCTTCCCCCTCCTCTCTCCTCTTCTTTATTCTCCTCTTCGCACCTCTCCTTCCTCGATCTTCACCTTTCTCCCTCACATGCTCTCGCAAATCCTCACCATGGATCTTCAGCTCAACTGCTTGAATCCATAAAACTAAAACGAGAAAATCAGAGACGTTCACGATTTGTCACATAAATTGATCTCTGACCTATTCCATGAATTTAAGAAAATATTGTGATTGAAGCTTCAAATCAACAATCACTCAATAGGAATGTGCTCCTCTCTATTTTTCTATTGAATTAAAAAGGAAGATCAGGGTAAAGTAGGTGGACGTACATTTCCTATCAAATTAAACAAAGCCCGTCAAAGAAATAGAAGTACATTTGGTTGTTTGTAGAAAAAAAAAACCCTTTAAAGGGTTGTTTGTTGAAAAAAACCATTTAAAGGGTTGTTTGCCATAATATTCAATTTATGGGGCGATTATATGAAAGATTTGATATATAAGAGATGGTTTATGTAGATATAAAAATCGATATCTTGCATACAAGTGTAATCTATAATTCATCTAGAGTGGAACAAACATGAGAGGAGTCACTTTTAACTCAAAACCCACTTTGAAGCTGATCAAATAGAATATAGTCACTTGGTGTGGGCATGCAAATAGAATATAGTCAGCGGCAGGCAGCGCCTAACACACCCCCCCCCCCCCCAAACCTGCATCTATTGTGAGCCTAATTTGCCATGTTTTATACTTAATTTTATATCGATTTCTGCATGCATTTCATGCATTTGGGTTAGAATAATACATATTCTATGTAGTTTATGCTTATTTGCCGAATTATGGAGTCTACACAAGTTTCTGTTTAATTTTGCAGAAATCGAGGCATTTTACAACAATTCAAATAAAGTAAGGGAATCACAGAGAGGTCGATATCGACTGAACTAGGTCGATATCGAGTGTACCGAATCGAGAAGTCAAGCCAGGAATCGACCAGAAAGATGGAGCAGAATAGGAGAGGTCGATATCGACCAGATGTGGTCGATATCGAGTCAAGATTGGTCGATTTTCCACCAGAAGCCCAAGATCGAGTGAAGAAACACATAAGAGGTCGATTTCAACCATACTGGTCGATATCCACCAAAACCCAATCGAAATTCCTCCTAGGAGCCGAAATCGAGTGTCTGAAGCAAATCCGAGAAGAAGTGCTCGATATCGACCACCTTTGGTCGATATCGACCTATCTACAGAGGCCGATTTCGAGCAGTCCGAGCCCGAGTGCTGAGCTGGTTTTCTTCCACATTAAGCAAGAGATATTTTATCAACTGAAGAGGAGATTTATCAAGTTCTATCAAGAGAAGGAAGATTTGTCCACATTATTCTTATTTCCTTTTAGATATAATTGTTTTATTTCCAAGTTTTATCTTAATAGAAAGTTTAGATATAGATAGATATTTCTTTCCTAGATTATCTAGAGAATGAAGCCAATAAATAAAGCCCTAGGGGCTGAGTTTTATTCATTCAATTTCAGTTATAATTAGTCACATAGAGAGAGAGAGAGAGAGAGAGAGAGAGAGAGAGAGAGCATTGTGGGCGAGAGAGGTTGGAAAGTTGAGAGACGATTTGGATTCGATTGGTTGTAAGCTTTCTTTGATTATTTTTAATGCAATTTAGTTCTTTTTATTATTGATGTCTTTCTTGATGATGAAGAGCGAGTAGTCACCCAACTTCTAGGGTGAGGGTGAGCCCGAAGGTAGCCATGTGAGGTGATGCAGTAAAGGTACAATCTTTTTATGCAAATTCGTCTTCTATCCATATGAGCAAGATTATTTTGCGAAAGTTGAAGATGATCATTTTTTTTGTTATTGAAGCGAAAGTGATCATAATACAACTTGGACTAATTATGTGAAAATTGGTTAGTAACAATTAGGGTTTATGTGAAAGCATCTATCTTCCTATTTGTTAATAACGAAAGTTATTTGATGAAAAGCATGATCTTTTATGCCTTTATGTGTTATTTTACATGGTTAATCGTTGTGGTGTTGAAACCCAGATCTTGGAAGTATTCAGTTTATTTGATTTATTTCATCAGTTTTGAGTTATGTGTTACGAAAAGCTTCAAACTTTAGTTTCTGTGAGTGGTCGAAATTGAGCAGCTGTTGGTTGAGATTTTTGGTCGATATCGAGGGGTAGGTCGATATCGACCAGTTCGAGTTTTCTGTTTGTTTCTGCTTGTTTTTGTCGACAGTGTGGTCGATATCGAGTGGTAAGGTCGATATCGAGCGCTCTTCTGGTCGATTTTCTGCTGAGATCTGGAACTGAAACGCGGAAGCTGACACGCTTCCTCGTGGATTGATCCTGATTGCCTTATACTACAACGGGAGGAAGTCTTGTATTTATTTGCTAAGACAGGGAGTCAGTTTGCTTTATATTTTATTTATATTTTCATACTTGACACATCATCCTGCTACAACAGCATCATAGTGGTCGAGCCATCATTAATTATATTCATATATTGTTGACTCCACCTTGATGAATATATGTGATATATTTTTGTAGGGATGATGGAAGACAAATAAGGTAGTATTTTATACAAATATCAATTATATTATATAGCTCTGTTATTTGATTTGATTTATTATGCAGATATATTTATTATGCGGGTATATCTACTTAAAATCATATTTGGTTCAAAAGATTTATTTGATTTCTTTAAATCTGATTTTTAGAGATTTCTTATTTGTTTTTAATATATGCTTTTTTATGTGCTTTATTTTTTATAACAAATATTTCAAAAATAAAGTTGCTGAGATTTTGATTTTGAATTGGATAAGATTTGTTTTATTTAAAAGGTGGAGTTAAAATCATATTTTGTTATTGGATTTCTCTAAATCCTTTTTTATTAAATTGCTTTTAGATTTGTTTGAAAAGTGGTTATCTAGATATTTGTTTGAGATTAACAAGTGCGGAATTTAAGCTACAAACGGGAAGATTTGTTCAGCACACATGCACCTATTTTCTCGGGGAAATGGAATTCAAACGGGCTGATTTTGTGGAAGAGCAAGCGGAGATTTCAAATTCAAACGGGCTAATTTTTTGTGCAACCAAAAATCAGATTTTGTGGAATTTATTCAAAAACAAATCGGCTGAAATTCAAGTTAAAATCTGGGATTTCCATCAGCAACAATTCAGCCCCTGCGCCTATAAAAGACGAGAGCAAGTGGTGAAGAAATCAAGAACACAAGCACATCATTCAAGCGAACACTTCAAAGCCAAAGCGATCAAGAGAAGGAAGATTTGTCAAGTTCTATCAAGAGAAGGAAGATTTGTCCACATTATTCTTATTTCCTTTTAGATATAATTGTTTTATTTCCAAGTTTTATCTTAATAGAAAGTTTAGATATAGATAGATATTTCTTTCCTAGATTATCTAGAGAATGAAGCCAATAAATAAAGCCCTAGGGGCTGAGTTTTATTCATTCAATTTCAGTTATAATTAGTCACATAGAGAGAGAGAGAGAGAGAGAGAGAGAGAGAGAGAGAGAGAGAGAGAGAGAGAGAGAGAGAGAGAGAGCATTGTGGGCGAGAGAGGTTGGAAAGTTGAGAGACGATTTGGATTCGATTGGTTGTAAGCTTTCTTTGATTATTTTTAATGCAATTTAGTTCTTTTTATTATTGATGTCTTACTTGATGATGAAGAGCGAGTAGTCACCCAACTTCTAGGGTGAGGGTGAGCCCGAAGGTAGCCATGTGAGGTGATGCAGTAAAGGTACAATCTTTTTATGCAAATTCGTCTTCTATCCATATGAGCAAGATTATTTTGCGAAAGTTGAAGATGATCATTTTTTTTGTTATTGAAGCGAAAGTGATCATAATACAACTTAGACTAATTATGTGAAAATTGGTTAGTAACAATTAGGGTTTATGTGAAAGCATCTATCTTCCTATTTGTTAATAACGAAAGTTATTTGATGAAAAGCATGATCTTTTATGCCTTTATGTGTTATTTTACATGGTTAATCGTTGTGGTGTTGAAACCCTGATCTTGGAAGTCTTTAGTTTATTTGATTTATTTTATCAGTTTTGAGTTTTGTGTTACGAAAAGCTTCAAACTTTAGTTTCTGTGAGTGGTCGAAATTGAGCAACTATTGGTCAAGATTTTTGGTCGATATCGACCAGTTTGAGTTTTCTATCTACTTCTGTTTGTTTATGTGTTTTACAGTTTTTGTCGACAGTGTGGTCAATATCGAGTGGTAAGGTCGATATCGAGCGCTCTTCTAGTCGATTTTCTGCTGAGATCTGGAACTGAAAAGGCAGGCGCTGACACGCTTCCTCGTGGATCGATCCTGACTGCCTTCTACTACAACGGGAGGAAGTCTTGTATTTATTTGTTGAGACAGGGAGTCAGCTTACTTTTATTTTATTTATATTTTCATACTTAACACATCATCCTACAACAACAAATTGTCGCCGTTGCCGGAGAAGCCATCAATCGCGCCATTTTTAGTTCTTTTTCTTTTCTTTATATTTGTTTTTGTTTTTTAGTTTCTTTTTACTTGTTTCTTTTTGTTTTTGTTTTTCAGGTGAATACGAAGAAATCAACCCAGTCGAAGGTTGATTTTACTTGTATTTGTTTTTATTTTACTTGTTTCTTTTTACACAGTCGATATCGACTAGTCCCTGGTCGAAATCAACCCAACTCCTCAGCAAAGCTCGAGGTCAGCAGATCACCTCGATATCGACCAGACACAAGTCAATATCGACCATGCACCGGTAGATTTCGACCCTCTCCACTCGACACCAGCACCTCCGCCGAAGAAAAAGCTGCATTTCCCGATGAAATCTCCAAAGGACCCAAAAGAGAAGAAGTTTCAGAGTTTCATCAAGATGCTTCAAAGGCTCAATGTCACAATACCCTTCACAGAAGCTCTTGATGAGATGCCATCCTATGTCAAGTTCCTCAAGGAGATTCTGAGCAAAAAACGGTCAATGGCTGATATCACAAAGGAGTGCAGCCAAATGGACGTTCTTGAGAAAAGGCCAGATTCATGTAAGTTTGCTATAAACATTGGATTTGGTCAATACAAATTTAATGCTTTATGTGACTTGGGAGCCAGTGTGAGTATACTGCCTTTATCAATCCGGTCCAAGAATAAGATAAGTGCTCTAGAGCTTGTGGATGCTAAACTTTACATGGCAAACAACACGGTGGTCATCCCAACATGCATTATGTACAATGTACCGGTGCAAGTAGGTAAGTTCTTCGTCCCTGCTGATTTTTTAGTTATTGATATGGCAGAGGACCCTGCTTGTCCAATCATTCTAGGAAGACCCTTCTTGGCGATGGTGGATGCCAATATAAGCGTAAGAAAGGGAGTGCTCACTTTCAACATCAGCGATGAGGTAATTGAGTATTCCTTTAATAAAACTGAAATGCATATAGGTCCCATGGAAGAGGTAAAGTCCATATCAGTCAGGTACATCACTTGCGGGGAGCCTAAGGTAAGAAATATGACCCCCGAGGAGCTGGAAAAGAGGGATATGGAGGCCCAGGTGGAGGAGATCATGGCCATCTTGAACGAAGAAACAGAGGATCCACTTGATGTCACCCAAGGTAAATCGATATGGACTAACTATTTTTCAGATGCTTTGTCAGGTCTTAAATATGGGGTCAAAATCGACCAGGAAAATTCGACTAGCTTACAAAAGCAGTCGATATCGACCACTACAGGTCAAAATCGACTAGATCATATCGAGGCAACTCCACCAGAAATCGAGCCAGGGAATATCGAGCAGGACAACTCGATATCGACCACTTTTTATCGATATCGACCTCCCAAAATCGACTCGATCCCACCAGCTGAGACGAAGCCAGATGAAATCGAGCAGAACAACTCGATATTGACCAACCCTAGTCGATATCGACCAACCCATATCAACCCGTCTTCATCTTCGTCGACTCAATCCCCACCAGAACAGCAGCAGTCGATATCCACCACTACCACTCGATATCGACCAGATCCTCAGGAGGTCCCGATATCCGAATCTGCAAAGGTAAGCCAAGGTATGGATCTTTCTTCTCCTATTTCAATTAAAGATCTATCTATACATGTGAGATGTTTGCCTTGGTATGTACGCTTATGCAGGGTTTCCAATGATGAGCCCAAGGAATATGAGGTAGGAGACAAGGTCTATGTCTCCAAATCAAATGATCATTGGTTCCCTAACAAATTCAAGAAGAAGAAGATGGGACCTTTCACGGTGAACAAGATCCATTCCGGAGGACTGCAGCTGATGGACAAGAATGAAGTCCTATTTGAAGCCCAAGCCACATGGGCCCTGCAAATGCCACCTTGAGCTTAACGGAGAAAGTCGGCCTAGCGACTATAAAGTCTAGAGCTTGTAAATAGACATTTAGTTTTTGAGATTTTGGACATTGTTGTTTTTGGTTATTGGTTTTGGACATTGTTTTTTAGTTTAATCTATTATGGATATCTTTCGTCTAACAATTTTTGCAGGTACAAAGAAACTAGCAGCAACTCGATTTCGAGCAGATTAGGTCGATATCGACTTAACCCTCGAAATCGACCAGCCCTATAGCAGCATTTGCACTCGATTCTGACAACTAGCACGCATGTCTAGTGAATTTCTTTCTTTACCCTTATTTTTTATACAGTGAGGACATTGTAATGTTTAAGTATGGGGTGGGGGAAGGGCTTATTTTGTGCATATTTGATTTTATTTGACAATATGTGTGAATATTTTTATGATATTTCTTGATTTGCTTATACATGGCTACTTTGGATTTCATATTCTATTCATGTGCTTATATGCATGTTTTCCAAAGTTTATTAAAACCATCCCCCATTGAAAATTTTGATAAGTGTCATGGAAGTTTAATTGAACTTGACGATGCAAAATTGGATTCATTAGAGATATATCATGAACTTGCCTAGTAAAGGGAAGTCACAATGAAGTGCATTATTTCTTGAAAACCATGAAAGGATGTAAAATATGAAATTGCTTTTGACATGTGTTGTTGCAGGAGGATGGTCAAGTATGAAAATAAATATAAATATAAGATCTGACTGACTCCCTGTCTCAGCAAATAAATACAAGACTTTCTCCTGTTGTGGTAGAAGGCAGTCAGGATCAATCCTCGAGAAAGCATGTCAGCGGGTCTCAGGTAGCAGCAAATCTCACAGGCAGAAAATCAAACAGAAAGACATAAATAACAAATAAAAGCATAAAAGAAAGCAAAGGACAGAAAACTGGTCGATATCGACCACAGTTGCTCGATATCGATTAAGCAAATCAACCACAATGCACGAAATCGACT
This sequence comes from Persicaria tinctoria, assembly GCA_037127255.1. NCBI lineage: Eukaryota > Viridiplantae > Streptophyta > Magnoliopsida > Caryophyllales > Polygonaceae > Persicaria > Persicaria tinctoria. The sequence continues at coordinate 23,970,307 of JBANSL010000004.1, forward strand.
GACAGAAACCAAAACCAAACAAAGCAACTGGACTTCGACCAATTACCTCGACATCGACCAGATACCTCGACGTCGACCAAAATTCCTCGAGATCGAGTAATAGCAGAAACTAAAATTGCAACTTTTCGAACGAAAACGAATGTAAATACGAAATTAACTCAATAAACTAAAGGCTTCCAAGATCAGGGTATCAACACCACAACGATAACCATGCAAAATAACACATAAAGGCATAAAAGATCATGCTTTTCATCAAATAACTTTCGTTATTAACAAATAGGAAGATAGAGGCTTTCGCATAAACCCTAATTGTTACTAACCCTTTTCACATAATTAACCCAAGTTGTATTAAGATCACTTTCACTTCAATAACACAGACAAGGATCACCTTCAACTTTCGCAAAAGAATCATGCTTGTAGGGATAGAAGACGAATTGCATAAAAAGCTTGTACCTTTACTGCATCTTGGGGTGTGCATATCCGGGTACCCGACACGAACCGGTTAATCGTGTCGGGTACCCGAAACCGTTTAGCCCAAAATGCCCGAACCGTATACGAACCATCTAAACCCGGGTACCCGACACGGTTAAGTTATTCGGTTCCGTGTCGGATACCGGGTTATCCGACACGAACCTGATGCTCTTCCTTTATTTATTTTTTTATTTTTTTTTTTGGTATAGTAAAGAATTTCAGAGATGCCATGGCGAAGATGAATATCAAGCCCTAAAAACGATTGAAAGGGAACACAACTCAGAAATTCGCATAGGCCCTAAAGGAGGAGGAAAACAACACCAAGAACGCTACAGATTCGAACAAATTGGCACAATGTCGAGATTTAGGGTTGTTTACTTTGAACAAATTCGCACAAATTGGAGAAGAGAATAAGAGATTCGAACTGGAGAAGTGTTGGAGAAGAAGAAGAAGAAGTGATTGTGAGGCTTGGAACCGGAGAAGAAGAAGAATCGATTCAGAAGGGTGATTAACAAGGGCGTCCAGATCTATACTCGGAACTGGAGAAGGAGAAGAAGATGCGCCGGGCTGAGAGGCTCGGAACTGTAGAAGAAGAAGAAGCGCTGAAGCGATTGAGAAGGGCGAGGCGGCACCTTCTTCCATGGCGCCATGGCGGAGAGCATGAGAGCAAGTGAGAAGGTGAGAGGACGTCTGGAAGAAGCCAGGAAGGGGCGAACTGGCGAGGGCGGCTGAATGAGTGAAATGAATCGGCTAGGGTTTTTTTAACATAGAAATATTAAAAAAAAAAACGTGAACACAATCTGAAAAAAGAAATAAACTGGAGGTATGTGGATTCGAACGTGGGCCTATTTGAAAGTCCAAAGAAAATGCTGTTTCTTGGAACCAGTTGGGCTAATGGAGTTTACTGATGCATATAGGATTCTATTTATACTAGTATTATACTTCTCAACCTAAAATTAAAATTAAAAAAAAATTAAACGGTTCGTGTCGGGTACCCGACAAGGTGATTTGCCCGATCCGAACACGAACCGTTTACAACCGTGTTTTCTCGGTTCGTGTCATCATCGTGTCGTGCTTTTTCGGTTTCGGGTTTTTTCGTGTCGTGTTGTTGTGTTTTCGTGTCGTGTTTTCGGTTTCGGGTTTTTCTGCACACCCCTAACTGCATCACCTCACATGGCTACCGTCGGGCTCACCCCGACCCTAGAAGTGGGTGGACTACTCGCTCTTCATCATCAAGAAACAGATCAAAGATAAAAGGAAATAACTAAATTGCATTAAATAAACTAAATAAAACTTACAACCAATCAAAGCCAAATCCGCTCTCGCCAAACTCCTCTCCAATCGGCCTAAGCTCTCTCCTACTTGCTCTTCTACTCGAATGGTGTGTTGTAAGATTGAATAAATAAAAACCAGCCCTATAGGCTTTATTTATAGCCTTTCTTCCCTCTCTAATTAGGAAAGAGACCTATATCTAAATCTATATCTATCTATCTTTTATCTAAATATTAAATATTGGAAATAAAGAAATAAATCTAAAAAGAATTATATCTAATGTAGATAAATATCTTCTCTTCTTGACTTGATAGCACTTGATAAATCTTGATGGAATTTGATCTCGAAAATATCTCCATCGCACTCGGGATAGAACCTTAATAAGACCCGGTTACTCGACTTCGGCTTCTGGGGGTCAACTCGATATCAAGTAGTTTCCTCGATATCAAGTAGTTTCCTCGATATCGACCAACTTCTTCTCCGTCTATAGCTCAGCTACTCGATCTCGGCTCCCAGGGTGCATATCGACTTGGTTTTTACTCGATATCGAGTAGTTTTCCTCGATATCGACTTGCTTATTCTAGCTCCAGCTTCCTCTTGTCGATGTCTGGGATCTTGCTCGATTTGGGGTTACTCGATATCGAGTAAAACAACTCGACATCGACTAATTCTCTCAGCTCTGCCCGATTCGTGGCAACTCTGGTGGAAATCGACTTCTTGTACTTGATATCGACTAAGGGTGCTCGATATCGACTAAGTGGTGTCGAGTAGATTTCCTTTCTTCCAGCTTGACTTGTCCTGGTTCCGCTGCTCCTTGACTTCGGACTTCTGTAGTTGACTTTGAGTTTTTCCTTCTTTCTCATATTTGTTGTAAATTGCTTCGATTTCCGCGAAATTAAACAAAAACTGGTGTAGATTCCATAATTTGGCAAATAAGCATAGACTACATAGATTCTGTACTATTCTAACCCAAATGCATGAAATGTATGCAGAAAATGATATAAAAGTAACTATAAAACATGGCAAATTATGCTCACATCAAACACCCCATACTTAAGCTTGCTTCTCCTCAAGCAATACTTTTAATTGTCATTCAGGTGAAGAATTCAAACTCTCAACATCTTAGATTCATTGCCATATAACCCTGCAATCAATTACCATCCTCGAAAAGGTACTAGTGTCACAAATCCATGCATGTGCAATTTAAAAAAACAACATCTACTCACAAAATGAGGGTTATGCAAAAACAATTCATGTGACAAAGCATTAATAATCAAGAGGACTTTATTTAAGCTCAATAAGGAGTAGATTGGTAAAAGGCTAAAGGTGGGCAATTTTTTGTTATGTGGTGCTAATAATCCGGGGAAATGGAGTATTTTCCAAACTTTCATACCACATTCATTCTTCCTTTGATTTCATCACCTTTCTCTCAATCGCTCAATGCTTTTTTTCAATATTATGCTTTTACCTCTCTAACCTCAGCACTGCCTTCTCGCGAGTCGCAAACATGGATGTCATGATTGGCCCCAGATACTTAAGGCTTTGGACTCCTCACCTTGTGTCCCATCTCGCCGAACTATTATCTCAGCGAGCAGGGTCGATCTACCTTTATCTCCTGAGGTGATCGGATTTTCTTTCACTCATTAAATTTTCCATATATTTTTCCAATTTCCTTCCAAACTCCAATAATGATAATAACAACACAAACACCATAAAAATCTCCATAATGTAACATCATTCTCAACATAATCCCCGGATAAGGAACAAGGTAGAAAATGGACATATTTAGATCATGTGGAGCAATAATTGAAATAAGGCTCAATATGGCTTTTGTGATGCATAAGCATAGGTAAGACTAGGATTATAAACATATGAGCATTATATGGAAATATAAAGTCCTCCATTCTTTTATCATGCAACATTTCAAAAGCAACTTCAAATTTTACCTCCATTCATGGTTTTCAAGAAAATATGTACTTCATTGTGACTTCCCTTTACTATGCAATTTCATGCTATATCTCTAATGAATCCAATTTTCCATCGTCAAGTTCAATAAAGCTTCCATGACATTAATCAAAATTTTCAATGGGGTCATTTTTTATAAACTTTGGAAAACACGCATATAAGCACATAAATAAATAATGAATTCCAAAATAGCCATGTATAAGCAATTCAAGAAATAATGCACAAATAATGTCAAATAAATCAAATATGCATAAAGTAAGCTCTTCCCTCACCCCATACTTAAACATTACAGTGTCCTCACTGTATATAAAAACAAGGGTAAAGAAAGAAACTCACTGGCCAAGTGTGCTAATCGTCATAATCAAGTGCTATGCTGCTGGGCTATTTCGATTTTAGCTTGCTTCTATCCCCATGGACCTGAAAAATGTAAAAGAAAAATACCCACAATAGAAAAAGTTCAAAACCAAAAACAAACAAAAGCAACAATGTCAAAAAATCCTAAAAATAAATGTCTATTTACAAGCTCTAGATTTTATAGTCGCTAGGCCGACTTTCTCCATGCTCAAGGTGGCATTTGCAGGGCCCATGTAGCTTGAGCTTCAAACATGACTCCATTCTTGTCCATCAGCTGCCGTCCGCCTGAATGGATCTTGTTCACTGTGAAGGGCCCCATCTTCTTCTTGTTGAATTTGTTGGAAAACCAATGATCCTTTGATTTGGAGACATAGACTTTGTCACCAACTTCATATTCTTTGTGCTCATCATTGGAAATCCTACATAATCGCACATACCAAGGCAAACCTCTCCCATGTATAGATAAATCTTTAATGGAAATAGGAGAAGAAGGATCCATACCTTGGCTTACCTTCGCAGAATCGGACTTTGGGACCTCGGATTCTGGTCGATTTCGAGTAAGATTACTCGATGTCGAGTTGTCTTCTTCGTCTGATGGACTGCTGGTCGAAGAAGGTGAGGAGGGAGGTTTTTGGTCGACATCGACCAGCTTGCTCGATGTTGAGGAATTTTGCTCGTCTGGTGGACTCTTGGTCGAGGAAGGAACAGTCGAGGAAGAAGGATGTTGGTCGACTTCGACCAACTTGCTTGATGTCGAGGAATTTTGCTCGTCTTCGGGTTGGTTGCTTGCCGAAGATGCTGCTGGTGGAGGGCTCTGATTTTGGTCGACATCGACCAAGCTACTCGATGTCGAGTAACTTTGGTCGACTTCGACCCCATACTTGAATCCTGTCAAGGCATCCGAAAAATAGTTAGTCCAAATCGACTTACCTGGGTCTATGTCAATTGGATTCTCTGCTTCTTTGTTCAGGATGGCCATGATCTCCTCCAAATGGGCTTCCATATCCCTTTTTTCTAGCTCTTCAGGAGTCATATTTCTTACCTTAGGCTCCCCGCAAGTAATGTAACCAGCTGATATAGACTTTACCTCTTCACTGGGACTTGTATGCCTTCCAGTTTTATTAAAGGAATACTCAATTACCTCATCGCTGATGTTGAAAGTGAACACTCCCTTTCTTACGCTTATATTGGCATCCACCATCGCCAAGAAGGGTCTTCCTAGAATAATTGGACAAGCAGGGTCCTCCTTCATATCAATAACTAAGAAATCAGCAGGGACAAAAAACTTACCTACTTGTATTGGCACATTGTCCACCATGCCTGTTGGGATAACCACCGTGTTGTTGGCCATATAAAGCTTTGCATCCACGGGCTCTAGGGCATCTATCTTAATCTTAGACCATATTGATAGAGGCATTATACTCACACTGGCTCCAAGATCACATAATGCATTAAATTTATATTGACCAAATTCAATGGTTATAGCAAACTTACCTGGATCTGGCATCTTCTCAAGTATGTCCATATGACTGCACTCTTCTGCGATCTCAGCCATTGATCACTTTTTTCTTAGGATCTCCTTAAGAAACTTGACATATGATGCCATTTCATTAAGAGCTTCTGTGAAGGGTATGGTGACATTGAGCCTCTGAAGCATCTTGATGAAGCGCTGGAATTTCTTCTCTGCTGGATCCTTTGGAGATTTTGTCGGGAAAGGCAGCTTCTTTTTATGCTTCGGAGCCAGAACAGATGTCAGAGGTGTTGCAGTGTCCTTGATGTCGACCAAATCCCGGTCGAAATTCCTCCTAGGAGCCGAAATCGAGTGTCTGAAGCAAATCCGAGAAGAAGTGCTCGATATCGACCACCTTTGGTCGATTTCGACCAGTCTACAGAGGTTGATTTCGAGCAGTCCGAGTGATGAGCTGGTTTTCTTCCACATTAAGCAAGAAATATTCTATAAACTCAAGAGGAGATTTATCAAGTTCTATCAAAAGAATGAAGATTTATCCACATTAGTCCTATTTCCTTTTAGATATGATTGTTTTATTTCCAAGTTTTATCTTAATAGAAAGTTTAGATATAGAAAGATATTTCTTTCCTAGATTATCTAGAGAATGAAGCCTATAAATAAAGCCCTAGGGGATGAGTTTTATTCATTCAATTTCAGTTACAATTAGTCACATAGAGAAAGAGATAGAGAAAGAGAGCATTGTGGGCGAGAGAGGTTGGAAAGGTGAGAGACGATTTGGATTCGATTGGTTGTAAGCTTTCTTTGATTATTTTTAATGCAATTTAGTTCTTTTTATTATTGATGTCTTTCTTGATGATAAAGAGAGAGTAATCACCCAACTTCTAGGGTCGGGGTGAGCCCGACGGTAGCCATGTGAGGTGATGCGGTAAAGGTACAATCTTTTGATGCAAATTCGTCATCTAACTCTATGAGCATGATTCTTTTGCGAAAGTTGAAGGTGATCCTTGTTTGTGTTATTGAAGCGAAAGTGATCTTAATACAACTTGGATTAATTATGTGAAAAATGGTTAGCAACAATTAGGGTTTAAGCGAAAGCCTCTATCTTCCTATTTGTTAATAACGAAAGTTATTTGATGAAAAGCATGATCTTTTATGCCTTTATGTGTTATTTAAAATGGTTAATCGTTGTGGTGTTGAAACCCAGATCTTGGAAGTATTCAGTTTATTTGATTTATTTCATCAGTTTTGAGTTATGTGTTACGAAAAGCTTCAAACTTTAGTTTCTGTGAGTGGTCGAAATTGAGCAGCTGTTGGTTGAGATTTTTGGTCGATATCGACCAGTTTGATTTTTCTGTCTGTTTCTGCTTGTTTCTGCGTTTTACAGTTTTTGTCGACAGTGTGGTCGATATCGAGTGGTAAGGTCGATATCGAGCGCTCTTCTGGTCGATTTTCTGCTGAGATCTGGAACTGAAACGCGGAAGCTGACACGCTTCCTCGTGGATTGATCCTGATTGCCTTATACTACAACGAGAGGAAGTCTTGTATTTATTTGCTAAGACAGGGAGTCAGTTTGCTTTATATTTTATTTATATTTTCATACTTGACACATCATCCTGCTACAACAGCATCATAGTGGTCGAGCCATCATTAATTATATTCATATATTGTTGACTCCACCTTGATGAATATATGTGATATATTTTTGTAGGGATGATGGAAGACAAATAAGGTAGTATTTTATACAAATATCAATTATATTATATAGCTCTTTTATTTGATTTGATTTATTATGCAGATATATTTATTATGCGGGTATATCTACTTAAAATCATATTTGGTTCAAAAAATTTATTTGATTTCTTTAAATCTGATTTTTAGAGATTTATTATTTGTTTTGAATATATGCTTTTTTATGTGCTTTATTTTTTATAACAAATATTTCAAAAATAAAGTTGCTGAGATTTTGATTTTGAATTGGATAAGATTTGTTTTATTTAAAAGGTGGAGTTAAAATCATATTTTGTTATTGGATTTCTCTAAATCCTTTTTTATTAAATTGCTTTTAGATTTGTTTGAAAAGTGGTTATCTAGATATTTGTTTGAGATTAACAAGTGCGGAATTTAAGCTACAAACGGGAAGATTTGTTCAGCACACATGCACCTATTTTCTCGGGGAAATCGAATTCAAACGGGCTGATTTTGTGGAAGAGCAAGCGGAGATTTAAAATTCAAACGGGCTAATTTTTTGTGCAACCAAAAATCAGATTTTGTGGAATTTATTCAAAAACAAATCGGCTGAAATTCAAGTTAAAATCTGGGATTTTCATCAGCAACAATTCAGCCCCTGCGCCTATAAAAGACGAGAGCAAGTGGTGAAGAAATCAAGAACACAAGCACATCATTCAAGCGAACACTTCAAAGCCAAAGCGATCATCTTCAAGCTTATTTATTTTCTTTCTCTCCCTCTTTGTAATTGTTTTTATTTCTAGTTGAGAGAGAAGAAAAATCACGAGCGTTATAGGATAAATCATTCTCGTTATACTAAGAGTATCCCTATACTCAAACGTATACACACGTTGGTGTGGTTAGGGCTACTAACTCACGAGCGTTTTGGGTTCACTAGATAGCAGCGGGTGAGGCTACGAGAAGGGTAGTTCTTCTAAATTGTATATAGGACTCTAAGGGGTCTGAGTTGACTAGACAGGTGTGGGTGAGGCTTCAACAGTTTAGAAGAAGGAAAGATCTTCTCGGTTGTATCTATGATCCATAAGAAGTGAAATAATAGTTGTTTGAATCCTACGGGTTGGATAACCCTTAGCGAAAACAGAAGGAGAATAGTACCAGATCGACCTGGAAAATGTGGCCAAGAACTTTCGGGCCATGCATGTACTGTATTGTTGTTTGAATACTAACGAATTTAATCGTATTTCATCTTGCAAAAGCGCTAAAGAAATCTAGGATAGACTGGTGGTAACCTATGAAGGCACAAGCCAAGTTAAGGAAACCAAAATTAACATCTTCTTGCGACAAAATGAGTTATTCAAGATGCTCTCCACAGAAACAGTAAAGGAGATGTTCATCAGATTCACTCAGATCGTAAACAACTTGGATTCTCTCGGCAAAACATTCACAAATTAGGAATAGGTGAGAAAGATTCTGAGGAGCTTACCCAAGTCCAGATGGGGTCCAAAGGTAACCGCAATAGAGGAAGCTCAAAACCTAACGACTTTGCCTCTGGATGCTCTCCTTGGTAAGCTTATTACCCACGAGATGATCCTTGGTGAGGAAGATGGGGAAGTAGCCTCTAGTGTGAAAAAATTGGCCTTAAAAGCTAAGAAGGAAGAAGCATCCTCAGACGACGACGAGAGTGAAGATGAGGAGGATCCTTTTGCACTTATTACAAGAGGGATAGCACAAATACTCAAGATAAAGAAGCAATTCTCAAATCGAGAATATTCCGGATCTTCAAAGCACCGATGTAAGTCTTCTAACCCTAGTAAGAAATCAAATATTCTAACTTGCTTTGAATGTCGTGAAACAGATCACTTTGCAAAGGAGTGCCCTCAAAAGAAGAAGGAAAAACACCGAAAGAATGATTTAGATTCCTCTAGTGAATCGGACTCGGAAAATGATCCAGGAAATCTTTGCTTGATGGCAGATCGAGAAGAAACTCCTAAGAAACGTCTTGGAGCAATGGTGAGAAATTTGATTTCTAGTCCTACTGTTGTGTTGTCTGAATTTTTGCAAAACATGATTATGAATGAAGAGGATTATATTTTGGAGACTAACACCTTGAAAGAGAAGCTATTGGAACAGGAGAAACGCATGAGTAATTTGTCGTTGGAAATTAAAGATCTCGTTTGCTGAGAAGTGTATAGACCAGCTGACATCACTTGTTCGTTTTACCCATTCCAATGCCAATCTCGATATGATGTTAGGTGAGCACCAATCATCCCTCAACAAAAGTGGTATTAGATACAACAAGAATTTTCCAAAGAAAGCCCCAACCACTTTTATGAAAGCCAAAGCGAATTGGCGCACACCCATATGTTATTTTTGTTGTAAGAAGGGTCATGTCAAGACTACTTGTCCTTATCGTATAAATGATCCTTATATAATTCGTAATACTTTTCCATTATGTTTAAAAGGACGGGTAAAGCAAATTTGGGTTCCTAAAGGGACTAGACCAATGAGCATGGTCCATCTCAATTATTAGTAGCTTGGTCTAGCCGGAAAGGTTGAAGTTTGGTTGTTTTGCAGGATGTCACCAAGATCAAAGAGCATAAATGGATTGAAACAATCGCTCTTGGTGATAAATGATTTTTTTGATATTTAGTATTTCTCTTTGGAGCTTGATATGTTGAATAGGTAAAGCAAATTTTAGCTCTTATATTATTGTCTGCTAACATCTCAAGGCCTTGAGATCAGTTTCAAGGTCTTGACTGTAATAGATTTTTTTTTGGGTAGTTATATATTTTTTTAAAATTCGATTTCTTCCCTTAGTTGTTGGAAGACAAAAAGGGGGAGAAATGTTATATGGTGCTTATGCTTATGCTTGTTATATGATGTTCCACGTGTGCTATATTTATTTGCATAATTGATATTTGTTTTGTCTTCCATCAAGGGGGAGATTGTTGACTCCACCTTGATGAATATATGTGATATATTTTTGTGGGGATGATAGAAGACAAATAAGGTAGTATTTTATGCAAATATCAATTATATTATATAGTTCTTTTTATTTGATTTGATTTATTATGTGGATATATTTATTATGCGGGTATATCTACTTAAAATCATATTTGGTTCAAAAGATTTATTTGATTTCTTTAAATCTGATTTTTAGAGATTTGTTATTTGTTTTGAATATATGCTTATTTATGTGCTTTATTTTTTATAACAAATATTTGAAAATTAAAGTTGCTGAGATTTTGATTTTGAATTGGATAAGATTTGTTCTATTTAAAAGGTGGAGTTAAAATCATATTTTGTTATTGGATTTATCTAAATCCTTTTTTATTAAATTGGTTTTATATTTGTTTGAAAAGTGGTTATCTAGATATTTGTTTGAGATTAACATGTGCATATTTTAAGCTACAAACGTGAAGATTTGTTCAGCACGCATGCACCTATTTTCTGGGGGAAATGGAATTCAAACGGGCTGATTTTTTGGAAGAGCAAGTGGAGATTTCAAATTCAAACGGGCTGATTTTTTGTGCAACCAAAAAATCAGATTTTGTGGAATTTATTCAAAATCAAATCGGTTGAAATTCAAGCTAAAATCTAGGATTTCTAGCAGCAACAATTCAACCCCTGTGCCTATAAAAGACGAGAGCAAGTGGTGAAGAAAACAAGACACACAAGCACATCATTCAAGCGAGCACTTCAAAGCCAAAGCGATCATCTTCAAGCTTATTTATTTTCTTTCTCTCCCTCGTTGTAATTGTTTTTATTTCTAGTTGAGAGAGAAGAAAAATCACGAGCGTTATAGGATAAATCATTCTCGTTATACTAAGAGTATCCCTATACTCAAACGTATACACACATTGGTGTGGTCAGGGCTATTAACTCACGAGTGTTTTGGGTTCACTAGATAGTAGCGGGTGAGGCTACGAGAAGGGTAGTTCTTCTAAATTGTATATAGGACTCTAAGGGATCTGAGTTGACTAGATAGGAGCGGGTGAGGCTTCGAGAGTTTAGAAGAAAGAAAGATCTTCTCGGTTGTATCTAGGATCCATAAGAAGTGAAATAATAGTTGTTTGAATCCTACAAGTTGTATAACCCTAGGCGGAGACGTAGGCTGGTTTAGAGCCGAACTTCGTTAACAATTCACGTGTTCTTTATATTTTATTTCCGCACTTATAATTGACATTGTATTGTTGTAGCTTAACAGACCTGTAGAAACAAACAGCTTTCTGGAACGATTTCAAAACCTTTGAAGTCCAGTTCAAGACCTTGAGATCAAGTTTAAAGGCCTTGAAGTTGCCATTGCAGAAATACTTTGCGAAAATCTTCCATACTCTATTCAACCCCATTTTAGAATATCTGTCTTATTATTATTTACATTAAGTACTCGATTTTTCATATATAACATATCAAATAGTCTCACCTAAAAAATATGAATAAGGGCGATGGACTACTTTTTATATTACAATTTGATTTTAGGATAAATCCACCCAACTTATATGTTAGTTGGCATATAAGCATTTTATGTCGATATAAAGTAAATTAAATGTGACTGATGTGATGTGGATCGGACAAATTAAAGAAAATATACTCGTAATAGATGATATTGTGTCGACAATTCTAGTAGAAATATGTGAAGCATAATAATTTATACGAAAATTTCGCCAGGTACCCCTGAGGTATTGCAATTTTTGCGAGGTATACAACTCTTTTGCATATTTCGCATGGTGCCCCTGTGGTTTTTATTTTTTCCACCTCGTGCCCTTTTGGTTAAATCTAACAGTTTTTTTTATAGTCTCCGTTAGTTTGCAAAAAATGGAAAAGAAAAAGAAAAGAAAAGACGAAGCCGAATACAGAGGAAGCAGATCGATGCGAAGAGGGAGACCTGGTGAAGAGGGCGAAGATACCCGGCGAAGAGGTGACACACTCGGGAAGGAGACACTCGGGAAGGAGGCGTAGCGGTTGTTCGCCGGTGCCAGTGCTGGTGCTGGCGGGAGACTCGGATTGAGGTGGTCCATTGGCTTCCCAACAGATGAGGTATGTCTTCTCTCCAAAGTTGCCTCTTTTGAAAAATTAGGGTTTAGTGCATGGTTAATCTTGTTGCTACAAGGTTGCTTCAACACCAATGGTTCTCCAATTTTGCCTTTTTCGAAATTGTAGAAGAATTTAGTGATTGTGTCCATGTTAGGGTTTAGTGGTCCTCCAATTTTTCGAATTTGTGAAAAAAATTGGTAGTTATTGATTTAGGAAATTGGTTAGGTGAAATTTGCTCTCGAATGATTTTGGTTTCTCGATTTGACGATAACTTGAAAATAAATAGAACTCTACTCCCTCCATTCAAAACAAGGGAATTTTCATTTTTCAACCATCTCATTTCAACTGTGCTCATTTACTTTGATACATTACTTGTTCACTTTGTGAAGATTGGACTGAAAACTTATATGAAGAGGCTGTAGTGTTAGTACTTCCCTCACCTGCTTTCTCATTAGCAACATCTCTCTTCTTTTCTGTTGCACAAAGAGCTGTCAGTCTAATGGCAGTGATGATGATGCGCCTCCTGGATTTGGTTGATATTCTTTTACTCCTTGTCAACTGGGGTTGTTAGAAGTTAAGAGGTTGCCTTCTCCATTACAATTTATAGTGTGGAATTTACCCTTTTTATGGTTGTTTCTATGACAACAAAATGTTCTTGATTATAAGCCTATTAGCTCAAATGGAAGAGCGTTGTGCTCACGCACAAAGATACGGGTTCAAATCCCGCATAGGCTCCGATAGCAAGTATTTATACATCAGTTAGCCTCTTAGCTTGCCAAAAAAATCATGGAGCTTCTGTATACATTATAATCCCTGTTTACCTTTAAAACTTTTAGGCGGGCTGTTTAATTATCTTGTTTTTTATTCTTGCGTGGCTATATCATCTAGTCAGAAGTTCTTATGTGGCCGTGTTTTAGATTGGTGTGGTTAGCCTTTTAGCCTCATATACATGCTCTCTGCTATGGTGTTAATTTTGTGAAAATGATGCTACGTTGGTTTTGACTTGTTGTCCATTATAAAGGGAAAGATGTATCCTTTTACAGTTGTTAGCTCTATTTTGAGACCTTGACTATGAATTTTTATACAAATCATTAACGATCCACAATGTATGTACACTAACATAAGAGAATTTGACAATGGAATCGATCCTCAGAAGCTCCCATAAATACAAAAAGGCAAAGCTTGTAGCTTCTCAGTTGCAACTGCATGATGATGAGAGCCAACCTGTTGATGTTGCCCCAGACAGTCAAGTAAACAATTGCTGTCATATTTTTCATTTGGTTAGATTTAAGGAATGAAAAGAACAAGGGAAGAGGGGGAAGAAAATAGGTACCTCTCACAATATCAAGTTGTCATGTTTTCATTTGGTTAACAAGTAATCACTGTTTCTTAGCTAGAATAAATGAGCCATATTCACACAAAGAATAAGAGCTTTGCTTTCACAACACACGAGAAGCCAATTTCGAATCGCAGACTTATCAATTAATGTTTTTGTTATCATAACTTTGGATGATTTTGTTCATTTATTCAATCAAAGATACAAATGAAGAAGAAAATACATAAGCTACATGATTTTTGTAAATTTAAGAGGTCTAATAGACAACCTATGTGGGATTCGAACCCACATTTTGTGCCTAAGCACAATGCTCTACCAATTGAGCTAATAGGCTAACATGGTCAGACCAATGCTCACTACTCCCTTGTTTACTTTTCACAATGCTACTGATTTTTGCTGTCATTAGTGAAAAATTAGCTTTTTTAAAACAGTTTTTGTACATCATGCTCTATAAATAACTGTCTAGGCAATTATCCAGAGGAGCACATGTGGCCAACTTATTGTGACGACCCAGTTGTAAGTAATATTGGTTCAAGAAGAAGTTAGAATTGCAAATGTATACCCAATCATTAATGCAAGAGGAGAATTAGAATTATAGCAATGAAAAATAATCTGTTAAGAGAGGACTGAATCCTCGGGGTTTTTTACATTGGAATCTTCCAAAAGACATCAAATTCCATGAAAATAGCTAAAGCTAAATGAATGGTCTACAAAAGAGATGAAACTGAGCATATGAGGAGAGCGTGGAAGATTGGACATTCAAATACATGCTCTGGTTTTAACAACCGTTGCCCCCATCTTCTCCCCCTAATGAAAAATGATTAATCTTTATCAAGCTCCAACTCTGTGAATTGAAACGCACATCTTATCCCACTGAACGGGTAATAAAAATTGAATGGTACTTCATAAAAGATCTAAAAGGATAGCTTGATAAGAAAAATAAGAGCAAACATAAATAAATATCCAACTTGTTGCAGAACATTATACATGTGAAAGAAAGCATATCTTATGACCCGGCCACTGTGCCATGGAATTAAACAAATTTCAATGTATGCACTATATATCTTATGACCCACGTATTGCATCAGTTACATTGTTGAGGGTTTTGATGAAACAGAAGAGGTAACAAGAAAAAAAAAATGGCTACATTAATCCCTGTTTCAAAGATTTGCTCAAAATTATTCAATTCCTTTTTCTCATTAGCTGTTATGTCACAGTATAAACCCCAAATTCGAACCCTTCAAAATGAAATTCAAAGCCCTAATTGTTGAAATCCCCAAATCCAAAAACCCTATATTTCTGAATATCTGATGATAAAACTCGAAAACATACCTTGCTTTATCAGCGGATTCGGAACCACCGTCTATGTCCAGCCCTCATCGTCGTCTTCGATCATCAGCGCCGCCATCTCCATCCACTCATTCCTTCGTCGGTCGAGTCCTTCCTGGTCATCAATTTCGTCTTCGCAACTCCGACCTGGCGCAGCAGCAGCAGATCTCTCTTCGTGCTCTCTATCTCGCGACCTGGCGGCTGAATCTCCGACCTGGCGGCTGGCGGCCGGCCTTCGTGCTCTCTCTGCGTCGTGGTCTCTCTCTCCTTCGCTCTCCTTCACTCTCTCCTCACTTCTTTCTTTCCGTTCTTTCGTTCTTTCTTTTTTTTTATTGAAAACTAACGGATCATAACCGGATCTGTTAAGTTTAACAAGGAATGGCACGAGGCGAAAACATTCAAAACCTCAGGGGCACCACGCGAAATATGTAAAAAAGTTGTATACCTTACGAAAATTACAATACCTCAAGGGTATCTGGCGAAATTTCCGTAATTTATACTATATAGATATAGATACATATGGTGGGTCGAAGAAATTCCAAATATGAATTGAGTGGTTGGATAAAAAGGAGTACCCGAGAGTGTGGATGAGATTCATCAATTACCGATCGAAATTCGAGAGAGGAGAGGAGTGAATTGAAGGTCAATTAAATTAAATTAAATTAACAGGCCTACAGAAGGGCCAAGTTAAATGAATTGAAGGTCTGGTTCCTTCTGGCTCCTTCCTTTCCTCACTCACATACACAGTCTCACACTGTCTTAGCCTCTCAGCCTTCGTCACTCATCAACTCACTCTCACTCTCACATACAGCAAACGTAGGCCCGCCTTCTTTAATTTCTTTTACGTTTTGAATGACCGCCATCTGGCCCAGAATCCTCTGCATACTTCACGTGTAAAGAATCTCCCACGTCTGTCTATATTCTATACTCCAAAGTATCCAATAAAAAATTTATTCTCAATATATTTATATCTTTCTATATAATGATTCAACTAATCTTTAACGGAGTAGTTTTTTTCCCATCCCTCATCTGGGTTATGACGACAGTTTTAAACCGTTATGGCGACGGTTTTGAACCGTTATGGCGACGATTTTAGATCATTATGGCGACGATTCAAACTCACTGTATGCATATGCGGTGGTTTTGGACATGTATACTCCTCGACCCACCGTAAAGTATTGTGGTGACCCACAGTATACCTATGCGGTGGGATCGTTTACTGTCATTAAACTCACTGCATACTTATGCGGTGATTAGCGGTGCAAATAGTAAAAATTAGCGGTGAAAATATCATTCTCCCTTTCTTTCCCTTCAACTAATCCTTTTTTTTTCCTTTTCTCCCCTTTTTATTTTTTATAATTGATTTTTATCTTTAAAATAACCGTGAAATA
The DNA here is from genome assembly GCA_037127255.1 of Persicaria tinctoria. Taxonomy (NCBI): domain Eukaryota; kingdom Viridiplantae; phylum Streptophyta; class Magnoliopsida; order Caryophyllales; family Polygonaceae; genus Persicaria; species Persicaria tinctoria. The sequence continues at coordinate 23,986,616 of JBANSL010000004.1, forward strand.
ATCATTGAGTTTATTTCAAAATATTAAATTAATAGTAACCTACAATAGAGTTCATCTAGGTTGAGCTCGGTATATATTTCTTTTATGAGTTTATTTGTATAATTTTAATCCAAAATATTAAACTAATATTGTATACAATTGTATAGTATTATTTTATTTTTAAAAAATCGCGTCATGGTGCGGGAATTTTACTAGTTCTCTCAAATAAATAAGCCATTTAGGAAAGCATTATTAAAAAAAACTAAAAATAATTTAAATTTAGATAATCTTTCCCAATTGAGGTATTGGACATAGAATAGAAAACCCACTCATATAATATATGGAGTAACACGTTATATACGGAGTATGTTATAAATTTACATTAAAATAATTGAAAAATTACATTTATATTTAAATAACTTTTAATAGATGTTTAAAAAAATTGATGAGAAGTCATATTTTAAAAAAAATTATAAAATTACAGGAAATTTTTTTTGTAAAAAAATATGTGGCAAAATAATGAATCACGAGACATTTGGTTTTTGTTTGAAAAAATCAAAACAAAGAAGCCACTAAATGTGAGCCACGTTGAATGCTGGAAAGAGGAAGAACTCGCTATAAATACAAAGAGAAGCGGAGCATGAGAGTGTGTCAAATTCAAATACTCAAATTTCGTGCAGAGCATCGCATTGCACGGAGAGAGATTCATCTTATAGACAGAAAAAACAGGGCAGTTCCCATTTCTCTCTGGCTCTCCGCTGTCCCCCAACAAGCTTCTTTTTTAAAAAAAGATTCATATTTTTCGTCCTTTGTTTGATTCCGATTCGATTTCGGGTTCAATTGCATAGCAACAGCCCAGAAAGATCGTTCCTTTTTTGCGATCGAAAATGTTTATCGACAGGTTCAAGGTGGAGAGCCCAAATGTCAAGTACACCGACAACGAGATTCACTCCGTTTACGACTACGAGACGACGGAGCTGGTCCACGAGTCCAGAAACGGCACTTACCAGTGGATCGTGAAGCCCAAGACCGTCCAATACGAGTTCAAGACTCAGACCCATGTCCCTAAACTCGGGTACCTGTTCTTCTAATCGATTTCATTCAATTTCTGGATTGGGGATATTGTTTCATGTTGATGAATGGTTCATGTTGTTCTATTTCTATATATACAGGGTTATGCTGGTCGGATGGGGTGGAAACAACGGCTCAACCCTCACCGCCGGCGTTATTGCAAATCGGGAGTGAGTTTCATTCATAATTCATAATTCACAATTCACAATCTGTGTGTTGTGTTGAATTAACTAATTGCATGCGGCTTCGATCTGATTTGTGAATTGCATTTATGGTGTTTGCTGTTTAGAGGGATCTCGTGGGCTACAAAGGACAAGATCCAGCAAGCCAACTACTTTGGGTCCCTTACCCAGGCATCTTCAATCCGGGTCGGATCCTTCAATGGCGAGGAGATCTACGCTCCTTTCAAAAGCCTACTCCCCATGGTATATATGTCTTCTCATTCAATTGTTATAGTATATGTTTGATGGCTAATAAATATATGAATGAATGGAATGAACTTGCAGGTGAACCCGGATGAGATAGTATTTGGAGGGTGGGACATAAGTGACATGAACTTGGCGGATTCAATGGCAAGGGCAAAGGTGTTGGACATTGATCTCCAGAGGCAGTTGAGGCCATACATGGAGAAGATGGTCCCACTCCCTGGTATCTACGACCCTGATTTCATCGCTGCCAATCAGGATTCTCGTGCCAACAACATCCTCAAGGGAACCAAGAAGCAACAGATGGAACAAGTCATCAAGGACATGAGGTACATAACCACTCATCGTCCTTAATTAATACTTCTATCTTATTCCTAAAAATATGTCGTTTTAGCAAGAAAACTCATTTTTGGTATTTTTGTATCCATTTTAGAGATATATATTAGTTGTAATTTCAAACATAAAGTAATAATTAGTGCATTTTTATTTACTTTCTATATAAAAAAAATGTACAAATTTATAAAATGATATGTTTTAATTAACAGAAAGAGTAATATTCTAAATTTCATTTTTACAATATTTCTTTCCTTTAATATAATCAGTTATTCAAATATTTAATTAACTTATGTGCATGCATAGGCTGCCTCATCAATTTTGCTCTGAATTCATGTACTTAAGTTTGTGTTAGTTAATTTGGCTTCAACTTATTTTCGGACAATGAGTAAATAACTTACTAAATGAGAAAAGATTCTTCTAACTTTTGCTTCAACATACCGGAGTATATGTTATTTGAAAATATTTCTTAAATTTTAATTATTTTTGCTGTTTTTTTTTATTAAAAAACCTTGACTTCTCATAGTTGATCACTTTTTTTTTTTAAGGTAATCTTTCCCAATGATAGACCAAACGATAAATTGCTAAAAACATGAGCGAGTTTTATTTTTAAACAAGTTGAAATCATTATAAGTGTTTTTTTTACAACCTAAAAAGGGGAAAAAAAAAATTCTTGCTTGTTACATGTCAAACCTAGCCAAGGATCGAGTGAGACTTAAAAAAAATCATATCTTTAAATTTGTCAATTTTTGTTATAAATGAATGGGTTTTTTTTTTATAAATATAATACATATACTATAGATATAAACAGGGAGTTCAAGGAAGCGAACAAGGTGGACAAAGTGGTGGTACTGTGGACAGCAAACACGGAGAGGTACAGCAATGTGGTTGTTGGGCTGAATGACACCATTGAGAATCTGTTGGCTGCTGTGGAGAGGGATGAGTCTGAGATCTCCCCTTCAACCCTTTATGCCTTAGCTTGCATTTTTGAGGAGGTCCCCTTCATCAATGGCAGCCCCCAGAACACTTTTGTTCCTGGTCTGTCTACTCTCACCTTCTACTTTGGACTCTCTTTAATTTAGATCCAACATGCAAAACAGATTGTGTTAAATTTAAATTTGGTGGTCTTTCTTAATTTACAGGACTTATTGATTTGGCTATTAAGAAAAACAGTTTGATTGGAGGAGATGACTTTAAGAGTGGTCAGACTAAGATGAAGTCTGTCCTTGTTGACTTCCTTGTTGGTGCTGGTATTAAGGTCTGTATATATAACCTTGTTGGTTCTTATGTACTATTGTTCTGGGTCTTTCGGGAACACTCTCTCGACTTGTTCGGGAAAAGAGTGCGTACCTCCTGATCCACAGACCCTGCTTCATCGCGGGATACACTAGGTTGTTGTTGTCGTCGTCGTCGTCATGAGATTTTACTGATTTGTGTTCTGTGGATGCAGCCAACATCAATAGTGAGCTACAACCACTTGGGGAACAATGATGGAATGAACCTATCAGCCCCCCAAACCTTCCGCTCCAAGGAGATATCAAAGAGTAATGTCGTGGATGACATGGTCGCCAGCAATGGCATCCTCTTTGAGCCTGGGGAGCACCCTGACCATGTCGTTGTCATTAAGGTTAACTACTCAAAACCCTTTGTTTGACTTGATCGACTACTGAGACTTTGATGGCATATCGATCCAACTGACTTGACACATATAATACAGTACGTTCCTTATGTGGGAGATAGCAAGAGGGCCATGGATGAGTATACTTCAGAGATATTCATGGGAGGTAGGAACACCATAGTGCTGCACAACACCTGTGAAGACTCCTTATTGGCAGCTCCCATCATCCTCGACTTGGTCCTCCTTGCTGAGCTTAGCTCTCGCATCCAACTCAAAGCCCAAGGGGAGGTGCGCGCTAATCTTATCACTATCCACCATATACATATCTATGCTTTTGTTCTTTAACTAACTAATATTTGGGAAATCAACGACCTTTCAGGGTAAGTTCCACTCCTTCCATCCGGTGGCGACAATTCTTAGCTACCTTACCAAGGCTCCCCTTGTAAGCAACCTCTTTGATTGGTTTCTCTCTCTAGCTTCCAAATTACTTTGTTATTTGAAGGATCATACTTGATATATCGTGTCTCGGCTCTTGTAGGTTCCTCCGGGTACACCGGTGGTGAATGCACTATCAAAGCAGAGGGCGATGCTGGAGAACATAATGAGGGCTTGTGTCGGCCTGGCTCCGGAGAACAACATGATTTTGGAGTACAAGTAGAATCTCAAGACCCAAAAAACACCATCAACGTACTGCAATAAAGTCCTCTCTGCCTCTGAGAGTGCAAATGTAATGTTTGTTGAGGTTATGTGTTCTTTGGTATTCTCATCTCTAGAATGTTGCTTTCAGCTTCCTATGTGTATGTATATTCAGAGTATGGTGATATCCTCCCTAAGTGCAAAAGAAAATCTTCTTTTCTTTTTGCCATTAAACTTAGTTGTGGTTAATTTTAATTTGAGCTCACATGAGTAGCTTTCATGGATTTATATTTTCCATTCTCTTTATTATATCAGCTGCATCCATTGTTCTGTAATTAAGCCAACTGAAATGTAAGATCAGCCTCAGAACAAGGTCCAAAAAGTATAACCAATATAGAGTTTCTGAAAAAAGACCAAAAGTACAGCAAGTGTAATGAAATGAAAGAATGAATCAAAGGTTATTTGCGGATAGGTTTAGCATCAAATAGAAGATCACTCATTCAGAGTGTAACCAAGCAATCACCATAAAGGCATAAAACATCCAAAAAGTGCAAAATTCTAATCCATATTCAACATATCACAAGGCAACAGTTTTTTTCTTACCCAAATTGAAATTGTAGTTGGTGTGTGGATTTTACTTTTGTTAAACCGTAGTCAAAACACTTGGAATTGAAGGATGGTTTTATCCAGAAAAAAATAATAATCAGTCTCACATTATAGTGCAACTCCTAAATATCATCATATGCCTCATCTTTACACACTGCTAAACTATCAATTTAAACAAAATAGCAAACTTTTCACTTACATTTACATATGATTTTTGGTAATCTGCCGTTGCCAAAATATCAATTTAAATCAAAACAACGGAGGAGTCTTCAAATTGAGTTGATATTAGCCTATACAGGATTTGATCGCTCTACCATTTGAGTTGATAGGGGTAAAATTAAACACAACTTCATATCATCCCTAAGAACTAATAGCTAGCTAATTTATCATTCCTAAGAAATAAGCTAAGAAATAAGGAAGCAAAGAGACCATTTTTATTCAAAATCAACACTCTTAAATTGCCAGGAAATCGTCAATGCCATAAAAAATTCAGCAAGCAATATTTGAAACCTAATGCCATCCATCAGACCACCTTGTTCCTTCTATTGCAATTGAGCAAAATTTACAAAAACCTAGCAAATTCAGTAGCAAAATTGAAACTACCAAAATTGTCGAAGGTTCAATCGGCTGTAGAAACAAGAGATTAACCCAGGACCACCATAGTTAGGGAAATCTCATAACTTTTGCTAGCTATACTAATCCCTTAAAATTTTGAAAACCATGAAATCCCCCAAAATTCCAATCCCTAGTCCTAAATTATTCTATTCAATTCTAGAAATCCATCTACAATAAACCATAAGTTTAGGAAAATCCCCAATTTGAAACACATACCTGTGGGTATCGTTGTCCCGAGTCACTAACAGACACCGGCATGCTCTTCCACCAGTTGCATTAATGTTCTTCCACCCCCCATTCGACGTCGTTAGGTCTGAGAGGAGGAAGGAAGGAGCTATCTGTGAGAAGCGAAAGGAGTTGATCAGGATTCAGGAAATTTTTTTTTAAAGGGAAAAAAATTTGAAGATCGAGCGGATGAGGTCACAGAAACCGGTTAGTGCAGAGCATATGCTCCTCATGTCATGACTGTGACTCTATTTTTTTTTTTTGGTGTGTATTGATCAATTCAATCCATTGTTTTCAATGTGAAAGCACTCAAGAACACTCGGGAGAAAAAGAGGAATAAAACTGAACTCTCAAAATATAGAATTTGATTGCTTTGTAAAACAGTTTGGGAGAGTACAAGTGATGTGTATTTATATAGGAAGGGGAACTCGGGGGAGCTAGGCACAGCATCCCTTTTCTGTTACAGCTTCTAACTACCTTTAACAGCTTCTTTGAGCTGGTTTAACACTCCCTCTCAAGTTGATAGTTTGAAGACATTCACAACTCCCAACTTGGCCAACATTTTCTCACATGTGTCTTGATTCACTGTCTTAGTGAATATATCAGTTGGTTGCTCTTTGGTGGAGATGTAGCCCAACACAATTTCCTTCTTGAGAGCTTTGTTCCTTACCAGATGACAATCTCCTTCAATATGCTTTGTCCTCTCATGATAAACTGGATTTCTAGCAATGTGAAGGGCAGATTGATTGTCACAATGTAACTACACAGGATCCAATTTTACTCCCAAATCAGATAACAAGTTTACTAGCCAAGTTATCTCACAGCAAGCCATGGCCATGGCTCTATACTCTGCCTCAGCTGTGGACATAGCTACATAGGATTGCTTCTTGGTTCTCCATGAGATAAGTGAGCTACCAAGCAATATACAGAACCTAGTTAGGGACTTTCTAGTCATAGGAAAACTTTGCCAATCAGAGTCACAAAATGCCCTTAGCTGTAGTTTAGAGTCTTTAGCTAGTAGCAGTCCTTGTCCTGGAGCCTTCTTCAGGTATCTCAACACATGTTTAGCAGCTTGCCAATGCTCCAATTTTAGAGAATGCATGAGTGACTGAGCATCTGTACTGCATAGCATATATCTGGACGAGTGATGGTGAGGTAGATTAGCTTTCCTACCATCCTTCTGTATGCAACTTGATCCACTTCTTCATTGGTTCCATCTAGACTGAGCTTTACTCTAGGATCTAAGGGAGTGGCCACTGGTTTTGCATATGTCATTCCAGTTTCTGCTAGCAACTCTACAGCATACTTCCTTTGATTTAGGAACAAACCTTTCTCATTTCTGTCTATTTCAATGCCCAGAAAGTGCCTTAGATCACCTAGCTCTTTCATTTGGAAGTTCCTGTGAAGATGAGCCTTAAGCTTTCCTATTTCATCTTCATCATTTCCAGCAATAATCATGTCATCCACATATACTAATAGAGATGTGATCTTCTTCTCATTCCTCTTTACAAATAAGGAATGATCATATTCTGATTGTACAAATCCTGCTGTAACAACCACTTCATAAAATTTGGCAAACCATTGCCTAGGAGCCTGCTTCAATCCATACAAGGATTTTTGCAGTTTGCACACCAAATCTTGCTTAGCTTGCTGGATATGTATCCCATTCTCCCCCTGGACTGCATGTTGTAAGGATTTGAGAAAGCTATACTCAGGTGGCAATTCCATGTAGACTTCTTCTTCTAGATCACCATGCAAGAATGCATTGGTGACATCCAATTGAGAGATGGACCATTCCTGTGCAGCTGCAACAGCCAGGAGTGTCCTTACTGAGATCATTTTTGCTACTGGTGAAAATGTCTCAGAGTAGTCAATGCCCTCCACTTGACTGAATCCACGAGCTACAAGTCTTGCTTTGTGTCTATCAAGTGAGCCATCTGTTTTCAGTTTTACTTTGAAGAGCCATTTACAAGTCACAACTGACTGATGAGCAGGTCTGGGCACCACACTCCAGGTTTCAGTCCTTTCAAGAGCCTCCAGTTCAGTAATCATAGCTTGGCACCACTCTTTGTGTTGTAGAGCCTCCCTTACAGAAGAAGGTTCAGATAGAGGTGCACTATTGACTATGAAGGTGTTATATGAAGTTGGACAAGAAGAATAAGAAATAAATTTGGACATAGGGAAATGAGAGGTGACCTTGTAACCAGGAAGGTGGTTTGGTGGTTCTTGTGGATTGTCTGATAGGTGGAGGAGAGGGTTCTGAAGGTGTAACAACATCAAAGGTGGGTGGTATAGGTGAAGGAGAGTAGTCAGCCAGAGATTCTGTGGTGGAAGAGGGGTCAAGAGTGGGTAGATCAAGGTCAGATGAGATGCCAATTGGTGTGAAAGGCCAATCATCCACAATCTCCGGTTGAGGAGAGCTGGTGATCTGGTTGCTGGTGTCCAGGCTATGATTTGGGTTTGTGGCTGCAAAGGGAAAGAAATCTTCTACAAATGTAACATCTCTACTAATGTGACATTTTTGAGTTTGTAGATTGTAAACCTTGTAGCCTTTAAAACCAAAAGGATAGCCAATGAAAACACAAGCTTTAGCTCTAGTATCAAATTTCTTATGATTTTGAAAACTAGTAGACATGTAACATAGACAGCCAAATACTCTAAGAGAAGAATAATCTGGCTTTTGTTTAAAAAGAATTTCATAAGGAGATTTGTTTTTCAACAAAGGTGTTGGTAATCTGTTTATAAGGTAAGTTGCAGTTAAGATATATGCAATCACCCCAAAATCTAATGGGCAAAGAAGAGTGAAATCTGAGAGCTCGAGCGGTTTCTAACACATATCTATGTTTTCTTTCTACTCTACCATTTTGTTGAGGAGTGGCAGTGCAAGAGCTCTCATGGATGATGCCCTTAGATGTTAGAAAATCTGTCAAATCCTTGTTGAAAAACTCAGTACCTTGATCTGTTCTCAAGGTCTTTACTTTTGTTTCAAATTGGTTTTCCATTTTGATTAGAAAATCCTTTAGAACAGAAGGAGTTTCATATTTTTGAGAGAGTAAATGTGCCCATACACACCTACTGTTGTCATCTACAATGGTTAGAAAATATTTTTTGCCATTGTAGGTAGGTGTGTCATAAGGGCCCCATAGATCACAATGCACAAGTTCAAAAATATCTTTAGCATGAGAGTTACTTTTGTAGAAGCTATTTCTTGTTTGCTTAGCCAGAGGACAAACTGAACATGAAATGTCTGAAGATTTATTCATATCATGGGAAATTGAAGATACATGTAAAAGTTTGTCAAATGGGGCATGTCCTAGTCTGAGATGCCAAAGAGCATTAGAGTCAGACTTACAAGATGATTTAGGCAAAAACATAGGTAACAAAGGTGATGTAGCACAGAACTGAGCATGGGATTTCTCAATGGTTTGGGATTCTTGGATGAGGGATGGGATCTCTGGTTCAGGCACCAAGTGGTACAGTCCATCTATGTCTCTACCAGCTGCAGTGTTCTTCCTCCTTGTTGGGTCCTGTATGAGGCACATAATGGGTCTGAGATTAATGTGAAAGTGCATGGTGCGTACCAGAGTGGTTAAGAAAACAAGATTGAGTTAATTTGGAATGTATAACACATTAGTCAAGGTTAAAGAGGGTGTTAAGTGCACATTACCAAAGTGAGTAATGTCACTAGTGTGACCATCAGGGAAATGTATCTTTGAGGGAGGTATCATGGGGACAACATTGGTTAGACAGTTCAAGTCACAAGTCATATGATAGTTTGCACCACTATCTAGTAACCAACTGTTTGTAAGAGGAGAAACTACACCACAAAAGAGAGTACCTGTTATGACCACATCATGTTGCTTCTCCTGCTGAGCCTGAGTCATGATGTTGAGTAAGGACATCATCATCCTTTGCTGGTCTGCAGAAAGGCCTTGCAGTACATTTGAGTCACTTCCCTTCTCAGTCACTGCATTGGCTCTATAGTTTGTGTTGCTTTTCTTGCTCTCACCACTTTTCTTGGTTGATTGAGGCACTTGAGGCTTGTATTTGCTCTTATAGTGCCAGCTGGGGTAACCAATAACCTCCCAACATTTCTCAAAAGGATGATTTCCTTCACAATGAATGCATTTCTTTTTCTTCCCTTGCTCACCAGCATCTCTCTTGCTGAACATAGATGTAGCATCAGGAGGTTTGACAGTAGGTACCTCTGGCTGCTTAGAACTTGATTCATCTTGAATCAATAGAGAGTGAACATAGCTCACAGTAGGTAGGGGTGAGCAAAGGAGGAATTGGAACTCGGGGAACTCGGGGGAGCTGGGCACAACATCCCTTTTCTGTTACAACTTCTAACTACCTCTAACAGCTTCTTTGAGCTAGTTTAACAGTGTGAACATGACTGTCACTCTATTACCTTTTCGCAAAAAGTGAGTGCATTTTCCAAGAGAGCGGTTGATTACGATTTGGGGGATTTTGCAAAATAGCCACGAAAATGGGCTTAATTTGCGAAATGTTCACGTTTTGGGACAATTTTGTAAAATGTCCTAAATAAAAGCCTCCTCCCTCTCTCCCACGCGCCTTTCTCTCTCATCCAGCTCTCCCTCCCCGCACGCTCTCTCCTCCGCACTTCTCCTCCTCCGATCTCCGTCTTCCTCTTCCCGTTCCTTAGATCCGTGCCTTCCTCGTAGATCCGAGAGCGAACGATCGATGAAGCGGAGCAAGAAGCAATTTGACGGATCTATGGCTTCGGATCTATTGCGCGGGGCGAGATCTGAAGAGGAGGTCGAGATCTATGGCTTCGGCGCCGAATCTGTAGCAATTTCGTCCATCTTCCTCCTTTCCTTCGATCGATTGATAAGAAACTCGAACTGGTGAGCTTCCTAGGGTTTAGAAATCTCATCTGTTTTCCCGGCGTCGCCAACCATTGGTGAGCGAGCGAGCGACGCTCAGCGAGGGAGCAAGGGAGCGGGAGCATCGTCGAGATTTTCGAGTTCCTTATCAATCTATCAATCGATTCGATCGATTGATAAATTGCTTTCCTCATGGCCTTCGATTTTGTCTGTGATTTGCCTTATTGGTTTGCTTCTGGTTTGCTTCAGACTGATTTGGCGTTGAACGCTCTTACCGCTGTTCTTGCTCTTACCGCTGCAAATTTGAGGTTTGTTGATCAAAAAAGAAAAGCGCTGCAAATTTAATGGAGGAGTTCTCATAGATGAGGAATTCTTCGTTCAAACCGTTGCTGGAAAGCACAATGATGATACTCCCTCCGTTCGCGAAAACTTGTCATTTTAGAGTTTTAATTTTGTTCAAAAAAACTTTTCACTTTAGACATTTTACCCATATATTTCCCAACTTACCCTCCTTTATTTCAAATTTAAATTACCCTGAAAAATGTGTTTGTACTTTTCATTGAGATAATTAAGACAAAAGTAAGGGCAATGTAGTTAGTTTAAATATTTCTTAAATATTGTGGCCGGAGCTAAAGTGACAAGTTTTCGCGAACGGAGGGAGTATTATACAATGCATTGGTTTGTTGCTTACATGATCTAAAACATTAAACAGGTTAGTGAAAGAACAGATTAAGCCTATACCGGGTCTTGAGAAGCTGAGAAAGTGGATTGAAGATCGTGGGTTAAAGCGTGCTGCAGTCACTAACGCTCCAAGGGCTAATGCGGATCTCATGGTCTCTATGCTTGGACTATTTGATTTCTTTGAGGCAGACATTGTTGGGAGTGAATGTGAACGTGCCAAGCCTCACCCAGAGCCATACTTGAAGGGACTAGAGGTGGTCAAAGCAACAAAGGAGCACACAATCATGTTTGAGGTGGAAAATGCATTTCTTGGCCCTTTTCTTTTTTGAAGTAAACACTATTGTAATATCTCTTATCGTGACCATGAACTCCACTATTTGACAGGACTTCGTCTCTGGTATCAAAGCTGGGGTTGCAGCTAGGGTGTGCATCGGTCTAAAATCGAACCGAACCGGGCCGAATCGAACCGAACCGAAATCGAAAATTCCAAATTCTCAAACCGAAAGTCGAACCGAATGCATTAGGTTCGGTTCGGTTATTTGCCAGTTCGGTTTGTGTTCGGTTCGGTTTTAACATAATTAAACCGAATTTTCATTAAAAAAAAAATTAAGTATACAAATATATATATAATATAGTATATATACACATTCCAAAAATATGTGTATATATTCCAAAATATGTGTACATATTCCAAAATACTTTAAAGTATACAAAATTTAAAATTTTAAAAAATACAGTATATATACATATACAATATATTATACATACACATGGAAATCTAGTGTATATATGTGTATTTAAATATAATGTATGTATACACATTATGTCAGTAAGTATGTGTGTATATATAAAATATTCAAAAACTATATATATAATATATTTATGTAGTGTATAAAAAAATTCGGTTTAACACAAACCGAACCGAAACCGAACACAAACCGAACCGAAACCGAAAAATGAAAATTCTCGAACCGAAAAACTTCTTTCGGTTCGGTTCGGTTTGGTTTGTGTTGGTTTGGCCCAAAAATTCGGTTTGGACCGAATCATGCACACCCCTAGTTGCAGCTGGGATGCCTGTTATAGGTTTATACACAAGAAACCCCCAAAACCTGCTAATGGAAGCAAAGCCAGCCTTGCTCATAAAAGACTATGAGGATCCGAAATTGTGGGCTGCTCTAGAGGAGCTCGATAAGGCATCTGGTGCAGCAAAACCTGAAGCAGGTTAAAGACAAGAGGTAAAGTGAACAACGCTCTCACCTATGTCATATCTAGCCATACCTAAGGTGGTCATAATACACAATATTTCTGTAACACATTTGAGCTCTACTGAGGGATGTTTTTGCTTTAGAAGAAAACTCTCAAGAGTATAATATATCAGTTGTTTCGATTTTGTTTTGCTGTTTGTTATTTTTCGCCTGTCTGCCTGGAGTATCAAATCTTGTTCGATCCTTGCATCAGTTTTTAGAACTTCCCTAGATAAATGCCCTTCCAGTCAGTTTTGCTGCCTCAAATTTGTCTTAGTCTCTTAGATGTCATCCCTCCTTAACGAGGCTCGGGTACTTGCAGTTGAGGATCTGGAAAAAACTATTGGTGAGAAGTAAGCTATGATCCATATTGCAGCAGAGATGACACCAGTTGCTAAGGTAAATTTCAACACAACTTACAGCAAGATTAAATATTCTATTGACTTGAAGGATTATCTGTGTGAATTTGTGGAGGTACCAGCCTCCGAAAGTAACATATATCGTGATATCTAATTGTCGAAATTGATGTGCATCGATCAATTGAATTGCATCAAATGCTCATTGCTTCTAACCCCCTTTTGAGTAATTTCTTTTATATTTTTAGAAATTACTCAAATTTGAGGTTTGTCCTCAATTTGTATGAATTGATAAGCATAGGTTATTGTGCTTACATTTACATATGGAGTAATTTCTTTGGTAATCTTTGTTGGTCCTCATTTTGACTTAGTGTGACATTTAAACGATTGTTGAGGACTCTTAAGGATCAATAAATTATCGTAGATTCTTAGGTGTGAATCGGTTCGGCGGAAGGCGACAGCGCGAAAGTTTAATTCATTTTCTCCTAAGGTCTATAAAGAGCTTAAAGGGTCTAGATTTGGTTAATTTAGACACAATTACTACAACATGTGACAACTGAGTAGTGATAAAGTTCGAGCAAACATCGGGTTGAATTCTTTGTGGCATTGTCGTCAGAATCCTTAACCCTGGAATTATTTCCCATATATATTTTCTTCATAATCTTTGCTTGTTTTTCTTAGTTTACATCAAAATCAAATCCCTCTTTCTTGGCTTAGCTTATTAGTTCTAGATAACAATTGATACATATATAATCCCCGTGATCAATATCCGTATACTACAAATTGATCTCGTATTCTTGTGAGGTTGGTTCAGCTACACTATCCTTGTGTTGGTTTAGACCACATCAAGTTTTGGCGTCGTTGTCGGGGATTATTGATAGTATTGGTTGTTTCTATAAACTAGTTTGCTAAGTCTTTCTTTTGCTTTTGATTTTTTTTTTTTGGTTTGTTTGTTGAACAACATAGGCTGAACGCGCGGCCGTGCCCTAGTGTACACGGGCATGTCCATTTTTTTTTTTTTTGGAATAATAGAGAAAAACAGAGGCAAAACGCGCGGCCGCGACTCACCAGCCCCAAGCACCCTCCTCGTCTACTTTGTGTGCTCAACCTCAATCCCCTATTCCTCCCTTGTGCTCCACACTTTCAGTATGTATCCTCAAGTCTTGTACTTTGATTTTTCCTATACATTGCTATGGTTCATGATAACTTGGAAATTTCGATTTTTAGGGCTAAAGTTGATGTAATTGCTTTGGGAAATTGGGGATTTGGGATTTGGATGAGTTCATGAGACTTAATTCTTACCTATTGCATCTCATGATCCTTGATACTTGTGGTTAATGTGATTGATTGATTGAATTTGATGAGTTTAATTGGATTCTATTGAAGCTTGTGTTATTTTGATGATTGTGTTTTTGAGTTTTTGCAAGTTATGTTAGAATATTGATAAATTTAGTGACTTGCTTAAATTTCAGATTCGTGGTCAATTGGAAGTCAAATAAATGATGTGAGCCTATTTTGCCATGTTTTATATTGACTTTTATAACGATTTCTGCATGCATTTCATACATTTGGGTTAGAATAGTACAGAATATATGTAGTTTATGCTTATTTGCCAAATTATGGAGTCTACACAAGTTTTTGTTATATTTCGCAGAAATCGGACGCACTTTGGAGCTTAGAGGAAAATCATAAAGAAGCTAAGGATGGTGCAGCTGGAGAAAATGCCATTTTTCACCATTCATCATTCCGAATCAAGCTTTGAATTCTTCATGAGAGTTGTCGCCCTCAAAAAGAGTTTTCCAACGCATGCTCATATGCGTCAATCCGACGAAAGAGGACTCGGTAAAGTGCGTTTCAAGAATAGAGCAGAATGGTGGAAAATACATAAGAGGTCGATTTCGACCAGACTTGGTCGATATCGACCTGATTTTGGTTGAAAATTCTCCTGGGGGGGCAGAAATCGGCCCAAGAAGCTGGAAGAGGAAGGCACAGGTCGATATCGACCTATACTGGTCGATATCGAGTCAAAATCTGGTCAAAAATCCTCTTGGAGCCGAGATCGAGTGTCAGAAGACGGAGCTGAGAAGACGAGGTCAATATCGACCTATGTTGGTCGATATCGACCGACCTACAGTAGCCGAAATCGAGCAGCCTGAGTTCCGAGTGCTGAGCTGGCTTTCTACCACATGAAGCAAGAAATATTCTATCAACTCAAGAGGAGATTTATCAAGTTATATCAAGATGGAAGGGATTTATCTACTTTAGATCGAGGAATTGGACAAGGATGAGGAGCAACATACCCCCTATGTGGATATAGAAGAAAATGCTGACATGGCAACCCAGTCACTTGGCTCGGATAATTATGTTGAACCTTCATCAAAAACATCGTCAGATGATAGGAATAAGAAGAGAGCAATGGTTGACAATGTAGAAATTTTGCAAGCATTCTCAGCTAGGATGGATAAAATGGGGAAACTGATGGTTGGGGCTTGTTGTCATATGTTGCTAGTTGGGGCTTGCTGCTACGTACTTTCTGCCTAAAAGCTTTTTCTACTTGAGAGGTGGTTAAGGAGTTTTGTGAGTGGGCCGGTGATAATGCATATTTAGATAGGCATTATAGAGTAGTTTTAGGGTCATTTAGATGTATATATTGCATTTTATTGGGTTAGTTTACTTGTTTGCTCATTTGGTGTTTAAACTCGGAATCTACACAAGTTTAGTGTTTATTTGTAGATTGAGGATCCGAAGTAGTAAGGAGGTAATTCATGAGAGTCATATGGAGGCAAGGAACAAGCTAGACAAGCAAGTTGGAATGCACAAGGAAGAAGCAAAGTGCGTACAAGAGGAGAAACCGCACCCGCGGCAAGAGGAACAAGAGAAACACAGAAAACCGCACCCGCGGCTTTCCAGGCAGCACGTGCCGCCAGAATTCCAAGCTTCACTGCAGTGGCAGCACCCGCGGCCTAAAAAGCAGCACCCGCGGTTTTTCTGGGCCGACTCAGCGCGAATTTTACATCTTTCCTAAGTTGGGCCTATCTTTGGGAAACACTTTCTAGGTTTTTATGACGGTATTCTTAGGTATTTAAAGACTTAAATTAGTTGTTTTTAGGTTATCTTTTATCCTTTGAAGAATCGAGAGACGCCGTTTAGAAGCATGAGCAACTAAACTCATCGTGTTTTGCCTACGATCAAGACTTGGTTTTGTTGAATTGTGAGTTTGGAATTCTAGTTTATTTCTATTATCTTCTTCAATTTCTTTTTGCTTTTATTGCTTGTGGTGTTGATTCTATCTTGATTCGCGACCTTGTTAGAATTGCATCATTGCTAGGGTTTTGATTCATACGTTTGTGAAGCTTAATCCAAAGTAGCAAATACAATTAAGTGGATCTCATAGAAAAGCTTGATTGTATAAGAAATTGACTATAGGTTAAATGTTAGTTCTTTAGGGGATTAATATTGCTTATAAGCTTTACATATCTTGAGACTTAGTGCTATTCCTAGGATTAAACCTTAATCCGTGTTAAGATTGCCTAGGAATAAGGGATTATTAGGACTCATAGGACTAATAATCTATTTAAATCAAGATAAGAGTTGATGATAGAAAAGATACAGCTAGAAGGAAGAACTATGATCAAGGAGACGAACCAAAGTTGAGAATCGTAGGTGAAACATCTCATTCATCATTGTTTACAACCATCATCATTATTCACTTCTTGAGTTCTTTTAATCTTTACATCTCCACAAACCCCTTGTTTACTCTTGTTGGTGATTATAACACATAAAGTAATGGTAGTTCCCTGTGGATCGACTCCGGACTTACTAGATATACTAGTTGGTTAGTTTGGATATTCTTTTGATAGGAAACACAACGATTTTGTCCTGTCAGCCGGTTTACTTGAGAGCTGCTACGAACTCGATTTTGAGGAAATCTTAGTATAGTAGTTTAAATTGACCCATTGGTTAGGTATGGGCCTATTTGGCCTAGACTTATGCCCCTTTTGGAGTCTATTATCTAATGTTGATTTAGGTCCATTTATTTAGCATATATTACTAAAGTTGTTTTGGTATATATGTTAAATATTTGGCTTGACTAGTCACTTTACTCGAATTTTATTTTCTGAAAGGGGGTGGTGGGAGAAAAATAGTAGTGCAACTATAGTGGATAGTATTTACTCTTTCGTGGGACTCTTGGGTTAGTCTTACGCTTTTGTATTTTACAAGTGGTTCCTTCCTTTTGTAACTTGGAAGATACCTACGGGTCTCTTTTCTTCTTAGGGAGGTTTATATACATTTACCAGTTCAGAAAACTGATGGAAGCTACAGGTGAGCATTGTGGAAACTTAGCTAAATGCTTTCAGTCTGATAGGGAGTACAAGAATCTCGGGTTCGATTCCTTGAAAATTGCATGCTTGTATTGTTTTCTGTTGGCACCAACTCCCCCTCTCTTCGGTTTTTTAATTCCACCCCTTCATTATTGGGCCCTACTCCCCTCTCTCTTCCGTTCTTTCATCCTTGTATTACTTTTTTTTGGCCCTACTCCCTCTCTCTCTTCCCTTTTTTTCTTTAATTTTTTCCTTTAATTATTTAAATTTAATTATTGTGTGACTACCTGATATAATAAGTTATACAATAAAAAATTATTATTATTTATATAATTTTTAACTTTTAATATGTTGAGAATATGGTATTTCTTTCATTATCCTTTTCAAAAAAGTAGTCTAGTGACACTTAAAAATTAAAAAATATATATAACATTGTTTTCATTTAAATAAACGATAAGTATTTTTTTCTTAACAACATTTATGTCATACACAATAAATAGATGTAATTTACTTTAAAAAAAATATAATTACGAATATAACAAGCATGAAAAAAAGGCCTAATTATAATTATCCCACCAAGCCTTTAAAAACATCGGGACGGCCCTAAACATATTCCATTCCTCTTCATCACCTTTCTCTTATAAAATAGGGAAAACTAATTAAAATACCCCCACCTTTGGGGGTATGGTAAAAATATATCCTCAACTTTCAAATGTAATAAAAATATACCGACCTTTGAGGATGGTGGTAATATATTACCCTGTGTTTTCTCACGGGTCAAAAATGTTGACAAGACAGCCTACGTGGATTTTTTCTTGGACAAGACAACATACGTGAAGCCTTTTTTTATACAAATTATTACTAAAATTGGGTTTTCTTGATCGGTTTCCTTAGGGAAAAAAATATAACGATAACAAATTAAACCCGAAAAATGAAATTGATTCAACCAAACAACTAATCTGGTCAAAATTGCCTCAAATTAACACAACACGACTATTCCTAACACCAAACCGACAACAAAACTAAACCGACAACAACAACAACAACAACAACGAAGAGGGGGGAAAAACTTACCCACCCAAATCTGTGAACGAATCAAAGTGGAAGAAGATGTGAAAGAGACAGTTCAAGATAGTTGACCACGAAGGAGGAAGACTGATATTGAAGAGGAACCATGAGCTACCTAAAAGACCTGGAAGACAATTCAAGAGGCGACCACGCTCCACGGAAAAAGATACGAGGGAGGAAAAGGCGTTGGGTATGAACTCGGTCCAACTCTTTATTTTTTTCCTAAGGACACTGTTCAAGAAAACCCTTGTAAAAAATCCGCGTAGGGTGTCTTGTTAGTATTTTTTACCCGTGAGAAAACACAGGGTAATATATTACCACCACCCTCAAAGGTCAGGATATTTTTATTACATTTGAAAGTTGAGGATATATTTTTACCATACCCCCACAATGGTGGAGGGATTTTAATTAGTTTTCCCTATAAAATATCAAGGTCAACAATAAGCCCATCTTAGAAATTTTGTAAGTTTTAATCCTTTTGCATGTGGCATGCATTACAGATTTGTAATTTTTAAAATAAATTGATTTAAAATAATATCAACTAGCTATAAGCTTTTAATAAAAAAATATATATAAACAAAAAACTTATAATCCAAACTACTCCGTACTAGATTATTATATTGAAAAACATTAATACAAAAATTAAATTTAACCAAACATAATACCAGCTATTAATTTACAACATAATAAAATACAAATTGCATATTGATCCAAATTATAAAAAACATCAAATGTATAATATTTTTTTCAAAATATTCATGAAAAAAAATTAACAGAAAATTCATCAACCCAAACTTATTACAAAAATGTTCATTATCGTCAGAGGGAATAGAAAAACACAGGATAAAACGGCGTTTTATTCACAACCTCGATTAAAATTAAAATTGAGAAAGAAAAAAAAAATAAAGCGCGGTTTGAAACATGTAAAATAGAAGACAGAAAACTCGACGTCGGGTGAAGGTCCACTCGATGTCAACTCAATAGTGTGGACTCGATATGCTTTGCACTCAATCTCGGGTCTTCAGGGGTGTGTGTCAAGTTGGCTTCACTCGACGTCGAGTGATGGACTCGACGTCGACTCCTCATGTCGAGTGGACTCACTTGACATCCGGTGTGTTGAAGCTTCAGGGTGGCAACTCGACCACAAGCTTCCTTCTGTCGACATGGCTCACTCGACGTCGAGTCTGTGACTTGACATCGAGTCATTCTGCACTTTCCTTGCACCTGCAATTTTGTTAGACTAAAAATAAAAATAAAATAAATAAACAAAACTAAAACAAGTTCAAAACCAAAAGTATTTTAAAACCTAAAAAACTATTAGTCTTGTTACAAGCTCTAGATTTTATAGTCGCTAGGCCTACTTTTTCATAGGATCAAGGTGGCATCTGCAGGGCCCACGTGGCTTGAGCCTCAAATAAGACTCAATTCTTGTCCCTTAGTTGCATTCCGCTTGAATGGATCTTGTGTACCGTGAATGGACCCATCTTCTTCTCCTTGAACTTGTTTGGAAACAAATGATTCTTGAATTTGGAGACATACACCTTGTCTCCTACTTTGTAGTCCTTTGGATCGTCATTGATCCTACATAATCGCACATACCAAGGCAAACATCTTCTTTGTATAGATAAATAATGAATAGAAATAGGGGAAGAGAGACCCATACCTCGACATACCTTTGTTGCGTCTTCATTCAGCTTCTGAGATGTCACTCGACGTCGAGTCTGGTTGTGGTTCTGATGGAGTCGGTGTAGGAGGTGACTCGACGGGTATGACTCGATGTCGAGTCATTGAACTCGATGTCGAGTTGCCTTTGGCTCCTGGAGGTGGCGGTGGGGAAGAGAACTCGATGTGGTTGACTTGACATCGAGCCATGTGACTCGACGTTGGGTCACTATCGTACTCAACGTCAAGTTGCCATTGGCTCCTAGAGGTGATGTTGGGGAAGAGAACTCAAAATGGTTGACTCAACATCAGGTCACTGTTGTCTGCTCCTGGCTCAGTTGATGGATTTAGTGATGATTTTAGGTCGATGTCGAGTGGCTTACTTGACGTCGAGTGAGCTGACTCGATGTCGACCCAATACTTAAGTCTTGCAATAGATTCTGGAAAAGGTTTAGTCGTTGTCGAGTTACCTGGGTCGACTTCGATTGGATTTGCGGTGTGCTCGTTCCAGATTGTCACGATTTCCTCCATTTGGGCTTCCATAACCCTCTTTTCTAGCTCATCGGGGGTCATTGTTCTTACCTTTGGCTCCCCGCAAGTGATGTAGCCTCCCTTTATTGATTTGACCTCCATAAGACCGTCGTGCTTCTCAGTTTTGTTAAAAGAGAACTCAATTACCTCATCGTTGATGGTGAACGTGAGTACTCCCTTCCTTACGCTTATGTTGGCATTGACGGATGCTAAGAATGGTTTGCCTAAAATAATGGGACAAGCAGGGTCCTCTGCCATATCAATAACAAGAAAATCAGTAGGGATAAAGAACTTACCTACTTGAACGGGTACATAATCAACCATGCATGTCGGGATAACCACAGTGTTGTTTTCCATATAGAGTATGGCATCCACAAGCTCTAGAGCTCCTATCTTTACTTTGGACCAGATGGATAAGAGCATGATGCTCATTCTTGCGCCTAAGTCACTAAGTGCATTGAAACGATGTTGACCGAAACCAATAGTTGTAGCAAACTTACCCGGGTCTGGCCTCTTTTCAGAGAGCTCCATCTTGCTGCATTTCTCTGCGATCTCAGCCATTGACTGCTTCTTGCTCAAGATGTCCTTGAGGAACTTGACATATGATGGCATCTCATGAAGATATTTGGTGAAGAGAATGATGACGTTGAACCCTTGAAGCATCTTCACGAAATGCTGGAACTTATTCTCTGCAGGGTCCTTCAAAGATTTTGTTTGGAATGGCAGTGTTTTCTTTTTCTTTGCAGCTGCTGGTGTTGAGTGGGATGACTCAACATTGACTAGTGTAGAGTCAACATTCAGTGAAGTTGGAGGCTGCTGGTGACGCTCATATGATGACTCGACGTTGACTGGGGACTCGACGTCGGCAAGATTAGTAGCTTCCTCCTCATTCGTTGGCTCGGGCGTTTGTAATTGACGTCCACTCCTTAGATTCATCAATGCCACATGTCATGCAGACTTACCTTTAGGGTTTGGTTCAGATGATCCAGGGAGTGATTCGAACGGTTTGGGAATTGATGCAACCAATTGACCCACTTGGGTCTCAATGTTGTTGAGCCAAACGTCGATCTCTCTCAATTGCGAGTTGATGTCGTGCAGTTAAGTTTGGACATAGTTGTGGCTTGTTTGAATTCAGCATCATTTCATCGCATCTCGTCAAGAACGATGTGCAGGTCATCTTTCTTGGATTCTCTATCCGGGTGTCCATGAGCTTTGTAGGGTGGGGGTCTCTTTGGTATTGGGATTGGCGATAACGCCAATTCTGTTGCTGGTGTTGTCATGAGTAGTTAGGACCCCCCCCCCCCCCCCCGCGTAGCGCGCCTCCACATGTGTTTATGTAACTAAAACATGGTCGGTATGTAGGCTAGCGGTGGTGTTGTGCCGGATGGACCCACGCTCCAAACAAGGTTGGTTGTTAGTAAGAAACTTAACTTGTTTGTTAAGGCGGCGTACTTGGTCTTTGTGGAATTGATCTTTCTGGAACAGATCTCCTCGGTGTTTGGCTATTCGTTCCTTACTCTAAATGGTACTCTCCTCTCACTCACCTTTTCCAACACCAATCAGTGTTGCTCTCACCTCTCCTTTTTTTGTTGCAACAGGCAACACTCTCAACTCCCCTTTTCCCAGTGTAGGGGCATGACACTCAAGAAACTCTCCTTTTTTTGGTTACTATTGTTGGTGCTACCTTTTCCCAGTGTATGGGCATGACACTCAAGAACCTCTCCTTTTTTTGGTTGTTATTATTAGTGCTATAGTAACCAACCACTTGATATCCACCTGTAGACAAAAGCAAACTAGTAGTACTCATGACAGAATAATCATTAACACCCAACGAACACCAACACACAATAGCAAGCACAAATAAGTTTAACGAGCAACCATTGAGCACTTACTAAGGGCCTTTCAACGAGTATTTACCAAAACCCTCTATAGTCCTTAGGCAATGCACAACAAGTGATCTAGCCCGAATAATAAATTGAAATTGCAGTGTAGGAAAACAAATAATATATATGAAGTTGGGTAGGCAAAAGCTAATTCACCAACAGGGGAAATAAGGAAAAGAAAAAAAAATGACAACAAGCCAACGTGGGGCAATGTTCAAACGTTCACCAGCTTGGTTCACCCAACAAACTAATTTTTTTTTTAAAAAAAATTAGGAATTGGAAACAAACTACAATTGCAAACGTTTCCTTTCTTTCAATTAAGGTGAGCAGTTGTACAATCAAGTCACATGCAATTCCATCAGTTGCAAAACATTTCCTTGTGCTCCCTTAGCAACGAAGGCAGCGTCGATCACTGGAGCACAAGAACACATTTAACCTATAGAATGATGGGTAGATAGAAATGGCTAGTTTTTCATGGTATATGAGGGTAGAAATGGCTGAACAAATTGCAATCTCTCAGGCCTAATCAAACAAGTTTTACAAAAACTAAGGATTAAGCGAAGAGATAGTAATTCGTACATCGAAAGCTTGAGGAACCCTTGTCGTTGCTCTGATACCACTTAACGTGCTTGGGCTCGGGCTCGAGCAAAAGGACCGGCGACGAGAGTTCCTAGAAGTCGGGAAGTTGTTGGCAGTTTCTGGAGCAGCAGATCAGTCGTCAAAGTATGTTGATATCCTGTCGATTGGATTGTCTCATGGGGCTGTTTAAGTACTAGTTTTGTAGATCTTGAAGTCGTGATCGCTTATTGGGGCAGATTTCGTCAATCGGAGGTCAGGCGAAGCGGTAAACATCGTTATACCATGACGTCACCTATACAGAGACGATTCTGAATGGGGCTCTTTTGAGAGGGATTGAGGGACTGTTTTGGAGTGACGTTTTGGAGGTGATTTGAGGGTGATGATGGGGTTGTGGAAGGTTTTAGAATGATGGTAAGGTAGAGGATGGGGGTTGTGGGATATGTGATGCAAGGTCACTCTCGGCCTCGCACTCCGAGCTCTCTCCAACACTCGATCTTCCACACTCTCGACCTCGCACTCCGAGTGTTTCCGAACAAAACAGGTTGAGATCATCTAGTCCGTCATTAGAGCATCAACAACCATGGGGTTACCTCTTCCCCTTTTTTATTTTCACCCCCTTATCATCATTTGACACATCATTTATTTTTTTCTTTAAATAATTTTGTACTTTTTCTACCTTTTCCTAAGAGGTTTACCTTACAACCATGAGGTAACCTTGTTCCATTACTTTTTCATTCTCATTAGTTTTATTTATAAATAAAATTAAAAAGTGCTTGATATTAATATTTTTTTATTACATTAGATGAAAAATAAAAATAATAATAACATTATATTATAAGCAAATAACAAAAATAATTACATTAATGTATGAGAATGGAATATGAAAAAGAAGTGCAAACAATATAATAGGTAAAGATAAGTATATATAGGAAAAATTATACTCAAATTATGGAGAAAAATAAAATAAAATTGATGGTATAATTATTATTTGAAAATAATAATAATAAATATATTATAAATACATTTGAATAATTAATACATCAAATAAATATAGTAATAAAATGGTGGGGGTCACTTGTGGTGGAAGAGGTTACCTTAGTGTGAAGGGATAACCCCTTCCAACCCCTTCCCTTAAGGTTTGGCTTGCAACCATTGGTTTACTTTTTAAAACCTATAAGGTAAGTAAAATTCATGGTTGCACATGGTCTTATGGTCTATTATATAGCCCATATCGCTTGATTGAATGCGTCGAATAATTTCATTATTTTTCTTAATAAATAGGGTAGTTTATAATTGTTTTCGGCCAATAAAAGAAGGGTAAATAACATTTAATATACCAAAAATTTATCCCGTTTGCAAAAGTAAACCCCCTCCTCCAAATTTGCATAAGTAGCAGTTTGGCCTCAAAAATTGCAGAAATAGTCGGTGCCTACAACTGCCTTACACATGGGGGGGAAGAGAGGGGGAGAAAAGAGAGAGGAGACCCTGCATTGCAGATGGTGGTAGAGGTGAGAGGGGAAGGAGAGAGAGGATGAATCGTTAAATGAAAAGGTGGAGAGAGAAACATTAAATGCAAAGAGATGAGGAGAGGGGAGCAGCTTTCCGCAGATGTGAGAGAGGGAAGAGGGAGGAACAACTTTTTCGTATATGAGAGAGGGAAAATAGAAGTGGTGCAACTCATTGATCAATTGCATGCCAATCAATACGAAATATGTGCCAACAACTTAATATTGTGTGACGATCGAATGCCAAACCGTGCCACCATCATTTTGTGAGCTCTCTCCGTTTCAACCTCTTCACATTCTCCTCCCCCCCCCCCCCCCCCTAAACCATAGTTTCCACCACCTCCATGGACATTGGTGTAGCCCTTGACCCCAAACACCCAACCACCTCGTCCACGTTCCCACTGACCATCGGACACAAGAATGAGAAACACCAACCATTTCTCTCTGCGAACGTAGGAGGAGATGATGATCATATCACTTTTAGTGGAGGATATGAAGAAGCTTGGGAGTAATAATGGCTATAAAACGAATACCACAAGTTTATTTACCCATTTTCATTAATATATACCGTTTGATGTTGGCACGTGTCACCCTTCGTTTGGCATGCAATGATCAGTTGTTGTCCCGTGTTTTCTATTATCTGGCATATAACTGCTAACTGGATCCACATTTGCTTCTTAATCGGCTTCAATGGTGACTCTTTTACTTTCCCTCCCAAACTGTTTTTATACATCTCTCCCTACTTTTTTTGGGCGGGAACTCTCAGCAAATAATGCATGTGGGGAGTAACATTTAATGCCCATGGATTATTCTCTCTCTCTCTCTCTCTCCCCCCTTTCCTTTTCCATACAATTTTCACCTTTTCAATTTTTTCTTGCCTCATCTCTGCACCACCCCTAACACATCTGAACACCTCTGAAGGTTCGAAAATGTAAAACAATGTCATATAGAAATACTCTAGAAGGGGGGTTGAATAGAGTATGCCCGTTTTTCGCAAATATTCTCAAGGCTTTTGAAGCTCGTGCCAAACCCTTTGAGAAAACCTGAATCACAAAGATAAACAATTCGAACCAAGTGCGGAATTAAGGTAAAGCAATAAGTAAAGGACGCAACGAATTGTTAACGAGGTTCGGCACGAACTTGGCCTACGTCCCCGCCTAGGATTCTTCCACAGCCCTAGGATTCAACTGGCTTTTATTGATTCACAAAGCTTAGGATCCTAATAGCTCACCGAGAAGCCTCTCTCCTATACAATTGCAATCTAGTCAACTCACGTTCCCTTGGAGTCCTAGACCAATCTAGAAGAGCCCCACCTCTCTCAGCTATCTAGTACAATCCTCTTACTCTCAGTGAATCAATCGCCTAGTGTCTACTTCCTGAGTTACAAACTCTCGAGTATAACACTCTCTCGAAATATATCCTATAAGCTCACTGTGTATCTCTCAAATGCTTTGAAACAAAATATAAGACTCTTAAGAACAAGCAGAGAGAACACGTTGAAGAGAGAAGTATGCTTGAAGGCTGATTGTGCAATGATATTCTTGAAGTCCGTCAGTCCTCTCTATCTTCTTCTTCTCCTTTATATAGTGAAGATCATCGGCGCCACTTGAGGAAGGAATCTTCTCCAACGGCTAAGAGAGGATCATGGCTTGAGCGCAATCTTCTATCTTTGGAAACTTCGGAAGCCATGATCTCGGTTTGATCTTTCTCAGCTATGAACGCTTTAGGAAGGAGATATAATTCAAATAGCTTCCTGAAAGGTTAGTGAATATATAATAATAATATGGAAGCATATAATAACATAATATAATATTCGGACATAATAACATATAGAGCAGGTTTTGTATTTCGTCAACACAGCTGTTAGCTTCATGACCTTTGACACAAACTGTCTGTCAAAGCCGTTGAAACTAATTCCGATTCTCATCAAGGGAGTGGAGCTATCAACCTCTTTGTCTTCTTTTTTTTTCCACTTTAATTGGTAACCTTGAACCGATAAAATAAGTTAAGAAAAAAATTGTAAAACCAACATTTCACCCCCCTCCTGCTAATTTTGCACTACCACTACTACTTTTGCAAACCCCTTCTTTATTGGTATACTTTTGCAAATTAGCCATAAAAGAATGCATACTATAAAACGGACTATGATTGCGGACTATAAAATAGACTATGATTGCGGACTAGAGGATCCTCACCACATAAAAAAAAACTCATTTCTCTAGGAAAAAAAGGAATGAAAAGTAGTAAAATATGAGACATAGGGTTCGTATGGGACGGGGTTAATAAACTGACTAAAATTATAAACAAGGTAAAATTTATAAACAGATGGTAAAAGTAGTTAAAATTTTAAACAACAATATAATATGTGTATGGGGCACAAGTGTTTTAATTTTGATATATGAATTTAGTAGTTGTAAAAAGGTGTTTTGATTTTTTTTAGCTTAATAATAGGGGATAACCATTGATAAATTTTACAACAATGGGCAATCCTACAATTACACATACAAATGTCTGCGATGACTACATGATCTCGATTTGATCTTTCTCAGCTATGAACGCTTTAGGAAGGAGATATAATTCAAATAGCTTCCTGAAAGGTTAGTGAATATATAATAATAATATGGAAGCATATAATAACATAATATAATATTCGGACATAATAACATATAGAGCAGGTTTTGTATTTCGTCAACACAGCTGTTAGCTTCAAGACCTTTGACACAAACTGTCTGTCAAAGCCGTTGAAACTAATTCCGATTCTCATCAAGGGAGTGGAGCTATCAATCTCCCCCTTGATGAAAGACAAAACCTGTGCATCCCTGCAACTTAGTCAAACAGATATATCATAAGCACAATCGGACTAAGTACCTGCATGGGTTAGACAAATGTTGGATCATAAGTTTAACATGAAAAACATCCAACAAAGTAAAACAAAACAAGGTCTTCCAAGACCCTTGGTTCACAACAGTTTTAAAGTCTAAACCATCAAACCATCTCCCCCTTTTTGTCTTTCAACAAAGGGAGGAGTTTAAAAACAGTTACCAAAATCAGACTTACCAAAATAATTCAAAATTCAAAAAGATCCTTTCAAAACATAAAGACAAGAGAAGATTTATCCGATATTAAAATAATTTCCACAAATAAAATGTACTCGGATAAAAAGATTTTTCGGAAAATAAAATAGGTAACAAATAAAAAAGGTTTAAAAAACCATTAAAACTATATTTAATCAAATATCTATAAAGATATTAACCAAATATATGATCCGTTATATGTGCTCTACTGTTCAGTTCACAACCTTTGAAACGAGGTTCAAGGATCTTGACACAGAGTAGAATATATCTTTCGTAAAGGGAATGCTCCCCCTACGAAAGTGCATCCTTGTTAAGCATTCCGATCTCACGTCTAATGAAGGTGAACCTGTCCTCTGCCAAAGACTTAGTAAAAATGTCAGCCCATTGATAATAAGTTGAAATAAATGATATGGACACATCACCTTTTTCGACATGGTCTCCAATGAAATGATGCCTTACATCAATATGTATGGTCCTTGAATGCTTCCTCTTGACTGTAGCCTTGAGCAACAAGCCTTGCCTTGTTCCTCACGATCTTACTATTCTCATCTAGCTTGCTTCGAAATACCCATCGTGTGCCAATGACTGATTGATGCTTTGGCCTAGGCTTCAAGGTCCAGACTTTGTTCCTTTCAAATTCGTTAAGCTCACTTTGCATAGCAATGATCCAGTCTGGCTCCTGAAGTGCCTCATCTACCTTCTTTGGTTCAATAAGAGAAACAAACGCGTGAAAAGCACAAAGATCTTTAAGTTTAGAACGAGTTTGAACACTAGAAGTAGGGTCAGAGATGATATCCTTTAATGAGTGTGATGAGGAATATTTGAATTTCCTTTTGCTAGTCTCAGCTCCTTGATTCGTCACACCATCAGGATTGATTTGTGGTACATCTGACTCCGTGGTCCTATTCGGTTCAGTTACAGCAGTTTCTGACGTCTCAACACTGTTGGATTGGACACCAAGGGCTTTGGACGAGTCTTCAACACCTTGGGCCAATTCTTCAATGTTAAGAATCGGTTCCTGCATGTTCCTCTTCTCTGTGTTCTTGGTAGCAGCATCATCACTATCCTCATTCTCTGTATAGCTGTTAAGATCTATATCTGCAACACTTTCACTCAAAGAAATGTCATTGCATTCATCAAATATGACAACAAGCATGTACTTTTTACCATTGGGAGATTTGACTCGCATAAGACCACATAAATCCATATGTAAAAGTTCAGGGGTCTAGAAGTACTTACAACCTTTTTGGGTTTGAAAGAGATACGTGTTTGTTTACCTCGTGTGCATGCTTTGCACATCTCAATACCTTTGAAGTCCATCTCAGGTAGTCATCTTACAAGCCCTTTGGACACAAGCTTATGTAGTGTATGTGGACTCACATGACCGAGTCTCCTGTGCCAGAGCTTTGGATCGTCCGTCAAAGCCTTTAGACAGGTTAAGCTTCCTTGTGCCACTTGATCAGCATTTACGGCGTAGATGTTGTTATAACGATAGACAATTAGAACTATTTCACCTGTATCTTCTCTGCGCACTAAACATCTTTTCTTGTTAAATCCAACATCATTACCATAATCACATAGTTGAGAAATACTAAGCAAATTATACTTCAAATAATTAACAAGATAAACATTTTTAATACAGTGGTTAGGATCACTCCCAACACTACCAATACCAACGATGTCGCACTTTCCTTTGTCACCAAGAGTGATTGTTCATGTGGATTGCTCCTTTAGATCATGAAAGAGAGAACTCTTCCCACTCATATGCCTCGAGCATCCACTATATATAATCCATTTTTGCTCCTTCACCTTGGTGATCTCCTGCAAAACAAACATCAACCTTTGTGGCTAGACCAGTGAGCAAATTTAGATCCTTTATTGGGATAAACCATATTTGGTAAAATAGTGCCTTTGGGGACCCAAACTTGCGTTATCCGTTCTTTTCTCAAGTGAATAGGAAATGTATTGCGAATAATATGAGGATCCTTTCTTCTATAGGGGCAGGTCTCTTTTACATGTCCCTTTCTAGCACAATGGTGACATATAGGAGAGGTTCTGCTTCCTTTGGCCTTTACAAAAGTGGTAATGTGTTGCTTCTTTAAAAACCTCGGGTTGTAACCAATACCACTTCTGTTTAGAGAACTTTGTTGCTCACCCAACATCCTATCAAGAGTGCCTTTGGATTTGGTAAAACTTATGATGGTTGTCTGTTGGTCTTGAATCTTCTTATTCAGGGAGATCTTCTCGTTCTCTAAGTCATGATGTTCATTTCTCAGAGACGAGAGATCTTGCTTGAGTTCAGATTTCTCTGAGTCAAGAGTCTTGACTTTAATTTCAAGACCCGAATAAGAGGTTTCAAGACTTTGGACCCTCCTAGACAGTTCCTCAATAGTTCTTTCCTGGTCCACGGTTTTCCTGATAAGAGTGTTAGTTTGAGCAATAAGTTTCTCTTCATTGGCAATCATATTAGAAAGGAATTCCGATAGTACCTGTTTTGGACTTGCCACAAGCTCTTTTACGGTTACCTCAAGTTGCTTATCATGGGATTCATCTCCTGATGCCATGAGACAAAGGTTGGCCTTTTCATCATCTGAGTCACCTGGGTCGGAATCACTCCAAGTTGCCACCATGGCTTTCTCATTCCATCTATCACCTTTCTTGGACTGACTCTTCATCTTTTGAGGGCAATCTTTCACTAGATGGTCTGTTTCACCACATTCAAAACAAGACAAATGTTTAGTCTTCTTGTCATATTTGTTGTATTGAGACTTACCTCGAAATTTAGAAGACTCTGATCCATCTTTGTTGTTGAATTGCTTCTTCATCTTGAGGATTCGAGAAAGACCCCTTGCGATGAGATCAAAGGGATCATCCTCATCATCAGAATCAGAGACATCTTTGGGCTCATCCTTTTTAGACTTGAGTGCCAAGTTCTTAGTGCTTGCTGGAAGTTCTCCATCGTCTTCATTGAGAATCATCTCATGTGTGATCAGCTTCCCAAGCAAGTCATCAAGGGGTAGAGTGGTGAGATCTTGGGCTTCCTCTATGGCTGTCACTTTCGGGCCCCATTTGTCTTTTGGGAGGCACCTCAATATCTTCCTCACTTTCTCAACATTCTCAAAGGTCTTGCCGAGAGAGTCAAGGTTGTTCGTGATTGAATGCGTCGCTTGATTGAATGCGTCGAATAATTTCATTATTTTTCTTAATAAATAGGGTAGTTTATAATTGTTTTCGGCCAATAAAAGAAGGGTAAATAACATTTAATATACCAAAAATTTATCCCGTTTGCAAAAGTAAACCCCCTCCTCCAAATTTGCATAAGTAGCAGTTTGGCCTCAAAAATTGCAGAAATAGTCGGTGCCTACAACTGCCTTACACATGGGGGGGAAGAGAGGGGGAGAAAAGAGAGAGGAGACCCTGCATTGCAGATGGTGGTAGAGGTGAGAGGGGAAGGAGAGAGAGGATGAATCGTTAAATGAAAAGGTGGAGAGAGAAACATTAAATGCAAAGAGATGAGGAGAGGGGAGCAGCTTTCCGCAGATGTGAGAGAGGGAAGAGAGAGGAACGACTTTTTCGTATATGAGAGAGGGAAAATAGAAGTGGTGCAACTCATTGATCAATTGCATGTCAATCAATACGAAATATGTGCCAACAATTTAATATTGTGTGACGATCGAATGCCAAACCGTGCCACCATCATTTTGTGAGCTCTCTCCGTTTCAACCTCTTCACATTCTCCTCCCCCCCCCCCCCCCCTCAACCATAGTTTCCACCACCTCCATGGACATTGGTGTAGCCCTTGACCCCAAACACCCAACCACCTCGTCCACGTTCCCACTGACCATCGGACACAAGAATGAGAAACACCAACCATTTCTCTCTGCGAACTTAGGAGGAGATGATGATCATATCACTTTTAGTGGAGGATATGAAGAAGCTTGGGAGTAATAATGGCTATAAAACGAATACCACAAGTTTATTTACCCATTTTCATTAATATATACCGTTTCATGTTGGCACGTGTCACCCTTCGTTTGGCATGCAATGATCAGTTGTTGTCCCGTGTTTTCTATTATCTGGCATATAACTGCTAACTGGATCCACATTTGCTTCTTAATCGGCTTCAATGGTGACTCTTTTACTTTCCCTCCCAAACTGTTTTTATACATCTCTCCCTACTTTTTTTGGGCGGGAACTCTCAGCAAATAATGCATGTGGGGAGTAACATTTAATGCCCATGGATTATTCTCTCTCTCTCTCTCTCTCTCCCCTTTCCTTTTCCATACAATTTTCACCTTTTCAATTTTTTCTTGCCTCATCTCTGCACCACCCCTAACACATCTGAACACCTCTGAAGGTTCGAAAATGTAAAACAATGTAATATAGAAATACTCTAGAAGGGGGGTTGAATAGAGTATGCCCGTTTTTCGCAAATATTCTCAAGGCTTTTGAAGCTCGTGCCAAACCCTTTGAGAAAACCTGAATCACAAAGATAAACAATTCGAACCAAGTGCGGAATTAAGGTAAAGCAATAAGTAAAGGACGCAACGAATTGTTAACGAGGTTCGGCACGAACTTGGCCTACGTCCCCGCCTAGGATTCTTCCACAACCCTAGGATTCAACCGGCTTTTATTGATTCACAAAGCTTAGGATCCTAATAGCTCACCGAGAAGCCTCTCTCCTATACAATTGCAATCTAGTCAACTCACGTTCCCTTGGAGTCCTAGACCAATCTAGAAGAGCCCCACCTCTCTCAGCTATCTAGTACAATCCTCTTACTCTCAGTGAATCAATCGCCTAGTGTCTACTTCCTGAGTTACAAACTCTCGAGTATAACACTCTCTCGAAATATATCCTATAAGCTCACTGTGTATCTCTCAAATGCTTTGAAACAAAATATAAGACTCTTAAGAACAAGCAGAGAGAACACGTTGAAGAGAGAAGTATGCTTGAAGGCTGATTGTGCAATGATATTCTTGAAGTCCGTCAGTCCTCTCTATCTTCTTCTTCTCCTTTATATAGTGAAGATCATCGGCGCCACTTGAGGAAGGAATCTTCTCCAACGGCTAAGAGAGGATCATGGCTTGAGCGCAATCTTCTATCTTTGGAAACTTCGGAAGCCATGATCTCGGTTTGATCTTTCTCAGCTATGAACGCTTTAGGAAGGAGATATAATTCAAATAGCTTCCTGAAAGGTTAGTGAATATATAATAATAATATGGAAGCATATAATAACATAATATAATATTCGGACATAATAACATATAGAGCAGGTTTTGTATTTCGTCAACACAGCTGTTAGCTTCATGACCTTTGACACAAACTGTCTGTCAAAGCCGTTGAAACTAATTCCGATTCTCATCAAGGGAGTGGAGCTATCAACCTCTTTGTCTTCTTTTTTTTCCACTTTAATTGGTAACCTTGAACCGATAAAATAAGTTAAGAAAAAAATTGTAAAACCAACATTTCACCCCCCTCCTGCTAATTTTGCACTACCACTACTACTTTTGCAAACCCCTTCTTTATTGGTATACTTTTGCAAATTAGCCATAAAAGAATGCATACTATAAAACGGACTATGATTGCGGACTATAAAATAGACTATGATTGCGGACTAGAGGATCCTCACCACATAAAAAAAAAACTCATTTCTCTAGGAAAAAAAGGAATGAAAAGTAGTAAAATATGAGACATAGGGTTCGTATGGGACGGGGTTAATAAACTGACTAAAATTATAAACAAGGTAAAATTTATAAACAGATGGTAAAAGTAGTTAAAATTTTAAACAACAATATAATATGTGTATGGGGCACAAGTGTTTTAATTTTGATATATGAATTTAGTAGTTGTAAAAAGGTGTTTTGATTTTTTTTAGCTTAATAATAGGGGATAACCATTGATAAATTTTACAACAATGGGCAATCCTACAATTACACATACAAATGTCTGCGATGACTACATCGTAATAAGGGTGGTTAATCATCGAACAGTCGACAATCTTTACAACAATAGGCACTCTTACAATAACACGTACATTATTTGCGATTGCTACATCCTAATAAGGGTGGCTATTCATCCATTTCCAGCTGCCCAAACAGTGTCTGTGATCTCATCTCGCAACCTCTTCATATCATCGCTTCGAGCACCATTTGGGCCCTCGACCCCAACACTATCAGCTTTTGTAGGGGCGTTGTTGGGCATGGGTTGTTGCCTTGGATTGTTGTCTTTGTCGTCTGAAAAATGTTCAGAGTGCAGGCGAATAAAGTTATGAAGTGCCATGCATCAAGTGTGCACTTACTCCCTACATTCAATGACTCAAAAACCTAATATCCATAATGGTTCCATAGCAAAGTCCAAGAGCAGCAATAACAACAAGTTCCACAAGCTTTTAAAGCCACATATTGCAATAGATGGAACAAATAAAATGCAACAGTAACAATAACAACAACCAATGTGTCCAGTAACAACAACAACAACAAAAATGAAGTGATTTTGAATCAGAAGCCAAACTGAAATCACCAATTTTCACACAAATTCAATCACACACGTCAAAAGAAGTCAAACTGAAATCACCAATTTCTAATTCAATCCAATTTCAACAAGTATGAAATCAACAATTTTGCAACAGATGGAACAAATCAAAAGAAGCCAAACTAAAATCCCGTAGTCATCAATTTCTAATTCAATCCAACCACACACATTTTCTCACAAATAAACACCCAATTTCGCACACATTCAAAATTAATGGATGAAGGTGAGTGACATACGTACCTTAGTGATCTTCGTTCTTTGTAGCCCTCCCAGCCGCCTCGGAAGAACGCCGGAGCAACCCTTAATTTGTCCCCTGGCGCCGGTAGTCGTCTCCTGGCGCAGATGGTAGATAGATGGAAGATGGGAGATTGATGGAAGATAGATGGAAGATGAGGGGGAGATACATACCTATAGGAGGTCCAGTTGAATCCGAGTGTTCAGCTCCACAGATCGGAGATGCAGCTACCGCTAGAGCTGGCAATTCGGGTTATCCGGTCGAGTTCGGGTCGATTGCATTCGGGTCGGGTCACTGATGAGTCGGGTCAACTCGGTCAAAATTTATGTGTCGGACTTGGTCGGGTCGGGGCTGGTCGGATTCGGTCAAAATGAAATTCAGATTGGTCGGGTTTCGGTCAGGATCGGGTTGGACCCATTCGGGTTTTCGGTCAGAATCGGGTCGGTCTCGTTCGGGTTTCGGGTCGGTCCCAGATATATCGGCCGATATATCCAATTTGGATATATCGGGAGGCGGCCGATATATCGGAGATATTTAGAATCCGTTACCAATTTGCCATACAACCATATATCATATAGGTATTAGGTATATCGGATCAAAATTTAAACTTTTTTTTATCAAGTTTATGGGTAATTTTACAATTTAAATATTAATTTTTCATGTTTATTTTTAAAATTTGAAGTATAAATATAATACGACTCCGATAAGCGATATTTAGAAGTTAGAACATTGCTTTTGGATAGTCAATTTTATTAAATTGAATATGTAATTCATGTTATTTATGGATTTCAAAAAACATTTTAGTAAAATTAAATATGATTCAATAAATAATCTACTCATTGGCTCGTAAACTCAATGTTGTTAAACTCTCGATTCGATCCTAAAATCTAAAAATGGAAAAATAATCCCGGTCCTTTATTGCGATTATAATGATCCTATAAAATGTCTATTATAAGAAATTTCTAATATTTACCCTTTATCTATATTATATTTAGTTTATTTTTAAATTTTACCTCTTTATGGGTATTTTTTATGATTTAACATAATATTTATATAATATTAAACATAGTAACTTCATTTAAAAGAAAATTCATCCATAAGGTGGGATCTTACGATCCTACGATTTGATTATACGATCCGATCCTTACACCTTTTTACCGATCCAATTTAAAATCCCAATTTTAATAACATTGGTAAGCTCATTCTATTTATCATTAATTTCATTGAAATTTGGCAATATAGTGTTATCAAAATCATACTTGATTCCCTATCTAAAAGATAATTCATGTTATTTGTGTCTTTCAAAAAGTAGTTTTCAAAAGAAATTTCACTACGTATATTATTCAAGTTATAATATCCTCATTGTACTCATCTTTTATTAGTGAGAAATGAGAATTATGAATTCAAGTCGATCATTCATCATTAAATGAGTAAACGAGTAATGATTTACATCGATCTATATGAATATACTATGAGTTGATGACTTTTGGAGTTTTGAGACTAGCACTTTCAGAATGGGGAATTGAGAAGAAGGTATTTTCTTTCAGGCTTGATAATGCGACCAATAATGATAAAATGATATCTATCTTGAAACAAGGAGTGTTCAAGGACATGGTATGTGGAGGCAAATATGGTCGTATTCGACGTTCTGCTCATATTTTGAATCTTGTGGTTAAAGATGGATTACAACTTATTAAACTGCTCGTGGCTAAAGTTAGAGATGGTGTTCGCTACATAGTGGGATCAGAAGCAAGGATACAGAAGTTTGTCGAGTATATTAAGCACTCTGAAGTGCCG
The DNA here is from genome assembly GCA_037127255.1 of Persicaria tinctoria. Taxonomy (NCBI): domain Eukaryota; kingdom Viridiplantae; phylum Streptophyta; class Magnoliopsida; order Caryophyllales; family Polygonaceae; genus Persicaria; species Persicaria tinctoria. The sequence goes on from JBANSL010000004.1 coordinate 24,022,440, forward strand.
ATGTTATCTAAGTTGTCGTTGGATGTGCCGACCAGGTGGAATTCTACCTACATCATGTTGGATAAAGCTCTCAAATATCGCATTGCGATAAACTAGTATTTTACTGGAGTCGATGGGGGTGGTGATTGTACTTTAAGCCCTTGTGAGTGGGCTAAAGTTGAGAAGATATGCAATTTGCTAGAGCCATTCAATGCAGTTAGTCTGCCGCCGCTCCTCTGCTCCCTTTCTCGCACTGGATGTAAACCAAAAACCCTAAGCGCGTTGTGAATTTGGTAAAATAATAGGGGTAAAATAGTAATTATGGAATATAAACCCCAAAATAAGCTTAAATCTGCGGCTTATTTTTAAACCCTTTTTTTAACTGATTATATTATAGCATTATTTTGGTTCCCATACACCCTTAAACCCATTTATTTTTTTAACAGCTAATAATCTCTTATTTTTAATAGGTTTTTACCGGTGCTATACACACTCATAGGGTTCGTATGAGACGGGGTTAATAAACTGACTAAAATTATAAACAGGGTAAAATTTATAAACTGTTGGTAAAGGTGGTTAAAAATTTAAACAACAAGATAATCTCCGTATGGAGCGAAAAAACTATTTATTTGTAAAAAAAATGGAATTTATTTGGTTGTTATTAGGAGTATTGTGATACTTTCAAACCAAATAAGATAAAGGGTGATTTTACTAGATAGGCTCTTTTGAATGTTTAATGAGGTACTTAGATCCCAATCTAATTTAATTATTTTTGCCCTAGACCCCAATTAAATAGAGTGGAATGGTCAATGGTCAACTGTTTGACCATTGACCGGTGACTAACTCATTTGGATTTTTTATTTTTTTATTTTTTTTAAATACTGTTTTGATGCCATTTTATTTTTATTATATTTTATTTTCACTTTAATGTCACTTTTATAATGAAATGATTGGATGATACTTTTTTAATGCCACTTTTTTTAAGCATTGATGACATTTTTTGTTTACTGTAATGTCACGTTGACCATTGATGCTATTTTTTTTACTGGTAACGACTGATGCCACTTTTTTATGTCAATTTTTGGATGATATTTTTTTACCGCGATGCCATATTTTTGATGATATTTTTTCAAAGTAGTATTTTGATGATATTTTTTCAAAGTAGTATTTTGATGACATTTTTTCCTTTAATGTGATATAACTTTTTCAAAAATTGTGTTTTGATGTCATTTTTATAATGTAATTATTTGATGCCACTTTTTTAATCAAATTGATTGATGCCACATGTTTTTAATTTAATCAATTGTATATCAATTTATTTTCATCGATTATACTTTCATTCATTGAGGAAACGTTTGTGATTATACTTCATTGATGCAATCACTTGTGGTGACATGTTCATTAAATTTTTATTCATGGATGACATTTGTTATTACGCTTCATTAATCACAATTGTTTATGGTGACAATTTTATATAATTGATGACATAAGAGCTTAAAACGTGGAATCAAAATATTGTCACCTTATTGTACATATATTTCCAATTCGTGTTTTGATGATACCTTTCTAATATAATTATTTGATGCCACTTTTTTATCAAATCGTTTGATGCCACTTTTTAAATTTAATTAATTGTGTATTGATGTATTTCTCTCCGTTTCTCCTATTTGAAGGTTTGCATAATTTTTGGTAGTCATATTTGAAGGCTTGTGAGCCAAATTTGGCCTCCACTTCACGAACTCATGAGATTAATGACAGTAAGAGTTATATAATAAACAGTAAGCCTATGACACGATCAAAACTTGCTTCATCGTCTACAAATATGGCAACCTATTACATGCTGATGACACAAACCAAATCACACATAGATAGGCACCTATTACATGCTGATGCTCCAGGGCTGCAAATATGGCAACCTCTTGTTGGGTGATGTCGGAGATTTAAAGTGGACAAATCCACAAATGAATGCAACCACATATTACAGGACCAGAGTTTGGGACTCAAGTCATCTTCATTTTGAATACAAATTTGACAAGTACTAACTTAATAAGCTTAGTTTCAATGTTTATTTGTCATGAAGTTAACTTAATAAGCTTACTGAAAACTACATCAAAGAAAAATGTCCCACATGATGATTATGTAAAAAATATAAAGATATTGTATCATCTGTTGACAATTTATCCAAAACATAAACAGTAACACTTCCCTCACATCACCAATCCTTAAGAATCATTCCTAGACAGCCAAGATTAACTAATCAACTAAAGTCGGTACCTCTACTAGAGATTTTGACAAACACTTGATATGCACTATGAATTTCCAAAAATCTACACGAATTTCCACTCTTCAAACTACTTCAAATTATCACTTTAGTTTCCAAATCACCAAATTTCTTATATAGATTGACAACAGCCAAAGGAATCCAGTTTATGAGAGGATATGAAAACTCACAGTGAGTGCGATATTGAATCAGTTGCAAAAAAATTTCAGCCCTCAAGCTACACGACACTAAAAATAGTTGTCATCTCATAGGAGAAAGCCAACTTCCATTTCAGCATGAATGGCAGCAGGGGAAAAGCTCATCTTGAACCAAATGAAGCTAGCCAAACACAGAATACTTCAGATCTGTTCGGCAGGCATGATGAAAAAAGCAGCATACTAGCCTAGATGATGTCCAGGTTCTTGTACTCCTCATCATAGGGATGGCAAACCTTAGGAAAACAACTCTTTCTCCATTCATCTACAAAGATGAAAGAGTAAAGGCTCATTTTACAAATCTGTTTCATCATTCTACAGTAAAGAATCTCCTCTAATGAAATTGCCAATTAATCAAGATTCCAAATGAAAACTACATTATCAGGACAATCTAAAAGCTTATAATTCAAAAACAAGTACCAGCATCGCACAAATCCTTCCTCATCTGATACGGGAGTATGCGAATTCTGAATCGTCTGAAGTGAAAACATGGTAGATGAAATGGCATCAGCTATACCCATTTGTCAACAAGATGCCAAGTTAGTCCAATGTAGAATAGAAAACAAAAAAGATTCAACTTTTCCCCATGTGTAAACAAGTACCAGCATCTCTCAAAAGCCGGAGACCGGTGATGGTGGCGTTGAAAGAGCGGAGTCCCCAACAAACCAACCCCGAGGAGGAAAGAGGAGGAGATGGGCCGGAGGGGAGTGAACCACGAAGGAACGCATAGACGAACCCCGAGAAAAAACACTACCCCGGACGAAAAAATGAGGGACTTACCCACAAATTAGGCAAATAAATTGGTGATACAGGGAGAAGAACCCAGTATCGACAAAAGCGCTAACCCAATTAGCGAATTTGATCCCAATCCAAGCGTGACGACTCGGATTAGGGTTTCCCCGAACATGTAAAACACAAGAGAGGGGAGGCGACACCACGGCGACCCGAGACAGACAGAGATAGCTCGAGGCGGCCGGAGACGGACAAATGTGGCTTAAGGAGCACCTGAGAACGGCCGTGATTGATGGAGAGATCGAAGAATCGAGATGGGAGAACAAAGAGGAAGAAGAAATGAGCACCTGAGAACGAGTGAGATGAGAGAGGATGGAGGAACCGAGGAAGGGTCGGGAAAGCGAAAAAAACAATTAAAAAGGTCTACGCATGCTAAAAAAACATTTAATGGACCTATCTACTTAATTAAAGATGTTTAAAGGTCCATTTAAGCAAATTTTCTCTAAGATAAAAGAAAAGGGGTAAAAACGTCTTTGAGAAAATAAACACCTAAAAAAAGCACCGAAAATGAATTTATTTTTGGGTGATTTTGGTACAGTGCCTTTTTTGAATATTCAATTAGTCACCTAGCCCATAAATCAATTTAATTAGTTTTGCCCTAGCCCCCTTCCCAATAGGGTGTGTTGGTCAATGGTCAACCGTTGACCGGTCAATGTTGACCAACCCATTTTGATGCCAACTTTTTTTTTTTTTTTGATGCCAACTTTTTTTTTAGTGATGCCATATTTTACCGTTTTGATATCAAAATTTTACTATATTTTATTTTCACTTTGATGCCACTTTTTTATGTCAATTTTTTGATAATATTTTTTTTACCGTGATGCCATATTTTTGATGATATTTTTTCAAAGTAGTATTTTTTATGACATTTTTTTCTTTAATGTGATACAAATTTTTCAAAATGGCATCAATGGTCAACGTGACATTAGAGTAAACAAAAAATGTCATCAAAGTTTAAAAAAAGTGTCATCCAATAATTTAATTAGAAAAGTGGCATCAGAGTGAAAATAAAATGTAATAAAATTTTGGCATCAAAACGGTAAAATATGACATTACAAAAAATGTCATCAATGTTTTAAAAAAGTGGCATTAAAAAAAAGTCATCCAATCATTTCATTAGAAAAGTGACAATAAGGTGACAATATTTTGATTCCACGTTTTAAGTTCTTATGCCATCAATTATATAAAATTGTCACCACAAAATGTTGGCATCAAAACGGTAAAATATGGCATCACTAAAAAAAAAAAAGTTGGCATCAAAAAAAAAGTTGGCATAAAAAAAAAAAAAGAGTTGGCATCAAAATGGGTTGACCGGTCAACGGTTGACCATTGACCGTTTAAGAGGGCTAAGCAAACTAAAAAAACAATTAATGGGCTAAGCATGCTAAAAAATAATTAATGGGCTAAGCATGCTAAAAAAATAATTAATGGGTCTATCTAGCTAACCAAATATGTTTAAAGGTCCATTTGAACAAAATCCCTCCTTATTTTTTAACTCTTTTTTAAACTGTTTTTTCATATTTTTTGTCCCACAAACAACCATTTTAATTGCTTAAAAAATAAATACTCGTACAAGTATTTTTACTTAAATTTTACATGTTTTTTTTTTACTCTCCCATACACACCACTGTATTTGGTTTACTGGAAAAATTCAATACAAAAGGAGCCACTAAATGCGCACCACGTTGAACGCCCACATGAAGAACAAATCTCTCTCTATAAATACAACACCAACGCCAGCGGGGATTGATAGTGCATATCAGTGACACTGCACGGAGAGATTCATCTGAGAGAGAGAGAACAGGACACTTGCCATTTCTCTCTGGTTCTCCGCTGTCCCAGTGTTCCCTCCCCCACTCCCTTGAACCATCCAATTTTGTTGCTCTTTGCTTTATTCTGATTCGATTTCCCCTCCCTTCAATAGCAGCCATCAATCATATTTCTGCTGTCGGTCGAAAATGTTCATCGACAGCTTCAAGGTGGAGAGCCCGAATGTCAAGTACACAGACGATGAGATTCACTCCGTTTACGACTACGAGACGACAGAGCTGGTCCACGAGTCCAGAAACGGCACTTACCAGTGGATCGTCAAGCCCAAGACCGTCAAATACGAGTTCAAGACTCAGATCCATGTGCCTAAACTCGGGTAATTGATCTTCTTTGATTCATCTGCTTCATCGATTTCAATTTTCGGATTTGATTTATGATAGATAACGATTTGCGATTTGTGATTCTATTTCATGTTGATGGATGATCGTCTAGGGTTATGCTGGTAGGATGGGGTGGAAACAACGGCTCAACCCTCACCGCCGGTGTTATTGCTAATCGGGAGTGAGTTTCATAATTTCTGTGTTGAATTAGTTGCATGCGGCTTCTGACTTCTGAGAAATGTATTTTGGGATGGTGTGTGTCTTTGTATAGAGGTATCTCCTGGGCTACAAAGGACAAGATCCAGCAGGCCAACTACTTTGGATCTCTGACTCAGGCATCTTCAATTCGGGTCGGATCCTTCAATGGAGAGGAGATCTATGCTCCTTTCAAAAGCCTACTACCCATGGTATATGTCTTCTAATTATGCATAAGCCTTAGACTCTTAACAATCTGTTGAGATTGTGGAATTGTTGATTATAACCCGGCCTAAAAAATTATGCATTTGTGAGACCATCACAATGTCCGTGTGCAAATGTGTATTTTTTAGACTTTTTTTTAACTCCATTGGTTGTTTTGGATGTGCCCAAATGTACACATTTGAGATTGTGCAAATTTGAGCACACCCCTCTCCTATGTGAAAAACTTTTACAAAAAAACAAGACAATTTCATTGGTTGATTTTTTTATGATTATATTTTACTTTTTGTTTTAAATGAATTGTATTTAAATGGTGTGTAAAAAATGCACATTTCAAACGGTGAGGATCTGCTGACTCGGATCTTCACCTGTGCCCTGTCTCTCCTCACAATACACCCCTTACTTATTTTATTTTTTTGTTTTTTAGATTTTAATTAATTTCTTTTTTTGTTTTTTAGATTTTAATTAATTTCTTTTTTCTTTAATTAAGGGGGCTGGGGAGGGGAATACAGGGGAGCCTGTCCCCAAAGAGACCGGTGATCCCACCCGCATTTCAAAATGAAGCAAATTGTTAAAAAGTAATGTGTATTTTTACACATCTTGTGCAAATGTGTACATTTTACCCAAAACTATTGTGGATATTCTGAAAGTAGGTTAATCTGAACCTATTGTGCATCCGGACTTGAGGTTACGTTCTTGATTGGAATGATTAGCATGTCTAATTAAAAGTCACAATTGTTTTTTTTTATTATTATAATAGGGAAAGCTTTTCATTTGCAACATTTTTGTGTAGATTACCTATGGAGCGTTATCTTATATATGTGATTCATCCTAATGAACCAGGTGAATCCGGATGAGATTGTGTTTGGAGGATGGGACATAAGTGACATGAACTTGGCTGATTCCATGGCCAGGGCAAAGGTGTTGGACATTGATCTTCAGAGGCAGCTCACGCCTTACATGGAGAAGATGGTCCCACTACCTGGTATCTACAATCCTGATTTCATTGCTGCAAATCAGGGTTCGCGTGCCAGCAATGTCCTCAAGGGAACCAAGAAGCAGCAGATGGAACAAGTCATCAAGGACATGAGGTAGAATAATAAGTCATCTTACCAAAATTAAACTTCTGTGCATGCATATGCGGTATCATTAATTTTGCTTTGAATTTATGTACTTAATGTGTGTTAGTTAATTGGCTTCAAATTTTTTTATTTAACAATGGGAAAATAAATTACTAAAAACTTGACCTTACTAAAATTATAAGATGTGGTTGAAAAATGATTTTTATTTTCTAACTAGTTGGAATTGTCCTGGGTGCTGTTTTTTTCTTCCCCACCATAATAGAAAAGAACTAGCTTGTTGCTTGCGAAACATAGCTTATGGATCAATTGAGACTTGTGGAAAAACACGTGTCTCAAAAGATTTTCTATAAGCTATCTAAATCTGTTCAAAGTTAGCTCCAACATCCAATATTCACATTTTTCAAGCTGTTTTAAATGAATGAATGTTGTTTTCTTAATGTAAAAAGGGAGTTCAAGGAAGCCAACAAGGTGGACAAAGTGGTGGTATTGTGGACAGCAAACACAGAGAGGTACAGCAATGTGATGGTTGGGCTGAATGACACCATTGAGAACCTCTTGGCTGCTGTGGAGAGGGATGATCCTGAGATCTCCCCTTCAACCCTTTATGCGTTAGCTTGTGTTTTTGAGGAGGTCCCCTTCATCAATGGCAGCCCCCAGAACACTTTTGTGCCTGGTTTGTCTACTCTTCAATTGTGGATTTTGGGAGGCTTTTTAAAACTGTTTTGAAAGCATATCAAAGAGAATGTGTTTTATGTTTTGCCGTCTTCTTTTTGGGAGTGGACAGGACTTATTGATTTGGCTATTAAGAGAAACAGTTTGATTGGAGGAGATGACTTTAAGAGTGGTCAAACCAAGATGAAGTCTGTGCTTGTTGACTTCCTTGTTGGTGCTGGTATTAAGGTTTGTATCTGTCCACTTGTAACGAACTATAGATTACACTATTTGATGCATTTTGATAACTGGAATTTAGTCTTGAAGATTTCTTTTGATGAAGCAAGATTTTACTTATTTGTGTGCGGTGAAAAAAACAATCTTGATGCAGCCAACATCAATAGTGAGCTACAACCATTTGGGGAACAATGATGGGATGAACCTATCAGCCCCTCAAACCTTCCGCTCCAAGGAGATATCGAAGAGTAATGTGGTGGATGACATGGTGGCTAGCAACGGCATTCTCTTTGAGCCTGGGGAGCACCCTGACCATGTTGTTGTCATTAAGGTTAACTACGCACATTGGTTAACCCTTTTGTTCAATTACTAAGACTTTCATAGCATGTTCAGCTGACTTGGTATGTGTTACAGTATGTTCCGTATGTGGGAGACAGCAAGAGGGCCATGGATGAGTACACCTCTGAGATATTTATGGGAGGTACGAATACCATAGTGCTGCACAACACCTGTGAAGACTCCTTGTTGGCTGCTCCCATCATCCTTGACTTGGTCCTTCTTGCTGAGCTCAGCTCTCGTATCCAACTCAAAGGCGAAGGGGAGGTACTAATCTTATCACCATCCACCATCTCTATCCCTTTGTTCTTGTTTAATTTGGCTGATGCCTTTCATTTTTTAGTTATTTCTCGTTAATTTGTAACTAAGAATAAGGAAATCGATGATCATGCAGGATAAGTTCCACTCCTTCCATCCGGTGGCCACAATCCTTAGCTACCTTACCAAGGCTCCTCTTGTAAGTAGCCTCTTTAATTTGGTTCCACATTTCCAAATTACTATCTTACAAAGATCGTACTTGATATTTTCTGCCTCGGCTCCTGTAGGTTCCTCCAGGTACACCGGTTGTGAACGCACTATCGAAGCAGAGGGCAATGCTGGAGAATATAATGAGGGCTTGTGTCGGCCTGGCCCCGGAGAACAACATGATATTGGAGTACAAATAGAATCAAGACCGAATGTCGTCAAGCCCTCTCTAGCTAGCCTCATTTCCGCCACTGAATTTTAAATGCAAAGATTATGGGATATTTGGTATTCTCACCTCTATATTCAGATTGTGGTCTTATCCTCCCTAAGAGCAAAATAACATTTTCTTTGCCTTTTGCCATTATACTTTGTCGTGGTTAATTTGAATTTGAGTTCCAAGGAGCAGCCTTAATGTATTTTTATTTATAAGAGATGGCATGGCAATTTAAGGGGTGAGGTTTAATGGAGAGGAGACCTGCTTGTTCGAAAAACTGCACATTTTTGCTCATCAGTTTCTTTGGGGATCAAAGGATCTTAAATAATTATGGGTTCACATTGAAGAGCTGTCTTACAACAGAGGGGATTCAAGATTTTATGTTCATATAGGCTTGTGTGTGCTGTACTTGTATTGCTGTTTTTCTGTGAGAGGCAGAGGACAGGACCAATTCATTAATGTTTTCATGTTCAATTGAACATGTTCTGCTCTTATATTGTTCACCATGGGACTCAAAGTTCAGAAAGCTCAAGACTAGTTGTTTCTTCCATTTCTCCTTAGTTTTCATACATTACATCCCATACAGAAGTTTCGCCTTCATGACTGTAAAACTGCTCCCTGGATGTACTCTTGTTGAAGAATCTCAAGCCCATGCCTCTCTTACTCAAGATAATTTGTAGGCTTCATTTAACTCCATGTCTTGCATCAGACTCTCCCAGCAGGGTTCATTGGCCTCCCCCACCATGTCTTGGCCTTGCTGTGTTCCATTGTGATCCCAATCATCCCCTAGTGCTGCTCCAACGTGTGCCCACATGGACTCATTTCCAGGATCCGTCATTGCAGTATCAATCAAATGTTGATTCAAGGGGTTCCATGTGGTTCCATCACGAGAACACTCTGACTCGGTCTCTCCTCTTGCGTACTTGTCGATGAATTCTATACCCAGCTGGCTTTCAGAATTCTGCCAAGCATTCTCCGGGTGCTGATCAAAGGCGCAATATTTCCTCTTCTCTCCTAGCAAAGATTCAATGGGAAGCATTCCCTGAAGAGGAGTCGCTTCCTCTTGTTGCGTCTCCTCCTCTCCGTCATCAGACGTCTTTGGAATTATGGTGACCTGACTGAGAGCCTCCTCCTGGTTAACCACCTTGGACCAGATCATAATGTCCTTAGCAGTCATCTTGTCCTGCAAGCACTTGGACTGCCCGATCAGCTTTCTCATGTGGCCTTTTGTTGGAGACATGTTCTTGATCACCGCCGTCAATACGCTCACCTTCCACGCCTTCTTCAGATCATGAGGCTTCCTGTTGCCAACACATATATGTACTCATCCTAGTTAGCAACATCTAGCCTACCCGATACGAAGTGGACTATATATATAGCTGATTGATCTCTATTAAAAAAAAAAAAAATCTAATTAAACTACAAGGTGGAGGGTGAGCCAGGTTTGTGCCTGTAAGGAGGAGGGCCTTGATCGAGGGCCTGGCCCTGCTGGCCCCACCAGCGCTCATAACCAGTAGGCCACCAGGGGGGCGGGAGGCCCCGGTGGAGAGGGAAGCTCCGTTGGGGAGGATGGCAGTGCTGCATCAGAGCAGACAACAACGACCCTAATGTGGAATCCTGAATATCCTGCAGCAGCGGCATGTAGGAAGCGAGGTCACCGCCGACGTCCTCCTCGGCACCAGCTAACACCGGCCTGTCCCCTGCCCGGATGGCGGGGAGGAACTCAGCGATAGCGGCGGGAGCGTTCTGGTCGAAACGGATGGTGTCCTTCCACCAGCGGCGGAGGGTGTCGGAGGAGCCGGTGATGGGCTTGCCGGACTCGGGGACGATGCCGTAGACGAACCCCTGAGCCTTGCATACCTCCATCAGCCTCACCTATGTGATGTGAGGGATGGGATAACTATAAATCTGTCTTATTTCACAAACAGAATCTAAAGTGTCGATTCTACATCACCCTTTTATCGGTGTCATTCCACTCAAAAAAATGGTACTAAAAAAAAATAAATTTGCTCTGGGCACCCCAAAAACAAAAGGCTCGACAATGGAGTATTTTTTTTTTTATAAAAAATTCTTTTAAACAAAAAACTAAGGAAATACGGAGTAATTTTTTTTTAATAACATTACACTGTCCACAAATTTTAGATATCAAAACCTTATTCCTTTTCTCTTTACATTTTCAATTTTTAGATATTAAATATGGATAAACTTAACAAGCTTGAAAAGTTGTAAAATGTGCAAATTAATTATGCAATTTGCATTCTCACCGAGAAGAATGAGCACAACGAGAGGTATTTAAAGTTCATTTGCTACATTTTAATATTTTAATTTTATTGAATACGTATAATTAGGTGTGTAAAATATATTTTTATATTTTATTGGAATATAATTAGTCGAATAAAATATTTGTCATTTGTTGAATAGTACCTCCGATTCAAAATATACGTCGTTTGACTTTAAGAGTGGTCAAACCAAGATGAAGTTTGTGCTTGTTGACTTCCTTGTTGGTGCTGGTATTAAGGTTTGTATCTGTCCACTTGTAACTAACTATAGGTTACACTGTGTTGATTCTATCTTGATGATATACATATATGTGATATATTTTTATATGATGAAAGACAAATAATATCAATTAGTATTTATTTATTGGTGCAAATATATTTATTGGGATTTATATTTAAATTAGTTGTTGAAAATTTTGTGCAGAATTTGTTTTGGTTATCGGAGATTTGGGGTTGACTTTCTAGAAGCTTCTTTGAGGATTTTGTGGAGCAATCTTCAAATTCAAAATGTTGTTGGTTTGTTGAGATCTTCAAGAGATTTGGTTGAACTAATCTCCAAGTTGCCATCAACGTTTCAAAACAAACCATCTGTACCAAAACAGTTTCAAGGTCTTACTGAAAGCCAAAACCATGGGTTCCGGGTTTTGGTAAGGTCTTACCATACTGGATCAAGTTCTACACGGGCTAAGCTTTTATTTTATTGAGTGTACAATTCTGATTTTTAGGACCAATATATTATTGGGCCTAAATTTATGTTATGGGCCACCTTTATTTGGAGCTCATACTTCGGAATAGAGATTTGGTTTAAATGTTTAAATTCTATCCTGACTAACCAAATATATATTTGTTGAGATTTGGGGGGATTTGTTTTGAACAGGTCTTTAGCCTCATCAATGTTCAACTAAATCAAATCCCTACATATCCGAGTGAAGCTTCTGGAACAACTTTCAAAAGGCTTAAAAATCTCCCAGGCGGATATTGTGCAGCATCTCTCAACAACGTTGGAGCCGGATTCTAACGTCTAATTTCAAGGTTTGACGTGTTGGCCTATATAAGGGGAAAAGGAAGATTGCAGTCGATACAAGCTTCACCCTCTGCGGATACAAGTCCTCTTGCAATCCTTTCTCTCCTACAACACCGATCTCACATCATTCATTGCTTGAGCGTTTTATTTGTTTGAGTGTGTGAGATTTACATTGAGCTTTATCGTACAATTCATTAGGATTATAATAAGGGTACATCTCTACCCAAACGTATAGATAATTCGGTATCGCTTGATTCTGCGTGCCTCGATTCCCTGGGTAGCCGACATCGGTTCTCTGCTCCCCTCCTTGCCCGACGCCTTGCCTCGGTACTAGGTGTTCTCTTCCGTAGGGCTGCAAATATGGCAACCTATTACATGCTGATGACACAAACCAAATCACACATAGATAGGCACCTATTACATGCTGATGCTCCAGGGCTGCAAATATGGCAACCTCTTGTTGGGTGATGTCGGAGATTTAAAGTGGACAAATCCACAAATGAATGCAACCACATATTACAGGACCAGAGTTTGGGACTCAAGTCATCTTCATTTTGAATACAAATTTGACAAGTACTAACTTAATAAGCTTAGTTTCAATGTTTATTTGTCATGAAGTTAACTTAATAAGCTTACTGAAAACTACATCAAAGAAAAATGTCCCACATGATGATTATGTAAAAAATATAAAGATATTGTATCATCTGTTGACAATTTATCCAAAACATAAACAGTAACACTTCCCTCACATCACCAATCCTTAAGAATCATTCCTAGACAGCCAAGATTAACTAATCAACTAAAGTCGGTACCTCTACTAGAGATTTTGACAAACACTTGATATGCACTATGAATTTCCAAAAATCTACACGAATTTCCACTCTTCAAACTACTTCAAATTATCACTTTAGTTTCCAAATCACCAAATTTCTTATATAGATTGACAACAGCCAAAGGAATCCAGTTTATGAGAGGATATGAAAACTCACAGTGAGTGCGATATTGAATCAGTTGCAAAAAAATTTCAGCCCTCAAGCTACACGACACTAAAAATAGTTGTCATCTCATAGGAGAAAGCCAACTTCCATTTCAGCATGAATGGCAGCAGGGGAAAAGCTCATCTTGAACCAAATGAAGCTAGCCAAACACAGAATACTTCAGATCTGTTCGGCAGGCATGATGAAAAAAGCAGCATACTAGCCTAGATGATGTCCAGGTTCTTGTACTCCTCATCATAGGGATGGCAAACCTTAGGAAAACAACTCTTTCTCCATTCATCTACAAAGATGAAAGAGTAAAGGCTCATTTTACAAATCTGTTTCATCATTCTACAGTAAAGAATCTCCTCTAATGAAATTGCCAATTAATCAAGATTCCAAATGAAAACTACATTATCAGGACAATCTAAAAGCTTATAATTCAAAAACAAGTACCAGCATCGCACAAATCCTTCCTCATCTGATACGGGAGTATGCGAATTCTGAATCGTCTGAAGTGAAAACATGGTAGATGAAATGGCATCAGCTATACCCATTTGTCAACAAGATGCCAAGTTAGTCCAATGTAGAATAGAAAACAAAAAAGATTCAACTTTTCCCCATGTGTAAACAAGTACCAGCATCTCTCAAAAGCCGGAGACCGGTGATGGTGGCGTTGAAAGAGCGGAGTCCCCAACAAACCAACCCCGAGGAGGAAAGAGGAGGAGATGGGCCGGAGGGGAGTGAACCACGAAGGAACGCATAGACGAACCCCGAGAAAAAACACTACCCCGGACGAAAAAATGAGGGACTTACCCACAAATTAGGCAAATAAATTGGTGATACAGGGAGAAGAACCCAGTATCGACAAAAGCGCTAACCCAATTAGCGAATTTGATCCCAATCCAAGCGTGACGACTCGGATTAGGGTTTCCCCGAACATGTAAAACACAAGAGAGGGGAGGCGACACCACGGCGACCCGAGACAGACAGAGATAGCTCGAGGCGGCCGGAGACGGACAAATGTGGCTTAAGGAGCACCTGAGAACGGCCGTGATTGATGGAGAGATCGAAGAATCGAGATGGGAGAACAAAGAGGAAGAAGAAATGAGCACCTGAGAACGAGTGAGATGAGAGAGGATGGAGGAACCGAGGAAGGGTCGGGAAAGCGAAAAAAACAATTAAAAAGGTCTACGCATGCTAAAAAAACATTTAATGGACCTATCTACTTAATTAAAGATGTTTAAAGGTCCATTTAAGCAAATTTTCTCTAAGATAAAAGAAAAGGGGTAAAAACGTCTTTGAGAAAATAAACACCTAAAAAAAGCACCGAAAATGAATTTATTTTTGGGTGATTTTGGTACAGTGCCTTTTTTGAATATTCAATTAGTCACCTAGCCCATAAATCAATTTAATTAGTTTTGCCCTAGCCCCCTTCCCAATAGGGTGTGTTGGTCAATGGTCAACCGTTGACCGGTCAATGTTGACCAACCCATTTTGATGCCAACTTTTTTTTTTTTTTTGATGCCAACTTTTTTTTTAGTGATGCCATATTTTACCGTTTTGATATCAAAATTTTACTATATTTTATTTTCACTTTGATGCCACTTTTTTATGTCAATTTTTTGATAATATTTTTTTTACCGTGATGCCATATTTTTGATGATATTTTTTCAAAGTAGTATTTTTTATGACATTTTTTTCTTTAATGTGATACAAATTTTTCAAAATGGCATCAATGGTCAACGTGACATTAGAGTAAACAAAAAATGTCATCAAAGTTTAAAAAAAGTGTCATCCAATAATTTAATTAGAAAAGTGGCATCAGAGTGAAAATAAAATGTAATAAAATTTTGGCATCAAAACGGTAAAATATGACATTACAAAAAATGTCATCAATGTTTTAAAAAAGTGGCATTAAAAAAAAGTCATCCAATCATTTCATTAGAAAAGTGACAATAAGGTGACAATATTTTGATTCCACGTTTTAAGTTCTTATGCCATCAATTATATAAAATTGTCACCACAAAATGTTGGCATCAAAACGGTAAAATATGGCATCACTAAAAAAAAAAAAGTTGGCATCAAAAAAAAAGTTGGCATAAAAAAAAAAAAAGAGTTGGCATCAAAATGGGTTGACCGGTCAACGGTTGACCATTGACCGTTTAAGAGGGCTAAGCAAACTAAAAAAACAATTAATGGGCTAAGCATGCTAAAAAATAATTAATGGGCTAAGCATGCTAAAAAAATAATTAATGGGTCTATCTAGCTAACCAAATATGTTTAAAGGTCCATTTGAACAAAATCCCTCCTTATTTTTTAACTCTTTTTTAAACTGTTTTTTCATATTTTTTGTCCCACAAACAACCATTTTAATTGCTTAAAAAATAAATACTCGTACAAGTATTTTTACTTAAATTTTACATGTTTTTTTTTTACTCTCCCATACACACCACTGTATTTGGTTTACTGGAAAAATTCAATACAAAAGGAGCCACTAAATGCGCACCACGTTGAACGCCCACATGAAGAACAAATCTCTCTCTATAAATACAACACCAACGCCAGCGGGGATTGATAGTGCATATCAGTGACACTGCACGGAGAGATTCATCTGAGAGAGAGAGAACAGGACACTTGCCATTTCTCTCTGGTTCTCCGCTGTCCCAGTGTTCCCTCCCCCACTCCCTTGAACCATCCAATTTTGTTGCTCTTTGCTTTATTCTGATTCGATTTCCCCTCCCTTCAATAGCAGCCATCAATCATATTTCTGCTGTCGGTCGAAAATGTTCATCGACAGCTTCAAGGTGGAGAGCCCGAATGTCAAGTACACAGACGATGAGATTCACTCCGTTTACGACTACGAGACGACAGAGCTGGTCCACGAGTCCAGAAACGGCACTTACCAGTGGATCGTCAAGCCCAAGACCGTCAAATACGAGTTCAAGACTCAGATCCATGTGCCTAAACTCGGGTAATTGATCTTCTTTGATTCATCTGCTTCATCGATTTCAATTTTCGGATTTGATTTATGATAGATAACGATTTGCGATTTGTGATTCTATTTCATGTTGATGGATGATCGTCTAGGGTTATGCTGGTAGGATGGGGTGGAAACAACGGCTCAACCCTCACCGCCGGTGTTATTGCTAATCGGGAGTGAGTTTCATAATTTCTGTGTTGAATTAGTTGCATGCGGCTTCTGACTTCTGAGAAATGTATTTTGGGATGGTGTGTGTCTTTGTATAGAGGTATCTCCTGGGCTACAAAGGACAAGATCCAGCAGGCCAACTACTTTGGATCTCTGACTCAGGCATCTTCAATTCGGGTCGGATCCTTCAATGGAGAGGAGATCTATGCTCCTTTCAAAAGCCTACTACCCATGGTATATGTCTTCTAATTATGCATAAGCCTTAGACTCTTAACAATCTGTTGAGATTGTGGAATTGTTGATTATAACCCGGCCTAAAAAATTATGCATTTGTGAGACCATCACAATGTCCGTGTGCAAATGTGTATTTTTTAGACTTTTTTTTAACTCCATTGGTTGTTTTGGATGTGCCCAAATGTACACATTTGAGATTGTGCAAATTTGAGCACACCCCTCTCCTATGTGAAAAACTTTTACAAAAAAACAAGACAATTTCATTGGTTGATTTTTTTATGATTATATTTTACTTTTTGTTTTAAATGAATTGTATTTAAATGGTGTGTAAAAAATGCACATTTCAAACGGTGAGGATCTGCTGACTCGGATCTTCACCTGTGCCCTGTCTCTCCTCACAATACACCCCTTACTTATTTTATTTTTTTGTTTTTTAGATTTTAATTAATTTCTTTTTTTGTTTTTTAGATTTTAATTAATTTCTTTTTTCTTTAATTAAGGGGGCTGGGGAGGGGAATACAGGGGAGCCTGTCCCCAAAGAGACCGGTGATCCCACCCGCATTTCAAAATGAAGCAAATTGTTAAAAAGTAATGTGTATTTTTACACATCTTGTGCAAATGTGTACATTTTACCCAAAACTATTGTGGATATTCTGAAAGTAGGTTAATCTGAACCTATTGTGCATCCGGACTTGAGGTTACGTTCTTGATTGGAATGATTAGCATGTCTAATTAAAAGTCACAATTGTTTTTTTTTATTATTATAATAGGGAAAGCTTTTCATTTGCAACATTTTTGTGTAGATTACCTATGGAGCGTTATCTTATATATGTGATTCATCCTAATGAACCAGGTGAATCCGGATGAGATTGTGTTTGGAGGATGGGACATAAGTGACATGAACTTGGCTGATTCCATGGCCAGGGCAAAGGTGTTGGACATTGATCTTCAGAGGCAGCTCACGCCTTACATGGAGAAGATGGTCCCACTACCTGGTATCTACAATCCTGATTTCATTGCTGCAAATCAGGGTTCGCGTGCCAGCAATGTCCTCAAGGGAACCAAGAAGCAGCAGATGGAACAAGTCATCAAGGACATGAGGTAGAATAATAAGTCATCTTACCAAAATTAAACTTCTGTGCATGCATATGCGGTATCATTAATTTTGCTTTGAATTTATGTACTTAATGTGTGTTAGTTAATTGGCTTCAAATTTTTTTATTTAACAATGGGAAAATAAATTACTAAAAACTTGACCTTACTAAAATTATAAGATGTGGTTGAAAAATGATTTTTATTTTCTAACTAGTTGGAATTGTCCTGGGTGCTGTTTTTTTCTTCCCCACCATAATAGAAAAGAACTAGCTTGTTGCTTGCGAAACATAGCTTATGGATCAATTGAGACTTGTGGAAAAACACGTGTCTCAAAAGATTTTCTATAAGCTATCTAAATCTGTTCAAAGTTAGCTCCAACATCCAATATTCACATTTTTCAAGCTGTTTTAAATGAATGAATGTTGTTTTCTTAATGTAAAAAGGGAGTTCAAGGAAGCCAACAAGGTGGACAAAGTGGTGGTATTGTGGACAGCAAACACAGAGAGGTACAGCAATGTGATGGTTGGGCTGAATGACACCATTGAGAACCTCTTGGCTGCTGTGGAGAGGGATGATCCTGAGATCTCCCCTTCAACCCTTTATGCGTTAGCTTGTGTTTTTGAGGAGGTCCCCTTCATCAATGGCAGCCCCCAGAACACTTTTGTGCCTGGTTTGTCTACTCTTCAATTGTGGATTTTGGGAGGCTTTTTAAAACTGTTTTGAAAGCATATCAAAGAGAATGTGTTTTATGTTTTGCCGTCTTCTTTTTGGGAGTGGACAGGACTTATTGATTTGGCTATTAAGAGAAACAGTTTGATTGGAGGAGATGACTTTAAGAGTGGTCAAACCAAGATGAAGTCTGTGCTTGTTGACTTCCTTGTTGGTGCTGGTATTAAGGTTTGTATCTGTCCACTTGTAACGAACTATAGATTACACTATTTGATGCATTTTGATAACTGGAATTTAGTCTTGAAGATTTCTTTTGATGAAGCAAGATTTTACTTATTTGTGTGCGGTGAAAAAAACAATCTTGATGCAGCCAACATCAATAGTGAGCTACAACCATTTGGGGAACAATGATGGGATGAACCTATCAGCCCCTCAAACCTTCCGCTCCAAGGAGATATCGAAGAGTAATGTGGTGGATGACATGGTGGCTAGCAACGGCATTCTCTTTGAGCCTGGGGAGCACCCTGACCATGTTGTTGTCATTAAGGTTAACTACGCACATTGGTTAACCCTTTTGTTCAATTACTAAGACTTTCATAGCATGTTCAGCTGACTTGGTATGTGTTACAGTATGTTCCGTATGTGGGAGACAGCAAGAGGGCCATGGATGAGTACACCTCTGAGATATTTATGGGAGGTACGAATACCATAGTGCTGCACAACACCTGTGAAGACTCCTTGTTGGCTGCTCCCATCATCCTTGACTTGGTCCTTCTTGCTGAGCTCAGCTCTCGTATCCAACTCAAAGGCGAAGGGGAGGTACTAATCTTATCACCATCCACCATCTCTATCCCTTTGTTCTTGTTTAATTTGGCTGATGCCTTTCATTTTTTAGTTATTTCTCGTTAATTTGTAACTAAGAATAAGGAAATCGATGATCATGCAGGATAAGTTCCACTCCTTCCATCCGGTGGCCACAATCCTTAGCTACCTTACCAAGGCTCCTCTTGTAAGTAGCCTCTTTAATTTGGTTCCACATTTCCAAATTACTATCTTACAAAGATCGTACTTGATATTTTCTGCCTCGGCTCCTGTAGGTTCCTCCAGGTACACCGGTTGTGAACGCACTATCGAAGCAGAGGGCAATGCTGGAGAATATAATGAGGGCTTGTGTCGGCCTGGCCCCGGAGAACAACATGATATTGGAGTACAAATAGAATCAAGACCGAATGTCGTCAAGCCCTCTCTAGCTAGCCTCATTTCCGCCACTGAATTTTAAATGCAAAGATTATGGGATATTTGGTATTCTCACCTCTATATTCAGATTGTGGTCTTATCCTCCCTAAGAGCAAAATAACATTTTCTTTGCCTTTTGCCATTATACTTTGTCGTGGTTAATTTGAATTTGAGTTCCAAGGAGCAGCCTTAATGTATTTTTATTTATAAGAGATGGCATGGCAATTTAAGGGGTGAGGTTTAATGGAGAGGAGACCTGCTTGTTCGAAAAACTGCACATTTTTGCTCATCAGTTTCTTTGGGGATCAAAGGATCTTAAATAATTATGGGTTCACATTGAAGAGCTGTCTTACAACAGAGGGGATTCAAGATTTTATGTTCATATAGGCTTGTGTGTGCTGTACTTGTATTGCTGTTTTTCTGTGAGAGGCAGAGGACAGGACCAATTCATTAATGTTTTCATGTTCAATTGAACATGTTCTGCTCTTATATTGTTCACCATGGGACTCAAAGTTCAGAAAGCTCAAGACTAGTTGTTTCTTCCATTTCTCCTTAGTTTTCATACATTACATCCCATACAGAAGTTTCGCCTTCATGACTGTAAAACTGCTCCCTGGATGTACTCTTGTTGAAGAATCTCAAGCCCATGCCTCTCTTACTCAAGATAATTTGTAGGCTTCATTTAACTCCATGTCTTGCATCAGACTCTCCCAGCAGGGTTCATTGGCCTCCCCCACCATGTCTTGGCCTTGCTGTGTTCCATTGTGATCCCAATCATCCCCTAGTGCTGCTCCAACGTGTGCCCACATGGACTCATTTCCAGGATCCGTCATTGCAGTATCAATCAAATGTTGATTCAAGGGGTTCCATGTGGTTCCATCACGAGAACACTCTGACTCGGTCTCTCCTCTTGCGTACTTGTCGATGAATTCTATACCCAGCTGGCTTTCAGAATTCTGCCAAGCATTCTCCGGGTGCTGATCAAAGGCGCAATATTTCCTCTTCTCTCCTAGCAAAGATTCAATGGGAAGCATTCCCTGAAGAGGAGTCGCTTCCTCTTGTTGCGTCTCCTCCTCTCCGTCATCAGACGTCTTTGGAATTATGGTGACCTGACTGAGAGCCT
Organism: Persicaria tinctoria; assembly: GCA_037127255.1. Classification (NCBI taxonomy): domain Eukaryota; kingdom Viridiplantae; phylum Streptophyta; class Magnoliopsida; order Caryophyllales; family Polygonaceae; genus Persicaria; species Persicaria tinctoria. The sequence goes on from JBANSL010000004.1 coordinate 24,043,026, forward strand.
CCTCCTGGTTAACCACCTTGGACCAGATCATAATGTCCTTAGCAGTCATCTTGTCCTGCAAGCACTTGGACTGCCCGATCAGCTTTCTCATGTGGCCTTTTGTTGGAGACATGTTCTTGATCACCGCCGTCAATACGCTCACCTTCCACGCCTTCTTCAGATCATGAGGCTTCCTGTTGCCAACACATATATGTACTCATCCTAGTTAGCAACATCTAGCCTACCCGATACGAAGTGGACTATATATATAGCTGATTGATCTCTATTAAAAAAAAAAAAAATCTAATTAAACTACAAGGTGGAGGGTGAGCCAGGTTTGTGCCTGTAAGGAGGAGGGCCTTGATCGAGGGCCTGGCCCTGCTGGCCCCACCAGCGCTCATAACCAGTAGGCCACCAGGGGGGCGGGAGGCCCCGGTGGAGAGGGAAGCTCCGTTGGGGAGGATGGCAGTGCTGCATCAGAGCAGACAACAACGACCCTAATGTGGAATCCTGAATATCCTGCAGCAGCGGCATGTAGGAAGCGAGGTCACCGCCGACGTCCTCCTCGGCACCAGCTAACACCGGCCTGTCCCCTGCCCGGATGGCGGGGAGGAACTCAGCGATAGCGGCGGGAGCGTTCTGGTCGAAACGGATGGTGTCCTTCCACCAGCGGCGGAGGGTGTCGGAGGAGCCGGTGATGGGCTTGCCGGACTCGGGGACGATGCCGTAGACGAACCCCTGAGCCTTGCATACCTCCATCAGCCTCACCTATGTGATGTGAGGGATGGGATAACTATAAATCTGTCTTATTTCACAAACAGAATCTAAAGTGTCGATTCTACATCACCCTTTTATCGGTGTCATTCCACTCAAAAAAATGGTACTAAAAAAAAATAAATTTGCTCTGGGCACCCCAAAAACAAAAGGCTCGACAATGGAGTATTTTTTTTTTATAAAAAATTCTTTTAAACAAAAAACTAAGGAAATACGGAGTAATTTTTTTTTAATAACATTACACTGTCCACAAATTTTAGATATCAAAACCTTATTCCTTTTCTCTTTACATTTTCAATTTTTAGATATTAAATATGGATAAACTTAACAAGCTTGAAAAGTTGTAAAATGTGCAAATTAATTATGCAATTTGCATTCTCACCGAGAAGAATGAGCACAACGAGAGGTATTTAAAGTTCATTTGCTACATTTTAATATTTTAATTTTATTGAATACGTATAATTAGGTGTGTAAAATATATTTTTATATTTTATTGGAATATAATTAGTCGAATAAAATATTTGTCATTTGTTGAATAGTACCTCCGATTCAAAATATACGTCGTTTGACTTTAAGAGTGGTCAAACCAAGATGAAGTTTGTGCTTGTTGACTTCCTTGTTGGTGCTGGTATTAAGGTTTGTATCTGTCCACTTGTAACTAACTATAGGTTACACTGTGTTGATTCTATCTTGATGATATACATATATGTGATATATTTTTATATGATGAAAGACAAATAATATCAATTAGTATTTATTTATTGGTGCAAATATATTTATTGGGATTTATATTTAAATTAGTTGTTGAAAATTTTGTGCAGAATTTGTTTTGGTTATCGGAGATTTGGGGTTGACTTTCTAGAAGCTTCTTTGAGGATTTTGTGGAGCAATCTTCAAATTCAAAATGTTGTTGGTTTGTTGAGATCTTCAAGAGATTTGGTTGAACTAATCTCCAAGTTGCCATCAACGTTTCAAAACAAACCATCTGTACCAAAACAGTTTCAAGGTCTTACTGAAAGCCAAAACCATGGGTTCCGGGTTTTGGTAAGGTCTTACCATACTGGATCAAGTTCTACACGGGCTAAGCTTTTATTTTATTGAGTGTACAATTCTGATTTTTAGGACCAATATATTATTGGGCCTAAATTTATGTTATGGGCCACCTTTATTTGGAGCTCATACTTCGGAATAGAGATTTGGTTTAAATGTTTAAATTCTATCCTGACTAACCAAATATATATTTGTTGAGATTTGGGGGGATTTGTTTTGAACAGGTCTTTAGCCTCATCAATGTTCAACTAAATCAAATCCCTACATATCCGAGTGAAGCTTCTGGAACAACTTTCAAAAGGCTTAAAAATCTCCCAGGCGGATATTGTGCAGCATCTCTCAACAACGTTGGAGCCGGATTCTAACGTCTAATTTCAAGGTTTGACGTGTTGGCCTATATAAGGGGAAAAGGAAGATTGCAGTCGATACAAGCTTCACCCTCTGCGGATACAAGTCCTCTTGCAATCCTTTCTCTCCTACAACACCGATCTCACATCATTCATTGCTTGAGCGTTTTATTTGTTTGAGTGTGTGAGATTTACATTGAGCTTTATCGTACAATTCATTAGGATTATAATAAGGGTACATCTCTACCCAAACGTATAGATAATTCGGTATCGCTTGATTCTGCGTGCCTCGATTCCCTGGGTAGCCGACATCGGTTCTCTGCTCCCCTCCTTGCCCGACGCCTTGCCTCGGTACTAGGTGTTCTCTTCCGTAGGGCTGCGTGACTCGGCCTCGGCCTTGAATGCCTTGGCTTCCCGAGCTCCGGTTTCCTTGAGCTCCTTGGTTTCTTGCCTTCAATTTCCTATCAACCTTCACGGCTAGATGTAAAAGGTCAATACTAGTGGTATAAGGATAGAAATCAACTTCTCTAGCCAAGTAAGGGGGCAAAATTGTAAGAAAACGAGCATTGGTGTCTTCCTCATCTTCTATCATGTTTGCCCTTGCCATAGACAATTACATGGCATTGAATACCTCCTCCACCCTCATAGCACCTTGTTTGAGGTTCTTAAGCCACTGCTTGAGCTCCCTAGCGTAGTGTTGAGGGATGAATTTTGCCCTCATGAGTGCCTTCATTTGTGCCCATGTTGCTACGGGCACGTCTAGGGCTCTTCTCCTTTCCTTTACAGGGTATCCCACCATATTAGTGCAAAATCGCTAAATTCCAGGGTGGCTAATTGTACCTTCTTATATTCAGCGAAGTTGTGGCAGCTCCATATGTGCTCGATTTTGGTTTCCCAATCATGGTAAGTGTCCGGATCACACTTTCCCACAGAAGCGGGAATTTTCACTTTCACCCTACCTACGCCATCTTGATCGTTCTCTCGAGGCCTCCTTTGGCGTTGGTCTTGGTCATTCCTCCGAGGGTGTTGTTCCCATTGCTCCTCCCACGGCTCCTCTCATTGCTGCTCCCTATGGTGGTGGTCTCGGCCTTGCCCTTGCACATCATGAAAATGATCATTCTGACTATGCTGCTATCGAGGAGAGGGGCTATCATCAAAAGGAGTGTTGCGGGCATAAATATTGGTTTGAGGAATGTCTTTCCTATTCAGACGAGGCCTCTCCGGGCTCACATGGGGCTGCTGAGTACCCGGGTTGATGGGTGGAGGACCTTGGTGTGTGTTGGAACTAGATGGCTTGGCCTCTAGTGCCGCCATTCTCTCCATGAGCTGGCTAATGTTTTTGTTCATCAAACTCAACATGCTGAATAGCTCCAAGTTGATAGGCTCGGAAGTTTCCGACCTAGGTGACTTGTTACCTATTTGAGACATCACAACTAAACAAACACGAAAATAGGTCAAGGTTAGGCAAAACAAAAACTTCTCACAAGTGTTTGCTCTCGGCACTTCCTCTCCCTTTGGTGCTGAAATGCTTGTTGTTTCAATATGTCTTAGGTAAGTCAATCACTCAAGCTAGTCTAAAGGCAATCAAAATCCTTTAACCAAATGAGATTGGCTAGATAAGGTTCCAAGCTCAAAATTCAGAAATGGATCAAGAAAACTGAGAACAAGAGATAATATGAACAAGGAATAAGAATAGAATGGCGAAGAAAAGACTAAGCACAAAATTTGATCAATCAACCTTGTTTAACCTTCTAACTACAAGTATGATAGTTGTTGGTAGGCTATGAGGATAGGTTGAATGAAACAGGGATATTGTTTAGGCTTACTCCACACAAAGGCTCTTGTAACACTTGATTGATTACTTCTTTGCACTTGGAACACTTTCTTGCACACTTAAAACCAAAAGAACTCTCTTTCTTTTCTTTTCTTTTTTTCCTTTTTTTGGATCCGACTTTTTTTTTTGAAGTCTGTTTTCTTTTTTTTTTTTTACCTTCAGAAATTAAGCAACAATTGCAATCTAGAAATTTAAATAAAAAAATATATGGACACCTTGTAAGTAATAGAGCCGTTAGGAGTGAAAATAGGAGATAGGGAATGGGTGTGGCTAGAATGTGGGAGATGGCTAGAATGTGGGATTTTTTTTTTTACTTTTTCTTTCTTTTTTGAATTATGGAAATCAAAGAAATGAAATGAAAAAAGAAGAAAGAAATAATAAAAATAGCAGAAATCTGATATTTTTTTTCTTGGTATGGGAGAAATTGTGGTCAAGTGGTGGTAGAAAGGTGGTCGAGTGGTGGTGATTAGTGGTCGGGTATTTGGAATGGTAGGCTAGGCTTGAAAGGTTAAGCAAACCAACAAATACCACACAAATAGCAAGAAAAATCAAAAAAAAAAAAAAGATCAAACCTTGCACTCCAATGGAGTTTTGGACCCTTTTGTGATTTTTGAGACTCTTGACGATTACAATGGAAGATGAGACACTTGATGTCGATAGCCGAAGCTCTGATACCAATTTGATACAGGGATTAGCCGTAGATGTCCTGATCATTCGACAACAAGCACAAAACAACAAGAAACACAAGTTAGACAATAATGACTCGACAAAGGACTCAAAGGACTCGACAATGGCAATGAAAAAGATAGGAAGGCAGGAGAAAGTCTAGGTAGAACGAGGAGAAGATCCTTGATCCCGATTGATCAAAGTCCCAAACCAACGACTAGCTAACCAATCTCTACAATCTCACACAATCAAGGATGTATTCAAGGAGCACGAGAAGGAGGCTCGTGGAAGCTTGATAGCACCAATCAACTAGCGAAGATCGACACACACAAGACAAACCAAGCGGAATCAACACCAAGAATCACTCGGTACTCTTGAATCACTCAAGACAATCTGATTTGCAAAGGCAATAATCATAAGATGAATAATGAGATAGGTAACGTGTCTAATACAACCGATCCTAGGGCTTATATAGAGCATTACATGACTTAAAATTAAATGCTAAAATTCAAAAATAACTAACTGAAGGAAATGCTAAAATTCAGAAATGAACTAGCTAAAGAAAATGCTAAAAATGGCCTAAAAGATAGGAACTACTTCTTGACCCATTCTCCCACTTGGCAACGGCTAAGAGCAACAATCGTGAGGTCCGGGTCTCTCGGCACTGGCTTTGGGGAGCTCGACACCAATTAGAGCAAGTGTTCGCTGCTTGAACTCCGATGGCTCCTTAGCTAGGGCATAACTCACGAGGATTAGTAAGGCTCGTTGGAGCTTCTTGGCACGAGCTCGAGTCATTGGCCCATCCATCATGGTTGGTGCACTTGGAGGAGGGCTTGGCTTGGATGGTCCCTCATCGCATATTGTTTACAGATTCTAGTAATATCGTATTGCTTATTTTTGTTTGTGTGTTGGTAATTTTCTTTTGTCAACATTAGATATTGGATGAGTTTGTTTGAGGGCAAAATCTGATTTTTGAGCAACTGACAGATCTGACTGCTTTAGAAAACAAGCAAATGCTATACAGTAGGTAAATGTTTGTGTGCTGGTTATATAGCAATGTTTGTGTGCTTGTTATATAGCAAATGTTACATAATTTAGTCGAGTACGGTATGATTTTCTTGGGATATCAACCTCAATACCTATAATTGAACCTTGTTAGCCAAATTACAGTATTATTTGAGAGAGACAACAAACAAAACCATGTTAATGCCACAATTGCACCAAAGCATTAACAAATGAGTGAATGATCAACTGAAATGCTAATCAGCGTTTTTCTAGCAACGAAAAATCTACCTAGTCAGACTTGATTCTCGATCTGTAATCATTTTTTTGCACGTACAAGCTCCTAACTAAATTTTATATATAAAAATACACTTATCTCATCTAAAATACAGAAGGGGAAAATAGTTAAGAAAAAAAATCCTTAGGCTAACCATCTCACTTTGCTATAGAAAAAAGAGATATTTACCAACGGTAGAAATCCTGCAATCAATTGCACCAAAGCATTCCCCTTTCTCCACCTTCATTAGACAGTATTAGCACACTCATGATGTAAAATGGTAGCTTTGAATGGTTAAATCCCCTAATAGTTTCTTTATAAGTGAAACTTCAAGATCAACACTTCCCTTGAACTAAATGAACCAAATGGAAAAACATTTACTTGGCCAGCGTAAATTCATAAAAACCAAAAAATTTCTTCTCACAAAGCACTGTTCTTTTCATTAACAACTATGACTTTCTAAATGATAAGGTAGTTTCCTTGCAAGAAGTGTCATATTGATAGCCAAGCCGAATACTGTGTCACTGCCCCTAAATTAGTAAATTAGTAATTGATTAGGAAATTTGTTTAATTTTCGTAATAGTTGAAAAGGGAAGCATGATGAGATTATATAATATGGTCATGGTGTGTTGTTTTCTTTTTCAGTAAAGTATCAAATTGTGGCTTCTCGAATCATTTCTACGAAGACATATAAATGTGATATAAAAGTTATTAGTGCATTGTCTACCTTGTTCTTGTTTGTTGAGTTGCTTGATAAAACATTGCATATTTCTAATATGTGTGCAACTACTTTCACCTCAAAGTCACCTAACCTATTATCTATTTAATGTTTATTGGCTCAAATAGTAGAGCAATGTGCTCCTCGTACACAAAGATGCGAGTTCAAATCTCGCATAGGCTAATCACACCTTTATTAAAAGTTAAGTTTTATATCTCATGATTTTGGTTAATAATCTCATTTATAAGAGCACTATTATCATATAAACAATCCAGTTTCATAAAATTTCACACTCCATCAACGTCATCTCTAGATGCACTAGCAATCTCATTTTTGCTCTTTCTTGTCTACTTGCAATTACAACTTTGCAAGTAGCTGTCATAAAAAATTTAATTTGTTAAATTTGTTCTCGTTGTGAGCTCCTCTCTCCCTTTAGCCTCTATTTTTTGTTGCCATATTTTCCACTTGCATCCCACTATTAGAATCAATATAATATCATTTGTCATACATATTGGGAGCATTATGTTCCTCATTTTGTGTTTTGAGTAGATATTGGTATGGCTTGTTGCTATATTTTAACAACATTCATTACCCAATTTGTTGATATTGGTATAAACTGAACCCTAAATCAACATTTATTAACCTGGCCAGTTAACAAAGTGTTGAGTAAAGTCCCTCCAAATTTTCACAAACATAACAAGTTCATAAATGTTTCGAATTGACATCTTTGTGCCGATTTACAAGTTCATCAAATCAACATTCATTACCCAATTTGCAAGCTCTTATAATTAGCATATGCGGGGTTGGAACCCGCATCTTTGTGCATGAGCACATCACTCTACCATTTGAGTTAATAGGCTGAAAATTTATTACATAAAATTAAAGTATAAAAGTTCAACAACTTAATGCACCAGGTTCAACAATAATTAGCATTGAACTAAAGTTTATTACACACGTTCCTTTACTAGTCGACGAGTGAGCACTCATATTTAATCTGTTAGGAAATATATAACTCAGCCTTTGCAAACATTATTGACAATAATTAGCATTGAACTAAATTTTAGTATGCACAATCCTCAATCTCAATTCTGAAATCAAAGTTTTATAGCAAATCATCCTCTACTTGAATTAAAGTTGTTGTCAAACTAAAATTGATTCACCCTTTGAAATCAAAGTTTAGTATGCACAAACCTCTCACCCTATAGTTGATTCACCCTCATACTCGAACTAATATCGCAACAAAAAATGAAAATTGCAAACACAAATACACAATCCTAATCAAAGTCTATGTTCAACTTCCACAATCCCTAATCAAAGTTTGTGGAATTTGAACAATCCCTAATGAAAATTGCAAACACAAATACCTAAACCTCCCACCCTCGAACCACAAATTTCACAAAGAGGACAACCTAATCAAAGTTTTACGCTCCAATCCTTAATCGGTAGAAAATGCAGTTTGGAATTGCAGAAATTTGTAGAAAATACCTCCTTCTTTGCGCGTTGTCGGGATTCAAGGCCGGAATTCAAATCTGTAGAAAATACCTCCTTCTCTATGTGTTGTCGGGATTCAAATCCCTAATCTGTCAGAGTTTCAAGGTTGTGCCTCCTCCTTCTTCTCCAGAACGAGCTTCGTGCTGTCAAGATAGACTTCTCCTCCAGGTCGAGCCCTCTTCTCTGCGTCGGGATCGATAGGGGTAACAGGTCGAGCCCTCTTCTCCAGTGCCAACAGGCAAGGTTGGGTTCAGGTTTTACATTGGCCTGGTTGATGTCGCCGACGACTGCGGTTCAGCGGTGGTTGCCCTGGCTCTCGTCGCCCTCTCCGGTCCCTTTCTCTCCTCTCTTCCCTTCGTTGTCACTGTTACTCTCTAAGCGTAGATGGTGATACGTTTGGGATACCCGATCCTTTGCCTGTGGGCTCAAGATCAAGAATCACGCCGTGTATTTGCCCAATCTTGCAAAGCTCTTCCAATATCTCCTGATTAACAAATTAAGTAGACTAATTATGGCGACGGAAATAAATTAGATAAATTTAAACTAAATAAAAGTGACGAAATAAAGTAGCGAGGGAAAGGAAGCGCGCAAGCGCAGGTGCTCGGGCACACAGGACGCGAAGTCCTCAAGGTGTGCAGGAGTGCCGGGTGCAGGCTCCGGGTTGTGCTTCGCTGAGAGCGAGAGCGCTGGCGAGGGATGTCGCGAGTGCAAGCGAGGGCGGACGAGGGCGAGAGCGAGAGCGTGCCGAGGGAGTGAGAGCGCGGGCGCGCAAGAGAGCTGGTGTGTCGCGCTCGCTGGGAGCGATGGTTTTCGCGAGCGAAGCCAAGGCCGGTGCTCTTCCTTTGTGCTGGTTTCGGTGAAGAGGGTTGTGTATGGTTTTGGTTTTGATCAAGGATCAAATTGACGGTGATGGTGATTGAGTGCCGAAGGGGGATAGAACACAAGAGCACGATAGCTTTTGGGATTGAAATCGAAGAACCCTTTAATCCATAAAGGGGGTTTCTCAATTCTATTAAATCTGAATAATTCAATGTACATGAGTTTGTTTAAATAGAAAGCTAACATCCAATTCTAATCATGCAAGATAGAATTTAGGTTGATAAAGATAGATAAAAATAACCTAAAGATAAAAGTAAACCTAAGAAGATATAATTCTAAAACTTGGTGGACAGGACTTATCTAGAAGAGATATAGTCTTGTACATTATTAATCCTAAGTACATAAAATAATAGAATTAATTAGATATCTTAAGTAAAACCGGCCCACGCATCTAGAGCACTCGACATGGGCCTAGTGTACTCGACATGACTGTTGGCCGAGTGTCCCATGTTGGCCGAGTGAAAGCTAAGTCATGGTGGGTGTAGATGTGGCTTCATGAGCTCCGTTAGTGGACGCAAGCTCACCTCTTGTGCTGGGAGTGTAGTCTTGAGCAAAGTTATCCAGGATGGCCTGAACCCTTGCTCTAATGTTCCTTGGTAACGATCAAGAAGGGCTTTGGTTGCATCTTGAATTCTCTTGGCCCTTGCACGAGTGATAGGACCATCGAACGGAACTTCATGTTGTCCTCAATGTCACCAGGAGTCATCGACAATTGCACTGCATCAGATGGGAAGATGGCAAATGGGTTAACGGAGGTTTCAGATCCGTTGCAATAGGTAAGGATTGATATAGACCATTAGCATTAAATTTCGATTTAGGCTTCGCACATGTGACACAATTTTTGACAAATCTAAGCACATAATTAGACATTTTAGGTCAAAAGTTAAGTTAAGTTATGATTTTTTCTAAACCTCCATGTCCCTAGACTCATGAATTTCTTGAGTTAACAATCAGCGAATAGAAAAACATGGGATACAAAGCTAGCCCAACTTAAACAAATAAGCATTGTCAAGAAAATATGAATTAACTTCACCTTTGGACACACATTGAGCATATATATTTTTAAAGAAACCATCAGAAGCATACCGTTTCTTTATCAAAGCAAAACCCAAAACATGTGCATCCATATGGTTTAGGAGGACATACCTGCATGATAGCACGTCAGCTACCACATTATCCTTTCCCTTCTTGTGGTGAACCACATAGGAAAAGGTCTCTAGAAACTCCACCCATCGAGCAAGTCACCTGTTGAGCATTGCTTGTCCTTTGAGGTACTTCAGAGCTTCATGATCCGAATGAATCACAAACTCCTTAGGCCAGAGGTAGAGTTGTCATGTCTGTAAGCAGCGAACCAGCACGAACAGCTCCTTGTCGTAGGTAGAATAGTTGAGCTCTGTGGGGGCTAGCTTCTCGTTGAAATAGGCAATGGGGCGCCTATTTTGAAGAAGAACTCTACCAATGCCAGTGCCAGAAGCATCACATTCGAGCTCGAACGGTTGTTGGAAGTCGAGTAGTTGCAGCACTGGGGCATTGGTGAGGCGATCCTTGAGAGCGTCGAATGCCCTCTGATGTGTGTCAGTCCAACGAAACGTCACATCCTTCTTGGTCAACTCATGGAGGGGGCGGCAACTGTGCTGAAATCCTTGACGAAGCGTCGATAAAAGCCAGCAAGTCCCAAGAATGAGTGCACATGTGTAGGAGTCTGGGGCTGGGACCACTCCTGAATAGCGCGAACCTTATCCTCATCTACCTTCAGTCCAGATGCAAACACTACAAAACCAAGGAAAATGGTAGACTCGGATGCAAAATAACATTTCTTTAAATTGGCATATAACTTTTCTTTCCTAAGACAATCAAGTATTAATTTTAAATGACTAAGGTGATCATGCAGGTTCTTGCTATAGATTAATATATCATCAAAATATACAACGAAAAATTTCCCTAAGTAATGTCTAAGCACATGGTTCATAAGCCTCATAAAAGTAGAAGGAGCATTTGTTAATCCAAAAGGCATTACTAACCATTCATATAAACCATACTTAGTTTTAAAAGCCGTTTTCCATTCATCTCCCTCTTTCATCCTAATTTGATGATATCTACTTCTAAGGTCAATTTTAGAAAAAATACAAGCACCATGAAGTTCATCAAGCATATCATCTAAACGAGGAATAGGATGACGATACTTAACCGTTATTTGGTTGATTGTGCGGCAATCAACACACATGCGACATGAGCCATCCTTCTTTGGAACTAATATGACTGGCACGACACAAGGGGAAAGACTTTCTCTGACGAAGCCTTTGTCCATCAACTCCGTGACTTGGCGTTGCAGTTCCTTCGTTTCCTCGGGACAAGCTCGATAAGCGGTGTGATTAGGCAAGGCTGCGCCAGGGATGAAGTCAATCTGATGCTCAATCCCTCAAATAGGCGGCAATCCTTGTGGTAGATCAGCTGGAAGGACATCTAGGTAATCTTGCAACAGAGCAGAAATAGGTGTAAGAATATGACTCAAATATACAACATTTAGCAATACCTCTTTCATTACCAATAGAATGTGAGGTCAATGTGCATTCCAGGTGACGGTCCCTTTCTGTGGATGAGATACTAATGAGCGGCGTTCAACAGAGCCCTTGACCGAAGAAGAAGAAGAGGGTTGAGTCAATGTAGAAGGAGATGGGGTTGGCGCCGAGGGGGCCGCGGGTGCGGGTGGCATTGCCGAGCTCCCTTGTTGCTTCTCCTTCCCTTGGACCTCCTTCTGAGCGTCATGCTGTTGTTTCTTGCGAACCTGATCCTTCAAAACAGCTTGAGGCGAAAGGGGTAGGAGAGTAACTCTCCTCCCATCAAAGGTGAAGGCATATGTATTCGCACGACCATCATGAATAACAGAACGATCATATAACCAAGGACGGCCTAGCAAGATATGACTACAAACCATTCTAGCAACATCACATAACACCTTATCATGATATGATCCAATAGAAAATGAAACTAAACATTGTTTGGTGACCATAATATCAGATCCATCATCAGTTATGCCATTTAAACCATAGTGAGTAGCTCTAGGGGTAGTAGTCAAATGGAGGAAATCCACTACCTTTTCATTGATGAGATTGTAGCAACTCCCACCGTCGATGATGACGCTTAAGGTAGCCTTGTGAACCACACACTTGGTGTGGAAGATGTTCTCCCTTTGATCAGCCATGGGAGACTCCTGACTGTGTAGGACCCGATGATTGACAAGGCAGAGGACGTCGTCGAACTCGCTGGTGTTGATCTCTCCGTTAGGCTCAATCGGCTGGTCCTCCTCCACTTCCCTTGAAATTGCATGGTCCTCGACAGTCTCCTCCTCATAATAGTGGTCTCCCAAATCGTTGAGAATGACCTTCCTTTTCTAAGGGCATTCACGAGAGACATGCCCAGAACCACCATAAGTGAAGCAGCGGATGTCTTTGGTGCGTTCCTTAAATGGTGCAGCAACTCGTCTAGTTTCAACCTAATAACCCTGTTGAGGTGAGTTGGAAACTTCATTTTGCTGCATAGAAGGGTTAGTAGTACATCTAGATTGACCAGAAGAGTTAAAAGGGACAAACCTGCGACCTTGAGAGGTCTAATCGAATATGTTCCTCTGTCGTAGCTACTGCTGCTGCTCATATAGAAGTTGGGCCTTATGAGATAAAGTATTAATATCCCTAATAGAATGAATTGCCAAAGGATTTTTAATAGAGATATTAAGACCAGCAAGAAATTGGGTACATAAAGCACGTTCAGTAAGATAAACATTAGCCTGATGAGCGAGTGGTTCAAGCTCGTCTCTGTATTCCATGGGTGAGCGAGCTCATTGGTGGCAAGAAGCTAGGTGCATCCTCATGGTCTTCGTTTATTCCTCAGGCACATGTCGTTTCTTCAGAAGATAGCGAAGTTGGGGCCAAGTCTCTACATGTTGCTTACCTTGACGACGTCGCATCTCACGAGTGCGAAACCACCATGTGCGAGCTATACCTGTCAGATGTAATATAACAACTTCCAACTTCTCTGTTTCCTCATAGCGCAGATGTTCAAGCAAATAGTCAGTATGATTTTCCCAAACAAGATAAGATTCAGGATCATTGGTACCATCAAAAGTTTCTAACTTAATTTTAACATCGCGCCTTTGGATAGCCTGTGCATTATCAAATCTAGAACGACCAAAATTAGGAGGAGGTAAATCATCAAAGTTAGGATCTACCTCTTGGTATGCGTCCTCCAAGTGGGGCATGTCGCGCATATCAGCGTTGATGCGACTGTCATCCTAGTTAGATCTGATGAACAACGGATTTGTGTGCTGTTGATGCTGATGAAGTGGCCGGCCCTGCTGGTAATGCCGAGGGGGTCTGTGTTCTCGGCGGCCCTGGTTACCGCTAAAGCCCGCTAGATGATCGTTATCATTATCTCCACTAAAAGGGTTAGAAGGAGCATACTTAAGCTGGAAATGTAATTGACCAAAAGGGGGTGGATTACCAGAAGGGGGGGTATTACCTGACGGAGGGGTATTACCTGTAGGGTGGGTATCACCTGAAGGAGGTGTATTACCTGTAGGGGGAGTATTACCTGAAGGAGGCAGCTTACCACCTAAAGGAGGTGTAGATCCAGAAGCCTCCTTTTGTTTCAACTCCGCAAATTCTCGAGCCACTGCCTGGGTGATTTGAGCAGAGTACTCAGCACGGTCCTGCATCCTTTCAATGGCCCATCGATTGTTCAATTGGGTTATTTCAGCTTGAAAGATTGACCGAACGTCGGCAGCAGTAAGTGGCGTAGGAGGGGTAGGGGAAGGGTTGGGGTCGTTGTCGTTAGACATGTTCCTACAATATCAGAAGAGCAACAAGTAAACGAAGCAAAGACCAAAACCAAGTAATGCAAGCCCTAGTGATTCCTAAAAGTGATTCAGTTTTAGAAATCAAAGAGGCGAGAAAAAAAAGGCACTATATTCAAGCAATTCCCCTGGACACAGAATTTTGCAATATTGAAGACATCAAGTAAAGATCAAAATTGCAAATTAAATCAGCCACAAGTCGGATATCAATGATAGCAAGTATAAACAAGCGGCTAATGAATAAGAAAAAAAAAAGAATACAATGTGATGCAAAAATAATCGATGAAGATGATGGTATAAGCAATGAAATCACAAGGGTAAGCAAGTGCACACACTCCGTCAACTATTATCTGACGGTTGCAACACGGTTCAGAAAAAGAGGGGTGTGACCAAGGCTCATGTGTCGGCATATCACAAAATCACACAAAGTAGGGTTCTTTTGTAATGATTGAAACCAATCAGATCATCTAACATGTAGCAAAAAGAAATAACAGAATGGAAGAGTTACTAACTCAACAATGCAAGGTATGCTTTTTTTTTTTTTTTTGAATTTGCTCTAGGCTTTTTTTTTACTACAAAATAGTTGTTGTAATAGGTTGTAGAAGCGACAAGAATGAGAGAACAAAAAGAAAGTAAAAATTAAATAAGCTACGATGATCTAAAAGTAAGCAAAAATAAGGAAAATAAGGGAAATAGGCTAGAAACTGGAAAAATTAGGGTTTTTTAATGGTGCAAGTTCATATAATGCTTTAATCCAAGAATCACATTCATAGGCATGATATGTAGCAACAAGGAATAAAAGATCAAAACTTGCAATCAAGAACTCAATATCTTCCAAATTAAAGATCCAAACAAGAAAGAACTAAAATAAAGTGCCAATTTTATAGGGTGAATAATAAAGATTTAAATTTTATGCAGCGGGAATAGTGAAAAATAAGGAACAAAAAGAAATCACTCAATTAAAGAATCAAAAGAGTAAAGAGCTTGCATACACTTGAAATCTGATACCACTTGATACGTTTGGGAGACCCGATCCTTCGCATGTGGGCTCAAGATCAAGAACCACACCGTATATTTGCCTGATCTTGCAATGCTCTTCCAATATCTCCTAATTAACATATTAAGTAAACTAATTAGGTAGACTAATTATGGCGACGGAAATAACTTAGATAAATTTAAACTAAATAAAAGCGACGGAAGAAAGTAGTGAGGGAAAGGAAGCGCGCAAGCTCAGGCGCTCGGGCACTCAGGACGCGGAGTCCTCAGGGTGTGCGGGAGTGCCGGGTGCAGGCTCCGGGTTGCGCTTCGTTGGGAGCGAGAGCGCTGGCGAGGGATGCCGCGAGTGCAAGCGACGGCGAACGAGGGCGATAGCGAGAGCGTGTCGAGGGAGCGAGAGCGTGCCGAGGGGGCGAGAGTGCGGGCGCGCGAGAGAGCCGGTGCACCACGCTCGCTGGGAGCGATGGTTGCCGCGAGCGAAGCCAAGGCCGGTCCTCTTTCTTTGCGCTGGTTTTGGTGAAGAGGGTTGTCTATGGTTTTGGTTTTGATCAAGGATCAAATTGACAGTGATGGTGATTGAGTGTCGAAGGGGGACACAAGAGCACGATAGCTTTTGGGATTGAAATCGAAGAGCTCTTTAATCCATAAAGGGGGTTCCTCAATTCTATTTAATCTGAATAATTCAAAGTACATGAGTTTGTTTATATAAAAAGCTAACACCCAATTCAAATCATGCAAGATAAAATTTAGGTTGATAAAGATAGATAAAAATAACCTAAAGATAAAAGTAAACCTAGCTATGAAGATATAATTCTATAACTTGGCGGACAATACTTATCTAGAGGAGAATCAGGAGATATTGTCTTGTACATTATTAATCCTAAGTACATAAAATAATAGAATTAATTAAATATCTTAAGTAAAATCGGCCCACACATCTAGAGCACTCGACATGGGCCTAATGTACTCGACATGACTGTTGGCCGAGTGTCCCATGTTGGCCGAGTGGATGGTAAGTCATGGTGGGTGTAGACGTGGCTTCATGAGCTCCGTTAGTGGACGCAAGCTCACCTCTTGTGCTGGGACTGTAGTCTTGAGCAAAGTGATCCATGGTGGCCTGAACCCTTGCTCTAATGTTCCTTGGTAACTATTGTGAGCCTAATTCGCCGTGTTTTATAGTCACTTTTATAACATTTTCTGCATGCATTTCATACATTTGGGTTAGAATAGTACAGAATCTATGTAGTTTATGCTTATTTGCCAAATTATGGAATCTACACCAGTTTCTGTTTAATTTCGCAGAAATCGAAGCAATTTATAGCAGTTCTGAGAAAAGGAGAGAAGCTCGAAGTCAACTACAGAAGTCCGAGGTCAAAGAGCAGCAGAACCAGGACAAATCAAGCTGGAAAGAAGGAAATCTACTCGACAACACTTGGTCGATATCGAGCACCCTTAGTCGATATCGAGTACAAGAAGTCGATTTCCACCAAAGTTGACAAGAATAGAGCATAATCGAGAAGTTAAGTCGATATCGAGTTACTGTACTCGATATCGAGTACCACATATCGAGCTGGAGACCAGACATCGACTCAAGAAGCTAGGAGATGAACATACAAGTCGATATCGAGGACCTCTACTCGATATCGAGTAAAAAAACCAAGTCGATGTGTCTTCCAGGAGCCAAGATCAACGAAGAAGCTGAAGACGGAGAAAATTTGGTCGACATCGAGGAAACTACTCGATATCGAGTTGACCACCAGTGGCCGACGACTTCGAGTAATCTGAGTCTTGTTAAGATTCTATCCCGAATCCGATAGAGATATTTTCGAGACCGAATTCCATCAAGATCTATAAAGTGCTATCAAAAGGAGAAGATATTTACCTACTTTAGATATAATTCCTTTTGGATTTATTTATTTGTTTCCATATTTTAATCTTTAGATAAAAGATAGATAGATATAGATTTAGATATAGTTTTCTTTCCTAATTAGAGATGGGAGGAAGGCTATAAATAAAGCCTTAGGGGCTGAGCTTTAGGACATCTTAAAACACACCATTCGAGTAGAAGAGCACGAGGGAGATAGCTTAGGCCGATTGGAGAGGAGTTTGGCGAGAGCGGATTTGGCTCCGATTGGTTGTAAGTTTTATTTGGTTTATTTAATGCAATTTATTTTCCTGAAATCTTTGATGAGACTATTTATGACGAAGAGCGAGTAGTCCACCCACTTCTAGGATCGGGGTGAGCCCGACGGTAGCCATGTGAGGTGATGCGGTAAAAGGTTTGATCTTTTTATGCAATTCATCTTCTATCCCTAAAGCATGATTCTTTTGCGAAAGTTGAAGGTGACCCTTGTTTGTGTTATTGAAGCAAAAGTGATCTTAATACAACTTGGGTTAATTATGTGAAAAAGGGTTAGCAACAATCAGGGTTTATGCGAAAGCCTCTATATTCCTATTTGTTAATAACGAAAGTTATTTGATGAAAAGCATGATCTTTTATGCCTTTATGTGTTATTTTGCATGATTATCGTTGTGGTGTTGAAACCCTGATCTTGGAAGTCTTTAGTTTATTGATTTATTTCATCGAAAATCATGTTTTGTGTTATGAAAAGCTTCGAATTTTAGTTTTTGAGTTAGTCGATTTCGAGCAGGTTTTGTCGATTTTGAGTTGTTTACTTGATATCGAGTTTATTTGTCGAGGTCGAGTTACTTTGTTTGGTTTTAGTTTCTGCAAGTCGATTTCGTGCACTGTTGGTCGATTTGCTTAGTCGATATCAAGTAACAGTGGTCGATATCGATCAGTTTTCTGTGCTTTGCTTTCTTTTCTGATTTTCTCTGTTATTTCTGTCTGTCTGTTTAATTTTCTCCCTGTGAGATTTGCTGCTACCTGAGATCCGCTGACACGCTTCCTCGAGGATCGATCCTGACTTCCCGCTGCTACATCAGGAGGAGGTCTTGTAATCATTTGCGTGGGCATAATTCGGTTTGATTTATATTCTTATATTTTGAACTCGATTTCCTCCTCACAACAAATTGGCGCCGATGTCGGGGAAGCAATCATTCGCACCTTAGGTAGTTAGATCTCACTTTTTCTTTAAGTTTTGATTTTACAGTGTATGCGCCGTTCTGGTCAACAGCCTGAGTTTGACGCCTTGGACGACCCAGAACGCCTTATACACGTCCACGCTAAATTGAAAAGAGTCATGGCGGCCGGAGAAACACAGGAACAACTGATACAAAGGCTTAAGACATAACTAGCCGCCAAGGATACTGCTCTCACCGCTGAGAGAGCACGCACTACACAAGAAGCTGAGCGAAGGAAGCAGGTGGAAGCTGAGCTTACCCAATACCCTACCACTACAGAGGATTACATGCACCCGACTCTCGTCGTGCCTGAATCAGCCATTCTAATCCCTGAAAATAATTTTGAAATTCGCACTCCTTTCCTAATTGAGATTAAAAATAATGCCTTCTATGGTAGATTTAATGAGTGCCCTCTTGAACATATTACCATTTTTTCTGACATGTGACATACTCTTGCTGAATGTACTACTCTGGAATATGTCAAGATGAAAGCTTTTCGATGGTCTCTGACCGGTCCTGCATTGAAGTGGCTTGAAGGTCTCCCTCCACAATCCCTAACAACATGGGCTGATGTAAAGCAGAAATTTCTCAACAAATTCTTCCCTCCTTCTAAGACAGCGTTCCTCCGCTAGAAGATTATAGCTTTCAAACAGAGGCATGGGGAGCCACTAGCAAAAGCATGGGAACGATATAAGGATCTACTACGATCCTGCCCTACACATGGACAGCCACCCTATGTCATTCAGGTGATCTTTTTCAATTCTCTTGACTTGGCCGCTAAGGATAGGATCAACCAGTATACTCATTACGAGTATCTGACGATGCCACCAGCTGACGCATGGGCTACCCTCGACAAGCTTACCAACTACGACAATAAGTATGGGACTCTGACAAACTATGATGAGAATGCCTATGCCATGCCAATCCTATCCATGCCCATCTGTGAGCCTTCTAAGGAGATTGACCCAGATGTCAAGGAGCAGTACTATAGAGACCAGAATCGCAAGCTCCTCAAGCAAGTCAAGTATCTTTATGTCAACCAGTCGTGCATCGAATGCGGGTCACAGCGGCACACCACTACTGAGTGCCCACACACAAACCAAGTTAGGATGACAGAAACCCACGAAGAGGTAGCTTACGCAGGGTGTCCCAATCGCTATATGGGGGACCAAAGGTTTCAGCAACCACAATGGAACCAAAGTGCCCCTAGGAACCCCCCGCCATACAGAGCTCCAGAACATCCGGAAAGGGACCAGAAGAAGGATGACCTACAGACCATCCTTGAGGAAATGCAGATGAACCATTCAGACACCAAGCAATCCTTCAATTCCGTCTACACTCAGATACATGGTGTCAACACTAGGCTTGGAGAAATCGATGTCTAGAGGAAATCGATTGACACATAGATTGGCCAGCTAGCAGCAGGTGTCCCCAGACAGTCAGGTACGCTCCCTGGATCTTCAGAACCAAATCCCAAGGGGATGACCGGACATATTGCACCTGTAAAGCTCAGAAGCGGGCACCAACTACGCGAGCCAGAAGTCGAAAAGCAGCAGGACGAAACTGAGAAACAACTCGATATCGACCAGCAGCAAGTCGATGTCGAGCAACATCAAGTCGAAATCGAGCAACAACTTGGCCAAGATTCGTCTGCACAACACTCCAACTCGACATCGAGGAAACTGGTCGATATCGAGGAGAATCAGGTCGATGTCGAGCAACATCAAGTCGGCATCGAGGACGCTGCAACACCTCTCACATCTGTTCTGGCTCCAAATGAGAAAAAGAAGCTGCCTTTCCCGATAAAATCTCCAAAGGATCCAGCAGAGAAGAAATTTCAACGCTTCATCAAGATGCTTCAGAGGCTCAATATCACCATACCCTTCACAGAAGCTCTTAATGAAATGCCATCATATGTCATGTTCCTCAAGGAGATCCTAAGCAAAAAGTTATCAATGACTGAGATCGCAGAAGAGTGCAGCCATATGGACATACTTGAGAAAATGCCAGATCTAGGTAAGTTTGCTATAACCATTGGATTTGGTCAATACAAATTTAATGCATTATGTGATCTTGGAGCCAGTATGAGTATAATGCCTCTATCAATATGGTCCAAGATTAAGATAGGTGCTCTAGAGCCTGTGGATGCAAAGCTTTATATGGCAAACGACACGGTGGTCATCCCAACAGGCATGGTGGACAATGTACTAGTGCAAGTAGGTAAATTCTTTATCCCTGCTGATTTTCTAGTTATTGATATGGCATAGGACCCTGCTTGTCCAATTATTCTAGGAAGACCCTTCTTGACGACGGTGGATGCCAACATAAGCGTAAGAAAGGGAGTGCTCACTTTCAACATCAGCGATGAGGTAATTGAGTATTCCTTTAATAAAACTGGAAGGCATACATGTCCCATGGAAGAAGTAAAATCTATATCAGCTGGTTACATTACGTGCGGGGAGCCTAAGGTAAGAAATATGACTCCCGAAGAGCTAGAAAAGAGGGATATGGAAGCCCAGGTGGAAGAGATCAGGACCATCCTGAACGAAGAAGCAGAAAATCCAATCGACATGGACCTAGGTAAGTCGATTTGGACTAACTATTTTTCGGATGCCTCGACAGGATTCAAGTATGGGGTCGAAGTCGACCAGAGTTACTCGACATTGAGTAACTTGGTCGACGTCGACCAAAATCAGAGCCCTCCACCAGCAGCAGCTTCGTCGAGCAATCCATTGGAAGTCGGGGACAACTCGACATCGACCAAATTGGTCGAAGTCGACCAACATCCTTCTTCCTCGACTGCTCCTTCCTCGACCAAGAGTCCACCAGACGAGCAGAATTCCTCGACATCGAGCAAGCTTGTCGGTGTCGACCAAAAACCTCCTTCATCGACTTCGCCTTCCTCGACCAGCAGCCCACCAGAATAATTGAAAACCCGATTCAACCGAAACTCATTAAGACTCGAACCCGTTATAACTGAAACCCGTTATAACCCGAATTTCAAGATAGATTCTACTCCCTCCGTTCGGCAAAACTTGTCGTTTTAGAGTTTTGTTTTTGTTCGGAAAAACTTGTCATTTTAGGTATTTTTGCTTCTACTTTACTAAAATGCCCTTGATTTGATTGATGTGTTGTGAGTTGTAGTTTTTGATAAAGTAAAAAGTAGAGTAATAAATGAGGGTAAATTAGTAAAAAAGGAGTGTAATTATTAGCTTTATTAAAAATTGTGTAGAGAGTTAAAATGACAAGTTTTGCCGAACGGAGGGAGTAGTAAATTTTTAAAAATGAATATTGAAATAATGAAAACTTGAGACAATCCAAACCCGGAATAATTGAAAACCGAGACAATTGAAACCCGATACAACTGAAACCCGAATCGACTCAACCAAATGATCAAATTATTAGATATTACCCAAATGACCTGAAACCCGACTAACCGAATCAGACCCGACTCGCCCACTTGCCACCTTAGTCTTTCCTTTAAAAAATAAGTTTGAATTAGGGGTATTTTAGTTTTTTCAAACAAAACAAATAGAGGTTTAATGGATGGGTGGTCTTTTGAAAATAAATGTAATTAATTGGTGGTTTTCTATAATTTATAATTTTATGGGTAGTTATGTGAAAAATAACCTAATTTAAGGGTGATTATGTGTAATTTACTCTAAAAAAATAGGCTCCACGCTCGAGGTTGTTACTGTTTCAATTGCTCTGCCATTTCAATTTATCACCCATCAAACCTTTTCATGGGGTTTAGCTCTAGTATCAGCTTTGGCCTTCTCGATCTCTCCCATATCCACACTGCACTCCTTTTTCTGGCTTGTGTATTTAATTTTTAATAGATTGGGAGTTTGTCATTTCAATTTCATTACTCCCCAACTCCAATTATCCTTTCCCTTTCCATGATAGCTACGTTCCCTCCCAACAACTCATCTCGTTATGAACACCTGGGCTTCCCCTCTTCAGCGAATCCAAAACCCTCGTTTTCATGTGGGAGGGTTTTTCTCTTTCCAAGTTCGCTCCTTTAGCTTGTTCAGGTGATGTTATGTGCTTCCCCTGTTCTCTAAACCCTCCGATTTCTTCTTCACTTCTTTCAGTCTTTGAACTGCTTTAGCATCTCTACAATGGGCTCCTCAAGCTCAAAATCGGAAAAGACGGAAGCTTTAGGGTTATGCAAGGTGAGGAAGAAGCTAATCAGCCAAGCCATAGATTCAAGGTACGCCCTAGCAGCTTCCCATGTGTCCTACATTCAGTCCCTTAAGAACATTGGGGTGTCTCTCAGGCGATTTGCAGAGGCTGAGGTGTTGATTGAGTCTTCTCTTGACAAGTCCCCTTCCCACTCCTCTTACCCTTCGCCTTCCCCCTCCCACGTTGTGGATTCCCCTCTCCAGAATGAGAGCCCCGTACCCAGATTGAGCTACATGAAATCTGGAGGAGCTAGTGTTGCGACTGTTAAGTACGACCCTACTAGTAACACTAGTGTTCTTGATGAGGAATCTATGGGTTTTCCGATGCCACCCCCGCCCCCGCCTCTTCCTGAATCCGGTTCTTGGGACTACTTCGATCCGATTGTCGACGCAGAGAGTTTTCGGTTCATGGGTCAGGACGAGAATGAGACGGAGGTCACCTTTGATGGGTTGGGAATGTGGGGTAAAAGAGGGCCTGAGGACGGTGTGGACCAGGAAAAGGAGAGATGGGGAAAGGTTTGTTCTGATAGGAATGCTAATGAACCTGAATTAGGTCACAACAAGTCCTCAAAGTTGTCAAGCAATTCAATTGATATGGCAGGAACAATAAATGAAACCGTTGCTGAACAAAGCATTGATTTTTCAGCAAGGGATCTTGTTCAGAAAGGGTCTTTGAAGGGCTGTGCTTCTGAAGGAAGTAAGCCTTCGGCGGAGAAAGATGTGCGCCCTGAGAGGGAAGATCCCTCCGAGTTTATTACCCATAGGGCTAAGGATTTTGTATCTAGCATTAAGGATATTGAGCACCGGTTCTTTAGGGCCTCAGAAGCCGGCAAGGAGGTCTCCAAGATGCTGGAGGCGAGTAAAATCCGGGTTGGATTTGCTGATGCAAAAGGTAGATGTGTGTCTGTGTTTTTCTGTTGCCCTTTGTTCATATTTATGAATGTAGCTTTATTCTATCTTGAAATTGTTTGTCTTTCTCCTTCCGCTGGTCCATTCTGTAGGTAATTCATCTGACTCAGGTTCTCTTTCCGTCATCAAGCTTGTGTGCTGCCGCGGCAAAAACAATCTTGTTTCACATGGTATGTTCAGCTTGATGCTTTGACCCAAGTGTGTGATTATGAATTTCGAATAGCTGAAAAATGAAATTTAGAGGTTTTCAGTTCTCAGTAGTGTCATTGATTGATCTAATGTGGCATGTCTGTCCTTTTTCCACTATAGCTCTTCTATAATAGTCTGATTTAGCACTGCATTTTCTATTCTCATTCTAATATGTGGTTTATTTTTGTGGTTGCTAAGAACCTTCACCACATGGAACCAAGATTATTACATGGAAACGATCAATGTCATTACAATCCTCTTCTTCAAGAAACCCTCTGGCTGGAGCATCCAAAGATGATGGGGATGACAGTGGAAGTGATTTCGTGGAAGATTTCTGCATGATTTCAGGGAACCATTCCTCCACCCTTGACCGACTATATGCATGGGAGAGAAAGCTTTATGATGAAGTGAAGGTACAACTTTCCCTACAAGTTGACATTCATTGTTTCGGTTATCTGCTGATTGCTTATAAGCAACTTGTAATGAATAACATGAGCTGCTAAAGAATATATAATGAGTAATTTCTGTTGATTATTAATGAGATGACGCCAAACAAACCCTTATCTGCTAAGATCCTATCCCCCTATAAACATGTAAACTGAACATTCAAAGGTGGGAATTTTTGTGCTGGAGTCTTGACTCTTCCGTGAACATGAAAAAAAAATCGCATACATATGATATCAGCCCGCATTCAACTCTCTGATTTGTTCAATACTGTTGAGATGGTTTGCAATGTACATCCAGCATTCTGAATTGCCTTCGTTCCCACACTAGTTTCATTGTTTTGTCTGCTGTTATAGGCTAGTGAATCCATCCGGAAAGTGTATGATAGGACATGTGACCAGCTTAAGCATCAATTTGCAAAAGATCTCAGCACACACGTGGTTGATAAAACTCGAACAGTTGCAAAGGATCTGCACTCACGTCTGAGAGTGTCCCTTTACTCAGTTGATTCTATTGCAAAGCGCATTGAGAAGATGAGAGATGAAGAGTTACAACCACAACTGGTGGAGTTGGTTCAAGGGTAACTAAACTTATGAAGCTCTGATTTGAGTAAAAACTGAATTGTAGGCATCACTTGTTACAATAATGATCGATTATTTTATGCAGGTTCATCCGGATGTGGAAGGCAATGCTTGAGTGTCATCATGCTCAATATATAACCATTTCACTGGCATATCATGCAAGGAGTTTGGCACAAACATCTGGTGGAGAAACCCGTAGGCAGATAATGGCGCATCTCTTGTATGAATTCGAGTGCTTTGGTCTGAGTTTTGCAGACTGGATGAGTAGCCTTACGTCATATGCGGAAGCTCTCAATGGATGGCTTGAGTGCTGCATCGTGCAGCCCCGGGAGCGGTCAAAGAGCAGGAGGCCCTTCTCTCCACGAAGAGTGTTGGCTCCACCCATATTCGTGCTCTGTCGTGATTGGGCTAGTGGGGTTAAAGGACTACCTGCCGATGAGGTGAATGCCGCCATTAAGAACTTCTTGGAGGATTTGCACCATCTAATGAAGCAGCATGCCGAAGATCATAAGAAAGACACCGAAGGGCCGAGTTCAGGCGACCATGAAAGATCAGGCAGTAAAAGGGAAGAAGGTTCGAGTGATAATAGTTCCAATTTGCACTGCATCCATACAAGTCTGACAAAGGTGCTTGACAGATTAACCAAGTTTTCAGAGGCGTCTCTGAAGTTATATGAAGAGGTCAGGCAGAGGAGTGAAGCTGCACATGTTGCATATTCAAATTGCAGACCGGCTAGATCCTAAGACTAAATAGTACTAAAACTAATATGAATGCCATCCACAAGAAGTTCAAAGCTGCAAACATATTTGATGCTAATTCCAGCAACTTCTGTTGCAACTGCACAGTTTATTTTGAGAGAAATTCGTATCGTACTCGTATTGCAAATTTGGTTTGGTGCCCATAACTGTTTTGAAATCCCCTAATTTGAAAGTAACACCCGGTTTGGAACAACTTTTGTTGGAATTTTACACAAAATATGTTATTTTTTTAAGATTATAAAAGGCGAAATTGGGTAGTTATACTCAATTCAAGTTTTCTTTTAGTAGATGTATCCTTGTAGATTTTCTTTTGATTATGACAGATTTGCCCATAATTTGTTTGTAACTAATAAATCTATTGACGCTCAGGTAGGGGTGTGCATATCCGGGTACTCGAAACGAATCGGATAATCGTGTCGGGTACCCGAAACCGTTTAGTCCAAAATGTTCGAACCGTACACGAACCATCTTAACCCGGGTACCCGACACGGTTAAGATATTCGGTTCCGTGTCGGATACCCGGGTACCCGACACGAACCAATTTCTTTTTTTCTTTTTTTTTTGTTTCCTTCTCCATACTCCGTAAATGATTTGATCCTCGTAAATAAGATAGTGTTTGACCCGTACAAGTTTCAACTCGTTGAACGTTGAAAATATAGTAAATATAAAATGAGGGTTTCAGTGTGCAATCCAATCAAAGTGATTATATTCCGTAGTAATTAATGCTGCGTGGATACAGGTGTAGGTATTGCACATATAATACGGCTAGTGTAGATTTGGTGGGGTATACATTAATCAAATACTTCCTCCGTTCCACAATAAATGGTCTTTTAGACATTTGCACAAATTTAAAAAAAAACACTTCACTTTTAAAAAAAGTCGTCATTCCACTAACTTTTTCATAAATTTTAGTATTATTTTTTTAATACCCACTACACACTTTAACCAATCAAGATTTTTTAAAAAGTCAACCGCTCACAAATCATTACAATCCCCTACCTAGAAAACATAAAAGACCATCTATTTTGAAACAAAAATTATCATCTAAAAGCCCATGTATTGTGAAACGGAGGGAGTATTATAAATAATTAATTCAATATTATAAATAATTTTAATACTCGTATATTTTAATAAAGGATGATTTGCATAAATATACCAATTCATATCCAAGTTTGTAAAAATAATCTTGGGGTTGAAAATTTGTAATAGGATGATAAAAGGTTATTTTTGCAAATTATTGTCAATCGGTTGCAAGTTACCCCTTTGCACAAACCGGAAAAAGGTGGGAAGAGGTGGGACACTTGTCGAAATTATAGTGGAGTGAGTGTAATAATTTGGGCATAAAAAAACAATTAAAATATGAATGCCTGCAGAGTGACAGTGACGGCTGGAAGAGAGGGTGAGAGGGGTTGGAGTGACATCCATTTAATGCACTAGGAGAGAGATGACCCATTTTTCACAAAGAAAAGTTCCCGTCAAGGTAAATTGGAGGGAAACCACATGTGGGGAGTGCATCGATTTTCAGAGGGAGTATAAAAGGAGATGGGTGAGCTCGCCAGGTGGACAAAAAAGTGAAAAACAATTGATTCTTATCCATTGCTGCCATTAACTTCTGGTTGGAAGAATAACACCCAGAAATTCAGTTACTAGCCAGGCAAAGGGAAATCCTAGTTATCAACGGAATATATGTAGACATACATAGGGACCCATGTGGCAATTGCGTACAATATACATCAACGAAAATGGGTAAGTATGGTTTTTGTTTTGTATTTACAGTAATGGATTCTCCCCATCCTTCCCTTAGCTCCAATCGATATTGAGATGACCATCGTAACCTCTTTATGTCGCAGGGGAGAAATGGGTGGTCTTACTTACTCTCGTTTGCAATGGTCGATGGGAGCATCTCGGAGGGGGGTGGGTGTATGAAGGTCAAAATTCTCACAAAATAATGGAGAAGCTCGCGGTTGACCCGGGACGCTACGAGTTGGAGTTGAAATATCTACTCGATACGAAGAAGGAGTGATGCTATCCGATTCAAATGGATGATGAAAGTGATTAGGATGCTTTCAAGTATTGTAACTCAAAGGCTGACGATGGGGCATGACCCCTTCCTTTGTACGCTTTGGTGAATGAAAGTGGAAGCCAACATGGAAGTCGCTCGATGGTTGTGAACATGGGACAACGCGCCAAATCACCACACGGAGACATCACAACAGTAGTGGTGGAAGAGGGTGGTTGGGTTGATATGGTCGTCGATGGGTCGACATCGCCTCTTAATCTGAATTCGGAGTATGGCCCAGATAACACTATTGATGGCAAGGAAAACACTTCGGCTTGCAAGGAAATGCCTACGACTGGGAAGGTAATCCACAAAGCTAGGGCAGAACCGACAACCGTTACTCCGGAGACGAGAGGTCAAGTGTTGGACGTGGACCGGGGGAAACAGATCGTATGTCTGAGTAGTGATGAAGAGGATACTATATATGTGGGTGGGAATAAGAGGAGTGTTGTTTCCGTTGACTTGGGGACATCGTCGAAGGAGGAGAATGAAAATCTCGGAGTAATAACATTGGATTCGCTTGAGAAAACTTCATCAATGGGTTGTATTTCATCCAATGATGAGATGTACGAGACCGAACGGTGGGTTTCGAGGACGAAAGCTCTAGGGATGTCGACCGAGGATGTGGAGGAGATGTCGGACAAAGCTTTTCCGTGGGTAGGGGACCCTCGCCGCAAGAACACCGACCTTCACGAGGGATTGTTGTTGAAGTCCAAGAAAGAGGTGCAAAACCGGGTAAGGTGGTCTGCGTTGGAGGGCTGTTTTGACACACATGTGAAGAGGTCATCGCCGTCAGTCTACACCGTGGTGTGC
Source organism: Persicaria tinctoria (assembly GCA_037127255.1). Lineage (NCBI taxonomy): Eukaryota > Viridiplantae > Streptophyta > Magnoliopsida > Caryophyllales > Polygonaceae > Persicaria > Persicaria tinctoria. The sequence continues at coordinate 24,070,909 of JBANSL010000004.1, forward strand.
ATTGATCCCGAGTGCAAGTGGATGTGTCGTGCGTCATCATACCTGAAAACAAGTTGGTGGAAAGTGAGGAAGTATGTGCAAGAGCACACCTGCGACATTAATGTTAGACACAACCACGATCGACAGGCAACGTCCGAGCTTATTAGGAAGAGCCTTGTATCAAGGTGAAAATATTTCTAAGTGACCACTAACCATGAAACAGTAGCCACTTTATCACATATCCTAGTGAGTGATTATAAACCTCTAGCCAGCTTCGCAGTTGACGTAGATGATATGCAATGCAGTTGCACTGGTACCCGTAAGCCGGTAACTCCAGCCCACATCTAGGCCTTATTGAAGTCCGAGCATGGAGTTACTTACAGCTATTGAAAGGCTCGACGCGTGAATGCGGCATCGAGGGACAACATATACGGAACGGACGAGGATTCGTACCAGATCATGGTGTCGTACTTGTACATGCTGGAGAAGGCGAACCCAGAATCCCACACCTGGCTTGAGTGGGATGTTGACGGTTCCTTTCTGAAAGGCAAGTTTAAGGGGACCTTTCTCTTTGCCACTGCACAGGATGCCGATCACAAAATATACCCAATCGCCTTTGCAGTAGTTGATGGCGAGAATGACGCTTCTTGGGCATTCTTCTTCCGAAAAATGCTTCAAGTCGTCCCGGACACCCCCCATACTTGATGTGGGTCTCCGACCGGCATGTGAGCATTATCAAAGGCATATATGGCAGCTACACCTTTTCCAAGCAGGGCTTCTGCACATGGCACTTCTTTTAAAATGCGAAGCACCTCCACAAGTGTGGTCCCCTCCAGGAGTTGTACTTCGATATGACCAAGGCTTAAACCCATGCCGAGTTCAACCAACTCTTCGTGGACTTCTCATCCTAATGCCCCGGAGCCGGGTAGTATCTACGTGAAGCCGGATTCCGCAATTGGGCAAAGGCTCACTATTTGGCAAACCGCTACAACATAACCACAATGAACAACGCCAAATGCCTCAACAATGTCTTCAAAGACCCTCGGAATATGCCGGTTGTAGCGCTTTTTTATTGCATCATCGAGACGGTGCAAAAGTGGTTTGTGGAAGGCAAATGGCACGCTTGGGAAGGTGGTAAGTGATTGGGTTGTCAAGGTCATCGTGTCTAGCTACCATGCATCCATATGCATGGCCGTGAGGCCCCTGAGTGATCACAAGTTCGAGGTCATAAAGGTAACCTCGAAGTTGCTTGTCAACCTCAGCGCACGTTCATGCACTTGTCGACACTTCAACATAGATCAGTACTCCTGCTGTCATGACGTTTTCGTGGCAAAGGCTTAAGGCCTCGATGTGTACTCACGAGTGAATGACTACTACAGGGTAGTTGCATGGCACGCGAGCTACGATGGAGTGGTGTACTCCGTCCCCTCGGGACACCTGGTATCCTCCTGAACGAATAGTGTAGATCCGGTTACTACCACCAGCTGTGAAGAGAAGGCTGGGGAGACCGAAGACCAGCAGATACCCATCACGTGGTGAGTTCATTCACCGGAAGCGTTGGAGGACATAATGAAGTGTGGCGTGGATAGGCGATTATTTGATTGTGTAGTTGGATGCCACATTTGTTGGGTATGCTGATGAAGGTAGTATTTTAATAGTATGCGTGTCAATCAGGGAAACTTTGGGACTTTGGTCGTTTATTTTGTGCATAACTTTGCGTTCGGTGTCACATATGTACGAGGTTTTGTACTAACTAGCCAATGTAATATTTTCCCTGGCTAATCTAATGAATTACTAAGCCTATAATTGGGAATCCCTTACCACATTTTACATATCTCATAAACTGTCAACCGTATGAAAACCGACAAATACACCCAAAATAATGTTTAATAAGGCAACATTAGCCACATCCATTTACAATAAATATAACCAAGTAGACAGCCAGAACATATGTAGGCAAAAGCACAAGGTTCGAGAATGTGGAAATGCTTACAAATTTTTTCAAGTCAATCAAATACAATGAATAATATGTCCTAACCAACATCATCCCACATATCGGTCACTACAAAATAACATCAGCTGATGACACCATCCATCAAGTGTCGACCTCCGCTGAGGGAGTACGAGTTGGGGTGGGAGGAGGAAGGGGACACCTAACGACGATTTGAGTTGCTAGAGCGTACCTATATGCGTCGATGAAGCCGTCGTCGACGTCGGAGAAGTCCGTTACACCCTCCGCACGCAATTCGATGAACCTCAGTGCGTAGGTCCCACAGTCTCCCCTGTGCACATAACCCAGAGTGAGTAACAGAAGTATGAAATCGCCGAAAGGAAGATGATTAGCAAAGAAGAAGCAAGGGCTTACGCTTGCTCTTGTTGGGGGACATCATCCACTTGGGTCAGCTTCATGGGGGTGGTGGTGGCCTTGTCGGCAAAGCGGAGGGCGAGCGTTGGGTGAGCAGCGATGACGTGTGGCAGGAAGTCAACGACGAACCGCATCTCGATCCCAAGTTGGTGGTCGCGGACGAAGTGGACATCGCTATCGTACAACTTCACCGTCCACTCGTTGAGACATACCTCCATGGCCACCCAGTGCTTCTTCCGGAGGTTTACGGGGGCGAGAATGTACTTTGCCTCAGCCCAGCTCTTCCCCATAAACACGGGGGTCCGCCCCGTCGAGGTAGGCTAGCATCTTCTTCCCAACACTGTAGCCAGTTGTAGTTGTCTTGTGCGTTGCCCACTCTGTCCCCAATACGATAGGCCAAAAGTTATCCATCACGACGACCTCATTGAAACGCGCTTCATCTCCCTTAACTTTCTCCCGTTGGATACACAATGCCTGGTCCATGTGCTGCTAGACAATGCAACGAAGAAAGGTGTGACAATGCAACTATAATGGATGCATAAAGTTTGAAACGATGCACCAGTACCGAATAATGCATACCTCAGTAGACAGTCAGAACGTCGGAGTCCTCACAATCTCAAAGAATCCCTGGGCTATTGCCGTCCTCTGTGTCGCGGTTAGTGTGGGTCCTCCCGTATGTACATATTCTTTAGTGGACAAAAGTATACACGGCTTGGCAGCTGAAAATTAAAACAAATAAGGATGAGGCCAATATGACAACACACCTGGACATCCACCCATCGACTGCCTCGACGTCCTCCTTCGTGATGAGCTCTTCGGTGAGAGCATCGTCTGAAGGATGCACGGTAGTCAGCTTGAACTTGACGACATGGGCCCTCTTCATGATGGGCGAGACGACCTGGGCATCGACAACTGGGGCTTCCTCCTTGGTGCCTTTCGGCCTCCCCTTCCCCTACGGCTCAACAGGTGCAGGTGAAGGAGGGGCCTCCTGCGTCACACTCTCTTGTTGGGTGACGACCTCTTCATTTGTATCAGCTGGTTGGGACTTTTTGGTGGTAGTATTCAATTGCTTCTTGATGTGTTTCGGCCTCCCCTTCCCCTTCGCCTTCGCCTCAGCCGGTGTAGGTCGAGGAGGGGGCTCCTGAGTGACACTCTCCTGTTGGGTGACAACGTCCTGTGTTGTGGAAGCTAGGTCGGCTTTCTCGGTGCCAATATCCTCTTTCTCCTCGTTGTTAACCCCCGTGAAGTCATTGACCTATCATTGTCGCAAGTGGACTAGCCATTCAATATCTCATCATAGCCAGTTTCACATGTGTGACTAAGGTGTAAATAAGGCATGATGATATCATTTACCTCTTTCTCTTTCTCCGACTCAGCTCCGGGCTCTTTGGCGTCGGTTAGGTGGGTCTTCATTTCTTCCACTGCTTTCTCAAGGGCCGACAACCGCGTTAGGATCTCTTGGAGCATCGTGATAAACATCGAATCCGTCGGAGCTATAGGGGTGGGAGGAATGTCGACAGGTGGGAGTGAATCCTCATACGCCTTGGCGGCCTTGTCGAAAAAGTCATTTGGGTCCTCGCGGAGGTATCCAACACCCACGAAAGTCTCCCTCTCAGCCGCTTCCGGCACAAGGGTCGTGTGGCCATCGTTGCACTTGATCCCATCCTCATTCTCTATATCCAGCATCCTCGTCACCCCTCATAGGGGATGTACGGGTCTGTCAACTTCCACCTTGCGCATCGGGGGAGGTAAACCCTAACAATCATGTTAGCAAAGTAGTTCTTCAAACCCGGGACCGCTTCGTAGATCCAAATCTACACAGTCAGAAGAGCATATTTTTACTAGCCAGTTTTGACAAAACCGTAGCCATACTCGGTTATGACACAGACATAAAAATTTTTTATTGCCAAGTGTTAAATCGCATTAAGTTTGAACTCGTACCTGGAACGCTAATGAGAATCCATTGAGCGAGTAGCCAGACCTCTCATTCCCACCTTTGACCCCCTGCGCCACCTTCCTCACCAGTGTCCCATCCAGACTCTCGTGGGTGTTGTAGGAGGAAATCGAGTTCAAAATATAGAAATATAATTCAAACCAGATTATGCCCACGCCAAATAAATACAAGACCTCCTCCTGATGTAGCAGCGGGAAGTCAGGATCGATCCACGAGGAAGCGTGTCAACGGATCCTAGGCAGCAGAGAATCTCACGAAAGTAGACCACAGAAGTCCTCGAGCTCGACAAAGGGGTTAGTCGACAGAAGTTCGGACAGTCGAACAGGGCACATCAGCTCGACAAAGGGTGGTCAATCTCGACAAGGCTCTACTCGAGGTCGAGTACGGTCCTCGTTGACTTCGGGTTGGGCTTGTCGAGTTCCTGCACAGGTAAGCTACAACGATGCTAGATCGAGAATCAGTAACTCGAGATCGACCAGGCTTGGTCGAGATCGAGTAGGACAGAAACTAAAACGAAAACGAAAGTAAAAACAAATGCTTTGGGACTTCGAACTAAACTTTAATATAAAAGACTTCCAAGATTGGGGTTTGCAACAACGATAACCAAACATGCATAAGGCAGGACCAAACAGATAATCATGTGAATCGCATTAAAGGACTAAGCTTTCGCCTTTTCCAACAATTAGACAACTCTCTCAAGAAACCCTAATTGTCTATACCGATTTTATGTTTATAATCCAAGTTGTTAGCATGGATCTCCATTAGACGGGCAATAAACACATCAACAAGTAGGAAAATGCTCAAATCATGATAAAGGTCGGATCTTTACCTCAATTATGCATGGCTATCGTCGGGCTCGCCCCAACCCTAGAAGTGGGTTGACTACTCGCGCTTCATCGCAATCGCAGACATCATTGATTGAAAGAAAACAACTTGCATTAAACTAAATTCAAAGACTTTACAATCCCGGCGATCCAACTCTCGTTGAACGCCAAAACCCTAAAACCTTCGAACTCCTAAACTGTCTCTGTGGAACTACTTGTCTTGCTTTGAAATTGAATCAATTAAACTGAGCCCCATGGGCCTTATTTATAGGCTTCTACTCCTTGTCGACTCCGGGCATGGCGTCTGGGCTTCGTAGACCTCGCCAGTGCTTGTCGAGATCGAGTAAGGTCCGGAGCTCGGGTGGGTCTGGCTCTCGATCAGGCCTTGTCGACCAAGCTGTGCTCGGACAGGCTTGTCTATGTCGAGTAAGCCTACTCGAGATCGAGTAGCCTCGACTCTCAGGCTGGTTCCGTTGCTTTGACCTTGGACTTCTGTAGTGGTTTTCCGAGCTTTTCCGACCTTCTGTAGAATTGCTGTAAAATGCCTTGATTTCTGCGAATTAAACAGAAACTGGTGTAGTTTCCAGAATTTGGCAAATAAACATAAACTACATAGATTCTGTACTATCTAAACCCAAATGAATGCAATGTATACAGAAGTCGATATAAAAGTTACTGTAAAACATGGCAGATTCAGCTCACAACAAACACCCCATACTTAAGCTTGCTTGTCCTCAAGCAATACTTTTATTTGTCATTCAGGGGAAGAATTCAAAACTCTCAACATATCAGATTCATTCTCATATGTCCCCTGCAATCAATTACCATCCTCGAAAAGGTACTTATGTCATAGATCCATGCTTGTGCAATTTAAAAAGCAACATCTACTCACAAAAGAAGGTTTATGCAAAAACAATTCATATGACAAAGCATTGATAATCAAGAAGACTTTAATTTAAGCTCAAATAAGGAGTAGATTGGTAAAAGGCTAAAGGTGGGAAATATTTGACAATGTGGTGCTTTTGATCCGGGGAAATGGAGTACTTTCCAAATTGAATTTCCACATTCCTTCTTCCATTTGATTCATCACCTTTCATAATGCTTTTATTCATAATAATGCTTTTACCTCTCTAACCTCAGCACTGCCTTTTCGCGAGTCGCAAACATGGGTGTCATGAATGGCCCCGGATACTTAGTGCTTTGGATTTTCTGAGGTGATTGGATTTTCTGAGGTGATTGGATTTTCTTTCACTCATTAAATTTTCCATATATTTCCTTCCAAACTCCATTAATGATAATAATCACAAACACCATATGATAATCTCCATAATGTAACATCATTCTCAACATAATCCCCGGATGAGGTAAAGAATGGTCAATATTCAGATCATGTGGAGCAATATTTGAAATAAGGCATATTATGGCTTTTTGTGATGCATAAGCATAGGTAAGGCTAGGATTTTAACAATATGAGCATTATATGGAAATATAAAGTCCTCCATCATCTTATCATGCAACATGTCAAAAACAACTTCAAATTTTACCTCCTTTCATGGTTTTCAATAAATAATGCACTTCATTGTGACTTCCCTTTACTAGGCAATTTCATGCTATATATCTAATGAATCCAATTTTGCATCGTTGAGTTCAATATAAGCTTCCATGACATTATTTCAAAATTTCAATGGGGGTTATTTTTCTCAAATATTTGGAAATCATGCATATTAAGCACATAAAGCAATAATACATTCCAAAATAGCCATGTAGCAATTCAAAGAAATAATGCACATATATATATAATATGATCAAAATTTTCAAATATGCACAAAGTAAGCCCTTCCCCCACCCCATACTTAAACATTACAGTGTCCTCACTGTATAAAAATAATAAGGTAAGGGTAAGGAAAGAAACTCACAAGACATGTGTGCAGAGCCTCAAAATATCGAATGGAGCACCTCCTAGGCCGAGTTTTAATGTAGCTTGGTTCCATCCATGGACCTGAAAAGTAGAAGACATATACCCATAATAGCAAAACTAAAAGTGTTCAAAACCAAAAACAAAAAAACAAAGTCTCAAATGTCCTAAAAAGTCTATGTACATGCTCTAGATTTTATAGTCGCTAGGACGACTTTCCATTTGCGCTCAAGGACCATTATTGTGGGGCCCGCTCGTGCTTGGCCCTTCTCCTAGATCATCTAGGTCCTGATGGTAGTATGCAAACTCAGCTGATAGGTGGTTGCTTGCATCATCTCCTTTCTCCTTCTTCTTCTTCCTTGTTGCCTTTAATTTCTGCAAATTTTCTCGCCACGGTGTTTTGGCTCCCTTTAAATCATTAAAAATTTTATTTATGGACTGAGGGGGAGTAGAATTCATACCTGAACTTACCTGTTCGGACCCAAAACAGAAATGTTTGGGCTTGGGGCTACTCGATCTCGAGTACTGGTGGTCGAGGTCGAGTACAGGGACCCCATACTTAGGCTCCTGGCAAGTCTCAGGCTCAGTAGTGGTGGTCGAGGTCGACAAAGACTCGTCGAGGTCGAGTACAGCGCTTGTCGAGATCGACGAGAGCTTGTCGATCTCGAGTAAGGTTTTCGCTCCCTCCTCCGTTGTTTGCTTTGTCCCGTTGTTGTTGATGCTTTTCACCTCTAGCCAAGCAATTTCCTCCTTTGTAGGGCCAAAAGAGAAATCTAAAACCTCATCGCCTATGGTGAAAGTGAGTGATCGATCCTTAACACTAATCCTGGCATCTGCAGTAGCTAAGAATGGTCTACCAAGAATAATAGGGCTAGTAGGATCTTCAACACAGTCAATAATAAGGAAATCAGCTGGAACAAAGAATTTACCAACCTGGACAGGGACGTTCTCAACTATACCTGTAGGGATGACCACAGTATTGTTTGCCATGTATAATTTAGCATCCACAGGTTCTATGCATCCTATCTTAACTTTTCGCCAGATTGATAAAGGCATGATGCTCACACTTGCTCCTAAATCGCATAGAGAATCATATTTATATTGTCTAAAACCCACAGTAACAGAAAACTTACCTTGGTCAGGCCTCTTTTCAGGGAAGTGGAGTACTTTGCATTCGCCTGCGATCTCTGAGATGGATCGCTTCTTGCTCAGGATATCCTTTAGAAATTTGACATATCCAGGCATCTCTTGCAGAGCTTCTGTAAAAGGAATAGAAAAGTTCAGCTCTTGCAGCATATTAACAAATCTATTGAATCTCCCTGCAGTGGGATCTTTAAGAGATTTAGAAGGGAAAGGAAGTGGCTTTTTCTGTTTCGAAGCCAGATCAGCTGTCGGAGAAGCTGCAGTGTTGTCGACGTCGGCCAGATGCTTGTCGAGATCGACCAGAGGTTTGTCGACCTCGAGTTGGGTTGTCGACCTCGGGTTGTTGGGCTGCGCAGTAGAGTCCGAGCTCTGCTTCTGGTCTTGGTCGAGTAGAGGCTTGTCGAGATCGACCACGGGCTCCTCGAGATCGACCAGTGTCTGCTCTGCCTCGAGTTGCTGCTCTGCGTTGCCTTGCTGTTTTCCGACCTCTGGCTCGTGTAGTTGATGCCCACTCCTTAGTTTGATGGCTGCGACATGTCCGGTTTTCCCTTTAGGATTTGGTTCTGTCTGCCCAGGGAGCTGTCCGGACGGTCGTGGGATCTGTGCAGCGATCTGTCCCATCTGAGTTTCAATGCCCCTTTTCCAGATGTCCAACTCTACAAATTTTGTGTTTACATGCTGGAGCTGATTGTTGATGGTGTTGGTAGCTTGTAGGTTCTGGGCGTGATTTCGGCGCATCTCATCAAGGATCACCTGCAGATCGTCCTTCTTTTGATCTCTTTCTGGATGTCATGGAGCTCTGTAGGGTGGGGGATTCCTAGGGGGGCCTTGGTTCCATTGCGTTGATAGGGCCTTTGATCCCCCATATAGCGATTAGGACCCCCAGCATATGCTGCCTCCTCATGTGTTTCCGCCATTCTGACTTGCTCTGTGTGTGGGCACTCAGTAGTGGTGTGCCTCTGTGATCCGCATTCGATGCAAGGCTGATTGACAGATAGATATTTGACTTGCTTGAGGAGCTTGCGATTCTGATCTCTGTAGAATTGCTCCCTGACATCCGGGTCTATCTCCTTTGTTGGCTCATAGAGTGGCATAGATGGTGCTGGCTTGGCGTAGGAGTTCTCCTCATAGTTTGAAGTAGACCCATATTTGTTGTCGTAGTTAGTGAGCTTTTCCAGCACACCCCATGCGTCACTTGGCGGCATTTTCAGATACTCGTAGCGAGTATAATTGTTGATTATGTCCTTAATGACTTGGTCAAGAGAGTTGAAGAAGATCTCCTGAATTATGTAGGGTGGCTGTCCATGAGTAGGGCAAGATCGCAGAAGTTCCTTGTAGCGCTCCCATGCCTTTGCCAGCGGTTCTCCTTTCTGCTGTTTAAAGGCGGTGAGTTTCTGGCGGAGATGTGCTGTCTTGGCAGGTGGGAAGAATTTGTTGAGAAACTCTTGCTCTACTTGGGCCCATGTTGTGAGTGATTTTGGTTTCAGCCCTTCTAGCCACTTCAGTGCAGGTCCAGCGAGCGACCAACGGAAAGCTTTCATCTTGACATATTCCAGAGTTGTACCTTCTGCAAGAGTACGACACATATCATGAAAATTAGTAATATGTTCAAGAGGACACTCATTAAATCTGCCGTAAAAGGCATTATTTTTAAGCTCTATAAGAAACTGAGTGCGAATTTCAAAAGAGTTTTCAGGGATTAGAATCGCCGATTCAGGCACGACGAGAGTTGGGTGCATGTAGTCCTCTGCCGTGGTTGGATACTGGGCAAGCTCATCCTGTGCTTGTTCCCTTGCTGCTCTCTCAGCGGCGATAACAGCATCCTTTGCGGCCAGTTCCCTGGTAAGCCTAGCGACCAGCTCTTCCTGTGTTTCAGCAGCTGCCATGGCTCTTTGTAGTTTAGCTCGGATGTGAAAAAGGCGTTCCGGTTCGTCTAAGGCGTCAAACTCAGGTGTTTGACCAGAACGGCGCATACACCTGAAAAGTAACTCAAAGAAACAGTGAGAACTGACTACTTAAGGCGCGAATGATAGCTTCCCCGGCAACGACGCCAATTTGTTGTAGGAGGAAATCGAGTTCCAAATATAGAAATATAATTCAAACCAGATTATGCCCACGCCAAATAAATACAAGACCTCCTCCTGATGTAGCAGCGGGAAGTCAGGATCGATCCACGAGGAAGCGTGTCAGCGGATCCTAGGCAGCGGAGAATCTCACGAAAGTCGACCACATAAGTCCTCGAGCTCGACAAAGGGGTTAGTCGACAGAAGCTCGGACAGTCGAACAGGGCACAGCAGCTCGGCAAAGGGTGGTCAATCTCGACAAGGCTCTACTCGAGTTCGAGTACGGTCCTCGTCGACTTCGGGTTGGGCTTGTCGAGTTCCTGCACAGGTAAGCTACAACGATGCTAGATCGAGAATCAGTAACTCGAGATCGACCAGGCTTGGTCGAGATCGAGTAGGACAGAAACTAAAACGAAAACGAAAGTAAAAACAAATGCTTTGGGACTTCGAACTAAACTTTAATATAAAAGACTTCCAAGATTGGGGTTTGCAACAACGATAACCAAACATGCATAAGGCAGGACCAAACAGATAATCATGTGAATCGCATTAAAGGACTAAGCTTTCGCCTTTTCCAACAATTAGACAACTCTCTCAAGAAACCCTAATTGTCTATACCGATTTTATGTTTATAATCCAAGTTGTTAGCATGGATCTCCATTAGACGGGCAATAAACACATCAACAAGTAGGAAAATGCTCAAATCATGATAAAGGTCGGATCTTTACCTCAATTATGCATGGCTATCGTCGGGCTCGCCCCAACCCTAGAAGTGGGTTGACTACTCGCGCTTCATCGCAATCGCAGACATCATTGATTGAAAGAAAACAACTTGCATTAAACTAAATTCAAAGACTTTACAATCCCGGCGATCCAACTCTCGTTGAATGCCAAAACCCTAAAACCTTCGAACTCCTAAACTATCTCTGTGGAACTACTTGTCTTGCTTTGAAATTGAATCAATTAAACTGAGCCCCATGGGCCTTATTTATAGGCTTCTACTCCTTGTCGACTCCGGGCATGGCGTCTGGGCTTCGTCGACCTCGCCAGTGCTTGTCGAGATCGAGTAAGGTCCGGAGCTCGGGTGGGTCTGGCTCTCGATCAGGCCTTGTCGACCAAGCTGTGCTCGGACAGGCTTGTCTATGTCGAGTAAGCCTACTCGAGATCGAGTAGCCTCGACTCTCAGGCTGGTTCCGTTGCTTTGACCTTGGACTTCTGTAGTGGTTTTCCGAGCTTTTCCGACCTTTTGTTGAATTGCTGTAAAATGCCTTGATTTCTGCGAATTAAACAGAAACTGGTGTAGATTCCATAATTTGGCAAATAAACATAAACTACATAGATTCTGTACTATCTAAACCCAAATTAATGCAATGTATACAGAAATCGATATAAAAGTTACTGTAAAACATGGCAGATTCAGCTCAGAACAGTGGGTGGCCTCATAACATACCTTTCACCACGAGTAGTCGAATCATTAGTCAAGGTCTTGCACGAGGGCGACCACCCACCCTTTCACTGGCCTGCCCACATCCCCTGTCAGCAGGATGCACTCTACAATGATGAGGAGTGCAAGCTTCAACCTCTTTTGCTCACTCCTCTCTTTGGCCTTTGCGACCTTCCACATGACGGGAAGGTCGGACACCTTGACCTTGTCCCTTCTAAAGAAGGTCCGAATAGCGTCTTTGTGATCCTCCGCCTCAAATGCCCGATTTCTTCCAGCACATTTGAGGTTGGTGACGATGCAGCACATTTCTTTAGTGTCTTGAGTTGCCTCTCCAGGAAGTAATGGATTAGGGCTGAGCAATAGGGCACATTGGATCCGATCTTCACAATGCCGCCGAGCCAGCTGTCCTTGAGCATTTGCCAATTAGCTACAAATAGGCCATCGTCCATTCCTTTCAGCATGCCCATCTTCGAGAACTGGTTGGACCTCCCTCTAAAATATTTTGCCGAAGGAAGGGCAAGAGTCGTCTGCACAAATATCACAAGAGAGTAACGGAGTTGACATCAAGAACACAAAAAAATAACGCCCCTAATCTGTCTAAGAAGTGATAACAGCTGATACCTTCTTGCTCGACGGCGTCGCAACCTTTTTTCCTTTCCCTTTTGTCTTTGTGTCCTTAATCTATCATTCAAATAACACCCATTTCTGCAATAATCCTTGCCAGTACATACGAATGCATAGCTAGTCAAAATAATGATTCTGCTAGAAATTTTAACATTATCCAAATGACAACACCACACAAATACTTGGGAAAACCATCAACAACTGAATATGATTGCTTTAAGAATCATATGTTGTTTTTGTTATTCAATATACAAGACTAACGGAAAAAACATCAACATACAAGAGTAACGAAACTCAAAGAACTTCATATCATAAGAATCACATGTTGTTTTTGAGGTTTAATTGTTACATACTTCACCATTTATCCCATTTCCCAATCCTATTACGTTCCCCTACTTTCCCAAATCAAAGTCAACCCAGATTTTCTTATACCTAGCCATTCAATCATTTCCCCTATCCACAAGAACGACTCCGCTCGCCATTGACGAGTTATCACATTCCCAATTTCATTCTTTCATGGGGGTTGTCTAACCATTTCTACCCTATTTGGACCTTCAATTTCATCCCCAACTTATCATTAATGGCAAATCTCCACCCTTATCCCCAATCCGCCCACCACACATACAGTTAGGGTTTCCCCTTCCCAAATTTCCAACCCTATTCACCCATTTCTTCCAACCGGCCCCAAATCGAATTTATATGCATTGAAACACCCTGACTTCCATTAAAGAAGAAAGCCTTGAGATAGAGAATGGGGGATTACCTCTCTTCAATGGCGGACTGCGCACCAGGGGTGTTGTCTCTCTCCAATTTTGGGTCGTCCCTCCCTTCAATTGTGGTTTCCCCTCTCTCTCTCTCAGTGTCGACTTCGAAGAATCCCTCTCTCTCTCTCTCTCTCTCTCACTCTCGTTACCGCCATTGCAGTAGTTGATCTCTCCAAGCTACGTCAACGGCGGTTTCCCCCTCCAAGGCTTTTGAATTTCTACTTTCACAAATTATGAGAGATGACCGTGATGTGACTTCTTCTTCTTACCCGTCCCGTCTCAATTTTCTCTTTCCAATTACCCGCGGTACCGGGTTCCCTCAACCGGTTACTTTTGCAAATTTATGAGCCTTTTTGACATTTATGCAAATTGGGCCGGAGGAGGGTTATTTTTGCAATGGGTCGGCTCAATTGGTATATCCACTACAATTTTATCTTTAATAAATAATATAAATAATTTTTTCCACCAAAAAATACACAGATATAAATAAAATTAGTTCGAAATATTATATAGGATGTGGTTAAAATGAAAATAGTTTTTAAAGTGAAAATGATGCTTAAAGTGAAAATAAGGTTTTTTGGTTGACCGGCGTGCGGCTCTTACTTAAAAAAAAAACAAAGCGGGCTGAACCGGGATAAAAAAAAAGAAAAGAAAAAGAAAGAATCAAACCTCTGTTGCTTCTCCTTCCTTTCCGAGTCCTCCCTGTCGCCATCCCTCCGACCTCACCAGCCACCGACGACAAGTCTCGAAGCCCCGATCTTCGATCCCGAGAAGAATCTAACCTCTCTCCCTAACGTGCTCGGGCCCGGGCTCGAGCAAAAGGACCGGTGACGAGAGTTCTAACAAGCCGGGAAGTTGTTGGATGTTTTTGGAGCAGCAGATCAATCGACAAAGAATGTCGATTTTCCATCGATTGGTTTGGCTCATGGGGGCGTGCAAGTACTATTTTTGTAGATCTTGAAGTTTTGGTCGCGTATTGGGGTAGATCTCGCCAATAAGAGGTCATACGAAGCGGGAGACAGTGTTTTACCAAGACGTCGCCTAAGTAGAGACGATTCTGAATGGGGCTCGTTTGAGAGGGGTTGAGGGGCTATTTTGGAGTGACATTTTGGGGGTGATTTGAGGGTGAAGATGGGGTTGTGGAAAGCCTTAGACCGAAGGGGATGGGTTTGAGGGATATGTGATGCAAGATCGCTCTCGGCCTCGCACTCCGAGCTCTCTCCAACATTCGATCTTCCACACTCTCTGATACGACCCGAAGGATCGAACCAAAATGTTTCAAAGATTCAACCGAATACGAGTGACGAAACCAACAATAAAAACATCTGGATAGGCATTAAAATAAGTCATAACAATAGGCGAAAATAGTAAAAATCATCACAGAAGTCACCTCAGACAGTTACCAAGATCATCCGCGGACGTGCATCCAACAGAAAAACATCACTCACACAAGTTATATCATCCGCGGATGGAAGAGAGGGGCATGTGTGAGACATGCCCACATCCCACGAGTTGGACACATGCCAAACAACAAACCCCACGTGGCTAGTCATCCGAAGGTCGCCCATCACCTATAAAAGCAAAAACTAACATACAAAGAAGGGACTTTTGGACGGGAAGAGAGGGGAAAAACAGGCGGAGCTAGATCGATTATCCTGAGAAGAGCAAAGAAAAGAGAGAGAGAAGAAGAGAAAGTTGGACACGCGGAGAACTCTTTTTCAGGAGAAGGAACTATTCTGCGGATAAACTAAACCCATCCTTGCCCCTTGAAAGCCCGAAGTAAGAATCAAGAATTTATTGCTGTTGGATCTCAAGCTAGCCAACGGCGACAGGTAAGTGGTTGATTCCCACTTCGTATGAGGAAACCTCGATAAGGGGATAATCTGTCAAAGCGTCAAATAAAATTATTCCCGTGGCACAGGTTGGGCCGTATCGATCATTTCGATACGGGTCAGGTAAGTCCATCGGGAATATTGAAGGCCCCACTGGGTTTATTCCCGGGTCCCACTAAAAATGGAGGCCTTTTTTAATCGGGTTTCTTCACTGGCGCCGTCTGTGGGAACCCCCTCACACTAAGGGGTTCCTCCGAAAACTTTCGTTTTGAAAAATCAGGCAAAGACCCCCAGATCATTGAAAGGAATAAGGGGTCTGCGTCTAAATATGAAAAATATAAGTATATACATATCAAAATGAGTCTTTCACTATGACAGAATGACGACGCTGAAAGAATGAGTGATAATCAAAACAATGCGACACAGAGAATGAGCCAAGAGATCCACCAAGAACAGGAGGCCTCGAGTATGTATGTCCCGTTGACACCTCAACCTGATCCAGAGGGTGAAACAGGAGATCAGCACCACGATACTCCTCCGCATCACTATTATAATCAGTACGGAGTAGAGGGAGAGCACATACCTCAGAATTTCTGGTATTATGAAGTCCATTATGAGCAGCCTAACCCTCTTCAGCAAGAACAAACGCAGTATTACTATTATGACCACTTGGGAAAAAACCCGCGACAGCAGGGGAATATCCATCACGAAGAGTAGTGTGGAAATTTTGACAGATATTATACTGCATACAACAACCCAGACAACATTAACTACGGCTTCCAGGGTCAGGCAATGCCGCACCAAGCATGGCAAACTGATCAGCGGCAGCATGAGAACAAACACCGACGCGGAGAAAGATCCACGGACGTTTCTACCTGCACAAAGTCTGACTCAACAGATAAAAGAGCAGAGGGACAGGCGGCCTTCCCATCTGTGTTCACCAAAGAGATCTGTTCGGCGACAGTAGCAAAGAGGTGGAGAGATGTGAACCTTATGAAGTATGATGGAACGACTGATCCCGAAGATCATCTCTGCCATTTTACAACCGCGATGGGGATAAATGAATACAACAATGCTATGTTATGCCGAAATTTCCCCTCAACCTTGACGAAAATCGCCCTTACATGGTTCACTAACCTGCTAAGAAATTCCGTAACCAGTTTCACCCAACTGTCCCACATTTTCACATCCCATTTTGGAAGTGCGCGGTCAAGAAAGAAGATCATGTTTGATCTAAATTCGACCAGGCAAGGAGCTAGGGAAACCTTGGGGCACTTTTTCACTCGTTTTACTAGTGTGGTGGTACAAATCCCCAACTTTAATCATGAGTCAGCAATCATCATACTCATGGGAAATTTGGCAGAAGGAGATTTCAAGACCTATTTGTTTCGAATGAAACCAGCCAGTTACGATGATTTGAGGGAACAGGTGTCAAGACAAATCGAAGCTGAAGAGGTAGCCGCGTCCAGCTCAAGAGCTAACAGAGGCAAACAGGGCTTTTTTGGGAAACTCGCTAGAAAATTCAAAAAAGAGAAAGTCAAACTGTCCAGACATCAGTCAGAAGCAGGAGATTTTCGTCCCCGTCGCGACGAAATACACATGAATTCTGAGAGGGACCCTGGGTCTCAGCCAAGAGAAGACAATCCGCGGTCATATCCACTAGTACAAAAACTAGATTTTATGCCGGATATTTAGGCTATTTATGCCGGATATTCGAAAAGGTATCTCCGGGGTATAGGTAAATATAATAAAAAAGAGGGCATTTTATTTATGCCGGATATTAATATGACACGCCCGACATAAATAATTGTGTGTTTTTTTTACACACAGTTATTTATGCCGGATCTAAATGCCACACACCCGGCATAAATAACAGCAATATCCGGCATAAATAATAGAAATATCCGGCATAAATAATAGCAACATCCGGCATAAATGAAGTTGATCTTTTTATTAAAAAAAACCTCAAACTATTTATGCCGGGTTTAAAATAATATGACCTTTTATAACGGACGGTTTTCCGGGATATATAGTTTAATGTCATTTTGCAAGAGCACTTTTAGAATATCAATATAAACCCCCTGTTAAATGTCATAAAAACATACATAAATATCATCCAAACCATACATAAATATCATCCAAACCATAACAACAACCACTACAAATCCATTGTTTAAGTTGACCCACCAACATCACATTCGGGGTACATCATATGATATATCAACCTTAGAACTAAAATGTAAACATGCTAAAACAAAAGTTGTCCCTCATAAAGTAAAACGAAAGTAAGTGCATGGCCACATCCGGGTACATATCTTGATAGATGCTCGAGCTCACCAAATGAAAGTCATCTCTCGATGAGCACATGAACCGAAGACAACTTGTGGCTCACCTAAAAGAAAAATCATAAAGACATTGTTACGAAAGCTAATAGCTTGAGCCTATTACATATAGCACCAGCTGCAATTTCTGAGATCAAAGAATAAATTGATAGAGGAAAAGGGGGAAATTTTGCAATATATTTATAAAATGGTTTCTCAGTCCCTAGCTATAAGTACTTCCCTAACTAAATCAAGCTATATATGTAAATTAACCAAGAACGATTACCTAGTCATAAAGGCATGACGAAAACTATTCTATTGGCGACGCACAAGTGTACTAATTTTTAAGGAAGCTGCCCTACGTACTATACATAGTACATATATAGATACAGCTTATAGAAATGTGGTACATATAACACTAAATGTATCCATATATAGTATGTTGAACACCCTAGTTAGAAGGCCAACCCGATATTGATCGAGCTACCTATCTATTATGCGAAACAAAGGAGGATAAAAGAAAGGATTGAGATGCATACTATCATGTTAGGACTTAAGGCAGGTGTGGTAGAAGGCCAGCTATAAATGAGATCTAGCTAGTTGCATACATGGGAAGGGGCCGAATAGATACATCAACATTAATACCTCTTACAATTTTATACATCAACTGCAATTTAGTTTGTACACATTTTGTACTGGGATATTTAATGGTATATTATTATGTACTATGCAGATATATGGTAACTGTAAAATTTGGATGTATTAGCTACTCCTTTCTTTCTTTCTTTTTTCATGAAATGCCAGATTTTGTGAACAAGCCAATGAACGCAAGAAAAAACACTCTGATACATATATAGGAAATATAGGATGGACCAACAAACAATTTGAGAGGAACATTGGTCCATTATTTGTTTTGTTTGGGCACGAAAGTTGGTCCCGTAACATAACACGCGACTGATGATATATACAAGACAATCTATAACCAGAGTCAAAAGCTAGCTAGCAAGCTCCCAATTCTGTTAATTTACCTCTTAGGTGAACATAGCAGCTTCGATAACACATCGATCTCAACCAACCCGCTAATGGAAACCGGAAACTCGCCAGCCTATGAACACCAGAAATTAAGCACCAAATCAATCAATTTAACACCCATGCACAAACATAAATTCAGCACACAGGTATTACAAGTATATAGTTTGATGAGCTACCCAGACAGAATTGAAGAATCTACACATTTATCCATTCATGGTAATGTCAGGCTAATTGCTGAATCAAGAATTAAATAATCTGAAAAGAAGAAGAAAAAAGAGGACATACCTTTACAAAGGCTCTGCAACTTTGGGGGTGTGGGCAGCTCATTTGTTGAAGAAGGTGGGACTTGTGAGTGTGGGCTATCAAAAAACAAAGGCCTCTATTTATAGGGAGAATGGAAGCCTCTCATTCAAACAAGGGTATGGGCAAAGAATCATGTGAAAGTATCTATTAGGATATGGACAGAGAATACCTTACTCCACAAGAGATGGTGGAAGATGTTCACCTGAGATGTCGGAGTTGAACCCCAACCACGCTTCCCGGTCTCCAGATGCTAGCAAATTGGGTCTGAAATTCGAAACTATGACGAACGAATTTGAGAGGTAAAAAATTAGAAGAAAAAAAAGAGTAGACAAAACCCAAAGACGACAGGAAATTAGGCAGGCCACAAACCTTGGAGAGGCGCTGAAGTTGCTGAAGCGGTACCTTCGAGAAGTATAGGTGGTGGAAGAATGAGAGTGGGACGAAATAGGTAAAGATGGAGAACGGGCAGTCGTCTCAGGTGGTGTTATCCACCGAGTCCTGTAACAATTGATAGCAAAAACAACAAAAGGAGATAATAAAGAACTGAATAAGATGGAGCTCAAAAGAACAACAAGGTATAGTGCAACAACATTGAACTAAAGTTCGTTGCAGAAACAAAATCTATAAAGAATAAGAACAAACAAGAAGAGGAATGCCAATAGGTAAATTTTAACAACAATTTAAAAATTAAGTTCAAAGACAGCGAAGAAACACACTAAAAACCTTAATAAAATCTCTGGATAATTTTAAACACACATCAACCAAGCTATCAATCTCATAAACTAAAAATGTAAACCTATGTCTACCCAATCAACCCAAAATCTGTCTTAAACATTTCTACGAACACCTTGAAGGCATAAAAGTAAACAACCACCAAGTTGCAATATCAAAACCCCAATTTTGTCGAACCTCTAATCATAACCACAAGGAGCAAAGTCCCCAAATTTTAAGCAAGTAATTCGCACTTTGAAGAGAGTAGGAAATTGGAGTTTATATGGTTGTGGAAGAAGCTCACCTGAGACGTTGGAATCAAGCCACAACCATACTGTCCAATTTGAAATTAAGAGAGAGGATGTGGCCTGAAGCAATGAAGAACATGGAATTTCAATAAAAACAAAATTCAAATCATGAAACAACTAAAACAAAATAAAAACGAAGAACAAGAAATTAGGGTTAAAGTCTAACATCAATGGGGGTAAACAATAACTTTAATTTCGAGTAAACAAAAGCCGATCAGTGGAAGAAACGAAATGCGCAAAATCGAACTGACCTCCGGTGTCAGATAAGAGAGGGACTGCAGGAGAAAGAGAGGAGGCAGTGGGGAAGAGCAGAGAGCAAAGGCGGCATGTAGCGGCGGCTACAATTTCAAAGGCGGCAAATTGGCAATGAAGATGGACAGAGGAGAAGCAAAGAGACAACGAAGAAAGTGAACGAAAAGGGAGCAGTGAGCGAAGAGGACCAGAGTTAGGGTGGAGCGAAGAGGAGGGTTGCCGGCGAGGCTGAGCGAAGAGGAGGGCCGCCGGCGAGGCTGAGCGAAGAGGAGGGTTGTCGGCGCTTCAATTAGGGCTGGCGAAGAGGAGCGTAGGCGAGGCTAAGCGAAGTCGATTAGGGTCGGCGAAGAGGAGCAGCCAACAAGATCCCGAGGAAGACCCCCGCCGACGAGGAGTGGAGGGCCGCCACAGGCACTGAGGGCCTCCGACTGGAGTGGAGGCCGCCACAGGTGCTGAGGAGCGAAGTTGAGGAACTCAGTGTTTCGAGGGTTTGGTTTGGGAGAGACCAGCGATCGCTCCTTTCCAAAATTATTACTACTTTTTATGCCGGAAACAAAACGCTTATTTATGCCGGATATTTATATTTGGTATAAACAATGTCTAGGTAATTTTATTCGCTTTTTATGCCGGATTCCCATATTATTTATGCCGGATAAAAAATTTGACACGCCCGGCATAAATAACTAGGGTCTTTTAATATTTCGTTGTCATTTAGGCCGGACATAAATTGTAATATCCGGCATATATTTATTTTTCAGTATTTAGGAGAATAAAATTAAATCATTTTAAGGTTTTTATTTCACAAATTGAACCTCCGGCATAAATAGTTATGTAATAAAATCTCAGTTTTGTACTAGTGATCATCTAAGAGAAGAACATCTGAGGTCCTATCATCCAAGGGAGATTCCCTATAGGAACCAAGAACTGAGATTTCCACCACGGAGAGAAGATCGGCCCAATCGAAGACCAGATTGGGAAGACCGTGACCCCAGACCTGATGTCCCCCGCGATTGACAGAACCGTTACCAAGGACAACAAGATCAGCGCAGAGATCCCCCATATTACAATCGAGGGAGAGGCAGGGGACGAAGAGGTTGCGGAGGCAGACACAACCATGCACCCACTATGCAAAGATCCGTTAATCATGAAGAAGCTCGAAGACCAGGAGAAGGCCACATACCAGAGCCTGAGGGTTTCATCAATACCCTCGCAAGAGGATACTCCATGACGGGATTAAGTAGACAAGAGAAGAAGAACTACGAGCGAGAAGGAAGGCAACCGCCCTCCGCGTCAAGCAGAAGGATTTCTCTGTCACAACATGAAGATATATCTTTTTCCCCAAAAGACGCTGAGGAAGTAAGGATGCCACACTCAGACCCTTTGGTCATCCATGCTCAGATAGCTGCCAAAACAGTCAAAAGAGTATTTATTGACACCGGTTCATCTGTTGATATTTTATCATGGTTGGCTTTCTCTCAAATGGGGATATCCGCGGCATCATTAAAACCATACTTCGGCACGCTGATCACGTTCTCAGGAGGAGAAGTGCAAGTGGCAGGAACGATCGAGTTGACAATGGTTTTAGGAACAGCCCCAAAAAAGCGCATGGAGAATGTCGTATTCACAGTGGTAAAAATACCAACCGTGTACAATGCTTTGTTGGGACGCATCTCGCTCTATAAATTTCAGATGATAGTGTCAATCTATCACTTTGTCGGAAAGTTTCCTTTACTAGGAGGAGGAGTAGGTGAGGTTCGCGGCCAACAGCCAGAAAGCAGAAGTTGTTACTTGACTTCTATCAAGAAGAGGAAAGAGGTGATGTGTATTAGCGAAAAATATGAATCCATGGTGGGAGACAGTGGCCCATCGGAGCTCTCGGAGGCTGAGCTTGAAGTAAGATTGACGGAAACAAAAATACCAACCGCGGATGAAAGGGTTGCCTACACGCCTTTTCCAAACCCCGGAGAAAAAGTCTATATGGGGCAAGCGTTAGAACCAGAAGAAAGAGATCGGGTCTTGGAAATCATAGCAAGGTCAAGAGATGTTTTTGCATGGACTCCGCGAGACCTCTTAGGAGTCCCATCCGCAACTGCTTTGGATACTTTAAGGATCCGTCCAGGAACGAAGCCCATAGTAAAAAAGAAGAGAAAAATGGCCCCCGAAAAAGAAGTCGCGGCACAAGAAGAAACTGATAAGCTGTTAGAAGCAGGATTCATAGAAGAACTGGAAGATTCGGATTGGCTCTCAAATGTGGTTCTAGTAAAAAAAAGTCTAATGGGAAATGGAGAATGTGCATTGATTTCACCGATCTTCATAAATCCTGCCCCAAAGACAGTTACCCCTTGCCATCCATAGACGAACTTGTCGACGGAACTACGGGTAACAAGGTCCTCAGTTTTCTTGATGCTTATTCTGGGTACAATCAGATAAGCTTGGACCCGCTAGATAAAAAGGCAACTACTTTCATCACCAACCAGGGGATATTTTGCTACCGCGTCATGCCTTTTGGACTCAGGAATGCAGGAGCTACGTTTCAGAGAACTGTTGATCGAATCTTTTGTAAACAGATTGGCAGGAACATGTCGATATATGTGGATGATATTGTGGTTAAGAGCAAAAAATCAGAAGATCACGCGACAGATCTGCAAAAGACATTTGATTCCCTTCGCAGAGGATGGCTGAACCTGAACGCGGAAAAATGTGTCTTCGGGGTTGATTCTGGGAAATTCCTTGGTTTCATGGTTAGCCATCGAGGAATTGATGTAAATCCTGAAAAGGTTATGGCAATCCAGAATCTTCAACCTCCGTGGACGATCAAAGAATTACAGTCTTTAAACGGAGCAGTAAACTGCCTAAGTCGATTTTGCTCATGTCTAGCAGACAAGTCGTTACCTTTCTTTTCTTTACTCAAGAAAAGGGGGCCGGTACGATGGACTCCAGAATTACAAGAAGCGTTCGGGGATTTAAAAGTTTTCTTATCGACACTCCCCACTTTGCACCAACCCGAGAAACAGGAGGCTCTACACCTGTACCTATCAGTCAAAAACATTACCATCAGCGCGGTTTTGACGCGAGAAGAGAAGTACCGGGTGTACTACATCAGTCGTGTGCTACAAGATGCTGATACGCGGTACGAACCAGTAGAAAAGATGATTCCATGTCTGGTGTTCGCGACAAGAAGGTTGAGGCCCTACTTCCAGGATCACGTCATCAGAGTAATGACTGACCTACCTTTACGACAAATTCTTCACTCCCCGTGCTTGTCAAGAAGGATGATGAAGTGGGCAGTTGAGTTGACAGAATTTGAAATTGAATACACTCCACGGCGGGCGGTACTGGCTCAGACATTAGCCGATTTCATCAGTGAAACGAGTTTTGAACTAAGTGCTCAAACGGAAAGAAGTGAGTGGACACTCAGGGTAGATGGCGCGGCCAACAAAGATGGATGCGGAGCTGGGGTTACTCTCACTGCACCAGATGAGCAAAAGTATAACTACGCTTACAAATTGGATTTCCAAGCCACGAACAATGAAACTAAGTATGAGGCCCTGCTCGCGGGCCTAGAAATAGCTCTGATCAAGGGAGCCAAACAAGTATCAATCTATACCGACTCAGAGGTGATGGCACGACAGATAACAGAGGAGTATGAGGCCAGAACCGGACTAATGCCTGACTATTTGAGAAAAGCGCAAGCATTGTCGAAGGTGTTCTTGAGTTTTTGATTGACAGTGATTTCCAGATGTGACAACCAGCCGGCAGTTGCGTTGGCTCGATGGGGGGCAGTCATGCCCGAATAAGTAGGAAAGGAGGTTGTCCTCGAAAAAATAAACAGTCGCAGACTTATCCAAGAGGTCTATCAAGTCCAGGGAGTTGAGGAAGGAGACTAGAGGACACCACTCGCGGACTATCTATCTAAGGGCATTTTACCCGAAGAGAATGACGCGGCTAGGAGGGTGATCGCAAAATCCTTTCGTTTCACCATTAGAGAAGGAAAGCTCTATAAAAAGGGCTACTGCCTCCCGGATTTACTATGCATATCGATTGAAGAAGGAAGTCTTGTTATGGAATAGTTGCATGATGGAATTTGTGCACATCACCAAGGATGGAGGGCCATGGTAGCCAAAGCGACCAGACAGGGGTATTATTGGCCAACTATGAGGCAGGATGTCCAGAATTATATTCAGAAATGTGACGCGTGCCAGAGGTTTGGAAATCCGACGCATCGCCCTACCGAAATGATGAAAAGAATAACTGGAGCTTGCCCGTTTTCTGCCTGGGGAATGGATATCCTTGGTCCATTTCCGACTGCGCCAGAACATTTGAAGTATGTGCTTGTCTTGGTTGATTACTTCACGAAGTGGGTAGAAGCCGAAGCAATGGGAGTATGGGACTGATCACCGCGGAAAAAGTAAGAAGATTCTTGTGGAAGAACATCATCTGCCGTTTTGGGGTGCCCAACTCGATAATCACAGACCATGGGCCTCAGTTTGATTGAGAAACAATCAGGGATTTTTGCGCAGGATTGGGCATAAACTTTAAGTTCTCATCTGTGGCCCATCCACAAACGAACGGACAGGCGGAAACAACCAATCGGCAATTGTTGCATGGAATACAAAAGAAACTAGGAAGCACAGCAAAAGGGCGATGGGCTGAACTTCTGCCATTGGTTCTCTAGTCCTACCCCACATCAGTAAAAACCCCAACCGGGGATACCCCGTTTACGCTAGTTTATGGAATGGACGCGGTCATTCCAGCAGAAAGGTTGATCCCCTCGGCGCGAATTATGACATACAACCAGGAAACCAACGATAAAGCATTGGAACTCGAACTCCGTCTCATAGAGGAACGCAGAATGGCAGCAACCATAAGAGAGCAAGAGTATAAAAGACGTCTGTCCGAGTACCGTGATAGGCGAGTTCGCCCGCGACACCTCAAGAAGGGAGATTTAGTGCTCTGTCAAGCTACCACTAGAGGAAAGCTGGACCCGAACTGGGAAGGGTCGTATGTAATCGTAAAGGTAATCCAAGAAGGAGCATACAAACTCAGCACCCCCGAAGGCACCGTTTTGAACAAAAACCTGGAATGCAGATAATCTAAAGAAATACTATGTGTAATATCCAGGGCTTGTATATAACGGAAAACTTAGTCGCCCCCGCAAAAATTAAATGAAGCAGTTAGAGGGCGCTTTTATTATCTTCCTTCAAGACGAGTTCCTAAATAAGTCCCAAGTACGCAGGAGCTTGGCTCTGCGTCGGGCCTCCGATCGAAGCTACTTTCTCGGAGATGTGTTCTTAAATAAGTCCCAAGTACGCAAGAGCTTGGCTCCGCGTCGGGCCTCCGATCGAAACTACATTCTCGGAGATGTGTTCTTAAATAAGTCCCAAGTACGCAGGAGCTTGGCTCTGCGTAGGGCCTCCGATCAAAGCTACATTCTTGGAGATGTTTTCTTAAATAAGTCCCAAGTACGTTATAGCTTCGCTCCGCGTCGGGCCTCCGATCGAAGCTACATTCTCGGAGATGTGTTCTTAAATAAGTCCCAAGTACGCAGGAGCTTGGCTCCGCGTCGGGCCTCCGATCGAAGCTATATTCTCGGAGATGTGTTCTTAAATAAGTCCCAAGTACGCAGGAGTTTGACTTCGCATCGGGCCTCCGATCGAAGCTACATTATCGAAGATGTGTTCTTAAATAAGTCTCATGTACGCAGGAGCTTGGCTCCGCGTCGGGCCTCCGATCGAAGCTACGTTCTCGGAGATGTGTTCTTAACTAAGTCCCAAGTACGCAGGAGCTTGGCTTCGCGTCGGGCCTCCGATCGAAGCTACATTCTCGGAGATGTGTTCTTAAATAAGTCACAAGTACGCAAGAGCTTGGCTCCGCGTCGGGCCTCCGATCGAAGCTACATTCTCAGAGATGTGTTCTTAAATAAGTCCCAAGTACGCAGGAGCTTGGCTCCGCGTCGGGTCTTCGATCGAAGCTAAATTCTCGGAGATGTGTTCTTAAATAAGACCCAAGAACGCTGAAGCTTGGCTCCGCGTCGGGCCTCTGATCGAATCAATCTTCGGAGATGTATTCTTGAACAAGACCCGAGTATGCTGGAGCGCTAGCTCCGCGTCAGATCTCTGATCAAAATGTTTCAAAAATAATTTTCATAAGCCCTTTAGAACGTCTGGACTCTTTATTAACATGATAAGTTGCAGCCATGAGCTAACAACTAAACATAAGATAAAAAACAAGTGACGAGGGTACGCCAGCACATTCGAGCAATTGTTCGCTTAAGAAGAAAACATACAAACATCAGCATATGCCCACCGGGGCCTAGCCGGAATTAGACGAGTCCTGCCTTGACTCAGCTTATGCCCACCGACTATCGAAATTCCAAACTGAAATGGGCCAACACAAAGAAGCAAAAAACCCATCATCGATAGGATAAAGCAAAATTGGGACAACCACAGAGAGTCAGATGTTTTCTAAAAAAATTTTATCGGCCCGCGTCAATCCCTGAGGGAATCGACCCAGCCCGAGGAGCTGGACACGCGGAGAACTCTTTTTCAGGAGAAGGAACTGTTCCGCGGATAAACTAAACCCACCCTTTCCCTTTGAAAACCCGAAGTAAGAATCAAGAATTTGTTGCTGTTGGATCTCAAGCTAGCCAACGGCGACTGCTAAGTGGTTGATTCCCACTTCGTCTGAGGAAACCTCGATAAGGGGATAATCTGTCAAAGCGTCAAATAAAATTATTCATGCGGCACAGGTTGGGTCGTATCAATCATTTCGTTACGGGTCGGGTAAGTCCGTCGGGAATATTGAAGGCCCCACTGGGTTTATTCTCGGATTCCCACTAAAAATGGAGGCCTTTTTTAATCGGGTTTCTTCAACGAGAATAAAACTTGACACACACGACGCTTTTTTTTGGGATTTTTTTCTAGGTTTCTGGAAAAGTAAAACAAGATATGAATGGTTAAATCCAAGAGCATCTCACCCATAGATTTACCAAACTCGCTCTCTCATGCACTCGTCGGCATCTCACTCCCGAGAAATCAAGACTTTGTTTGAACAACTCTAACAAGCATCTCACCGGAAAGAGTTAAACAAACGGACCATTCCTCGGCCTCTCACTCCGGAATGGGGTCTCAAAATGGCATCTCACCAAATCAACAAAACACACACACTTTTTCCAAAAAAATTCTCAACTCAAATCTTATTTTTGATGACAAAGATTTAGGCATTTTATAGCCATAAAACAAGCAACAATTAAAACAACAAATTAAAGACGGAAAACATAAAAAGTCTCTTGGGAATTGATGGAGAATTGTGACCAGCCCCCTAGTGGAAAATGGAGGGTTGGATGTCATCATAAAGTGTCAAAACCATCAAGTTCCATTAAATTAATCCCATTCTACGCCTCTTCATCTATTCCGACTTCATTCAATGTGTTGAGAAAACTGTCCAGATTTTGAACTGTTGGATTATTGCCAATTTTGGAACTCTTTTTGGATGATTTTGGCATTTTGTCTTCATGGAAGATGTAGACATTCGAATTAGCTTTCCAACAAGTACTTATGGACCTTAATCGGAACAATATAGCCCATTTTATGACTGAAACACCGAGCATGCGCCGGAAAAGCCTGAATCACATCATCCTCCCCTCCTTTGAAAAAGATTCGTCCTCGAATCTTGTGTTGCCTGTTGTGAGCCTACTTTGCCATGTTTTATAGTTACTTTTATATCGTTTTCTGCATACATTTCATGCATTTGGGCTAGAATAGTGCATAATCTATGTAGTTTATGCTTATTTGCCAAATTATGGAATCTACACCAGTTTCTGTTTAAATTCGCAGAATTCGAGGCAATTTACAACAGTTCTGAGAAAGGACGGAAAAGTTCAAAAGTCAACTATAGAAGTCCAAGGTCAAAGAGCGACAAAACCAGGACAAATCAAGTTGAAGACAAGTGTTACTCGATATCGAGTACTTTTACTCGATATCGACCAAAGAAGTCCGAGCAGAGCACTGGTCGAGTAGGAGCTGATCGAGGAGCTGAAGAGGAAGCCAACCCAACTCCAGGGCCCTACTCGATATCGACAAAACTTGGAAGCCATACGTGGAGTCGAGGAGGCAGCTCCGGATCGAGAAGCCAAAGACTGGACATACCGAGCACCACTTATTCGATATCGAGTACTTTTCTCGATATCGACAACCCCAGCACCACATGTCCGAGCCAGTGTTGGGGAGTAGTTGCTCGACCAAGATCAGAAGCCGAAGTCGACGACGACGTTACTCGATATCGAGTAAATTACTCGATATCGAGGAAAATCCTCCTAGGCCGCGTTACGCGGTTTTGCTGTCCGTGTCTAGCTGGCTTGCTTGGGAGCGAAGGAATCCGAGAATCTATCAAGTTCTATCTATGGAGAGGAGATTTATCCACACAAGAAGAGATTTACCTACTTTAGATATATTTCCTTCTTGGATTTAATTCTTTTATTCCATTATTTAATCTTTAAGTAAATAGATACAGAGATATAGATATAGATAGACTTTCTTACCTTGATTAGCAAGGGTTAGAAGCCTATAAATAAAGCCCTAGGGGCTGGATTTTAGTCATTCAATTTCAGAGACAATTAGTTACATAGAAAGAGTAGAGGAGAGAGCTTGTGGCGAGAGAAGTTGGAAAGGCGAAAGCGGATTTGGCTTCGATTGGTTGTAAGCTTTCTTTAGTTTATTTAATGCAAGTTATTTCCTTTTGTTTATTGATGAGTTTCTTGATAACGAAGAGCGAGTAGTCCACCCACTTCTAGGGTCGGGGTGAGCCCGACGGTAGCCATGTGAGATGATGCGGTAAAGGTACAAGCTTTTTATGCAATTCGTCTTCTATCCCTATGAGCATGATTCTTTTGCGAAAGTTGAAGGTGATCTTTGTTTGTATTATTAAAGTGAAAGTGATCTTAATACAACTTGGGTTAATTATGTGAAAAAGGGTTAGTAATAATTAGGGTTTATGCGAAAGCCTCTATCTTCCTATTTGTTAATAACGAAATTTATTTGATGGAAAGCATGATCTTTTATGCCTTTATGTGTTATTTTGCATGGTTATCGTTGTAGTGTTGATACCCTGGCCTTGGAAGTCTTTAGTTTATTGAATTTATTTCGTCAAAATCTGCATTCTGAGTTCGAGAAGGTTGCAATTTAAGTTTCTGTTCTTTGTCGATTTCGAGGAGTTTTGTCGATATCGAGTATTGTTTACTCGATATCGAGGAGACTTTTTCCGAGATCGAGTTTCTGTGTTTGATTTCTGTTTCTGTTTGTCGATTTGCTTTAGTCAATATCGAGGATTGTTGCTCGATATTGAGTAGTTCTGTTGCTTTGCTTTCTTTTCTGCTTTTATTTGTTATTTCTGTCTTTCTGTCTGTGAGATTTACAGCTACCTGAGATTCGCTGACACGCTTCCTCGTGGATCGATCCTGACTTCCCACTGCTGCATAGGGAGGAAGTCTTGTAATTATTTGCGTGGGCACAAATCTGGTTTGATTTATATTTCTATATTTTGAACTCGATTTCCTCCCTACAACATTGCCCTTCGAAAAAGAAACATTACGCCCCTTACGTTGGATCAGCGTAAGATATCTTGATGGTTGATCCCGCGAAGACTCTCAAATTTGCGTTGCCTTTCCAAAAAGGTACGATACGCCCCTGTACGTTGGATCTACATAGTGCACTTCAATGGTTGCAACCGCGACGGCTCTGAAGAGGAATGTGGATGAAAGTGATTGAATCACGTGAATCTCTGTGAACTTGATGGATTAGCTCTAATACCACTTGACGTGCTCGGGCTCGGGATCGAGCAAATGGACCGGTAACGAGAGTTCCGAGAAGTCAGGGGTTCTTTTGCAGTTTTTGGAGCAGCAGATCAATCGACAAAGAATGCCGATTTTCCATCGATTGGCTTGGCTCCTGGGGTCGTGGAAGTGCTAGTTATATAGATCTTGAAGTCGCGGTCGCGTATTGGGGTAGATCTCGTCAATCAAAGGTCAGACGAAGCAGGAAACAACGTTTTACCGAGACGTCGTCTGAGCAGAGATGATTCTGAAGGGGGCTCGTTTGAGAGGGATTGATGGCTGTTTTGAAGTGACGTTTTGGGGGTGATTTGAGGATGATGATGGGGATGTGGAAGGCCTTAGAATGGTGGTAAGGTAGGGGATGGGGGTTGAGGGATATGTGATGCAAGATCGCTCTCGACCTCGCATTCCGAGCTCTCTCCAACACTCGATCTTCCACACTCTCGGCCTCGCTCTCCGAGTGTTTCCGAACCTTTCATTCCATCATCTCTCAATAAGGAATCTCTTTCAGCCTCTCACCGAAGGTTTTGTTCCCTGCCTCTCACCTAAGAACGAGATTCTTGACCCAAATCACTAGAAGCTAAAAGGCTTAACTTTTCTCAAAATTCATCTTGTCTTCAAAGATGTTCTTACATTCCTTTATATAGGAAAATATTGATGCTATGAAAAATAAAGAAATTAAAATAAATCGATAAACTAATGAGGGATAATACGAAAGGGTTTTCGAGATTTATGACAGAGAGATGGGTAACCATAATGGGGGAAAACAAACGGTCTTGGCTGCCATCATTCCTTGAAGGAAGAATCTCTAAAGCCCCATCATTTAATCCGACTTTCTTGAATGCATCCCGTCTTCATTTATTGCATTTCCGACAAGCTGCCAGATTTTTGGACTACTGGATTACTAAAATATTTTAATATTTCTTCAAGTTTCATCACTTCTATTTTTCAAAATCGCATTACTAAAATTATTAATAAATAAAAAATAGATTATTAAATATGTGGCATTAATGATGAAGGGGCAAATGTTAATTGGTTAAAGTTTTTGGCGGGGGGGAAATTCACAATAGCGTGATATGTGCTAAAAAGATTACTTTTTTAGTATTGCATAGGAGTATGATTTGGTTTTGTAATCAATTTTATATTTTTTTAAATATATATATACTTCAAAATAAAGTATAATGTATAAAAGAACCTAGCTATGTTAAACACCTTGGTTGGGCTATGAAGAAGAAGGTATGAAGCTTCAAAAACCAGAAAAGACACCTTTAAACTATGTATCACCCGAAAGAAATGGACATGGCCAACATGGAGGAAATTCCAATGGAGGCATAGGTCATGATGTGAGGGACAAAAGACTCCTTATCTATATCTCAAGTAACCAGGAAATGAAAGAAGTCAAGAATCAAGAAATGCTTTTCAACAAAGATAAGGATATAAGCCTTTTCTTCCCAGAAAAAGCAAGTATGTTGACTAACCTAGTCATCGTATTTGTTGAAGTTATGGATGCTCTAGTCATTGCTATTTCAACTATCCCTAACGAAAGTAGTCATCTGAATAGATGTGGTCATTTGATAGGAACCACTCACTCGTTGGGATGCGTACTAATGTTGTAGCTTATATGTAAGAAAGAACAAGTCGATTCAGTCACTTACCCAGAAATACAAAGTTTCTCTAGTTTCTTAAAAACTAATGTCTTTGTGGAGGTCAAAGTGAAAGAAGACCACTCGTACATGGACAATGGGTGCTCAAGACATATAACTGGAAATGAAAAGAACTTCATTCCACTTCGATGCCACAATGGGGAAATATTACATTCGGAGATAAGAGAAAAGGTGCACCTTTCCTAAAATACTGCAATTAGACATTATGTGATTTAAGTACGTCAAAAAATCAAAAAATGTTAAATTGATTTATAACATCAATATTTTTTTTAGTGATGTTGAAAACAATTTACACAATGGTCAAATATATGGCCAAAAACGCACATTCAAGGGAAAAAGGTGGGATTAAAACCCTTAGAAAAAATTTGGAGCCCGAACTTCCAAATTTGAAGTAATATTAACACTTAAATAAATTAGAGCTCTCTCTCCCCTCACTCCCTCTGACCTCGTTCTACTCTCTCCAGACCCGAGGCCCCAAATCCCCAATCCATCTTCGAACATCTCTCCAGATCCGAGCATCCTCTCCGGCAACCGTACTCCTGGTTCAGTGCTCCTCCTTCTCACAACCATCTCCCTCCTTCCAGATATGAGATCTCTTTCGGCTCGCTGGTCACTCACATCATCTCTTCACCTCCTCCTCGTTGTCGTCTCCCTCCCTCCAGATCTGAGATATCCTCCTCGATGGCTACTTACACCGTCTCTTCATCTCCTCCTCCTCGTCGTCTCTATCCTTCAATCACTTGACAAGACTCCTCTGCCCCACCGTCCATTTGCAATCCCTTTTTCTCAATCCTGATCTTCACACTCAAGCAGAAGCCAGAGAGACATGGAGACCCTTCACCCTTGTTGTTCTTTTGTTCTTTGCTTGTTCTCTGTAAGTCATTCTTCTTCCTCCCCTTAAATCTTTGTTCTTCTCTCTTTCCTTAGATCTCTGTTCTTCTTCTTCTTTTTCTTCTTCTTCTTCTTCTTCTTCTTCTTCTCTCTCTCTCTCTCTCTCTCTCTCTCTCCCCCCCCCCTCTCCCTCTCTCTCTCGTTGTAATTGACTGTGTTTTTGAAACACAATTCATTACGGTTTTGTACAAATTCTTTAGGGTTTTGTAACTTTGTAGCAAAATAGACTAGAAATTGTTCAAATGGTGGCACAATGTTTGTTGTAGCGGGATTTCCATTACTGAAGCTACATTGTTAAAATAGTGTTGAGCCAAAGTCATTATTTTTACATTTTATTCTTTGAAGATTTGCACTTACTTTTTGTTTCTAGTTGGATGGTTTCAATAAGCCTGATATCTGGAGTAGGTTTAAGGTTTACAAGTAAAACAATTCACATTTCCATTCCTAAAGATTTACACTTACTTGTTGTTACTCTTTTTGTTTGTTACTTATATGTACATATCCTTGTTTTACTCTTTCTTCTCATTGGATCATAAAACCTGATCACCTTTGGTGGTAAAACCTAGGTCACACCAGCAAGATTTGGTACTTCATGTACCATTTCGCTTTATTACATAGTCTTGTAATTAGGTTGGATATCTATATGTATGAAGTGCATTTTATATGGGTGTGTGATGGTTACTGTTCTTTTTCTTGTTTACTAATTCTATGATCTATTCTCTTCTTATTTGCTAATGCAACAATTTTACACATGTTTGTCATTTAGGATGGCAATCTCGTATTCAGCAGGGTGCTGCTGATTGGGATAAATTTGAAGATGAAGGTACAATGATTTGGTTCATGGTTGAATTTACAAATAATTTTACCTGTTATGGTGTATTAATATTATTTTGTTTTCTTTTCATATAATGACTCAGTAATTGCTAGTTTTTCTGCTGTTGATGCTGCTGCTGCAGCATTCGATTTTCCTACATGTGATTGATTGTTTTGCTGCTGTATAATCTTTAATATGGAGTATACATTTTCTTTTGTTGAATTATTCCTTTTTGAAGCTCATGTGTCTGAAAGTATGGTAAAAAACAAGCTCATTGCCTTGAATCATATTTGATTATCCACTCAAATCGTGGTCATGAAGCCCACACCCAATTGCAGATGATTCTTATATATATATATATATATATATATATATATATATATATATATATATATATATATATATATATATATAGTTGTATTGTGAAAGTCTCACCCTTAAACCCTAAGTTGGAAAACATCTGTTGAGTTGCTAATCCCTGCAAGTTAGGCAATGGATCCACTTCTCCTACCACCAATGGATTCATATGCTAAGAAATGCAATAGCTTACTATCTTGGTTTTAAAATATGGTATTTATCCCACTCGACAGTTCAGGGTTTTTGTTTAATGTATACCCCTCAGTACAATTTATCATCATAATCATTTAATTTAAATATATTTATCTTATTCAGGCTTCACATGTGTCAAGGAACTATCCCTTGATGTGAAAAATATTGTTGCACCTCCTAAAACAAAGGCTAAACCTGCAAATGAAGACATAAGTGCCATCAAGGATAGTCAAAAGCCAGCCTCATCAGATGATGAAGTTAAGGCAGAGAAGGTCGATGGTGGATCGAAAGTGTTTGATGGTTCTCAGAATGGGGACAATAGTGTTGGCAGTGTTGTTCCAAAGGTAGCTGAAAATGGTTCTGCTCGTGAACATGCTAATCATGTTGTAGTAAGAAGTTCGGATGGAAGAGTTGTAGCAAAGATTTCCCATGAAAGTCCACGTAGTGATTTCATTGAT
Organism: Persicaria tinctoria; assembly: GCA_037127255.1. Classification (NCBI taxonomy): domain Eukaryota; kingdom Viridiplantae; phylum Streptophyta; class Magnoliopsida; order Caryophyllales; family Polygonaceae; genus Persicaria; species Persicaria tinctoria. The sequence goes on from JBANSL010000004.1 coordinate 24,104,948, forward strand.
GGGGGTTTCGAGAAGCAAGTTGTTTCAGATGCTTCTCCTCGTTCCCAAGAAATGAAGAGGTACATTTTCTGTTCCTTTTGTTTTCTTTTTCTGTTGGTGACCTATGAAGATTGATTTTTGTCCTCGTCTATTATTTGGTTCTTGTCAGTGCAACTCCAAGATTAGTCTTTTCATTACCTCTAACTCATTCACTTTGTTTAATTAAAGACACTTCATCTGTAACTCGTGTACTAGCATGCACTTGCATTCAAATTAAATACTCACAAGTCAAATCCACACAGTTTTTAACCAAATGCAATGGTGATGCTTAAGTCTGTATACTTGCATTCATAGTAATAGTTGATCCCGTTTGATACATTATAACTTTTTTTCTTTTATATCTACCATTGTTTAATTGTTTTTATTCTGCTGCAGTGACCATAGAGGTCCAGAATCTTTCTTTTCCGGGAATAAGAGCATTGATGAACCTAGTTGGGGAACATTTGATCATACTGAGGACCCTCATTGAATCTGGGGTACTAACCCAGTTATTACATCCAAGGTCGGTGTTCAACAATTTCTTATTCAAATAATAGCAACCACACACTTACATTCGAACCATTTCTCTTCTTCCATTCCTCAGTAAAATTTCTTGACTTCATCAATGCAATTGAAATTTTGAGCATTTAAAGAAGCCATTTTAGATGAATTGATATTAATAGGCCTGTTATGTATTGGACTATGTCGAGGTAGCAGTTTAAAGCATAAACATACAAACAGGAATGATTCAAAAACATAGTTGTATTTGTTCTCAAATGATTGAGGGTGGATATGCATTTTTGTTATATTCTAGTTCATAGTAACCTTGTGAAAAGTGTATAATCCTTCACCGTGAAGGCTTCATGAGTAAAACTATCATGCATTGTAGCTGAAATTGCAATTCAAAGTGCACTTTGGTTGTGTCGGGCCATTGGATAGGAGCCTAGTGTATTTATTGTGGATGACAAGGGCACCTTCTTTCATCACATCTTCTTATTGTGCTAGTTGACTATTACATTACCTTAGTTGAACACTATTGTAATTGCTGGGGTGAGTGGAGTTGGAAACATTGTTCTTTTCTACCAGGTAATAGCTAGTAAACTTTTTTATAGTTTAATCTTCATTAATTTAATATAACGTTATATTATGTTCTTCTGAAATCAAATTCTAGATGAGATTTCTTTTGTTCAATTTTTATTATTTGCACACTTAACTGTAATGCTGTCATCTCTAAAGTATCTCTAGTCAGAGTGAGAAAGAGGGTAGGGATTGATTAGATATTAGCAAGGGGTTTGCTCCATGCGTGTTTGTGTGGATTCTTTTATTACTAATTCAATTTCAGTGTTTGATGTCTAAAATATGAGCTTGATTGAATATGGCATGTCATAGCTAAAGTTCTTCCTTTTATGCAAGTCATATAGTTGAAGTTTTTGTTAATTGAAGTTTGAAGGCTGTCATGGGCTGATTTTGGTGATGATGAAGAGATCAGTGTGTTACATATTTGCTTGAATGTAGCTGTGAGTTGATGCATTTGATGGATTGAAACTTTGTTCTTTTCCAGTGATTTGTTATCCAAAGACGAAGAATGTCTGGAGGAAGTAGTACCGAGAGTCCTAGGAAATGTACTCGGATCAATCAAGGATACCACTACCGTTAGTTTGGCCAACGTGAAAAGTAGGTACAAGGCATTCAAAATATGATTAGGATTTGTGTTGATATTGAATACACATATCACCAATTCATGTGTTTTTTTTGCCATTTCTTTATCATTGTTATCTATAAAAAAAATCACTATTTTGGTTTATAGGAATTGGATATTGCTATTGTCAATGCTTTGGCAATAACAATATGAAGGCCACAAATCTGTCAAGGGCTTGATTTGAAGATTGAATGCGAAGACTGTTGAAGCCATCGAAAGAAACTGATTTCATGGGATTTTATTGAAGCCCAAGCAAGACGTGGTTCCTTTTATCTTGACTTCCTTTTTTGTTATACTTGAAACTTGGATTGTCCAATTTCACAAAGTCATAATGGTTGGAATGGTCGGATTGTGATTCTATCGATAAAAGCGTGTTGTGTATTCAAATAAAAAACATCGGATTATATATGAAGATATGAGTGTGTTCAAATGTTTAACATCATATCAGTCTATGGAAACAAATGTCGGTATAATTATACACATCAGTTTATTCATTTAAATCAATGTGCAACACTAGTTTGAACATTAAAATGATATATGAACTGATATATATTTGTCAAAGTAACATCATTATCGGTCAAATAAATTGATGTGTCATTGCAGCAACAACATCATTTTATTCTGAAAAAACTGATATAAATGTGGGAAACGACACCTTCTATCTATACAACCACAATAATGCATTATTTTAGAACAATATAATATCATATATAATGAACATGAAATTAATATACATAGAATGAATATTTTGAATGCGATGTCGATAATATGGAAATACACCAGTTGTTCCTATATTTCATATGGTCGGTTAAATTAAAACAATATAAAATCATAAATTATATATCGAAAATGATTATAAACGTGCTCACTAAAACAAAAACTGTTGTCTATTTTGTCTTAAGACATTACTTATTTTATAAATAAAGATGTAAATTTCACTTTTTTGCTTTAGGTGAATGTCTTCACATAGTTTCAAATGACAAATCATAGATATTCATCAACAAGTGAATATGTCTTAACCAAAATGGAGGGGTTCTAATTAAGAAAAGACATCTGCTTAAAATTGATGTGGAAAGTTTGATCTCTTACTACACGCACAAAGAGATCAATTTTTTTTTAAAAAGACATCTGTTGACAACAGATGTCTAATTGCGTTTTTCTAGGAGTGTACGTGAGATTACTAGTCTTGGAAAGGTACAACTTACAAATCAAGTGGACATAAAAAAATTTAGTTTAGTCAATAAATTAGGATTCAACCTAGTCCGTGTTGCTCAACTTTGTGACTCTGTGAGGAACAAATTATTCTTTACACTTGATGAGATGGATGTGACACTACTCAACACAGAGCAAGTAATTCTCAAAGGACGAAGACACACTAGTTTTTATAAAATAGACATGGCATTTGAATCCCTAGAAATGTTGTGTTTAATCTAAAGTAAGGGAGAACATGGAGCCTAGCATAAGAGACTTAGACATGCAAGTGAAAAGTTGATCCACAAGTTGCATAGTAGGGACTTGGTAAGTGGACTACTAAAGGTGACAAGTTACAAAGACATCATTTGCAAAGATTGTGTTAAGGGAAAACAAGTTGGGATTTTTATTTTTGCTCAAATTAGGATGTGACCACGGCAAAATCACTCGAAATGATTCACATAGACTTGTGTATTCTCTGTCTTCAACAGATGATACAATCTCCAAATTTGAGATTTGGGTAAAAGCCATAGAAATGAAGCTAGGGAATAAGCTTGTTGCCGTTAGATCAGATCATGTCATGTAGTTTGATAATGCTAATTTTTTGGAATACTATAACCAGAATGGAGTGACTCACAACTTTTCAACTCCTTGGACCCCTCAATAGAATAGAGTGATAAAGAGAAAGAATAGAACTCTAGAATACATGATCAGGATTGTGCGAATACTGGGTAGCTCAACGATTTTGAATTGAAGGACTAAGTATGGATGGCTACATCATTAATCTAGCCATGATACGTCTTGGAGTGGGAATGACATGCTATGAGTTGCTCATGGGAAGGAAGTCTAACATCGCTCATCTAAGGGTCTGCAAGTGCTTTATTCATAACAATGAAAAAGAAAAGCTAGGCAAATTTGACCCATGCATGGAGTATAGAGGGGATATTTCTAGGTTATTCTCCTCATAGAAGAGCCTACAATGTCTACAATAAAACTTCCAAGAAGGTAGAAGAAAGTGCTCATGGAATGTTTGATGCAGACACTCTTGGAATACATGGATGTAGCCATGCCAAGGGAAGTGATTTTATTCTTCTAACCCAGGAGTAGAAGAGGATGTCATCTTGATAGAATATTATTGCATGTTATGCCTTAAACTGTAACGGCCCGGGATTATGATTCCCATGTTATGTTTCGAGTGATGAAACCCCTCGTTAGGATCTTGCACCCCGAGTATAGGTTGAAGGTTTGAAATTCTACTCTAACGTTTTCAAGTGGGATTTCATACCCAAAATTCGAAGAGATCGTTAGAATCCCCGGGGAAGTCTCATGTACTTGTCGTAAGTCTAAGTGTGAAGAACCAGTAGTCATGCAAATAGCGGAATCAAGGTGTAATACAAGAGGGTGCCATGGCAGAGCTGAGTCAAAACCAAATCAATAAGCACATTTATCGAAATCTAATAGGCAATGTTAGAGGGGTTAGACCATTTCTTCGGAATCGCCCAAGAGAGTTCCCACGTCATGGAAGCTGGTAAAAATCATGCTGCAAAACAAACCTAAAAAAATATGTATGCGGGGCGGTGTCAGATCGAAGCCCTACGCAATATAATCCCAAACCAGCAGACACATACACACGCTAGTCCTAATAAAGATGCTTCTAGATGCAAGGCGGAATATTAATACCCTAACATGCTCCTAAGATCAAGTGCGTAAATATAATAAGGCCTTGGCACCGAATACCACGTGGTATATCCCTCTCCTACCTCCACCCCCTTCCGATAGGGCGGAGACTGGCCAGCTCATGAATGCATTCCATTATAATCGAACGGTCCGCAGACCCGACCCATATCCACAATTAAATGAAGCCTGCAGGCAGCTCATAATATAAGTAAAGGAAGTTCCATGACTCGATTGACTTAGGATGGGACCCGATGGGACTGGGCCGTCCTATAACCCAAGCAAAGACTCTAGTTACTTCACATATAACGGTCGTTCTGTTTACAAAAGCAATGAGTAAACGAATGCTCAATCATGAGTGCAATCCTAGCATGATACTACATGGCATGCTTTATTATAAATCCCAGATGTGATGAATCTCAAGTTTGATTGAACAGCATACGAGGGTACGGATACAATTGCTCTTGGCGATGGATCTTCCTTACCTATTCATCACCATGGTTCTTCCTTTATCTCCACTCCATCTCGCATCTTTCATCGCAAACATTTAATCCATTCTCCATCTCTGAACAAAAATTTAATCTCCGTTCAAAAATTTTGTGAAGATAACAAAGTGTTTTTCCAATTTCATAACAATTGCTTTCTTGTGAAGGATTCGGCGACGGAGCTGCCTCTTCTCAGGGGCCACGTTAATGGCGGTTTGTATGTCTGGCATCCGGCTGCTACAACATCTTCTTCCACCACCGTTTCTTCTCCGTCTCTCCAAGCCACCGCCGTCTCAACCTCATCTCCTTCTTGGCACTCTCGTTTAGGTCATCCCAGTTTGGATACGACCCGTTTTGTATAACCCGATTTAATTTGTCCGGATCCCCTTCCCACTTTCCTTGTGTTAGTTGTTCATGGGCCAAAGCCCACAACTTGCCCCATCCAAGTAGTCCTAGCCGGTGTAAGGCAGGTTTGGAACTTCTCTTTTATGACTTATGGGGCCCTGCCCACTCTATATCCTCAAATGAAAATAAATATTATCTTGCTATAATTAATGACTTCTCAAGATTTATTTGGCTCTTTCCTTTACAATAAAAAAATCAAGTTGCCACTGTTTTCATACACTTTAGCAAGATTGTCACAAATTTCTTTGGGCAAAATATTATTTCTTTTCAAACGGACAATGGCACGGAGTTCAACCCACTCACACCCTATTTTCAGAGCTTGGGGATTCATCACCGGCTTACTTGCCCCTACTCTCACCAACAAAACGGGAGTGTCGAAACACGTCACCGATGAATTGTAGACATGGGCCTTACATTGCTCAAGCATGCCTCCCTTCCACTTCAATTTTGGGATCACGCCTTTCAAACCGCCGCCTACCTCCTCAATCGTTTATCCTCTCCCATCCTCAAAAACAAATCACCATACCAAGTCATGTTTAACCAAATCCCATATTACAAATCTCTCAAAGTGTTTGGTTGTTTGGCTTTTCCTAATCTCCGCCCCTACCTCAAACACAAGCTAAATTTTCGTTCCACTTCGACATTTTTCTTGGGGTATAGTCCCAATCACAAGGGTTATTATTGCTATGATTGGATGAAGAAGAAGATGTATATCTCCCGGGATGTGATTTTTCATAAGACGGTGTTTCCATATGCAGACACAGCTTGCCCAACCTCCACATTCTCATCATTCCAAGCTTCTGTAAATCTCCCAATCTTTCATAAACCTCCACAAAATTTTCAAATGCCACAAACACAATCCCAGACTCATTTATCGGGTCTATCTCAGCAATCAAACACATCCAATGAAAACAGGCCCAATCCCATTATACCTCAGCCCACATCCAATACACAACCCAATTCTCCACAAATACCAAATCTTATTCCCTGTGCTCCCACAGAGTAGCCGCCGACACCAGACCCACATCAGTCGGCTCTACCTTCACATCCAATGACCACCAGAAACAAGGATAACAAATCCAGACCTCTCATTCGCACCGATGGAACCGTCCCCTGGCCTCAGTGCTCCTTGACTGTTGTAACCCCAAAAGAGCCGAGTTGCTTCACCGAAGCCTCTCGCTATTCCGATTGGAGGGAATCCATGGCCTTCGAGTTTCGTGCTTTGCTTGATACGCACACATGGACATTGATTCCTCCATCTCCGTCATACAATGTTTTGGGCACCAAATGGGTCTTTAAGACCAAGAGAAAGTCTGATGGTACAATTGAAAGGCGGAAAGCTCGCCTAGTGGCCAAAGGCTTCAATCAACTTCCCGGAGTGGATTACAGTGAAACCTTTTACCCAGTCGCAAAACCATCAACAATTCGCCTACTCCTTTCCTCGGCTGCGATGAACGACTGGAGCACCCGACAGTTGGACATACAAAACGCCTTTCTCCATGGCTCTCTGACAGAGGAAGTTTACGTCCAACAACCTCCAGGTTTTTCAAACCCATCCTATCCTTCTTATGTATGCAAACTTAATCGATCCCTCTATGGTTTAAAATAGGCGCCCCGAGCCTGGTTCGCTCGGTTGAGCGATGCTCTTATTGCTATGGGTTTTTCTCCCTGTCCAGCCGATTCATCCTTATTCTCCTATCGCCATGGGTCTGATTGTATTTTTATCCTCGTATATGTCGATGACCTGCTGATCATTGCATCTAACCCTTCAATTTCTGCTATTTGTGTGTCCTCTCTCGGCAGGTTATTTCCAACCAAAGATCTCGGCCCTGCGATGTTCTTTCTGGGAATCGAAATTAGCTGAGACTCCGATGGGTTTTCTCTCTATCAATCCAAACATATTATTGATGTAGTGTCCAAAGCTGGCATGACAAATTGTAGGCCAATCAATACTCCTATGGCCTCAAATTACGATTCCCTTCAGTAGTCACCGGCCTTCTCAATCTCATCCGGGTCTCTATCGGAGTATTGTTGGGAGTTTACAACATCTCGACTTCACACGACCCGATGTTGCCTTTGTTGTCAATAAGGCCTCACAGTTTATGCACAATCCCACAATTGTTCATTGGTAAGGCGTCAAACGAATACTTCGTTATCTCAATTACACTAAGGGCTACACATTCAAGATTGCTCGCCATCAGCATCATCATCTATCCGCTTTCTCAAACGCCGATTGGGGTGGAGATCGAGGCAATCGCAGATCTGTCAGTGCATATTGCATCTTCCATGGGCCAAATTTAATATCCTGGATCTCAAAGAAACGGTCCATAGTGTCTCGATCGTCAACTGAAGCTGAGTACAAAGCTCTAGCCTTGGCCACCTGTGAAACACTTTGGCTTCAATCGGTTTTGGCCGCCATTAGAATTTCATTACCAAAAGCTCCTACCTTGTGGTGTCACAATCTTGGAGCAACATATTTGGCTGTCAATCTTGTTCTTCACCATCGGATTAAGCACCTTTCTATGGACTATCACTTCGTCCGAGAACGTGTGGCAAATCGTTCATTACGAGTCGCATTCATCCCTTCGAAAGATCAAGTCGCTGATCTTCTCACAAAACCTCTTGCTTCTGTTGCATTTCAGAAAATTCGCTCCCACATGAATGTTGTCCAGCTGGAAGCGCAGGGGGGTACTAGCCCACAACACATACATGAAGATGAAGGATAGGAGCCCAAGAGCAATAAACCCAATGACAAGCCCAAACCTTGTGTGTCTATCCACACATAGACATTGATGTTAAGACAAAATAGAAAAAGTCTAGAAGGACAGCTGTATTCCAATAATGTTCCTCCTCTCCAAGAAACATTCTTGTATATATGAGGGTCTATGTTCATGAATGAAAGCAACGAAGAATTTTCAATCATTTCCTATCATTATCCTATCATTATATTCACTATGGGACATCAGAGTGAGGACGGAGATGGCTAACTACTGCTGCTGGGTTCGAGAGAGAGGAGAGGGAGGAGGAGCTGGGTTGCTCGGCTCCTCGGTGCTGCGAACAGAGCGCTCGGGGTTCTCGGGATACGGGTGCTCGGCTGCTGGTTGCTGGGAGACGGTGCAGTGGTGGTGTCGGCCGCGCAATGAGATGAGAGGTGGTGACGGTGGCTAAGACCTGGTGGTGGTGAGGTGTACTTGTGGTGTTGCGGCTGAAATGGCGTAAGTGGGTTGCTCTCGGTAGACTTTCAAAGAGGAGAGGTAGGACCACCATCAATAGAGTGTCGATCGAATCAAAAGAGGAAGGCAGCTGAGTACTTTCGGTGAGATGGAGGAGAGAGAGAAATTTGATTCATGGGAGAGACGCCTACAATTCATTAGGATCAAAAGTGATTCATCCGCATTTAAATTTTTTTATTTTTTTTGGCCCGTATTAAAACGACTTCGTTTTGGGTATTTTGGGACAAAAATGTGGCGTTTGTTGGCTTCATTCAGCTACTGGGTGGGCGTGCTGGCGCTTTCCCATTGGTCGTATTTCGGCCAGTGGGAACACGTTATGTGTCAGGGGTTTTAATTAAATTTAAAATCCCCATTTTCCCCATAAATAAAATTTAAAAAAAATTATTTTTAAATATGATATATTTTTATCTATCCAATGACACCCATTTTGCATGTATTTAGAAAAAAATTGTTTTTTGCTAAGTGTAACATAGGTTAAAGATTTATAGTCACATATATATATTTGGGATTTTTTAAACTAAACAAAATTAACTTATTTAATTATATGTTTTTTTTTGGTCAAATTAATTATATTTTGTTTGGAAGTTTAGGTTTTGTAATTTTTTTCTTTCCGTGTTTTTTATTTTTATCAATTTAATAAAATATTTCTAAATTTAATTATGTGCCTTTTTTATTTTAATTATACGGAGTATGTATTAATATTAATATTAATAATTTCATTAACAAAAACTTTTAAGTAACATATATCAACATTTAGCTTAATAAATATAAAAATGTGTAAAGTGAGTTTTGATTTTCGCGACTCTTTGTTGTGGATGAAAAATGTAAAAAACTGAAAAGTTAGTGGAAAGCTGGCGTGGCAGGAATAGTTGCTGATGTGGTTGAAATGAGTTTTGATTCGTGTGACTCTTTGTTGCTGATGGTCTAAGGGGCTGTTTGGTTTGAAAAAAAAGATTCTTATATGTATATATAGTTATAAAATCCCGTAATGGTTTGAAATCCCGCTCGAAAGGGCGTATACTAAATCCCGTAAAGGGTTGAAAAATAATTATATATTTATAGAATAATAATGCTCATCGAACCGTCCTATTTGATTCGGGGAGTTCCGTTCACATTTCTGACTATGGATCGATCTTCTCTTTTTGGCCCGTATTTGGCTCGTCTTTTGGCGTCTGGTCGGTGCTTTGGTGTGGTTGTGTCTGCTTTGTGTTGGGTTACAGTATCGGGCGTCCTGATTGATTGACGACAGATCGTGGTGGTGTTCGTGGTCTTCGAAGATCCTTCATTTAGGTGGAGGTAACGTCGGTGATCCACACCTCCTTAGGAGTCGCCCTTTCCGATTGGGGTACTGTCTTGAGTCATTGCACTCTAACAGGTTGTTAGCACTCGCGGCGCGTCTTTGTTCTCGGTTGACTTCTCCGCTGGTTGACGACTTATATGTGTTGATTCGAGTTTCAGGTATGTCTTACCTAATAAAAAAAAAAAATATATGCGAATTATGCTAAAATTTGGTAGCGAAATACATACCCGAAAATTTGCAAATAAGAAAATAAGAACGTGGGGGAGAAAACTTAGAAATACGGAAAGCAAAATAGCGCTACGCGCTGCGGCAAAGCTCAGACGGCGCCGAATCTTTCCGGGAGAGGGTGATAGGGAGATGTCAACGATGAGGATAAGACATCATCAGATATCGAGCACGGTGGCTCTGTTAATCGTATTTCTCTTTACAGTTGCAGTCAAGGAATCGGCGGCATCCAATTCCCCTTCTGCTTTCGTTCAAAACGTCGTCTTCTCCAACCGCATCGCCGTCTTCTCTAAATCCTACTGCCCGTAACTTTCCTCTCTTCCTTATCTTCATATCTTATTCCTAATTCATTCGATCCGTAATTTTCTACTTTCATGGGTAAGGAGCATTTCATTTCAATTGCTTGATCACCTGCCAAAATAATGGAATTCTGGGGTTTAAAATTCAGTGTCTTTTGAGTGATACGGCTCCTTTTTCATCTATTGATAATAATATATCGAGGATTGAATTGGTTCTACTGCTTGTGTTCAAGTGGGATCAGGGAGCTGTTAGTGTTATCTCATATGGAGCCATGTTAGGGTTTTATGTCAACATTAAACTGCTGAATATCTGAATTCCAAGAACCAGTTCAAATTGGAATTTGATCATTTCCACTACCTTTATTTTTTAACTGGTGATTTCCACTACTTGTTACTTTGCATTCTTGTTGCAAATTTACTGTAGTCAAATGTGCCGGTGGATTGACAAATTGTTGGAGTTAAGGCCTCAAATATATCATTGCAGTTGCATTGTTGTTTCAATGCTGCTGGATTTGATTGTTGCCCCTTTCTTCTATGTGTTTAGATATTCCTTGCGTGCCAAACGAATATTCAGGGAGGTGCATGAACAGCCATTTGTTGTGGAGCTTGACCTTCGAGGTAACTGCAAATCTGGATTGTCATTATAGTTCACTTTGGTACAAGATGTAGTTCTAAATTAAAATCCAGCTGCAATAGATGAACTTAATTTTATTTTGGATGTGTTTAGATGATGGGGGTGAAATTCAGGATGTTCTGCTTGATCTGTATGGTCGGCGCACAGTCCCTCAAGTATTTGTCAACGGAAAACATATAGGAGGCTCTGATGGTAAGCCACTAAGTAATGAAGCCAGATTGCATACTTCCTTCCTTAAGGTTGCTAAATTCCGGTAATGGCCACCTAATCTTTTGTGATGCAGATCTCCATAGTGCATATCTCAATGGACAATTGCAGAAGTTACTTGGTAAGGCTGACTCATGACAATGAACAGACGGCTAAGTGGATCACTGATCAGACTCTTTAGGGAACTGGAAATCAACTTTATATGTTTTACATGTCAGATCATTGCACAACAAGTTTCATTAACAATTTCTTTCTGGTTGTACGATAATACATGATCTATGAAACTTTCAAGGGTTACAACTGCCTCTTTTCTTCAATCGATGTACTACTTTTTGTTCTTGAATGCAGCTGCAGTTGTATTGTACAATAATCGCATCTTATTTGCCATGCAAAGTTTATTACATAGGTTAATCAAACCTTTTCTTCTGGAAAGTATGTCATTTTATAGGTGCCTACGCAGCTGTCTATCTTCATTGTGTAAGTGAGGCTGGGAGAAGTGTTTAAGAAGCATTTACCTCTTTTCTTTATGTTATGTGCGATCCGTTGCCAACTTGGATCAGGTTCAAGGATTCATCTTTGCCGTGTAGTTAAGTGCACGCCAATAACTATTCCGCTTCAAGATACAGAAGCTCATCCATGGTTTATTTATAACCTTTACTTCCTTAGGCTTTTCAAGGCACATTATTTTCTGAAACTGTCACTGTATTTTGGTGTTTATCTTAGACCTTTCAATACATTGAAATATGCTTCAAAAGTATAGTTCATGCCTTCATGGGGTTAAAAGCTTGAACATTTTCTTGATCATGGTGTTTTTCACACTTCATTTCCAAATATGTTTTTACACCGAAGTTTTGAAGCTTCCAAATAGACAAAGTAAAGCTCTGGGCAACCCCTCAACACGCAATTAATCCTGGCAGGTGGAAATACCAATGTTTGTAGGTGTTTTGTCCCCGCTGTGCTGCTTTACTGTCATCAAACTACACGCACAATTTTGATTGACACTAGTCTTCTGTTGAACCAAGTCAATTGACATTACGTTTAAGTTACTCCTATTCCAGAGTGAGGTATTGCTGAACTGTCAATGCAGTTGTAACACAGCTGGGCCAGCTACTTCTTTTATGCGGAAATCAGGCAGCTTGAGCAAATGTTTCTGGTCGCCAATCAGATTTGGTGGCACTGAGGATCCCTTCCTGGTCCTTTGAGAAGGTTAAATGAACCTCCCAGTGCAATGATTTTAGCTGATTCTCAACTTCACCAATGACGCTGGACTCATCACGAACAATCAATTTACCTCCAGGTCTGACTATTCTGTCTACTTCTGCCATTACGGGTGCAATTTTGCACCTAGGAAATGCAGCCATATCAGATATGCCATTTTTTCAGTACATTACAGTTAGGGTCCATAAGGAAGGAGAACTACATTCTTGCTTGTGTAAATGATCATATTAAAATTGGGATTTTTACCTTGTTTTCAGCTGTGAGAAGAGATGATCAGCATGCAAGAGATCATAGGACCGCGGGTATGTGCTGAAAGATTCACACCAATCATGGTAGATTCCGAAGAGACCTCTTTCATAGATGATGGGCAGTGTGTCTGGAGCGTTTACACTCACAACGTTCATAACCCAGACTTTGAGGTCTTTAAGAGCAGCTGCAAATCTGTAAGAAGCAAGTCTATAATTACACAAAACTATATCTTCTCTCTAATTTATACACTACTGTTCAAATTGCAATGGAGGTTTAAATATGAAGCTACTAGAGAAGATCAAATGTACCCGCCATAAACAGCTCTCATATCCATAACATTTCTCACGTCTGACCAGCTGATACCAAGGGATGTTAGATATGATTTGTTCACCACAAACTTCCAGTGTTCATAATCTGTTGTAAAGTCATCTGGAGCAGGCTTCCCATAGATTCCCATTTGTGAGTTATTTAGCCAGTATGGAGTTGTCCTCAGTCTCTTTGGCCATCTTGGTGGCCATTTGCTTCCTCTATCAGACTCCTCAACCGGCACCCGGTGCATGCATTTCTGAATCGGTACGTGCCTGGGAAACATTACTCAATATATAAGGTTATTTAGTTCACTTTACCTCTTATACTATTCAATTTCAATCGTGAGTTGTAAAAAGTCGCTGAAAATCATGTGGATATGGTACATAAAATGCACCTTGAAGGGAAGCTTTTTTTTTAAAAAAAAAAAACTCTTGAAATCAACTTGTTAACTTATTCATGCTTCTCTGTTCATAACGACAATATATGGAGGCTAAACACCCGAGGAACACTGTTCAAATTAATACATAAGACGAAACTATTGAAAGAACTAGCTAAAAAATGGCATAAAAAGACATGGTAATGTAAACAATCAACTATGTAGACATTAACAAGAGGGAAAGGAAGATAAAGTATAATACCAGGCAGCATTTGGGTCATCATCAATCTTACACATAGGAGGATTTTCTTGCTCTCGTTGGTCATAGCAGTCATTTCTTGTTGGCTTTCTGAATATGGCAGCTGCAACTTTATTTATTTTGTTGTTCTGGATTGTCTCCAGTTTCCAACACAAAGATGCTGTGAGCTTGGTCATTGCTGAGGAACAAGACTTACACTTTTAGTCAATCATGTCAAAGTGTCAAACATACTAGTTCTGCATCTAAAGCCATAGCAACAAACTGAAATGACCTAAAGCTATATGTATGTGGAAGGCAAGTGGGTTCTGAGTAGATGAACTGGTCACTCATAAACATCAATTTTGTTTGCTAATTTAATAATGAAGGGTCACTTCTTACTGTATAGGTACATGAACCATAGTTTCAAGTTCATTCTCATTGGTTCATTTCCAAAACACCAAGCAAGATACATGGTAACTTATGTTGGAAAAACTGTCATTTACCATTCCAGATCTCGATGTCTTCTGGAAGCTTTTGGTACACTGGCGTAGCTGACCAGACAAACCAACCCCCAGGACGCAATACCCTGTTCAATTCCAGAAGGAGTCTCCCTCCTATTTCCAAAAGTTCACAAGAAAGGTACATAAATGATACACCTTAGAATTCTCAGCTTAAGCTTCAAAATAAAAACAAAATTGATTGTACCAGTAGGTGTAAAATTTTAACCTTCTGCATGCCAGGGAACCCTACAACGTGCACAGTGGACAACGTCGAAGACTCTGCTGGGAAATGGGAGTCTTTGGGAACCCATTACTGCAGAGATTGCAGGAATGCCTCTTTCAAGAGCAAACTGAACCTGTGCTTCATGTTCGTCGTTGGGAGCAAAAGACATGGTCAGCACATCCTTCTCAAATAGATAGCCCCCAAAGCTAGCAACTCCACATCCTACATCCAATACCACTCTGGTATGTCTCCCCCATGCTATATCAGGAACTGACTGCAGAACAAAGAGGCATTGAGATGCACTTGAACCACTGTTTTCTTGTTTGGCTATTACTTTAATCATGCATGTGTTAATAATACAAATAGTTGCTCTTTTGCCTTACAACAGTCGTATAGATGATAATATGATCTGCACCATAGTGTATTTGGTAACCTTTGATTTGCTACAGAAAGGTAATGGAACTAGTTCTACATATGCCCTTATTTCACACGCAGGCGTACCATAGGTTGAGCTAATTACCTTTTCGATGAAGTTAATGTAGTGGAGGGCACCATGTATGAATTGGGTTCCACCGCCTGGGAAGGTTAGGAACTCCCCTGAAACCTTGACCCAGTTTTGGTGCCCTTTCACCTTTGCTAGCTCTGTATGTGGCACATTGTGAAACCATATCTGCCAAACCAAAAATCAGAAACGATAAAAATAAATACTCTGTATTTCTCTTCGAATCAATAGGTGCTTGTGTTTTAGGTCTAAATTTTACACTAGAATCCTGACACAGAAAGCACACCTTGTTTCGGCTGTCTGGCCAAGGGATGGGTTTCTTGTAGAACTCAGGGAGCTGAACTAGACAGGTTGGGGGATCCTCGGGACAATGCCTCTCTCGGTGCTGAAAATGCTTTGTGGTCTTCAGTTTTTTAATTGCTTTCAAGTTATCCAAACATGGTATGTAATCTGCTCCAGTTGTGACATTACAGAGCTTCCATGTGTACCCATACACAGTATCCTCAACTTTCGGTTCTGATTTTTCCTTGTGCCTCTCCTTCTCATCATGTGATTCGGCAGCCTGAGTCGACCAGGCTTTCTTCGATTCCTTCGACTCCTTGGGGATTCCTGAGTTTGGTAGTGTTGTGGACTGTTCCTTAGCCTCCTGGATTAAAGTCGATTTGGAGCTTTCATCTTGTGCTTCGGCTGAGTCATTCAGTGGCTCCTGGGGCGTTTTAACACCTTGTTGAGCCTCTTCCTTTGAGGCCTGGTCCTCACCCTCTTGCTTTCCTGGTTGGTCTTTCTTGGTCTCATCAGTGAATGTAACTGGTTTCCCAGGTTGATTTGGTTCTTCCTCTTGGGGCTGTTTCTGCGTTTCGGATGGATTTGTTCCAGTTTCAGCCTTCTCATCACGGCCTTTGATTTCTTCGGGATTGTTTAATTCATCTATTTTGGGAGGCTGCAATTACAATAATTCCAACCTCTTGAAAAAAATGGCATCACATAACATTGCCAAACAAGGATCAAGTATCATTAATTCATTACCTTCTCTTGTTGTTCAACGTTCTCATCTTCATTTTTAACATTGTCAGCAACATCTTGTGAACCTTTCTGGTGATCCACATCTTCTCGACGGACATTACTACGTTGGTTTTGCGTAAATGACGATTCCTCAGACGCCAGTATCTCATGTTCGTTCTGTTTAGTGTGGTCTTCCACAGACACGTTGCCGCTCAAACCTTGCGCATTCTCATTAGCACCAGCAGCAGCAAAATCCACATCCTTCTCCTCTCCTTTCGCAACATTATCTTGCTTGCTGTCGCCCCTGGCTGGATCCGCCTTCTGCTCTCCTTGCTTCCGAGAATCATCGTTCCTTATTGCATCAGCAGGTAGATATCCAGAGTTGTCTTCAAATGAGTTGGGCTTAGACACAACAATGGTAGAGGTTGTGGTTGTTGGTTTGTCGACTATTTTGGTGGTGGTGGTGGGTTTGTCATCAAATTTGGTGGCGGTGGTGGTGGTGGAAGAGGACTCATGGGTGGTAGTTTGAGGGTTCACAACGGAGTCGGAGGTTAGAAGCCATAAGCCAGCAACACAAAGGGCTATAAGGATAATTGTTGTGATAGTTGAAGTGTATGAACCGGAGGATCTCTTATTGGTTCTCACCCTCCCAACCGCCATTAGTCTCTTTTTCTGGCTTCTAATGGCTGCCTGAGGTTTCAGGTAAAGATCAGAGGAGGATCATTTAGGTTAAAAAAAAAAAAATGGCGAAGTTGGAAAATGGCGAAAAAGGAAGAAGAGTGATTGGGGTATGTGGAGGGTAATACTTGATGACTAGGATACTCAAGTCTAGGAGGGAATGTCTCAGATCCAAAAGACCAGGAATAAGAGATCACTTGAAAGACTCAGTCTTGTTACATTTTTTTTAATAAAAAAAACGTGTTTGGATTGTCATCATTATAATTTATAGTGTAATATTGTGAATTATAAAATATAATTAATGATCATCTAAATTTAGGGAAGAAGTAATTTAGTTTAATGGTTATTCTTGAATTTGGTAAATAGAAAGCGGTCATCCGGGGTTCGAACCAGGGACCTTTGGTGTTTAATGATTATTCTTGTAAGCCTAAGAGACCAATGTAGCTATCAACTTTTCGAAATGAATGGTGTTGGCAAATTTTTTTTTTGATAAGGTACAGATTCGAGAATAACAGACCTGACTCCCCGAGAGGCCAATAAACGGCAGACGGCAAACCATCGGAACATACAACAGAGGAAAAAAGATGCAATACAAAGGAAGGCAAGCACACAAGCGCAGACGAATCGAAGTCACCAAAACCTCGCAAACAAACAGGGGACAACATAGACTACAACCGAAGCCTAGCACCACCTAACAGTAGCACTGTTGACCGGCGGTACATCAGGTAATCCTGTCGATAGTGAAGACGATCCTCCAAGAAAGCTCCTTCCCGACTAGGAGTTGCCACGATACACACTATCTCGACCCAGCCAGACTCGACTTCAGACGCCAGAGCCCCAAATGAAAAAGAGGAACCGCGAGACACACCAGATGCCCTACCGCCAACAACCTAAGTAAAGTGCGAATGCAACCCTTTCGGGTTGTTGTTCAAACCCTCACGACATTTTGTTCAAGCCCTTACGGGATTTGGTTCGAACCCTTTCGGGATTTACTGGTGTTGACATATACCTCTATGGTAAGACGTGTTCTTTAGAATGTGTTCATACAAAACAAAATGCATATTCTGAAGGAGGTGAAAAGACGCGCATAAAAAATAAGACTAGGTGGTTGTAGATGACTTGGAAATCATAAAGTCTATTAGCAAAATACCATTTTACCTATTGAATATTGACAATATAGATAATAAAAAAAATTACATTATAATCTTTTTCATTTTTATAAAATATTTATAGTTTTGTCCTGAAAGATAAAAGTCTTGCTCCCGTTTGTCCATCTCTCCTCCTCATGTCCACGAATTTCTTATGATTTTGGTTCGATTGTAGACCGATCTATATATCACTACAATAAATTCAGACATATAATATAACTTTCTCTTTAATTTTGGGTAGATATGTGGTCAAATAGGGGTTTCTTTTGAAAATCAATTTTTTTTTAAAAAAAAAAAAACTACAAATCTTAATTGATTTTTGGTTGTTTTTTTGTTTTTGTTTTTGTTTTTCTTAAACCATAGATGTGGTGGTATTTGTAAAGAATGGCTTGAATATCGTTAGAAATATCGGATTTAGTAGCATTTACTCTCGATTCAAACCTCGTTGTCCACTCGATAATCTCGGTTGAGGTAAGAATGGAGGCTCGGTGAATATTTTGAACAAAATTACCTTGATGAAATTCGTTGATTTAAAATGATATACATATCTCGCTTAGACTTAGTGAAAACGAAGAAATGAAATGAAAAATGAGGAACAAAACACGCGATTTGTTTACATAATTCAGGAAACCTTACCATGTCGGATTTGAAGAGGGGAGATCCAGTCCCAGAATCTACTAAGCATCAGAGAACAAAGTTACAAGTTTTTTCTACAACGACACAAGCAACTAAGGAACCTCACACTCGAACACTAGAAGAAAGGAAGTATGAAGGAAGAAGAAGTCTCGGATTTGAGGCTTCCATGAACAGTTGACGAGGGAAACCTTTTATACTCCTCCATTGAGCTAGGGTTTCAAGTGAGCTCCTCCGAGTCACTCTGCTAGGGTTTCACACACTTGAGGCTTTCATGAATAGTGGACGAGGGAAGCCTTTTATATCTTCCATTGAGCTAGGGTTTCAATTGAGCTCCTCCGGGTCACCACTGAGAGAGTGTGAGCTTTTGATTATATTGGACTGGATCAAATCCAACAAAAAGAATCTCAATTATGGTTTTCAGATAAAGGCTTTCTGAAATAATGTACACGTTATATCTCATATAATATGGTCACTAGTTTGAGATCAAGTCCAAACCTAGACATATGACTATGGCCAAGGGTCCTTGCAACCTCAAACATGTGTCCTATATTATTGAGCACACGACAAATATTATTTCATCACATGAATGATTTTGTAATTGTTAATGTCTAAGTGCTAATGTCGCACACATGCCTAAACTATTACAATGTACAAGTTTAAAGAACCGCAACAATTTGCCTTCCTAAACTTGACATTACTCCTTAGTTCTCTGCCGCCTTAGGGACTTGGTGTCTCTCCCGTCCGTCCTCGATCCAGGTTGTAACTTTTGCTAAGGCGCATTCCAGATATGCATGGCATCTCTACAATAAGCAAACTTATCTATATATTGTGACAATCTCAGTGCCAAAATCACAAGGATTCAAAGCACTCTTAATCTTGCACGCATTAAGCAATTCGTGTTTGACTTTCTTCCTGATGTAACGAAACCTAAGATCAATATGTTTTGTTCTTTCATGATATAGGGGGTCTTTGCACAGATAAATAGCACTTTGGTTATCAATATACACAGTTGACAGATAAGTTTTGCTAAGGCGCATTCCAGATATGCATGGCATCTCTACAATAAGCAAACTTATCTATATATTGTGACAATCTCAGTGCCAAAATCATAAGGATTCAAAGCACTCTTAATCTTGCACGCATTAAGCAATTTGTGTTTGACTTTCTTCCTGATGTAACGAAACCTAAGATCAATATGTTTTGTTCTTTCATGATATAGGGGGTCTTTGCACAGATAAATAGCACTTTGGTTATCAATATACACAGTTGACAGATAAGTTTTCTTCTCAATTTCCTCTAGAAGTCGCCTGAGCCAAATAGCTTCCTTAGCTGGCTCAGTAGCAACCATGTATTCATCTTATGTGGAAGAGAGAGCTACTACATATCGCTGTTAAGATTTCCAAGACACACAATTGCCATCCCAAGTGAAAAAGAAGGCAATAATAGATTTTCTATTATCTCTATTGCTAGCATAATCAGAATCTATAGCCAACAAGATCATGTTTAGAGTTGTGTTTGGAATAAACCAAGCATTTGTTCTCAGTACCACACATATATCTCAACAAATATTTCATAGCATTCCAATGGGGTTCATCAAGATTAGACATAAATCTACTCAACACACTATTAGAAAAGGCAATAGAGTACACAACATACCATACATGACAGACTAGACCAGACCCTACTCCTGTATCATAAGACACTTTGCTCATTTTCTGGATCTCAAATTGGGATTGTGGACATTGCTTCTTAGATAACTCAAAGTACCCTCCTAAAGGGACACCCGCAGGTTTAGAGTTAAGCATAAGAAACCTATCAAGGACCTTATGAACATATTCAGGCTGAGATAACAACATAAGCTTTCTTTTTATATATCTGTGAATATTAATACCAAGGATCTTTTGAGCGTGTCTTAAGTCTTTCATATCAAAATGCAATTTCAAATCTCTATTAACTCTAGAAACGAGAATCATAGAATTGGATACAATAAGAATGTCATCCACGTATAAGAGCATATAGAAAGGAGAGTGTGAACCAGCACCTTTGAAATAAAAGTATCAAATTCACTTCTATGAAAGCCGAGCTTAATCATGCAAGAGTCTAACTTCATATTCCAATATCTAGGGTGTGTGAATAATGTTGCGTTTCAAGTCATTTATTGGGAAAGAAGAGCGAAAAACTTACACAAATTCTTTTCCCTTCAAATAAGATATCCAAAAACTATTGCACATAAGTATGAAACGACTTACAAGAGTTTTACAACATTACCAATCACAAGTTGGTGTAGTGGTTATGGGGCTACATCCCATGCCTCGAGGTTCGAAGTTCGAATCCCCGTGGAAACATGGAGACGCTTGTGAGTGGGAGGGTCAACCCCTTAAATGGGCCTACAGTAACCCGATCCAGATGTAGAGTGGGCTAAGCCCACTTGAACTGGAAAGGATAAAAGAGTTTTACAACATTACAAGACTTTTACAAGAACAATTAGTTGTTGGTTTGGAGTGAATCCCGACTACAACAAAATGCCGAAATTTTACTAAAATCATCAACACAGGAGCAAGGCACTGCTTCGTCAAGCATGTACCTCTGAAATTCCATTTGGGAACTTAACTTTCTACTTGACCATAAGAAAACAAATACGATTACCTCTATAAGATATTCACGCTCCACACTTGATAACAGTTGCCTCCATGATACACTACAACAACAACAACATCAACCCAGCATATTCCGCCCAAATCGATTCACAAATCAGCCTAGGTTGATGAATAAATTATTCAAGATACCTGAATTGAAGCAACTTATTCTACAGTTTTTTGTTGGAGATGTGAATAAATGATGCTCCATACCTAGAACAGGCAACCAATAAAGTTCCAAATTAGAGCATGGACTGGAACTTGTCCTCACTTGTCCTTACTCGGTTCCTGGTGATATCTTTCAGAGTACGACATCCAGCAAGCGCCATCGTAATCTCCAGCTCATCCTTTAGCATCTCCAGTACTTGCCTAACTCCGCCTTCTCCCCTGGCTGCCAATCCAAAGATCACTGGCCTTCCAACCTACGCACATACCAAAACGGTATCAAGCTAAGCTGGACAGATGAGTTTGTGAATCCTTGCAAGTAAGAACTCTTACAAGAACAG
Source organism: Persicaria tinctoria (assembly GCA_037127255.1). Classification (NCBI taxonomy): domain Eukaryota; kingdom Viridiplantae; phylum Streptophyta; class Magnoliopsida; order Caryophyllales; family Polygonaceae; genus Persicaria; species Persicaria tinctoria. The sequence continues at coordinate 24,126,539 of JBANSL010000004.1, forward strand.
CTTGTGCACGCGCTAAAGCCTTGAAGATGTCTGTTCCACGTCGAATTCCTCCATCAAACAGGACAGGAACTCTTGCTTCGACAGCATTGACGACCTGGCAATGTATTTGAACCAACCCATTTAACCATAACTAATTATTAGCACAGGGTGTATTTGATTTTGTTTTGACATGAACCTCTTCCAACGCGGAGATGGAGGCTGGGGAGTAATCTAATTGGCGAGCTCCATGATTCGAGACTATGATACCATCTACTCCAACCTCCACTGCTTTTGTTGCTGTTTGAAGATTTGTGAGTTAAGACATACATAAAGGCAATCACAGGTATATGAAAAGATGTCTTCAACTACTGAATTTAGGAGAGGTGGATGTACCGTCTTCCCTCGTCAGCACCCCCTTGATCAGAACAGGCAATTTTGTGATCGATCTCAACCAATCTATGTCCTGCGAAGCTTGTAAAGATTACAAGCTCAAGCTTCGACTTCTCTTAATCTACCTGAGCTTTAACGGAGTCTTTCCAAGTATCAAGTATTTATAAGCTAATTAGGATTACCTTCCAGTTCAAGGACGAATCAATTGCTCTTATTGTCGATGCTTCAACACCCGAACCCTTGTCCTACACAAGTTGGTAACATTAACTGACGACTGTGATTGTCGAATTACATTACAGACATAACTTATTAGAAAGAAATTAACTCTTAGAACTCACAGAGATGTAATCTTCCAAGTTCTTAAACTGAGGTGAAATCTGTTGTGTTTCCCTCCTATATGGGGGAAGAGTCCAATGGACTATTTACCATATTGTTTTTACCATGTGAAGTTTTACCCTACCTCCTTTATAAAAGGGGATGTCTTTCCATTTGGGAAAGTAAGAGAGAGAAAACAAAGAGAGAGAAAACCAAGAGTGAGAAAGGGAGAAAAAGAGAGACTTTGGAGAGAATTTCGTATGCTACTATTCAGCCCAATTTGAAGTGCCCCGATCGACGACCAAACGACCTCCGATTGGGACGATTTTCTGGTATGTTGTTCACCTCATCATAGGCTTCATTTTGTACGGTTGGATCGTCGTTTTGAGCCTCCAATCTCATATCCCCTTTGTTAGGGTTCTCTCTTGGGTTTTGTTGATTTCCACCAATTGGGTGATGATAGTTGGAGATTTGGCCAAGCTTGTTGATGCTTGATGATGTTGTATGCCTCTAGCTTTGTCTAGGGAAGATTGTACCCACTTGTTATTGTTGATAGTGGAAGTTTCTGTCTCCCGTGGTTTTTTCCCCGTTTTGGGGTTTCCACGTAAATCTGGTGTTCTTTGTGCTTGGTTATTTATCTTCTGTTTGTGTCTGATTGTTGGTTTGGGTTGCTTGAGTTTGGCTCTCTGGTTTACAGTTCTTGTCCATCCCGATTCGTGTGTGTTAAAAGGGTTTGTCTGACGTCCCTTGCTTCCCGGCACAACAGACTGGTATCAGAGCTTTTGGTTTAGGATGGAGGAAAAGAACAGTTTTCAGGGAATGATTGTGTTGAATTCGGGCAACTACTCAGATTGGAAGATAAAGATGGAAGATCTTTTGTATGTGAAAGATTTGTATGAGCCTATTGTGCACAAAGAGATTCCAACGGGTGTCGTTGATGTTGAATGGAAGATTCTGAATCGAAAAGCGGTGGCTACGATCAGACAATTTGTTGATGTGAGTGTGCTCCAGCATATTGCCAATGACACGAATGCTTATGAGTTATGGTATAAGCTTGAGGGGATGTATGAGAGGAAGAATGCTCTCAACAAGGCGTCATTGATGAGAAAGCTTGTGAAATTGGAGTACAAAGATGGTGAGAGCATTGTTGTGCATTTGAGCACATTTCAGGGATTTGTGAATCAGTTAGCTTCTGTGAAAATGTCGTTAGATGATGAGTTGCAGGCTCTACTACTTCTCTCCTCATTGCCGGATAGTTGGGGCACACTTGTCGTGTCACTTAGTAATTCCGCTCCGGAAGGCAAGCTGACTATGGAATGTGTGAAAGCTAGTCTTTTGAACGAAGAGACTAGAAGGAAGGAGATGGGTGTCTCCTCACAGTCAGAGGCTAATGTGACGCAGGGTTCTGGTAACAACAGAGGAAGGAGTAAGCAACGACAGCAGCAGAACAGAGACAAGTCCAAAGGGAGATCGAAGTCTCGAAGCAAGTACATTTGCTATTATTGTGAGAAGCCGGGTCACATTCAAAAGTATTGCCGAAAGTTCAAGAGGGACAAAGGCAAAGAACCTGAGAAGTCGGAGACTTCGAGAAATCAAGAAGATAAAGACACTGCCGCTCTTACAATCAGTGATGAAATAGTGGAGTTGTTTGTGGCGGCTGATGAAGGTTCCTTGAATCTTGCAAGTGGTGAGTGCACTTGGATTGTTGATTCAGCTGCTTCATATCACATTACTCCACACAAGGAGTACTTCTCGTCTTACACTTGTGGAGATTTTGGCCGTGTGAGGATGAGAAATGATGACGTGTCCAATGTTGTTGGCATGGGCACAGTTTGTTTGTTGACATCCACTGGTTGCAGCTTGATTTTGAGAAATGTTCGCCATGTTCCTGATATCAGATTGAATTTGATATCTTCTGGGATACTTGATGATGATGGTTATGCTCAAAATGCACAAGGCGGTGTTTGGAAGTGCTCCAAGGGAAACTTGATTGTAGCCCGGGCAAAGAAGCAAAATACCATGTATGTGATGCAAGCAAAGATTTGCAGAGAAGGAGCAAATGTGATTGATAATGGTGCCGGAGAGCTATGGCACAAGCGGCTTGGACACATGAGCGAGCGGGGTTTGCAAATGCTTGCCAAGAAAGACATTCTCCCGGATATGCAAGGTATTTCTCTCAAACCTTGTCTTGATTGCCTAGCTGGAAAGCAACATCGAGTAGCCTTTCATACTCGACCTCCATCTAGAAGAAAGCATGCATTAGATCTTGTTCATACTGATGTGTGCTCTATGGATTGCAAGTCACTTGGTGGTGCACAATATTTTGTCACTTTTATTGATGACTATTCTAGAAAATTGTGGGCTTTTGTGTTGAAAAGCAAAGATCAGGTTCTGACAGTTTTTAAGGAGTTCCAAGCCAGAGTTGAACGAGAGACTGGTTTGAAGTTAAAGTGTGTCAGATCAGATAATGGTGGAGAATACAGGGGTCCGTTTGAGCAGTACTGCAAGAGTCAGGGCATCAGGCTTGAGAAAACAGTTCCGAAGACGCCACAACTGAATGGGCTTGCAGAGAGGATGAACAGAACCATAGCAGAAAGAGTCAGAAGTATGTTGTCGACTGCAAAGCTGCCAAAGTCCTATTGGGCGGAGGCAATGTTGACTGCTGTGTATCTCATCAACCGCTCGCCTTCAGTTCCTCTTGATGGTGATGTTCCACAGAGGGTTTGGACTGGGAGAGATGTTTCCTTCCAGCATCTGAGAGTCTTTGGATGCCTAACATATGTTCATGTTGCTAGAGATCAGAGATCCAAGCTTGATAGCAAGACAAAGCCATGCATCTTCCTAGGGTACTCAGAGGATGAATTTGGGTACAAATTGTGGGATCTTACAAACAAGAAAGTGGTCAGAAGCAGAGATGTTGTGTTCATGGAAGACAAGACTATTGATGACTGGAAGCTCCAGCGACCGTCGTCTTCCTCTCCTGCTCCAGTCACCTTTGATCCCGTTTTTCCTCAAGTTGTGCAGAGAAGTTCAGTTCAGAATCAGCAGGAAGATGAGCATGATGATGGTGATGTTGATCCACCAGAAGTTCCACAACCTCAACAAGAGGAGCCCCCTATCCAACCTGAAGTTGAGTTGAGAAGATCCACCAGAGAGAGACAGACTTCCTCCCGATACTCAACCAACGATTATGTGTTGTTGACTGATTCAGGAGAGCCTGAATGTTATGAGGAAGCTATGTCAGATGTGCATCAGAAGGAGTGGTACAATGCCATGCAGGATGAGATGAGTTCCTTGCATGAGAACCACACCTATGACTTGGTGAAATTGCCTAAGGGCAAGAAAGCTCTCAAGAACAAATGGGTTTTTCGTTTGAAGTCTGGAGAAGATGGTACACCTCCCAGGTTCAAAGCCAGAGTTGTGGTGAAGGGTTTTGAGCAGAAAAAGGGTGTAGATTTTGATGAGATTTTCTCTCCAGTTGTGAAGATGTCATCCATCCGGGTTGTTCTAGGCATGGCTGCTAGCATGGACCTAGAGGTCGAGCAGCTTGATGTGAAAACCGCCTTCCTTCATGGTGATTTGGAAGAAGAAATCTACATGGAGCAACCTGAAGGTTTTGAAGTCAAGGGAAAAGAGAAGATGGTTTGTCGTCTCAGAAAGAGCTTGTATGGTTTGAAACAAGCGCCTCGGCAATGGTACAAAAAGTTCGAGTCTTTTATGATCGACCACAAATTCCACAAGACACATGCCGACCACTGCGTGTTTGTGAAGAATTACGTCGAAGGTGACTTTCTGATTCTCTTGCTTTATGTGGATGATATGCTTATTGTTGGTCGGGATTCCAACAAGATTGCTAGTTTGAAGACTGCTTTGAAGAAGTCCTTTGCTATGAAGGACCTTGGCCCTGCAAGACAGATTTTGGGTATGCAGATTACCCGTGATAGAAAGAATCAGAAGTTGTGGATATCACAAGAAAGATACATTGAGAAGGTGCTGCAAAGATTCAACATGGACAAGGCTAAACCCGTGAGTTCTCCACTTGCAGTGAACATGAAGTTGAGTTCTGATCAGTGTCCTACAAGTGAGAAAGAGAAACAGGAGATGAAGAAGGTGCCTTATGCTTCAGCCATTGGTAGTCTGATGTATGCCATGGTTTGCACTAGGCCAGACATCGCCTATGGAGTTGGGGTTATCAGCAGGTTCATGAGTAATCCTGGAAAGGAGCATTGGGCTGCAGTGAAATGGATTCTCAAGTATCTCAGAGGCACTTCGAGAGTGTGTTTGTGCTTTGGTCCTGGAAAACCTATGCTTGATGGTTTTACAGATGCAGACATGTCAGGTGATATTGACACGAGCCGATCCACATCTGGATATCTGATTACATTCGCAGGGGGAGCAGTCTCATGGCAATCGAGACTGCAGAAGTGTGTTGCTTTGTCAACGACAGAAGCAGAGTATATGGCTGCAGTTGAAGCCGGTAAGGAGCTGATATGGATGAGAGACTTCCTAGAGGAGTTGGGAGTGGAGCAAGCTTGCTACCCACTCTATTGTGACAATCAGAGTGCCATCCACCTTGCCAAGAATGCCGCCTACCATTCTCGAACCAAGCACATCCGAAGAAGGTATCATTGGCTTCGAGAAAGAGTAGAAGACGATGATTTTGAGCTCATGAAGATCCACACAAATGACAACGGATCGGATATGCTGACAAAGACTTTGTCAAAGGAGAAGCTCATCAAGTGCCGCTCAAAGACGGGCTTGCTCGAGCCCCCCATATAGGATTGAGGGGGAGCTATGTTGTGTTTCCCTCCTATATGGGGGAAGAGTCCAATGGACTATTTACCATATGGTTTTTACCATGTGAAGTTTTACCCTACCTCCTTTATAAAAGGGGATGTCTTTCCATTTGGGAAAGTAAGAGAGAGAAAACAAAGAGAGAGAAAACCAAGAGTGAGAAAGGGAGAAAAAGAGAGACTTTGGAGAGAATTTCGTATGCTACTATTCAGCCCAATTTGAAGTGCCCCGATCGACGACCAAACGACCTCCGATTGGGACGATTTTCTGGTATGTTGTTCACCTCATCATAGGCTTCATTTTGTACGGTTGGATCGTCGTTTTGAGCCTCCAATCTCATATCCCCTTTGTTAGGGTTCTCTCTTGGGTTTTGTTGATTTCCACCAATTGGGTGATGATAGTTGGAGATTTGGCCAAGCTTGTTGATGCTTGATGATGTTGTATGCCTCTAGCTTTGTCTAGGGAAGATTGTACCCACTTGTTATTGTTGATAGTGGAAGTTTCTGTCTCCCGTGGTTTTTTTCCCGTTTTGGGGTTTCCACGTAAATCTGGTGTTCTTTGTGCTTGGTTATTTATCTTCTGTTTGTGTCTGATTGTTGGTTTGGGTTGCTTGAGTTTGGCTCTCTGGTTTACAGTTCTTGTCCATCCCGATTCGTGTGTGTTAAAAGGGTTTGTCTGACGTCCCTTGCTTCCCGGCACAACAAAATCATTCTGCATTGCCAGGAGAGGTAAAAATGTGATACACAAACATGGATATCATGGCGATCAAAGAACGCTATGTCTTACTTGTTCTTCGAATCCGCCTCTTTTCTACCGAGCCTTGGTCTGTCAGCTGTTAAAACAATGGCCTTGTATCCGTTTCTCTCCACTCTCTGCACCACCTGAACTGCTATATCACGCCTCTTGAGCATTTCTCGAGAGTGGAGTAAAACAGATTACCCAAATATCACATTTCCAAATACTAATGACATCATATACTGAAACAAACGTTATGCACGATCTCCCTGAATTCAACAAGCTAGCAGATAAATGAGCCATCAAACAACCTGAATACTCACTGATTGGAAATTTCTGAGTTACATATAGCTGGAAAAACCGTACAGCATTACAACTCCCAGCAACTTCTTCAATGTTGTAAGTGGATGTGAAGGACAAAACCTACCAACAAGACAGCATATATAAGCACCCCCAAAAAAAACAACAGAAGTCCTTCATTTTCAAGTAAAGAGGTTGACCATAATCGTTTTGCAGGAAGCTGCAGCTCTAGCTGTTGCCAGTTCTCCTGAACAGCAAACGAAAAAAGGGTGACTGAGAGTCATTTGAAGAAGCTGAAAATAAGCTACTCAGCCTGAAACTAGAGCAATTGAGTTTACCATGAGGGTGAGCTAACTTATGCATAGAAGTTGGGGCAACCATGATCGGTGATGAGATATTGTATCCCAGTATGCTTGCTGACATATCCATACAGCTCACATCTACTAGGACTCTCGGTCGAATCCTGCAGATATTAGGGGATGAAAAAAAACAGGTGATCTGAAATGCAGAAACATAATTGATGAAAGCGAAAATTACATGATCCTAGAGAATGCTTTCTCGTTTTCCCTCAGAGTGTGCTCGTCCTCGGCACCTCCAGCGAAGTAGTCATAGTACATTTTGGGAAGGGCTTGCTTTGCCAATTCTTTAAACTCATTCACATTCACAGGCTCCGAACCCATCGGTAACTCAACTCTGTCATACCAAATCACATAGCTATCATATTTTCATAGTTCATTAATCCCAAATTTTTAGGGTTGGTAGTCGACAAGCTGGTTTGGAATCATGATATATTGTAATGATATTCGATATTCAGAAAGGAAATACAAAGAGGAGCCAAGTAATTTTGATCATACAGCTGTTTTATACTGTAAGAGGCAGGTATTGAACTGAAAACCAAATCAAACTGGGTTAAAGATCTTGGGGTAGGGGGTAACATAGAAGCAAAATCCAGGACATGTGACTGAGAGAGGCGTTTAATTACCTGAGTTGATCAAATCAGAGGTTGATGATAGCTGCGAACGAGAGTATGTTTGGGCGGTGGGGTGGAATCAAGCAGCCCTTCGGAGTTCGGACGGCAACCAGTTAATAGTACAAACTACTGCCTCCGTCCAAAAATACACGAGTTTTACTATTCACGCACGTTGTTTTAAGGAGGTAAAAACTATATAAAATATTAACTTTTTTAATAATTATAAACTTAATAATAAGTTTGTAATTATTAAAAAAAATTAATATTTTATATAGTTTTTAACCCCTAAAAAAACGTGACTGGATAGTAAAATTCCATGTATTTTTGGACGGAGGGAGTAGTTTGTTTGTTTTGACTTTTATTTTTATAGGAAATTAAATACAAATATCTCCCTGGGGTAGAGACGTCGGATCAGTCCATCGACTTTCACATGAAATAACCCTCTATTTACACTCTCCCCTGGATCTCACCTGTCTCTCTTCAGGCAAGATCTTAAACACAGTACTTCTACTCCTACAAATGGGTAAAGAGACCAGTACATTTCAATTCACCAGCACAGCAGCTCATTTCCCTCTTTTATTAACCACACTAAATACACATATTAAGCAAAGCAAATAGAACAAAGCTGCCTAGCTGATTATGTCCAACATCTTAAAGCAACTTTATCCCACAGTTTTCTATCCGATGATATTTCCTCGAGCCATACTACATTCTTAATAGTCAATACCCTTAATTGATGCTTAGTTAAAGCATGGATTGGAACCTTTCCTCTAGTGTTCTCACCCGGTCTCGAGTGATATCCTTCACAGTACGACATCCTGCAAGAGCCATCGCAATCTCCAGCTCATTCTTCAACATCTCCAGTACTTGTCTAACTCCGGCTTCTCCCTTGGCTGCCAATCCGAAGATCACTGGCCTTCCAACCTATGCACATACGAAAATGGTAATTTGCAACCCAGATGATCAAGTTCAGATATTATGGCAGTGGAATAGTGGATTGATGATCACTCTTTGCAAGTAGTAAAACTCTTACGAGAACCGCTTGTGCACCAAGTGCTAAAGCCTTGAAGATGTCCGTTCCACATCGAATTCCTCCGTCAAAGAGGACGGGAACTCTTCCTCTGACAGCATGGACAACCTAGGAATGTAATGAAATAGAGCCAAATCCGTATCACCATGATTCTTATTAGCACAACATGTGTTGAATGATTCTGCACTGCTACTTGAGTTGAAAGCGTTTAGATGAACCTCTTCCAATGCAGAAATGGTGGCCGGGAGATAATCCAATTGGCGACCTCCATGATTTGAGACTATGATCCCATCTACTCCAACCTCTACCGCTTTTGTTGCTGTTTGATTATTTGTGTGTGAAGACAGTTCATGGAATTCCAAGACATAGACAACTCCATCGTGAAAAGTTGCCTTCAATGGTTTACAAATGTTAAATTTAAAAGATTTATCGTACCATCTTCCCTTGTCAGCACCCCCTTGATCAGAATGGGCAATTTTGTGATTGATCTCAACCAATCTATATCCTGCAAAGCTTGTAAAAGGTTGTTCAGTTAAACTTGGAGGTATTTATAACTTGTCTTCAATGGTTTACGTTTACCTTCCAGTTCAAGGACTGATCAAGGGCTCTTAATGCCAATGCTTCAATACCCGAACCCTCCTCCTACACAAGTTCATAACATTAACTAATCATGGTTAGCTAAATAAACTTTTAAAAGTTAGAAAGAAATGAAATCGTAGAGCTCACAGGGGAAATTTCAGTTGAGACAAGACCCTCCAAGTTCTTTAACTGAGGTGAAACCATTCTGCGTTGTGAGAAGAAGTCAAACTGCAATACGAAAACACAGATGTGAATTGAAGCCAATCAAAGGATATTTTGTCTTACTTGTTCTTGATATCAGCCTCTCTTCTACCGAGTCTTGGTGTGTCAACTGTTAAAACAATGGCCTTGTACCCATTTCTCTCCGCTCTCTGCACGAGTTGAGTTGTTACTTCGCGTCTTTTGTACACCTGCTCAATAGGGGAATAAACAGATTTCCCAAATATCAGAAGCTAATTCATATATCAGATTGACATTACATACCAAAACACAGTTTATGATCTCCCTAAATTCAACAAGCTTACAGATAAATGAGACATCAACTGGCTTCAAAACTTGAAAAAAATAAAATAAATTCACTTACATATAACTGAAAAAATCGTACAGCATCACAGCTCGCGGCAACCTCTTCTACGCTGCAAGTGGCTGAGAAGGATAGCACCTACAAACAAAACACATATAAGCACCCATCTTTCAGTAGATCCAAAGGAGATTATCGATCAAGCCGAAAGAGGTTAACCATAATTGTTTTACAGGCTGCTGCTGCCCTTGCCGTGGCCAGTTCTCCTGAACAATAACCATATATAAAGCCATATTTCCTGTTACTTATTTGAATAACCACAAAATAGGCAACACAGCCTACAGCAACCCAATATACCATCAGAATGAGCTAACTTATGCATGGCAGTCGGGGCAACCATGATCGGTGCTGAGATATTGTATCCCAGTATGCTTGCTGACATATCTATATTGCTCACCTCAACTAGGATTCTTGGTCGAATCCTGCAAATATTGGACGATCATTGAATCAACTGGTATGATATATGACAGCAAATAGCAATTAACCAGATAGTGAAAAGAGAGTAAGAGCCATTACGTTATCATTGAGAAAGCCTTCTCGTTTTCCCTCAGAGTGTGCTCATCCTCGGCTCCTGCAGCGTAGAAATCATAGTACATTTTGGGAAGGGCTTGTTTTGCCAATTCTTGAAACCCTTTCAGATTCACTGGCTCCGAAGCCATTGATAAATTCTGACAAACAATAAGAGAAAGTGTATTATAAAGAACCAGCACTATTCTGGTAATTTGTTTTTGCTGCCCATGTACTCAATTGCAAGTTCCCCAATTAGGAGAGCGTTGCAAATCTCAACTAGTCCTCAGTAGTTCATCAATCAATCATGTGCAAAGTTCAAACTTTTGGATGGATTAAGAGCATATAGATATATAATTCTCCCACTTGACCCATTCTGGCAAACCCCCCCCCCCCCCCCCCCCCCCAAACAAAAAAGAAAAGAAAAAGAGTATTTCATGAAATTGCTTTTGAAATAGAATCGAACACATCCTTGAAATCAATGTTTTGTCAAGATGCTGCCCAATTTAAAATCAATGGAAATGAAATTAGAATTAAAGAACTGAAATGGCAAAAGTGTAATCAAGTAGTGATATCAATGGAGATGAAATTAGAATTGCAGAACTGAAATGCCAAAAGTGTAATCAAGTAGTGATATCATACAGTTGTTTTATACTGTTGAAGGGTAAAAGATTGAACGCAAACCCTTACAGAAGTTTATCATTCCACCAAGAAGCTACAAGGAGGGTGGAAATCCCAATTAGTAATATTGGGGTTATTATGTTAAATGTTCAAGCTTTTGACTCGAAACTCATATTGGTATCTCACAAATCTTGGTTACAAATAATAAGCAATTGAACAAAATGATAAGCGATGACAAAAAACTAAAAGAGGTTCTTACTCACCTTGAGCAGAGCTGATTGAACAAATTAGAGGATGGTAGCTGTACTGACGGAAGTGATGTGCTGTTGACTGTTGTTCAGTTTGGAACCATTTGGGTGTGTGGAGACGTGGAGTGAGAGGGGTCTTTGAGCGGTGAAGAAAACCACCGATAAAAACTTAAATTTACAGCAATCTACCCTGAAATTAATCAATGTTTTAGAAAAACACCCACAAATAATAAATTTATAGCAATCTACCCTGAAATTAATCAAATTTTATAGCGTAATAACTTTGAATTGCTACTATCGAAATTTATCTTGAATGTTCCTGCTTACGGTTTGTTCCATTTCAGATGACATTGTTTTCTAGGTAGGGTAGGTTATTTTTGTTTGTTTATTTCGTTTTAGTCGCATCACTTGTCTTTTCCCAATTTACTACAGTAGTTTTTTCCATGTGAAATTTATCATTTTCTAAAGTGTCTTTTTTTTTGGGAAGCAAAATAAGAATTTCAGTTCGACTTGCCTAGAGAAACCGAGGGACCGGACAAGCCGGTGGATGGATTAACCATCATGTACAAAAAAAGAAATTAACTGAAGCAAATGACAGAAATAAAATAACAGAAGCAAATGACATAAAATAAAAAAACAAGGAACATACAAGCCATCCTATACTGTGAAACACAAGTCAAAAGAAGAACGAAACGATCGGCCAAAGGGACAACGCACACAACAAACTCTGAGGACCAGCGGACACCTCAGATTATGGACTCAAAGAGCCTTCAGATGTCAATCGCATGTCCACGACGTCATCGAACATGACACATCAACCATCGCTCACAAGAAGCAAGCAACACAACAAGAATAGCACAATACACTAACCCGCAATTCAACCATAAACCACGTCAAGGCTCAAACAAACCCCAAGCACTCATCTCAACCCTCAAGGACGATAATAAAATCGTGGGCAGGCTACCACAAGGATAAGCCTAAATAAACCATTCCGGAATGGCTCACCGGAAAGGACTTGTGGGTAGTACCCATAGGTTCCCGGTTCGAACCCCGGAATGGCCGCTCTTTATTTACCAATTCAAGGATAAGCCTAAATAGAGGCGATTAAAAAACAAGACAAGAAGAGCAGTGATGAACCAGAAAGCGAATGAAAGAGTGGACTACAACAATAAAAAAAAGCTGGTGGCACAGGAAGATTCCCCGGAGCACCGGAGGGCGAAGCCGAGGCGGTGCAAACAGACGAGGCAGTGGGATCCAGAGGCGGTGGAATCGGATGATAGCGGTGGAGCCGACGATGTTTCGGGAAGCGATGGACTCCCAGGCCAAAGAACCATCGACCAGAGAAGAAGATGGGGAAGCCGGAGGGAGCAGATGAGAGAGTTCAAGGCAGGCGGAAGGCTCGAGAAAGTGCGGTCGTGAGCCGAGGGATACCAGCGGTAGCTAGGAGGGAGGTGGAGGAGGCGGCAACCGAGTGCGGCGGTGCAAACCTATGTTAGGAAGGGTGATGAAGGGCCTGGGTGGTTGTAGCCGGTGGTTTGTGGGCAAAGGTGTTGTGGCACCAAGTACCGCGGCGGCAAGGCTCCTTTGAGAGCGTTTAGGTTTTGTTCTAAAGTGTCCTTAAATTTGTGTTGTCAAAGATTTTTCTATTTTGTATTGTTGCTTTTTTTTTACGCTAGATAAAGATTAGGTTGGGTCAGCCGTAGCAGAGGCTCTTCCTAGTGCATCCTTGCAGATGAGAACACGCAGTTCCGGATCATCCTCACAGCAAACGTCAGCAGTGGTGTGTAGACCGTCACAAGAGATCTTCCAGATGAAATGACGAATTTTTGGCGGAATATCTAAGTTCTGAATCCAACCGCAATCAAAATGCGGTGAACCTATGTGTTTTGATAGCAAGGAGTTGGCCGAACTGGTCGAAAACCAACCTTTGTTACTTGGACCCCAGTAAAGGCGGTCCCTCGTAGGATTTGTAGGCAAAATAATTACCAACAGGAGATTGATGTCAACCCTCGACTGTAAAGACCGGAATTTAATTAATATTTATAAAATATCCGTAGGATAATCCGAATATTATCCTCCCTTATAATTATGAAAACCCGAAAATTTTAAAATTTTTATGCCTAGCTTTACATGGATTCAATGATGGGGAAAAAAATATACCCAAGCTACTTTTCTCGTATCTTATAAACGTAACGGATTTTAACGCTTCGCGAGCTCGGATTTTACATTATGTTAAAGAGGTCATCCACCCAAATTGCCTAACATTGAGCCACCAAACCCTTGACTTGTGGCTTGCTTGTGAATGTAGACATTCAACCATTCCCATTATTTCCTTCCCATCACACCCATGCTTTGACTCATGAAGCCAACCACTCCCATTACTTCCTTCCCATCACACCCATGCTTTGACTCATGAAGCCAACCACCCTCTCCTCTATAATCCTGACCCCAACACTCATGAGGAGCTCACCCAAAGAAGCCCCACCATCAATTAAGAGGAGAGAGAGAGAAGGAGAGCCTTGCTCCATTTTAGGTCTATTTTGGACAGCCTTCACAAGAAATAGCATAACTCCCTCCATACTCATCCAAATTGCGAAAACTCGGTGGCCATGGATCCGTCTTGAACCCGGGTTTCCATACATATCTCAAACACAAAAATACAAGGTCGTTTGACCAACCAAAATCGTCCATCTTTGGAGCTACAGAAAACTGTTTTTGAAGGGTCTTGAGAGTTTGGCTTGATTTCTTGGTAAGAACCCTTACTTTCTTCCAAAACTAAGTTCCAACATGTGTTATAACTCCTTTTATTCAACTTTGAGTAAGAATCTAAATCATGTTTTTGGATTTTTGGTGACAAAATGGCAAGGTGTTTGAAAGGTGTTCCGAAGGACTTCCGAGGGTGTTCTTGAGTCGTTTGTGTGGGATTCTTCAAAGGTAATCCCTCATCCGCCTCCCCCTCTCTAGGAATAGATCTTGTGTGCTTGGAAAGGGCTTAGGAAGTGGAGCCTCTATGTTCTTTTGGTTGCGTTTTGTAGCAAACGTCAAGAAACAAAATGGATATATGTGCCTCTGTAATTTGGACGGTTGGATCAAGAGTTATTGTAATTTTAGTTATTATAATTTTAGTTATTGTAATTTGGACGGTTGGATCAAGAAACAAAATGGAAATGTTATCTAACTTCCTTTCAAATATTACGGCAATCCAACGGTTAGATCAAGAGTTATTATAATTTTAGTAACCAGTGTTTATATTGACTCGGTTAGAAACCTTGGTTAAGGGAATGCTAAGAATATGGTTAAAAATATGATGGCATAACCGAAACTTAGAGCATATAAAATACAGAAATGAAGTATACTCATAACTTGGCTTATGATCCGATAAGAAGAAAATCGATTATGTGATAATACAATATAGATTATATCTGGTTAAGTCCGGATCACTTAACCAAAGTGCGTAACCTATAGAATCGTGAACCTCATGTGGATGTATGTTGATTATTAGGTTGGGCACCATGCATTAGAATACCACCTAATGAAAGCTTAATGAAATTAATAGGCTCTTGTTGATTGGATCCTTGGTTGTGCACTTTATTGCTTGCTTATTCTCCGGACTCCAGGTAAGTCCCCTGGACTTACTCATGATGGATTTATGTGATACTCTTTGTCTTATCGAGAGTCTTCATGCATCACGCGACCTAGTAACATGTTTAGGAATATAAACCAGTAATATGACGTAGGATGAACTTAGTAAATTCAACAATTCATATGTATGCTATATGTCTATGGTAGGACGGCCGTCAACAATTCATATGTATGCTATATGTCTATGGTAGGACGGTCGTCAAAATCTGAATAAATGACTTATACTAGATGGAACACGAATGAAATGATGAAAGACTTATGATGAGAAAGGATGAGTACGTTTGAGAAGGATGAGTACGTTTGAGAAGGATGAGTACGTTTGAGAAGATATTATGATATGATGGTGATGATGATGATGATGATGATGATGATGATGATGATGATGATGATGGTTATGATGATGATACGAGCCCTTGTGTGTTTATTCCGCATTTATATATATCTATACACTTGCTTATGTGTTACATTCTAACATTCATGTAGTTTAAGTATGCCTTTTTATATGGCATTGAGTGTGCATATTTCCGATGATTGACCCCGATATATTTCTTGTTTTTTAGATTCAGGTACCCTTTACCCGATATGACTTGCTTATGTGGATGGTTTTCGGGACAGACCTTTTGGACGATTAGAGTGAGGGAGGCGCTTGACATTCGTACTCTTTTGCTCATACGTTTTATCGTTTTGACCCGGCGCGGCCGTGGCGTTTTGTTGTATTTATGATTTTCGCTTTTATTTCTGTTCGAAACGTTTTCGCGATAGTCTAGGACAGGTAAAGCCTCCAACGGGCTTACGACCTTTTCGGGGTTCGCAATCCCCATCTTTTGACAACTAAATCTTCCACTTAAATGAACCTAATAATAACTCGTATTCGGTCGTAAGATCCAAAGCTCACGGGAGAAAATCAAACTTCTCCTATAACGTTCCCCTATAATCTAGTATTCCGAACCTTATTTACCTTCTAAGTAGGTTTATGGAGGTTAATTCGAGTACTTAAATTTCGGGTCGTTACATCGACAGAATATTACATAAAGAGGAGATCAATAACGGTTTATTTCACTTCCGTTCAGTGTTAAGAAAGTGAGAAACCTTAATACCTTTTAGGCATTTCGGGATATGCTGAAGAATCCTCATGTCTAAACGTGTAGAAAAGGCCCAGTTATGAGTCCAAAAGTCAATGGATTGACCGTCTCCAACACTCCACTGAATAGCCGACTGGAATAAGGGTCTGATGGACATTAGACGATTCCACTCCCATAAGGAGATATTTTTCTTCTGATAAGTGAGCAGATTTTGCCCTTTTGAATATTTTTGTGAGACTACACGAACCCAAATATTGTTTGGCTCGGACATAATTTTCCATAAAAGCTTCATCTGCAACGCAATGTTCATAGACTCAACTTTGTGGATCCCAAGACCTCCTTTTAGAGTGTCCGAACATATCTTATCCCAGCTAATAAGCGGTGGTGCTTTTGAACACTTGTTCCGAAAGAATTGTCTGTAAACCTTGTCTAACTCTTGATATGAGATGGTAATAAAAAGGCTTGCATAAGGAAGATTGGTTTCGCACTAAGGTTTGCTTTGATTAGGACCTTACGTCCTTCAGCAGAAGGCCCGACGCCTTCCATTTGGTAAGTTGTTGTTTCGTTTTCAGTACCACCTCAGCAAAGGTGTCCCTATTGACCTTACCATTAACAATAGGACAACCCAGGTATTTGTCGAAATTATTTGCTTGGGGAATACCAAAAACCGAGATTGTTGATGTGATAGCCGCTATTGTTGTATTAGTAGATGCTTGGAAACTTGATGGTCTAAAATAGATAAAACAGATGTGCAAGCCAATTGAGATGCTTTATAGAAGATAAGGATATCGTCCGCGAAAGCCAAAAAGGGAATTTTAATTCCCGGCTTGTCGAAAGTCATTCCAATATCTTTGTTGACTAGAGCTTCTTGATACAGAGTGCGAGCTAACACCTCTGACGCGAGGATAAAGAGAAAAGGGGAGAGGGGATCCCCTGCCTTAGGCCCCGTGAAGGCTCAATAATTGTGGTAGGTTCGTCGTTCACTAAAACAGAATAGGAGACCGTCAAAACGCACTCCAGAATCCAACCGATGAAATGGTTATCAAATCCGAATTTGGACATAACTTGGAACAGAAAAGGCCACGCGATTCGGTCGTAAACCTTTTCCATATCCAGTTTCAAAGCAACCATACCAGACTTGCCTTTCTTCTGCCTAAAAGAGTGAAAAGCTTCACTTCTTTGATTACAGAAGGCCCAACGGTCGCCCAAAATTTTTGGTAGAAACTTGGTGGGAAACCATCAGGACATGGTGCCTTATCCGGGCTCATAGAGAAAACGGAAAATTTAATTTCCTCGTTGGAGACGGGAGCTGTGAGCATGGTTTTATCTGATTGGGATACATGTGCCGGGATAACCGCTAAATCCAAAGCCTGGTCAGTTCCGCCAGACCTAGATGAACGAAACCGAGCCTTGAAATCTTTTTCAAACTCTTGTTGAATAATATGAAAATCAGCCGAGGATTCCCCATTTAGAAGTGAAATAGACTTTATCATTTTCTTGTCTCGTTTGGCAGACGCAATCTTATGGAAATAGCTGGAATTTGAATCATTTAATTTAGCATGTTTTACTTTGGCCCTTTGGCTCCAATAGCATCGGTGGAAATCCAACATTCTTTCTCTTTTGTTGAGCAGCTGTTTGAGAATTTGAAGATCTTTTGTATTATAATTAGTAAGAAGGGAAGCTTGTAGTTGCAAAAGCTTTTGATCAGTAATCTGAATTTGGTTGTTTATATTACGAAAGGTTCTCTTGTGCCAAGTTTTGGACAATCGCTTTCGTAATTTCATTCGTTGAACTAGTCTGAACATATGAGAACCTTGTGAGTCCAAACGCCAAGCTTGTGAGACGAGGTTTTTGTAATATGGGCGGTTAGCCCATGCCTGTTCAAATTTAAAAGGTCTATTTTTAGGTTGAATATTATGGCGAAAATCCGTAGAGATTGGTGAATGATCAGATCTTGTGAACGGATGAACTTGAGTTCGAAGAGAGTCGAAAATTGGTAAAAATATCTGTGTGGATGAGTAATCGACCTAGCTTTTCCAAACAGTTGACGAAACCATTAGCCTTTCGTTGCCAAGTAAACTGGCCCCCAAAGGAAGGAACATCGAGCAAAAAGAGGTTGTTTTTAAGGTTGTCTAGGCGCGTAAACATAGAAGCAGATGGAAAAATACCCCCTAATTTATCATCGGGGGAACAAATCTAATTGAGATTCCCCATAATACGAAAGGGAATGAGAAGATTTTGTACATAAAGCGAGATAGAGTCCCAAAAAATCAATTTCCGACGTTCGTCCGGTAGTGCATAAATGACTAGGCAAGCAATAGTTCATTGAGTTACATAATTCGAATAATTGAAATGAATGAACCTGTGTTGGACCGAAATGAGTTCGATAGAACCCTGTGATGAAAGGATATCATTCCAAAGTAAACAGACACCCCCGAAAAACCCTGAGGCCATATCGAAGGCTAATTTTGTGAAACCGCATTTCCTCCAAACATTTTCTTTTGGTACCTTACTTGTCTTCGTTTCTAATAAAGCAAGAACATTGATACAGTTGTTCTTACAGAAAATATCAATATTAGTCCAGAAGTTTCTGCCACGGATACCTCGGGAATTCCAAGTACATATATTCATATAAAACTAGTTTGGCGAGCTGTTTGAACAATTCTATAGTGTTTGGCAACCGAAATAGGGGACCGAGAGAAGGCGTTAAGATCCCAAAGACTATTAAAAGTATGTATGGTACTCATAACAATTTGGTTTAGAATACGAGTTACTTGTAGGGGAATTGCAATCAATTCCGAACACTTGTGAAGAATGAGAGGGTCTGGTAAGGACAATAGGTAGTGAACCTCATGAGCTTTTATGATTGCTCCATAACAAACATAACAAAGATCAAGTAAACCCCACTTGGAGGGGAATTGTAATTGTGACCAAACGTTAAGATACACAGCACTCCAAATCACCGTACAAGTTAGCTAGTAGCAAACTGTAATTGAGTTAGGCAAATGCCTAAGAAAAGGCAATAGATAAATGAGATAGTGTTGAACAAGAACACCAGCCGGGAGCAAGCAAATAGTTAAGCCTTTAACCGTAATGATAGAGGAATAACATAAATAATAATGAGCATGATATTGACTAAACCAAACAAAGGGATGAGGTGGTGGAGACCACACCAACTGCACAAAGACAGAAAGAGAGGATTCCACAGATGGAACCAAAATAATGTACACAAAACTGCCGTGAACAGCTCGAAAATCCCATACAAATAGCCCACCCCAAACGTCTGGCAAAGAGTAAAGCAGTAGGCGAAACTCAATTGAGTTATGAGAGTAACTAAGTCTGGTTTAATAATACAATTGGACAAGTGAGTATAGGAACATTCATACAAGTGTTATGCCTAATAAGGCTTATAATCAAATTGATAATGGGAAAGAAAGGCTTGTGAGCCATCGAATGCAGTAGCAGCATGTTGGTGGAGTGAACAAGAGAAGTCTCCAAACCAAGACATAGAGAGAGTAGGTCTAACGACGCCAAAATGATGCCGAGACTGGAGGAACCCCAAGTATCCACGAAACACAATCCTGCACCAAGGGGGTAAACAACAACAATCATGATGAGAAGGCAGGGCGGTATTACACACCGAAGGCGAGGGTATATAGTTTAATTTAAGTTTGTATAATAATATAGGTGTTGGTGAGAAGCTTTTTTAAGGCCGGTAAGGCCAAAAACTGGGCGACGGGTGTGTAGTAAGGGTGGACTGGAGAAGCTGAAGGCGATTGGTAGTCGAGTTTGATAGAAACCAACAAGCCTCCGACAACCACCATGAACTGAAGGAAAACCCTACAAGAACAGCAAAGGAGACAGCAAACACAAAGGCGAGGACAACCGACCAGGAAACAATAAAAGGAGTAAATAAACTAAGTAAAAAACCAAGACATTAGAATGTAAAAGCATAAACTCCAGTAGAGAAGAATAACACCACAAGGTTAAGGCAATGTAGGACCGAAAGCTACAGAAACAAGCAAGTTAAAGTAAACAAACCGAAAACAATGCAGAAAAGAACGGTGGAAAGACGTACCAGTCAAAGAGAAATTGATTGAAAACCAAGGAATAGAAAGGTTTATTATCATAAAACATAGAGTTGTGAACAACCAAAATCGGAAGTGACCAGCGGTCGAAAAGATTACAATTGTAAGATAAGCTACCCAACAGCAGACAATCGAAACTCCTAGAGGATCTGCCACCAAGAGATTGAGTTTGGGTAAGAGCATCCATGAAAGAATTCAAAGTCGTCATTAAGTAAAAAGAAAAACGATGGATAACGAGCAGGTTTTTTGTCAGAAAATGGAACACAGAAGTAAGAAGAGGACGATGAATCACAAACCATTCATGAGAATGATAAATAAAACGGAGAGGCTTGGTAGCAATAGGATGTAGTGAGTGAAAGTAATAGCATAGGTGTTTAATTAGATGGGAAGAGGGAAGACTTACAAAGTTGAGTATGCAGTGCGGCACTGAAGACCTACAAAGGAGACAAAGACAGCGGCAGTGCCCAAAACCAAAGCAGAAACTCAAGCTAAAATCAAATAGAACAAGGCTAACAAACGAAACCACCATGTTTACAAAGGTATTGGAAACAATTAGACAGCGGGGTTTCTGAACCCATAGACAAAAGGCACATCAGACAGGCCACTACTACAATTAAGATCAAATGGAGCGGTCTCTAGTGGCGGTTTTTCAAATGAAGCGGTTTATAGTGTCGGTTTAGGGTAAGGCGGCGGTTTATGTAGCGGTTCAATTTATTGGGGCGGTTGTGGAAGGGGTTTTCTAATTCCTTGTATAACGTGGCGGTTTAAAGGTATCTAAGGTGGCGGTTCTTGGAATGAAAATATTTGGCGCGGGTCCATTTTATTTCCCGGCTCATTTTTCCCCAAAATTTTTAAATGCCGCTAAAATAAAACACTTTACTCTTTTTTTTTTCACAATTAGAAGCAAAGGGTCTCCTAGGGTTTGGAAGAGGGATAGAAGCGATAAGGCTCAGAAGAGGGAGATAAGCCATTAACGGAGGAATTCGAAGGGGGGAGTAGATCAATGATTATCGATCTCAGAAAATTGAAGGTGGGAGAGAGATTAGGAAAGTGATGAGGGTGAGGGGAATATAGAGTTTGAAGGACAATCAATTTCGAAGCTCCAATGGCCTCAAGCTTGAAGGAAGGAAGGAATCAATGACGAGCAATAACGAACCAGCAAAGCTGCTGCTTTCATATTTCTAATGCTCAGATAAGCTTTAAAACAGTGAGCCCACTCATTCGTCTACTACTTATAACCCTTTTCTCTTTCATCTCTTCAACTTCATCTCCTACCTACAAACCCTAGACTCTTCTCTTTTAAACCCATATTTCAATTTTTTCCCTTCCCCTCTGAATTTTCTCAGATAGGTCGATTGTATGCGATTGAGCGGGGGTTAAAGATGATACCTCCGAGCCAGGGTACGAAGATTACCGATTCCCTGTTTTTTCTCGCTCATGAATCCGCTTGACAAGGTTTGATCCTTACTTTCCAGTATAATCTTTTCTCTTTAATGAATTTTTCATTGCATGACTTGGAAAATTGTAATATTAGGAATGCAAATTTGGTGTGTTATAGGAATGCTAATCTTCAAACACTAGGGAATTAGAGTATACGTCACAATAAAATGGAGATTTCTTTACCTTGCATGAAGATGAATTCTATCACTAACTTTATGAGTGGAATCCTGTGATATATTTATAAGATGTTGAAAATGATTAATTTATTATTGTTAAGTCTATTGAATTAAAAATCAGTGAGGACGATATAACCAAAGAAATCAATAGTTAAGAGGTGAAAAAAACACTTAAATATTGTATTGTTTAGTTTGATAGGCTAGAAGAGAGAAAAAACAAAAGTAGATTTTAGATTTGTAAGTCCACAAGAGCACTAAATAACATAATCCCCAATCAAACAAATTTATTCCCAAATAAGAAAAAGAACATAACAGAAACTTGTAAATAAGTATTTAAGGGGCAGCTAAGTAGCTGTTGTGAGCCTAATTTGTCATGTTTTACACTTACTTTTATATCGATTTCTGCATACATTGCATGCATTTGGGTTAGAACAATACAGAATCTGTGTAGTTTACACTTATTTGCAATATATGGAGGTCTACACAAGTTTTTGTTATATTTTCCAGAAATCGGACGCACTTTGGAGCTTAAAGGAAACTCATGGAGAAGCTAAGGATGTTGCAGCTGGAGAAAACGCCATTTTTCACCATCCTTCGTTCTGAGTCAAGCTTTGATGTCTTCATGTGAGTTGTAGCCCTCGGAAAGAGCTTTCCAACGCATGGTCATATGCGTCAATCCGACGAACGAGGACTCCGAAAAGTGCGTTTCAAGAACAGAGCAGAAAGCTGAAGCCAAGTGTACTCGATATCGAGTACATCTTACTCGATATCGACCAACTTTGTCGACCAACTTTGTCGAGCAGAGCTGATCAAGGACACTGAGTCAGAGACAACCCGTCTCCCGGAATCCTACTCGATGTCGAGCAGCCTTGGTCGAGATCGAGGAGCCATGTCCGGAGTCGACGAGCTGTGCCAAGCCGAGAAGCCGAGGACGAAGACGCATACCACCTGTACTCGATACAGAGTAGCCGTGGTTGATATCGACCAGACCTCCGAGCCATGTCCGAGCCTTGTCGAGCAGAGTCACCCAGCCAGACCAAGTCGACGAACCCTGGTACTCGATATCGAGTAGCCGTGGTCGAGTAGACATGTCGAGCCGCGTTACTCGGTTTGAGCAGTCCGAGTAGAGCTGGGATTCCTTGGGCACGAAGGATGTCGAGTGGGCCGAGATCTATCATCATCTATCCATGGAAGGGAGATCTATCAACATGAAGAAGACTTACCTAGTTTATATTTATCTTTTCCTTTTAGATTCAATTCCTTTATTGCTTTTATTTATCTTTTAAGCCTTTAGATATAGAGATAGATAATTCTATCCTTGGATAGCGAGGATTAGAAGCCTATAAATAAAGCCCTAGGGGCTGGTTTTGATTCATTCAATTCACAAGCTAGAGAAGTAGTTCCACAGAGACAGTTTAGGAGTTCAAAAGTTTTTAGGGTTTTGGCATTCATCGAAAGTTGGATTGCCGGGATTGTAAAGGCTTTGAATTTAAGTTTAATGCAATTTAGTTCTTTTCATACATCAATGTCTGCGATTGCGATGATGCGTGAGTAGTCCACCCACTTTTGGGGCTGGGGTGAGCCCGACGGTGGCTATGTGAGGTGATGCGGTAAAGGTCAGATCTTTTTGTGTAATTTGTCTTCTATCCCTATGAGCATGATTCTTTTGCGAGAGTTGAAGGTGATCCTTGTTTGTATTATTGAAGCGAAAGTGATCTTAATGCAACTTGGATTAATTATGTGAAAAGGGTTAGTAACAATTAGGGTTTATGCGAAAGCCTCTATATGCCTATTTGTTAATAACGAAAGTTATTTTGATGGAAAGTGTGATCTTTTATGCCTTTATGTATTACTTTGCATGGTTATCGTTGTGGTGTTGATACCCTGGCTTTGGAAGTCTTTTAGCATATTGAGTTTATTTCTGTCAAATTTCTGAGTTTTGGGTTCGAATTTGCGATTTAAGTTTTCTGTCTTTCTAGGTCAATACAGACCAGGAACTGGTCGATACAGACTAGCATGTACTCGATATCGAGTAGAACTTGTCTAGGTCGAGTAGTCTGTTCCGTTTTCTGTTTTCTGTTGTCGACTTGCTGTAGTCGATATCGAGTACCTGTGGTCGATATCGAGTTAGCCTGTTGCTTTGCTTTTATTTGTTCCTTTGCTTTATTTTCTGCTTTGCTTTGTCTTTCTTTCTTCGTTCCTTGTTTCTGTCTTTTCTGCTGCTTCTGTGAGAATTTACAGCTACCTAAGAACTGCTGACGTGCTTCCTCGTGGATTCGATCCTGACAACCTTCTACTGCAACGGGAGGAAGTCTTGTATTTATTTGCTGAGACAGGGAAGTCAGTCTGATCTTTATTTTATATTTATTTCATACTTGACCATCCTCCTGCAACAACAGTAGCCTAATGCATGCTAATATTAATTCGTATTCCAGATGTGCATATATACTTCATAAAGATAAGGCATTTGAACAATATAATGCTTTTGCGGCAAAGAGATTAGACGAGGTAATAAAACTGATGTCATTTGGCTTCAAAGTAGTTACTTTCATCTTAATGGTCTTCCGCAACATTGATAGCTTATCTTAGTATCTGCCTGTTCTTATTTTATCTTTTTCTTATTGTCTTTGGGGTTTCTCAAACATGCTCATGAATGAATAACAAACTTAAGCTCATGGTAACTTTTTGCTTTTATGACAGGCCAAAGGTCTGGTGGCTTAGTTATAACTTGTGTACATGTTTCAAATGTGAAATAACAATGTATATATTTTTGTTTGCCTGAATTTTCTAGGAGTTATTGTTTCTAGCAAAAAATTTTTAAGGGTCTGTTAGTAGAGAAACATGAAAAGATCTATGTGAATTAATATTCTATTATTTCCTAGATACATTTTGTATAATTCTCTTCTTCTTTTTAGACTAATTCCTTAGTCCAAGCAACACAAACAATCCATGATTATAGAGCTTACTAGGATATATTTTTCTTTATAGGTTAACTTTTTGCCTTATATATCATAATTGTAGGTCCAACCAAGACTAATGCATAATCCTTTGATGTCGAATTCCTTTTTGAGAGGATTTATGGCAAGTAAGTACACTTTTTTTTTCTTGTAGGTTGGTTTTAAAATTTACTTTTTTTTAAAAAATATTTTGAATGGTTGGTGACTAATAAATTGGAGTGGATTATTGATTGGGTTTGATTGCTAGTGCCTGTTGTTGGTTTCTGATCGTTGTTGATTTTTAATTGTTATGAAAATGCATAAAATAGTCCTTGGGAGGCATCTTATTCAAATTTGTAGCTGTTATTTTGGGTGAAACTCTATTCACCCCTCCTGTTGCACCATGATAATAACATTATCACTTGTAAATCTTTTTCTTGTAGCTCCTGATCCAATTGTAGTAGCTTTGGAAACGTTCTCGTTCACAAGCCTTTTTTTTATTTTCAATTGAAGCATAGTTAGACTTGTCTCTAACTATCATACTTTGGTATTAATAGTTAGACTTGTCTTTAGATCATTGCTTATGGTCTCTTGCTAGTGGAAAACCCCTTATTGACCAAGGTCACCAACAACGCAGCACTACTGCAAGGATGGTGCTTTCCAATGATCTCTTTGTAGGAAAAAAAACATATTATTATATCTTGTTGTCATTCTATGTGTAGTCAGCTGGTTTGGTGAAGCGTCCTTTCATGAATAAAGGGTCCAGGGCTCACCAGTTATCACTCTGTGTAGTTGGCTAGCTTGGTGAAGAAATTTAGTAGATAAAACTTTAGTCAAGGTTCTGAATGTGTCATAGTTGAGGTTGCCTTTGAATTGTATTTGCTTTATATGGACTCTTTGCTTAAATTTCGACTAGTTTAGTTTTTAGAAATACTTTAGTTTAGTTTTTAAAATATTGGTTGTCTTTTTTGTTTGTCAACATGATCATATTTTCACTTAACTACAACTGCAAGGTTCTATGCAATTGTGTCTATCTTGAGCCTTGGAATTGTCTATGAGACATATGCACCTCATGCACCAACTTTTTGGAAGAGGTGACATGTTTTCTGAATTAGATAGTTTGCTCCCAATCATCATTTGTGTATATGCGTATTCTTATTTCTGTTCGGTCTCATAGCTTCTGAGTTAGATAACTTGCTCCCATTATATAACATTCTTATCCTTAACTTCTCAATCATCATTAGTTTATATGTTTCTTCTTAATTCGTTGGCATTGCCTATTGCTTTGTTGTTTCTTTCACGGGCTTGAAGGAATCTGCTTATGAATAAATGAGCTAATGCTGGTTGTATTGTTTTTCTCTTGCAAAAATATTATATGCAGCTAATTCCATTTCTCGCTTGTTACAGCTCAAAAGGGCCTATGTAATTCAAAAGTTGAGAAAATCCGGTTACTCAAAACAAAAGTTCTATGTCGTGGCCTTCAATTCATATAAAGAGGTGCATGTGATTTGTCTTATATTTTCTTCCTTTCCATGTGTTTCTGAGAAGTTATTGAGAAAATGTTCTGAGGCTGATGCCCATGTGTTTTTTATGTTTAAAATTTTGTCTATGGTGTCTTTGTTCATGTTTCTCTAACAAGGTTATCTTAAAAGTTGGAGTGAATAACCCTTTGTTTTAGGTACTTATTACATTGAACATGCTACAAGATCCTTTAGCAATTCTCAATTAATCTAGACTTAGCATCTCTTTAAGTAAACAATATATACTTGGGTTAACTTGCACTTTTGATATAAAAGTTTAACAGCTATCATTTTATTAGTTTATCCTGAGTTGCTAATCTTTAATACTCTTTCAATGGTTATAAACTATACACTAATAATTATTATCCTTCTGCATTCATTATATGATTTACATCTAATAATTCTTTGCTTCGAGATTTGGTAATCTAATTGAATAGTTTATCTTGAGTCACTCTTGAATTTTTTTATATCTATGATCCTTCAATTACATGTTCTGAGCATTAGAATAGCATACATCAATCATATTATTTTTTGAGTATTCTCTTATAACAATTACATGCATGGTGTGAGCATTAGAATAGACGACTTTGAACTTCTCGAAGAAGGTAGAAGAAGATAGAACATGGAAAAGGGAACACAAGGCTTTTAAGGCAATACATTTTTCATTCATTCATGGCAAACACAAGGGTTACAGTTTGTATTTTGTATCTTCTAAATTGTAATTTGAAGACTCCATCCACTGTTAATTTGGAATTTGTTAGATGGATCTCTTCATGGTTTAGTGATTAAAAACTCAGCTTTTAAGGCTATATTACTATTTGTTAATTTATCTTTGATTTTATCTCTAATCATATCTTTTTTGACAGGATACTTTTGGTGTCTTTGTTTCTTTTGACCTTGTGTTGTTAATGTGGTATATGGTGCTGTAATTAGAAGTTATAGCGAAAGAAGAGATGACTAGTTTTGTAGGGCTTTGGTTTTGCCTATGCGTTTCAATGTATCTATGACAGATTGAGATGTACTGTGTTTGACTCTTTTTTATTTATTTATAATTTGTGCAAGTATAAATTGGTGATAATTGTAGCCACCCAACAACATTGTTTAGTCATAATGATAATTTATTATTCATGTGTAATTTTATTTTATTTACAACCACATATCTGCATGTAATAATTATAATTTATATAAATATATAAAAGAAAATATGAATATTTAAGCTTTGTAAACCGCCACAATAGATGAGGAATTCTATTGCCTGATGTAAAAAAAACCGCAACCCTAGAGTTAAATATGCGTCACCCAAGGGCATACTCAAAACCGTTAGATGAAGTCCTATATGTAGCGGTTTTTTATGATATTGTAGCGGGTTTGTTTTTCATTGAGAAACCGCTACATTAGCTATAGAAAACCGCCACATTAGAGCAAAGGCAGCGGCAGTAGATGTAGCGACTATAAAACCGCCACATTAGCCTTTAGGTAGCGGTGTTTTGATTTCTTGTTGCACTTTTTAGCCGCTACAATAGGCCTTTAATGTAGTAGTGGGCATAACCTTATGCACCCAACAAGGTGAAAGAATTCCATCAGCCCGAGTGGCCGATGGAAAATTAGGAGATGTAGAAGATGGGTTGTAATCCCAATTGTATCCTTTAGGATAGATTATATAGGTACGGATCTAGTAGGCCAAAATAAAGCGATTGTAGCTAAAAATCGTGACTGTACAGCCAAACAGGGTAGATGATACTTGATTTGAGGAGTTCCTAATGTATAGGTAGATGGGACGGCAAACGCCTAACCTTACAGAACCGCCAGCAATAAACATCCCAACACTGAGCTGCCACCTGAACCGCCATCGCCAAGCCCAAACACGACAACGGATTGAGGGCCAAACGCCGCCAAAACCACCGTCTAATTAATAACATATCTTCATTCTATTTGATTTGATTTGTAGAAGGTTTTTGATTTTTTTCAAACTTTTCAGATTTACTGGAGCGACTAACTCTTTTGATTCTTCCACTCTTGGTTGGAGAAGAAGGCTTGGGCTGAGTGAAGGCGGTGGTCGGAGGACCGACATACGACGTTTGGGCCGAAGTGCTGGTGGCAGCATGTAGGGCACCAGGGTTTTGTTATAGAGTGTTTTCTATTTATTCATTTTGTATTGTTGCTAGTGTGGCTTTCTATAGGTTATTGATTTTGTTGATTTTTTTTTGTCATGTTGCCTCTTATTTCATTGCCACTGGTTTATGTTTTTTGAATCACCAATTAAGTGTGAGAATAAGTTGAACGAAGAAGAAGAGAAGTGGTTTGTATAGTTTCTTGTTTGAAGATTTATATATATTTACTAGTTTAGAATTGTTGTCGGCTCCAGGAAATAAGGGTGGATTCAGTAGGGGCAATTGAGGGATGTCATGATTGGATAGGGTACGATAGATATGAAGATTATGGCAAGGCAGTTTGGTTTAATGGTAAGGGAGGTATCTTTATAAAACTAGATGTCTCGAAATATAAAAAATTGAAAAGTTGTGAGATCATAGAGACTCCATGATTTTTGCCCAAAAAGATATTTAAGAAGAGGTGCTTTCTAGTACAAGCAGAGAAATATTTTGTAGAGCATGGGATTGTCGATGAGTAACAAAGATAACCAAATACCAAGATGCGTGTAGTAGTCAAAAGGTTTGTTAAATATAATTTGTTGGGGTTGCATCAACACCCTCATTTAGGTTTGGATCATTGGGCCAAGGAAGATGGAGTTATCTTGAGCTTTTTCTAGAAGCTTCTTCAACTTGGTAGATTTCAAGTTTCTTCCATTCTCTAGAAGCCTCCATAAAACACATCAAATTTGGAGAATTCTAGTGTTTTCTTTGAATCCACCAATTTCTCCATTCTTCCATGGATCTATAATCTTCTTACCTCTTCCAAGTTCTTCTCCGAGTTTCCACACTCCAAGAGGTCCCAATGCTTGATGGCTATAAATAGGAGGTTCCTCCCCACATTTCAATCAGTCCACAAACACTAGCTCATCAAAGCCTACACACAAATTAGTTTCCTTTCAATCATCATATTCCACTTTGTTGTAAAGACAGATTCTTGTCTATTACCCCTTATAATCCATACAGGGTTCGTTGTACTTTTTCTTATCTGATAGTGGATTTGTTGGCTTTTGCCTCATGTGGCCTTTTCTCCCGATACTAGGGTTTCCCACGTTAAATTTGTGTGTTCTATCTTGCCTTATTTCTCTCTATTCGTGATTCCGTTCCTTTTACTGCGCGCTCGTGTTCTTATTACCACTAAATCCTAACAAGTGGTATCAGAGCGTTCTAAGATCATTTTTGGAATCACGTTCTCAATGTCGGTGTTACCAAGTTTGATATTTAGAAATTTGATGGAAAGATTAGATTCTCTCTATCTGGCGACTCCAGATGAAGGCCGTTCTTACCCAAAACGGCTTGAAGAAAGCTTTGGATGGGAAATCCAAGAAGCCGTCTACTATGACGGATGAGTAGTAGGACGAGTTGGATGAGAAAGTCTTGTCAACCATCCAACTTTGTTTATATCGCGAAGTTCTGCGCGAGGTAATTCATGAGACCACCGCTGCTTGTTTTTTGTTAATGCTTGAATCGCTTTATATGACACTACTAGAAATTTGTTATTTAACATCGGTTAATAGCCGATGGCTTTCAAAAAAAAAATCGATGTCTATGTGGGGGATGTAAAAAGTCAAAAGTTTTTCACATCGGCCAGAACCCGATGTCTTTGTATGTTATAACATCGTTTATATTTTTAAATCTGATGTCTTTGTTATCCTATAACATCGATTATAAAATATAACCGATGTTATAACATACAAATACATCGGCTATTACCCGATGCTAAAACGTTTTGACTTTTTACATCACCAACATAGACATCGATTTTTTTTATAGACATCGGCTATTACCCGATGTGAAATGATATATTTGCGGGTTTTTTATCGTAGCCTATTCAGGATTTGAACCCGCATTTTTGCATTTGAACGCAATGTTCTACCATTTGAGCTAATAGGCTTTAAATTATATAAAATGTTCTTATATAATACGAGTAGCAAAAAGAGCATGTGAAACTTAAGAAGCAAAGAAACAAGGGAAATAAACTAGTAGCAAAAGAGTATACAATTATTCTATGAAAATCCAGCACAAGTGTTGTGCTATCATTAGCTTCTATATTACACTTGATGAACCCATTTCTTGTTTCCCCTAATAGCTTCTATATTACACTTCAGGAGTAAGACACTCTTTCTTCTTAATACATTAATACCAACCTGCATTATATAGAGGGAGCGTTGGTAAACAAAACAAACATGATTTAGGATGTATAAACAAAAATCATGAACTCATGAATTTAATTTTCGACATATGTGATGGATCAAACAGATATAGAATGATCGGCTAGCAAACCATTTGCTTGGTGAATCCTTCAACGAGTATAAAGCTTTAAGGATCTTTAGATTGTCCATTTGGGGCGTCTCAAATAAGCGTACAAGTGTATGGTATGCTTCTATCTGTTTCTTTTCATCTGCCAAAAAATTTTAAAAAAAATATGTATTTTACTAGTAGTGAAATCTGCATCTGCATTTTACTTAAACTAAAAGCTAAAATATGTATTTTACCTAAAACTAAAATCTAAAATCTAAAACTGAACTTACTAAAATTGAATCTAATATCTAGAATCTAAGAAAGAATTGAAAAAAATGAGTTGCAAATGCATCTAAAGCTATTGAACCTTTGACAAATAAACACGCAAGCAGGACTTATACCAAAAAAAAACATGCAAGCAAAAGATCTAGTAGGCTGATGTACTTGAAGATATAAAAGGTTTACTTAGCCAGACGCTTTTAGGAAATATATGACAGCAGGAACAAGAACAGTTAAGAGAAAAAACAAAAAATCAAGCTCTTACTTGAGATATGTGAGCTTCAAATTGTGGTTTAATCAAGGTAATTAGTGTTGCCTTTTCCTTCATCACTTTAAGCACTGTTGGGAGGACCTAATATTAAAGATTTTGATTTCATTAAATAAGAACACATGCTTAACTTATAATAAGCATATAGCACCTGCCAATCAAATGCACTTAGGGTTCCTCACCCCCAACATAGCAAGTTGTGATATGAAAATGTATAAACTCCAAATAAGTGGGAAGCTCACCAAAAGTATCGAAATGAAAGAAAGATCCAAAGTAACCGAATCAACTTTCTGGGGGAGGTCGGTTAAGGTATCTTAAGTTTGTTCTCTCTATGACAGAGACCCTTTCATCCCGGCAGATTTTATCTGCCACCTATTTTTCAGAACAGACAAAACAAAACTCAAGATCTTAAATGATAAAATCTAGAAGGGAGAAATCGAACAAGGAATCATCTAAATGAAGCACTAGCATGACAGCTTCATAAATTTACAATTTACTATGAAATAACAAATAATTAGTCGGCCATTCAGCTACGAGCTAACAAGCTGGAACTACAACTTAGTCCAAAGCTTCAAAGATAACTAATTGCTTTATAATCATACCTGTATATAACCCACGTCAACACCATAGACAAATGAAGAACCATGTTGAAGCAAACAATCTGTGAACCCTCCGGTGGACAATCCTGAATCAAGAGCAACTTTGCCCTCTACATCAACACTTGATTGCTCAATTGCAGCTTCTAACTTATGCCTTACTCTTAGCAAATTACCATGAAAATGAGAATCATGTCATTGCGAGAAAAGTAAATAACTTAACCATATAAATGATATCACATAAGGTTTTTGGCTCATCATATCTTATCTCCACAACAGCTTTTTCTAAATTCAAAATAAAGGTGTCAAGAAAGAACTAGACAAGCAAAGCAAACTCGCTAGTCAATACTGGATTCTTGCTAGAAGCACACAATTAGGACGGTAACAGGTAGTAGTTAGTACAAATAACGCACCAGGTCAAGGGTATCCAGAAATCTATCTTTGTATTGTTGCTTTTGCTTTTAACTTTAGGATTTCCCTATAGTAGATTTGGGGGTAAACTCCAAAGGGCTACCTCTGGCTCTGGTTTATCTCATGTGTGTGCATGTGTTTTGTTGATATTCCTGATCTCTAACTCTATCAAACTATACAAGTAAATGTGTAAGGTTACCAGTGAAAGATAAAATTTATTAAAAACTCAACAAGGTTGAACAACTACTGAACTAAATAAAGATAACTAAATCCACTGGAATCACAAAAGGAAAAGATCAAAACAACACAAAACCAAAAGAATTACATGCCCATTTCTTTTTATTGGTATCCACATCGACAACTTCGTTATAGATTTTTGAAATCAAAAAATTTGACTATAGTAGCATCAACAAGTGACTCATATTTACCAAACCATCAATTAGAAAATAAACTCAAGAGGTCATAAAACATATTATCCACCTCTTAAGCGCAAGTGAGTTACTAAAGAGGAAAACAAGATTTGTAGATAAACTTGCAAAAATGTATGAACCATCTAGCTAGATTATCCAACTTGTTCTGCTACCATGAATCATCTAGTTATATTTTGTTCCACTACTTCATCTAGTTTATTCTGTATTTAAACAAAAAATACCCCGCAGTTCTTCATCCAATTTTCAACAATACTAAGGGGAAGGGATAAGAGGGCTAAGAAAGTTAATTATTGTGAATGACAACTCAATAACCGAGCCTAACCTTGTTGAGTAAGGATGACTTCTCATGAATACTACTTTCAAGAGCTCCTATCAATGTATTGAGAAGCTGACCAAGTAATCCTAGCACTGGTTGTTGTTTTCTCAAAGATGCACCATAATCACCTTGATCATCAAAAACCTGAAAAATTAAAAGAAAAGGCAACAGAAGAACAGTGGATTAATACCTCCTCTTAAAAGAAGAAATGTGGCCACATGAAGGTAAGCATTGCTAAACAACTAGTAAAACAAGGCAAATACTAACAACAAACCTGTAATCTTAACGATTTCTTCGTGAACAAATAATAGAGGTATGAGCTTAGGCTAAAGCATAAACCAAATTTGTTAAATTCTGACCCCCATTGATTCTAACCTCCATTGGTCGACTATAACAGCACAATTAGAGGCGGCCTGAAACCTTCAAAAACCGAAGTCGTAAAGCATAAATGAAATGAAATCACCTGCTCAATCTGCCTCTCGACTCCTCTTTTCTGAACTCAGCCATTGTCGAAGGATCTTAAGGACATAGGAACCCTAGCACCCATCCATCTCTCTCAGACCTGTTCTCGCTTCACCTGCCTTGCTCTGCACTTATACCGAACCCTAACACACGAGAACTAGCCAGAATCCTCTCCTTCCCCCGAAAGGAGTCCCAACTAGCCAATCGCCCCAAGGCCGGTCATGGATGGATCTGAGGGTCAAGAAGGAGATGGATGAGTATAGATTTAGAGAAGCGAGCGAGAGAGAAGAAAGCTTCAGATCTGAAAGAGCGATATTGAGAGAGATGAGAGTGGAGAGCTATGTTCAGGAGGAGAAGAGCGGTGTTCAGGAGGATTCAATGGCAGAGCAATATTGAGAGAGATGAGAGTGAAGAACGGTGTTCAAGAGGAGAAGGAAACTGGGAGCAAGAGGGAAGGAGAAGTGGCGGTTGTTTAGGGTTCCTAGTCGGGAAATCCTATGGCGGGTGTTTAAAAATTTTCATGACAAGATTCCGCCTCTTTTATAAAAAATTTCAAAAGAAATATTTAACGTCCGTCTAATATATAGGATGATGTCTATTTTATTTTTTACATCTCAAATTTATAAACCGACGTTAAAAAAATGTTTAACGTGGCAAGTTTTTCTAACTGATGTTAATCATCTGATGTTAAATAACAGAATTCTAGTAGGGTGACGAAGAGTCTTGCCAACAAGTTGCGTCTGAAGGAGCACCTTTATACTCTTCGTATGCTTGAAGGTACCCCAATTCAAACTCATCTCAGTGAGTTCTCTTCTATCCTTGTTGATCTTGAGAATTTAGATGTTAAGATTGATGACGAGGATAAAGCTATTTTATTGATTGTCTCTCTGCCCTCTTCTTACAAGCACTTTAAGGAAATCATGCTTTATGAGAATAATGCTGATAGTTTGTGCTTGGAAAATGTTAAGGATAATCTTCTTGCTAAAGAAAGTATGATGTTGATAACTGGTTTGATAAATTTGGAGAAGGTTTATTTGTCAGGGGCCATAGCATGCACTGAAAATGGCACTAGCATAAATTCTTCTAAGTCTAAATGCAACAAGACATGTAATTACTGCAAGAAATCAGACCACTTTATTTCTGAATGTTATAAACTAAAGAATAAGGAAAAGTCTAAAGGGAAACAATATGATGATAAATCCGCCGAAGCTGGTATTGTTGATGCTTTCTCTGATGGTGATGTTTTCTTGGTTTCTAACACTGGTGATATTAGTAGTCATGAGTGGATTCTTGATTCTGGATGCATTTTCCATGTATGTGCACAAAGAGACTGGTTCTCTTCTTATGAGGCTATTGATGGTGGTTCTATCTTGCATGGAAATAACACTCCTTGCAAGGTTATCGGGAAAGGTACTATCAAGCTTAAAACTCATGATGGTACTATTTGATCATTGACGGGTGTTAGACACATCCCAATGATGAGAGAAAGCTTGATTTCATTAGGCACCCTTGAATCTCATGGGTGCAAGTACTCAAGTGAAGGCGGAGTGTTGAAAGTTTCCCGTGGCTCTATGGTTTTGTTGAAAGCTAACTGTATTGGTAAATACTATGTGTTGGAAGGTGTTATTGTTGCAGGTTCAGCTTTTGTTGCCTCATCTTCTACCTCTCGTCATGATGATACTCAAAGGTGGCATGCACATTCTAGCCACATTCGTGAGAAGGGCATGCATCTTCTCTTACAGAAAGGTTCCTTGGATAATCATACTTGTTGCAAGATCAACTTATGTGGGCATTGTGTCTTTGGCAAACAAAAGGAGGCCAACTTCTCCAAAGTTCGTCATTCACCTAAAAGTGTTTTGGATTATGCTCACTCTAATTTACGGGGTCCTTGTCGTGTAACTGCTAATTTCGGCCCAATTTCCGACTCCAAACGTTGTTTGGACTTGGTTTGTGTTTCTGAGTAGCAAGTGCCCTTCAGAGCTTTATGCGACATGAGCTTATTAGGATATTGATGTAAGACAGAGTTTGTTGGGGTTGCATCAACACCCTCATTTAAGCTTGGATCATTGGGCCAAGGAAGATGGAGTTATCTTGAGCTTCTTCTAGAAGCTTTTTCGACTTGGTATATTTCAAGTTTCTTCTATTCTCTAGAAGCCTCCACAAACCTCATCAAATTTGGAGAATTCTAGTGTTTTATTTGAATCCACCAATTTCTCCATTCTTCCATGGATCTATAAGCTTCTTACCTCTTCCAAGTTCTTCTTCAAGCTTCCACAGTCCAAGAGGTCCCAATGCTTGATGGCTATAAATAGGAGGCTCCTCCCCACATTTCAATCAGTCCACAAACACTTGCCCATCAAAGCCTACACACAAATTATTTTTCTTTCAAGCATCATATTCCACTTTGTTGTAAAGAGAGAGTCTTTCCTATTACCCATTGTAATCCATACAAGGTTCGATGTACTCTTTCTTATTTGATAGTGGATTTGTTGGTTTTTGCTGCATGTGGGTTTTCCTCCCGATACTAGGGTTTCCCACGTTAAATTTGTGTGTTATATCTTGCCTTATTTCTCTATATTTGTGATTCCGTTCTTTTCATTGCACGCTCGTGTTCTTGTTACCACTAAACCCTAACATAATTAAGACCTATTAGGGGTTTTACCTTTAAGGATAGATGATGGAGTATGATTGATTAGGAAACAAGCCTTGAATTGAGAGTACATTTCCCCCAAAACTTAATTTGTTAGTTTGTTTGAAACATTAAAGTTTGAATTGTACATTTAGAATGTGGCAACTGAAAATATTTATGTACGCTCGACCTAACCATTTTTTGAGGTGTAGTGACACAAGATGAATCGAAGAAAATTCCATGTTCGGCAAAATAAGAATGCAAGGCAAGAAATTCGAATCCATTATTAGTACAACTTAATGGTTTTATTGAATTGGGTGATAATCAGGGTGCAAAATTGTATAAAGAGGAGCCGAGAGACCTTTGTTTTATTAACCATTAGATATACCCAAGTTGCACTAGAGAAATCATCAACAATAGTGAGAAAATAAGATGCACTAAAAGAAGACGGAATAAAGATAAGAACCCTAAATATTACAATGAATTAAATCAAAAGAAGCAACAACTTTTAAAATTCAACATTTGATGAGGTAGTCACAGAGAGAGAGAGAACTAATGAACTATAATGTTATCTTTTCATTAACAAAGGAAGCAGTCCAAGACGGAAGGAAATAGATAAAGGTAATCCACCGATAATTAAAGGAACATGAAATTGTAGCAAAAAGTTTCAATAAGATTATGCTAAACATCACAAAGGAGTAATTGAGATTTGAGAATATCTTTCTCCTCTGATCAATCATCATTCACTTTTTTTCAAACATTTGAAATTGTAATTTATGCCACTTGAGCTCTGATACTCCAAACCAATTAATCTACACTAAGACTATCCACAATGGTTTTGTCTCTAATGTATACATTTACACAAGATGTGTAAAAATGCACCTTATTTTTTGGTATTTTGCTCCAATGGTCAAATGTGTATTTTTTACACACCATTCAAATACAATTAATTTAACACAAACAAAAACAGAAATCATAAAAAATACACCAATATAATTGTTGTAAACTTCTTACAAACTAAAAGTATAAAAGAGAATATAGAAGAGAGACAGGGAGAAAAGAGGAGAAACTAGTGTATATTAGGGTAAACAAAGAGTCGTATTTATAGGGACTACAACTCTTGGGCCCCAAGCACAACTAGGGTTTCCCATGTATATCCACACATATAATAATATTATAACACTCTCCATTGGATACACATCACTAATATTACAAAACTATCATATTAAAAACCTCGCCTAGAAAACCTAGTGGGACTAAAACTAGGACCAGGGAAAAATACAAATGACATACGATACGCTTTGATGATACTGCCTCGTTAAAAACCTTGTCAAGAAAACTCAGTGGGACAAAACCTGATCGAAGGGAAAAAGAGTGCAGTGCATGTATACTCCCCCTGAATTCAACATCCTAAGTCTTCTCATTCTTCTTAATGTCGCCGTCTTCATGAGCTTGTGGTCAAATGTCAACATTGTCTTTGATGTGTATAACTAGAATGATATTAAGAACGCTCATATCGTAGAAAAGAGAAAATCAAAGAGCAAACCTTCGTGCTGATAACGTGTTATAAACTTCTTCCAAACTAAAAGTATAAAAGAAAATATAGAAGAGAGACGGGGAGAAAAGAGGAGAAATTGGTGTATATTAGGGTAAACAATGAGCCTTATTTATAGGGACTACAAGTCTTGGGCCCCAAGCACAACTAGGGTTTCTCATGTATATCCACACATATAATATTATTATAACATCAATAAAATTGTCTTGTTTTTCGAAAAAGTTTTTGCAAATAGGGGAGTTGTTGTGCTCAAATTTGCACATTATATATTCAAATGTGCACATTTGCACACCCCAAAAGTAACCAATTGAGCCAAAAAATGTCTAAAAAATACACATTTAGACATTTACACACAACTAGTGGAGTTAGTCTAACTTTCATTACTCCAACTCGGATCTCATGAATTTCTTAAAGGAAAGGTATAGATCTTAGGAACTCGCTTCGCATGACCCCCAAATTCCCCCATCTAGTTGTTCTCGTAATTGGAAGTAGGCATGGTCATGGGTCACGGTTTATCGTGACCATCGGGTTCGGGTTGCTAGTTGACCAGGTTGGGCGGGTAAGCGAGTTCGGGTTATGGTCAGTAAGACCCTTCGGGTTTGTCTCAAGAATTGGTCATACTTGTGGCACCACGACCTGTTTTTCTCAAGAATTAGGACACCAAAAACGTACGTCTTTCTTTCATCGTAACTAGCTAGGCCTGTAAATCGGGTCATTAGGGCCGGGTCCGGGTCATTCAGGTCTCGGTAGATTGGATTTCAGATTAATCAGGTGATGAGTTGTTCCAGGTCGAGCCAAACCGGGTTTGTCCCGATTTTGGATGGACCCCATGCGTAAAAAAACTCAAACTTTTTAAAATTCTTTTAAGAATATTCAATATTATCAAAACTAAATTATAATATCAATATGTAAAATAAAATAAAATAATAATATTATA
The DNA here is from genome assembly GCA_037127255.1 of Persicaria tinctoria. Classification (NCBI taxonomy): domain Eukaryota; kingdom Viridiplantae; phylum Streptophyta; class Magnoliopsida; order Caryophyllales; family Polygonaceae; genus Persicaria; species Persicaria tinctoria. Next base: position 24,164,743 of record JBANSL010000004.1, read on the forward strand.
ATTAAATTTATAAATATTATTATAACAATATTATATAGAAAATATTTTAAGCATAAAAATATCATATTTATACAAATAAGTGCTCTAAACATACTATAATTATAAAATATATATGTTATTTAATTTACGAGTGACATTAACGAAAACAATTGCATGACGAGTCTATGTGGGTTTTATGTGGTGCATCTATGGTGTCTACATGGTTTCTAATCGTTTTTGGGTTTGGGCTTTGAAACGGACCTGTTTGATGGGTTTGGATTTTGAAATGGACCTATTCTTATATGGGCTTATAAAACTACCGTGGGGTTTTTGATAAAAAGGAAGGTAATTTTTAGGCCAAATTGCAGAAAACCACCCTTTAAATATGCTGTTTTGCGTGAAACCACCCCTTAAAACAAAAATTGCAGAAAACCACCCTTTAAAACTGTTTTCCTTGCAAAGTCACACCCATCACCCAATTTTTGTTAATAAAATGTTAAAGTGCATGAAAATCAATTATATCTCTTATTTTTATTATTATTTTACTTTACCCAATCGGTATTAATTAATTTTTACCTTTTAACATGTTTTGCAAAAGTAATTTTTTTAATAAAATATCATTTTTAAATATAATTTCACACTTATTAGTAAAACCACTCTATAAAAAAATAAATATGATTGATGTTTTATATATTTTAAAAAGTATATATTACTAAAGGGTTACTCAAAGAAAATACATTATTCTCTTCAAGTAGCTCTAGTATTACACATTTTTTAATATTCTAAAAAATATGTTCACTATTCCACATACATTTTTAGAATAATAAAAACTATATGAAACATTATTTTTTTTAAAAATTATTTTCTTCGAGTAGCTCTAGTATTACACATTTTTTTATATGTATAAAAGATAAATTAAACATCAATTTTTTATAGAGTTTTTTTGTAAGTATGAAATTATTTAAAAAAAAACATTTTTTTATATATTTATAGTGTTTTTTGCTTTTGAAAAATATGTCAAAAAGTTAAATATCAACTAATATCAATTAAAATGAGTAAAATAATAATAATAAGGGGTATAATTAAATTTCCACACACTTTAACATTTAATTAACAAAAATTGGGTGATGGGTGTGACTTTGCAAGGAAAACAGTTTTAAAGGGTGGTTTTCTGCAATTTTCGTTTTAAGGGGTGGTTTCATGCAAAACAGCCTATTTAAAGGGTGGTTTTCTGCAATTTGGCCTAATTTTTAAGTTTATGGGTTAAACTTTAGCAAAATTTAATTATTAAATCTAAAAAAAAAAAAAAAATGAATGGGGGATATTTAAAATGGAATTTTGCTAGTATCTATTGAATTTATTAAATCTAAAAACTTGAGAGGAGAAGTGAGAAACCCAAGTGAATGAGGGTGGACCACCCATGTAGGGGAAAAGGAAAGACAATTTTGAAAGATTCAAAACGACAAATGGGATACATCTTTCACACATTCCTCCTTGGAAATTAATGTGGCCTTACCCTACACACTGCATGCCTCGAGCCCTATGCTTACATATACATCTAAGCCCTAATTCCAAACACTTTCAAAATTTAATACTAAAATTAAATTAAAAAAAAAACAAGGAGGATCATACGTTATGTCCCCTATATATATGACTCCTGACATAAGGCCACAATAATTAATAAAAATAATAGCAACAAAAATAGGGCACCGTGCAAAATAATTGACTGATCCAATTCAAAGAAGATGAAGAGGAAGAAGAAGAAGAAGAAGAAAGGGAAAAGGGAGGGCTATATGGGGCTATATAAGGGGGAGGGCAGGCCACTACTACTACTACTACTGGATCACGTTCCCTGCGCGCTTAATATATTGTTGTTGTTCACTTTGTTTGTTTGTTGGAGACGGGAGTGTGAAATTGAATAGGATCATGAGAATTTGATGAGAAAGACAGATTGCAATTAATTCGTATATGAGACAGAAAGGAGTGTGCAGTGCAGTGCAGTGCAGTTAGGTCTGGTTGAGAGATTGACTCGTCTGCCAAATTTCAGATGAGATCAGATCGAGGTGCTTCCTTCTGCCGACCGTCTTCATCGGGTCATCAGTTTCTAATGGCTTCTTATTATATCCATCCTTTTCTGAGATCCATCCAGTGTGGACTTTGTGCAATTATTGGGAGATGATGGCCCCCGGCCCCTTGTTTGGTTTTTATCGTGACCACGACGCCTCGAATCTTAACAACACTCCATCCCTTCACACACCATTACAAACACATATGCCAAATTCCCCTATTCCTTTCTTGTTTTTTTTTTTTAAATTGGCTCAGCTCGGGTCCACTTCCATCATATCTTTACCTTCTTTCAACGCTCTTTTTTTTTTTAATTTAAAAAAAATAGTTTAATTTAATAATACTAGTAATGATCATGCAGGAACACTGTTTGGATCAAGTTTGACACAGAAGAACCGAATTCTGGTTATAATCAAGACCTAGTTAATTAATTAGTGGTGGTAAGCATGCAGGAGGAGGAATTAGAGATTGCATGCCTAGGTAGCTAATTAAGCTAGCTACTGCGCCCATAAATATATTAGTTAGGTAACAAACATCCATCCATCTCCGCCAGTTCGATTCCTGCAAGGAGGTACTTATGGTTGAGCTTTTAACGACACCCAAAGCGTATGTATAATGTATAGTGTAATTATTGGGCTGCACTATACTCTGCAGCATATATATATATATACATATATGGGTAATTCATTGAAATGGATCTACAATATATATACTTATAGGGTATCATGTACATGTTTGAACCTACATCTGCAAGTTGGGGATGAAACTAGAGAATCTAAACTAAAGTTTGCAGGTTTTACTAAGAAAATTAGCTAGTGAGGTGAGGTGATCATTATACTAGCACTCTAGTTGTCTCTAATTGCTGCCACCCCCTACAATCAGACCCTATATATTTCATTTAGGTTGATCATTATACTAGCAATCATATTTGGGAATCATATTTGGGAATTATCTGCTCAAAAAGTCATTATATAATTGAATCTTTTTTACCTAAAGTGATCAATCCCAACAATCATGTATACGGATTAGGAATTTATATATAATTAAGCTACTCTCATCAAATTCTTAGGTCTTTTTTTTTTATTGATTATTATGACATTTCATTGATCTACGGTGAGGTGAAGCATCTTTTTTCATCCATGATTTCCTCTATGGTAATTCTTACTACCTCTACTCCTCTAGCCTATATTTCAATAATCTCTCCATTCTTTAATAGAAAGATCTCCCTTTTTTACCCTCCATCCGTTCGTCAAACATGTGATTTTAGCTTTGTGCACAAGTTTAATTTAAGAAAATTAACAAATATACTATTTTACTCTTATTTTATTACACAATGTTTTTATTTTTTAAAAAACTAAATTACCAATTAATTAGTCATTAAAAGGGCATTTTTTTTAAATAATTGCCAAAATATCTATAATAACTTGTTTTTCTAAATAAAATTAGTACTCTAAAATGACATATTTTACCAAACGTATTCTTAATTTGTCTGCCACTGATTTCTTGTTCAAAATTGCAAATATTTTGCCTTTTGATGATAACTCTACCATCCATCCATTAGTTGGTTTACCATGAGTTTTGTAATTTAATTAGTAAGAATTTAAAAATGTTTTAATTTATGTCCTCAAAAGTTAAAATATGACATATATCTTTTAATCTACAAATACAGTTGGAGTAGCTAACTATATATATAGGGGTAAGCATAATTCAGTTGTTCTATCACATCCGATCCATAATTAATTTATAATATATAAAGGCATATATAGCATGCATGTTTGCCTCCTGTTATGTTATACAGTATATGATTAATTTAATCTCGATCTATAGCTAGATTGGTCAAAATTTTTAATAATTGATTCATCACCAAACTCAAATTTAAATTAGTTTGACTGAACGTTGTTTTGTGGATCAAGAATTTGCATGCATAAACCTTAATTTTGGTTATCTATATATACCGCCTCTAGCCTATATATAGGGAATATATACTGATCCATAAATCGACTTGTTTTGATTTGAAAATCAGCTTCTGAAACTGTACTAATGCGTACTGGAAATTTAATTAAATTGACCATCTTACACACTAGCTAGTTATTACAGTAACTTCTAGCAGATCTGAATTTAAAGGCATCCCATTATTTTTCTTGAAATAGTACCATATATGTATATAGCTAGCATGGTCTACAGAAAGCATGGATCTAGCTAGTACATAAAAACAATGTATTGAGAGTTGAGACCACTTTGGATCCCATGGAGTTGGTAAAATAACTTCATATGAAGTTGGTTAAATCATAACCACTTAATTCTAAATAAATGGTTTAGATTTAAATGTATTTAACCATTTTTTTAATTTATTTTTTAGGGTCGAGGTATTTCCATTAGGTAATCCTACCAATTTCACGGAGTTCAACTATACTGGATCCTTACCGATTAAGACCATGAGTAACTATCGGTTTTCAGTACCTTATAGGCCTTATAAGGTAAATCCATAGTTGTAATCCAAATCTTAAGGTAAGAGGTTGGAAATGTTTAACTCTCTCTATCAAGGTAACCTTTTTATTTTTATTTTTTTTAAATGCACAAGTGGTCCACCATATCATATCCATATTTAATTGTTTAGTATATTACAGTAATATCAAATGAATTATAAATACATATTTTTTATTATTATTTTCACATATAAATTATATCATTAATTTTATTTTATTTTTATCCATAATTTGAGTATAACTTTTTCCCTATAAGTACCTCATCTTAACCTATTGTATTTTGCACTTCTTTTGCCAGCTTTTATTTTCATAAACTATGGATCACAAGTATCCAAATACACACATCCCAAATATTCATTTTAACTCAGATCTTGTCAATAATCCTTAATTTCAAATGATGTTACAAATGTTTAACAATCATCCAAGACTCGAATACCCAAACTATGATCCGAATATACATCAATTTGCTAAGGAAAATCATACAAATATATAATCCTTTTTTTTTTCCAAATCAGCAGCAACCTATTGAACATTATCTGGGTGTTCAAGGGAGTGTTAATATATATATATAGTCAGTTAGGCCAACGACCATCGAAGAGCCTAACAATTAGTATCAAGTGCTTGCGATCTTCAGCAATGGCAGAGGGTACACGTTTCAAAGTGACCGAGAAGGTAGATTCGCAGCTTCATCAGCTTCAGCAGCTTTCAATGACAACACACGAGCAATTAATGAAGACAATTTAGAAGCAAGATGAGCAGTGCATGCTCCTCCAAGAACAACAACAGATGGTCATCGATATGAAGAAGTCATCGGAGGAATATCATAATTGAATGGAGCAATCAATTGCCCAGATTGGCGAGTGGATGCGATCCTTGTCTCTGAAAGCAAATCGACAATTCAATGTTGGGGGACCGACATTTGAGCATCAAGAAAAGACTCCACCAATGGTTAATCGCGAAATTCCGGAGGACACGAATGCCTACAGACCACCTTCGATGAGAAATGAGGGATTTCTTTCCGGACAGAGCCGCTTTCCCAAAGTCGATTTTTCTCAATTCGACGGGAAGAAGCCCTGGAGCTGGGTCCGGAAATGTGAAAAATATTTTTCACTCTTTGGGATTCAAGAACATAAGAAAGTTGATTTGGCAGCGATGTATATGCAAGATTGAGTTGAAACATGAATCCAAGGATACCTTATGTAGAAAAGGGGAATTCATTGGAAAGAGATGAGTGAGGCTTTTTGTTGCAGATATGGGGAGAAACAGGGGGTAGATATTGTAGAGGAATTCAATAAATTGAGCCAATCCTCCGATCTTGAAGAATACAAATGAGAAGTTCGAAGAATTGCGAGCAGGTATGCTCTCATACAATCCACATCTTCCTGAGAGTTATTTCGTTACAAGCTACATTAGTGGTTTAAAGCCGGGAGATCAAACCACTAGTGAAACTTGGTAGGACAAGGGATTTAGCTGAAGGCTTGGAGTTGGCTAGATTGCATAATGATGCAGTGCAGGCTTTAGTCAGGATGAACAAGAATCCATGGAAATCAAGAATGGGTGGGAATCAAGAAATTACTCGGGGTAGCTTGAATGGTACCAAGACTGCATGAGACTTCAAAAAGGGTATGTTTTTTCGTTGTGGGGACAAATACTTCGTGGGGCACATGTGTAATATGTCTTCTGTTAAACACTTGTTGGCTCAGAACCAGGAAATGGATAAAGATAACGATGCAGTGGGACACACTCCCCTACTAGAAGACGGGTTGGTTGAGGAACAAGAAGGCTTTGTTAGAGCTCTAACTGGGAACGGAGTTGATACATCCATCGTGGTTAAAGGATATGTAGGTGACAGACTGATCAACGTGCTGTTTGACACTAGGTCAACCCACAGTTTTGCAGATCCTTTGATTGCAAAGGAAGCTGGATTCAAGCTGACCACAACCAATTTGATGATAGTTGAAGGCTTGAATAAAGGGAAGCTGTTTTGCAAGCAAGAATATAAGGGATTCAAATGGGCAATACAGGGAGGTAGTTATTCATTTGATCTAATAGCATTGAAGATAGGGGAATTTAAGCTCTTAATGGGAGTCAATTGGATGAAGAACTACAACCCGGTACAGTTTGATTATAACAAGATCACTATTGCTTTCTCTAAGGAGGGCATGAGCGTGGAATTACATGGTATTATGGATGATGATAAGAAGGCTATGGTAAGGCGTATTACAGGGAATGAATTTCAGAGTTTGGCCAAAAATAGTGAGCTTAAGGTGGTGGCAGAGATTGCTCAGACATTCCATTTGTCTACTCAAGAAGACACGGTTCCAGTTGAAATGCAGAAAGTGTTGAAGCAGTTTGAGGATGTCTTTGCTGAGCCTAAGCACTTACCCCCTGAAAAAGGATGTGAGCATAATATTCCTCTAAACCCTAGCACTCAGTCAATTTGCTCCAAACCATACAGATACCCTCATGGACAGAAAGATGAGATTGAGAAGCAGGTGAAAGGGATGTTGGCATCGGGTCTCATTCGACATAGCCAGAGTCCTTTTGCTTCACCCACCTTGCTTGTTAAAAAGAAAGATGGAACATGGAGATTATGTGTAGACTACAGAAAGTTAAATGATGCAACTGTAAAAGACAAGTTTCCCATTCCAAACATTGAAGAATTACTTGATGAACTCCATGGTGCAGCTGTGTTTTCAAAACTGGACCTTCGTGTTGGTTATCATCAAGTAAGAGTGGTTGATTGTGACATTCATAAGACTGCTTCTCGTACTCATAATGGGCACTATGAGTTCAATGTTATGCCCTTTGGATTGACAAATGCACCGCACCAACTACTTTCCAGTCTCTTATGAATGTGGTGTTTGCTTATTACTTAGGAAATATGTTCTTGTTTTCTTTGATGACATACTAATCTATAACACCTGCTTGTCTGATCATGTGAATCATTTGAGGAAGGTGCTTGAGAGCATGAGAAAACATCAGTTGTATGCCAAACTTTCTAAGTGCAGTTTTGCTGTGTATAGGGTGGAGTATCTGGGTCATGTTATATCAGTTGAGGGTGTAGCTACTGATCAATCCAAGATAGAAGCTATAGTGAAATGGCCATTCCCTTTAACTGAGAAGGAATTGAGGAGTTTATTGGGGCTAGCTGGTTATTACAGGTGCTTCATCAAAGACTTTGGGACCATCTGGAAGCCTTTGAATGATTTACTAAAGAAGGAAGCTTTTCAGTGGACTACAACCAGTAGTGAGGCCTTTCATCGAATTAGAAAGGTAGTCTCTTGTCCTCTAGTGCTAGCTCTTCCAGATTTTTCCCTTCAATTTCAAATTGAAGCAGATGCATGTGAGGAGGGCATTGGAGCAGTACTTGTGCAGCAAGAGAGGCCACTTGCTTTCATCAGTAAGGTTCTCAGTGGTCAACATATTTTGTTGTCTACGAAAAGGAATTACTAGCTATCCTATATGCAATTGAAAAGTGGCATCATTACTTGGATCCTAGACACTTTGTCATTATTACTGATCATCAGAGCTTGAGACACTTGCTAGATCAGCAGGTCACCACTCACCTTCAGAAAAAGGCAATCAGAAAGCTCATTGGCTTATCTTACTCAATACAGTATAGAATGGGCAAATGCAATTCTGTAGCAGATGCTCTATCCAGGAGAGGTGTGTCTATGGATCATACATAATCAAGCTCATGCTTTGCAGTGGTGGAAATCAAACCAACTTGGATGCAAGAAGTCACAGACAGTTATGTGGGTGACTCTGAGATTGAGAAACTAGCTTCAAAGGCAGCTATTGACCCTTCCTCTCATTTCAAATGGCATGGAGAGATGCTAAAATACAAGAATAGATTGGTGGTTGGACATAAGGTGGAATTGAAAACTAGAATTGCCACTGCATTCCATTCAGAAGCCACTGGAGGGCATTCAGGAGTCCGTGCTACCTATCATCGGGTAAAGACACTGTTCTATTAGCCCCATTTGAAACAGTTCATTGAGAATTTTGTCAAGGAATGTGACATTTGTCGGCGTCACAAGTATGAGACTGTCGCTTACCCGGGTCTTCTCTAACCTCTTCCAATCCCAAAGACTCCTTGGCATTCAATTGGAATGGATTTTGTGGAGGGATTACCCAAATAAGGGGGATTTTATGTTATTTTAGTGGTGGTAGACAGACTCACCAAATACAATCACTTTCTCTTATTAAGTCACTCGTTCTTTGCAAGACAGGTAGCTCAATTGTTCATGGATCATGTTTATAAACTCCATGGGCTTCCTAGTGACATCATATCTGATAGGGATAAAGTTTTCACGAGCCACCTGTGGAGGGAACTATTTGCAAAATTGGGCACTTCACTTAAACTGTAGACTGCTTACCATCCACAGACAAATGGGCGGACTATTTCGGGTAAACCAATGCCTTGAAGCTTACCTGAGATGTATGACTTCGGCAATGCCAAAGCAATGGGCAAAGGGGATTACGTTGGTAGAGTGATGGTACAATTCTTCGTATCATATAGCCTTGAAAATGTCACCATTGCAAGCCCTGTATGGGTACCAACCACCACAATTGGGCCTTAGTGCAAGCAGTATGACTACAGCTTCAATAGAAGATTGGTTTCAAGAAAGGGAAAACGCATTGGGGATATTGAAATCAGGCCTAATTGCCGCTCAAGAGAGGATGAAGTTCTTTGCTGATGCTAGGAGGTCTGAAAAGACTTTGTAGGTCAGAGATATGGTCTATCTTAAGCTGCAGCCTTATAGGCAAACCTCCATATCTCTTAGAAAATGTTTGAAGCTAAGTGCAAAATATTAAGGCCCTTTTGAGATAATCAGCAATGTGGGAGAAGCTTCCTACAAACTCACATTACCAACTTCTTCAAGGTTGCATCCAGTCTTTCATATTTCTCAATTGAAGAAGAGAATCGGCTCATCCATCACAGCTCAGCTAGAGTTACCCACTATAGATGATTCAGGGTTTTTTTTGGTGGCACCAAAGACGGTTTTGGACACTAGGGTCCAGCATCTAGCAAGTGGTGATCCAGTGGTAGCTAGAATGGCTGGTGAAGTGGGTCAACCTACCTACTGAAGAAGCTACATGGGAACCGGCATGCCACATCTTACACCAGTTTCATGAATTTTCATTGAATTTGACCTTGGGGCAAGGTCTTTGTAAGAGAGGGAGTGATGTTAGGACATATATAAGATGTTCCTTTGTACAAAATTGGCATTTATTCATATTCAATCAAATGGAACTCTCTCTCTCTCTCTCTCTCTTTATTCGGTTAAGTGAACTACCATCCAAGAGCCTAACAGGTTGCTCAAGCTCTAATACTATTTTCTTTGCCTCATTGTTGTGAGGTCAAGGGTTCAAATCCCACTATTAGCAAATTGTGTTAGGGTGGGTACTCATAGAGCTGGTAAAATCTGACCCGACTTGAGAAAATCGACTGACCCTCGAACCCAGAACCGACTGAACCCGAAAATCTAGAGTGATTCGAAACCCGAACCCGAGACCGAACCCGATCAGACCTGACCCGACTTAAAATAAACCCGAACACAGACAAACCTGACCCGATACCAATCCGACATGACTCTCAGCCCGACCTAAACACGACTATCATCAATTATGAGTAGACAATTACAAACACACAATGCCTCAAATTTACAATACAAAAAAATAATAATTCATTTCCCTCCTTTAATAAATAACAATAGATAGGTGTTAACCATTATTGTATGTTTGCATAATTTATAGAGTGTATAATACTATACACCAAATTATAATGGTAAATCATTTAGACATGAAAAATAATACTATGTTAATAAGTGTATAATATGTGTATATAAGTGAATAAGTTAAAAAGTGTATAATCTTAGTATATTATACTTCAAAGTATAAACTAATAAATATTCAATCAAATAATTTAAAATGAATACAAATGTGAAATTATAACTTCATTTAGAAAGAATAAGGGTTATATTATTAATTATATACTTTTATCAGTTTTATTTATAATTTTATATAACTTTGTATGTAAAAAAAAATGGAATGGGGAGCCTTGTTGTTATGGACTTCTATGATCCATAGAATTAAAAACAAATGGAACAGGTATAGACCTATTAAAACATAACCCGACCCGATCGTCCGAATTTTTTTGGGTCAAGACTCGAAAATTTTGACCCAGGAATTTTTTTCGACCCAAACCTATATATAAAATCGAAAATTTTTCGGGTAATCTGGGTTTCGACCCGGTGACCCGATTGACTCGGTAATTTTGACCCGAATTACTTGATTGACCCGGTGGCCCGATTGACCTAGTTGATTTATAATTAAATATAATTAATTTTTTTTATATATAATTAAAATTTATCGCAAAATTATCAAATCATGATTTTTTTTAATTAAAAAAAAAATTTGACAAACCCGAAATCGACTTGAAATTCGGTCAAACCCGGTTTCTAGTCAACCCGGAAATACCCGGAACCCGCCGGGACCCGTTTTGCCCGAGACCCGAAGAAATCCGACCCGAACCCGACCCGAATGACCCGTTTGACAATTCTAGATAGGTCAGATTCTTTTTAGTTCTTGATTCCAATCCAATACTCTAGCCAATATATATCTTCTCTTCTTCTTTAAAAACTAGATTAGTTTCCGTCCTGTTGTGCCGCTGCTATATATATAATAATTTTATACATATGTAAAACATTTATATAAGTTAAAATATAATATGATTCTTATCACTTTATCTAAATTCATTTTAAAATTTAAATAAATTTCATATTAACACCCGTTTAACAAATGATTTTCCTTTATCTAAATTCCTTTTAAAATATAATAGTTGCATTAATTCAATAATATACTATAAATTTCAAAATATATTATCTTTCACAACTAAACTAAAATAAACTAATTATTTTTATTCATAAATGTAATAAAGCAATTTATTACCTGACTATAGAATATATATATATATATGTAGACACACACACATATATGCGCACGCGCGCACACACACAACCTCCAATGTTGATATGTTATCATGGAAATGAGAATAATTTATTAAAGTAAATATATAATCAAATTATAGTAAAGTAATTTATTAAATGAATCTAATCGTCATTTATATATTATCCCAGGGGGTTTTGCAAAAATAACCTCATTATCCGAATTCTTTGCATGAGTAACCCAATATGGAAAAATTTTGCTAAAAAACGGATATCCGCTTGCCAAGGGTAGCCGACTAGCCGGTAGCAGGTGATAATGTGGGGGTCAACTTGAGAAAAAAGCTGACATGGAGAAAGCTGAGAGATGAATGAAAAAAGAAAAACATGTGAGAGAGAGAATTAAAAAGTACAACTCATCAGAGGTGAATTAATGAGAGGAGAGAGAGTGTTGAGAGGAGGAGAGAGAAAAACCAACTCACTTTTTCAGAAAAATCCTGAGAGAATGAGAGAGAAAAAACAACTCACTTTTTCAGAAAAAAACAACTCACGTTTTGCCACCAGTTTTTAAACATATCACCTGTTTATGTCAACATTCCAACCTCAACGTTTGTACATGACACTAGTTCATATTTACTTGCCACTAGTGAGATTTTCTCTACTTTCATATGCGTTTGGATGTCATGTTTATAAAACAATTATGTATTATGAATCATTGTTTTGTGTAAGACATTGAGGTCTGTTTGAATTCTCTTGTATTATCTTTATAATGAAAATAAATTTATTAATTGAAAAGTGTGGTATAATAATAAATAAGTGATTATATTATAAATAAACCGACACCAAAAGAACAAGCTTATAATTAAATTAGTGTCGCCAAACAAATGTATGCCTCTTGTTTCCCTCTTTTGTTTCCATGTTTCTCTCTTCATTCATCAATTACGTTGTTCAGTTTCTTATTTGATCGTGTTTTTCATTTGGCGAATTTGGTTATTCAATTCTTGATGAGGAAAATCATTACAATTTGAGGATTAGGGGTTGGTTCCCTTTAGGCGATCGTATGAATTTGTAATCTCTATCTTGCTAGTGTAATTAGGATTTCCCATGAATCCTGTGTATGTGCCATTGAATAATCTTTGTCAATCTTGCTAGTGTAATGGGCAAATACGCTCCATGAATTTCTCTCTAAAAAATGGTAAGTGCAGCGTGAATAACTCTTCATCCCCCCTTCTATGTTCTTCACGACCCATGTCCGTGTTGGTTGAATGACCGGTGTGTTTTGGTGTCAAGTATGATGCACCTGGAGACGCTTATGCTCTGACTTTTGTAATTCAATATGTTGTTAGCGCATTTTGTACTTATGGGAAATTCGAACATGTCAGCCAACGACGGTGTACATGACATCTAATGCTTTTAACATGAGAGGTAATACCTTTGACATGATAGTTGATAGTTTTGACATGACAGTGCTCTATGCACATTTTGGTCGACTGATCGGTGCGTTTTTGTGTCGCTTATGATGCACTTGGAAACGCTTATGCTACATAACGAGGAATTGAGTATGTGGTTCGCACATTTAGTTTTGTTTTTTTTTTGATCAAGTGGTTCACACATTTTGTAATTATGGGAAATTTGAACTTGTAATTCATAGACTATGTACATTTTTTTAGTAAAACAACATGTTAAATGCGAAATTTCCAAAGACCATGCATCATATATTCGATAACACTTGTGGTAATAAAAATGAATTTTGATCATTCATACTATATTACAATATTGGCTGGTTAAAAAAACGTTTAATCGAACACTTTTTCATGTAGACGAATTTACACAATTTTATATCGAAACCGAACACTTTTTCCTTTCTTTTCTATGACAGCAACACCAAAAAAACGTTTAAGTCCGGGCATTTGGCTGGTTAAAATATCAATCTAATGTCAAATTCATTTTGTGAAGCGGTAAGCTAAAATTGCTCATCATGTGGATGAAGATGAGTTCTTGCGTTGTCCTGTTGGATGAAAATCGTAGTCCTTGAATCCTCCCTTGGCCACATAGATTGAATCGCGGGGATAACCATTTCAATTATAAAGGTCCGAATTAGCATATAATTACCCGTCACCCATATTGAATTTACATGTCACTCATACATGATTTACATGAGACATAATGTATTTTACTTGACACATGAATTTTTTACTTGATACGTGAATTGTTTTACTTAACACGTGAATTGTTTACTTGATAGGTGAATTGTTTTACATGATAGGTGAATTGTTTTTACATGACATGTGTGAAGATTGGTATTTTATTGAATTTTAGAATTATGAAGCTTGGTATTTTATTGAATTTAGAATTTGGCTTGAGTTTTAGTAAAAGTGAATGATATACTGCTTAGAATTAGCCATTTTGTATTAGATGATGAATTAGCCATTTTGGTATTTTATTGAATTTTAGAATTGTGAACTCGTCTATGTTCTAAAAAAACGCTCGACGGATGCTTGAAGCAATTGAATGAGATGGAAGTGATTTTTGGGTTTATGCAAGTTGCTGAGAGACTGAAAACATCACAAGTTTAACTGACCGATCATATATAATTATCCGTCAACCATACTGAATTTACATGTCACCCATGCTAGATTTACATGACACATAATGTATTTTACTTCCCACATGAATTGTTTTACTTGACCCATGAATTGTTTTATTTGACATGTCATCCATACCGGATTTACATGACACATACTGTATTTTACTTGACACATGAATTGTTTTACTTGAAACATGACATATATAATTACCCATCAACCATACTGAATTGTTTTACCGTCAAGATGGTTGTAAGTTTCAAATCGACAAAGACCAAATGATCAACCTAGATAGCCTATTTGAGATGAATACAGGGAATATAAGCATGATAAGTTAGATTGGAAAACGAATAGCTCACTTCTACACAGTGTTCTAAAACGCGCTAGGTGGCCGCTAGGCGGTGGGTGGCCGCCTAGCGCCTAGGCAGACTTAGAAAAAAACTTGATTATTTCGTAAAATTTTAATATTTGACACATGACAGTCATCAATTAATTACATACTGCAGTTGGCATGACAATTAGCAATTAATTACATGTTACATACTGCAGTTGACATGACAGTCAAAGGGACCCTAATTACCTCTTCGGTTTTCTTAGGAGGTGCATCCGACGCACCCCCCTTGTCCATCCTAGTGTCCCCAAACTCGGTCGCCGTTGTGACTTTCTTGTCCTTCCCGGTGTCATGAACTTATCCATAAACATCACTAATTAACATGACACCTGGAATATGATACATGACGGAAAAAACAAATTACATGACATAATAAATATTCATTTCTAAAGTGTTTACCATCACTACATTAACAAAACTGATGAATTAAATATAAAATATACTCCAATTCAAAGTCCAAACTCCAAATAAGTGAGGTATCGACTGATCAGTGATCACAATTGAACAAACAAACACAATTCAATTCACATACAAATATACAATTAAACAAGCAAAATTCAGAAACATGTTCACAATTTCACATACAAATCACATAAACATGTCGTACTGATCACAATTGTTTAACAACCTGTTCACTCAAAATTCAGAAATAAGAACTCTCAAACCCGAGAGAGGGAGAGAGAACTGCAATCTGTTCTTTCACAAGATTACACGCCACTCTCAAACCCGAGATTTGAGAAAACAAGAACTGTTTCGCACTCGAATGGAAGTT
This sequence comes from Persicaria tinctoria, assembly GCA_037127255.1. Lineage (NCBI taxonomy): Eukaryota > Viridiplantae > Streptophyta > Magnoliopsida > Caryophyllales > Polygonaceae > Persicaria > Persicaria tinctoria. Next base: position 24,179,970 of record JBANSL010000004.1, read on the forward strand.
CACAATCAGGCAAAGATTTGTAACTTCAAATCAGGCCTCACCCTGTTAGGATTGTTGGACAACCTATCCACTAATCCATTGGAGATCTCGAATTCTTCCTCTAGAGCCTTGGGTCCTGTGGCCCGATTCTGTAGGTTTCTGCAAAGCCGGTGTCACTCTATTGTTAGCGAATCGCAAGCTAGACAAAAGAATATACAAACTGCTCTTGATCAGCTCGTACCTCTTAAAAAATACGGGTGCAGAGGTAGCTGGTTCCACTGGGGCTTCATACTTGTCTTTGTCGATCTTGTCTTTGTTGCTCTTGAATAATTTTCCCATTATAACCCGAACATGAAATGAATTGCCGCCTGAAAGCAAAGATATCAACTTTGAGGTGATTAGAGATCCAATTGGGAGTTTGCGGATTAAATTAAGAGATACTAAAGATGTTGTATCACTGTTTGCAAGCAAAAAATCGAGCCTGCGGTGACAGGTTTTGCACCCAAATTCATAATCACCAGTAAGAACAACGAAGATTGCAGAGGGAAGATAAAACTTGAAGAGGTTACAGAAGAAATAGAAAACCAAAAAGGTAAAAGAAATGCAATATGCTCTTTCACGGGATTACATGCCACTCTCAAACTCGAGATTTTAGAAAACAAGAACCCTTTCGCACTCGAATGGAAGTTCACAATCAGGCAAAGATTTGTAACATCAAATCGATCATGGAGGATGGAGAAAACAAGAACGGTTTCGCACTCGAACGAAAACTTCAAAAACAGTTAATCAGACAAGATTTATAGCTTGATTATTAGCTTCAAATTCAGACTAGGTATGCAACCGAATCGCGAAAATCAAACCGCAACTTAGGCTTTGAGATCAAACCCTAAATCCCGAAACTACAATCGAAATTAAAAAAATGCCAGAAATGGTATCGAATTTTACCTTTAATCCTTGAATATATGATTGCCAGCAGAGATCGCTCCGAAAACGCAGTTAAGAATCCTGATGATTGGAGTGCCTTTACGACCAATTAAGAGTAAATTTGAGGGAGAGTGAAAGAAGGGAGAGAGAGATACAGGAAGAGAGAGAGAGAGGGGGGGCATACCGTCAGCGTCAACACCAGACCTAGTGCGCCGCCATCCGTGATCCACCACACCGCCACCATAGAAGTCAAGGCCGCCCCACATCCACTCGAGCAGAAAAAAGGCTTGATTTTTTTTAATCCGTCGAGACCGCCACGAGAGAGAGACAGATAGAGGCGTCGTGTTCGGTGAAGAACCTGGCGGTTGCCCCTCACCGATCTCGCTTGCTCCGCCGGTGATTAGGGCGACCTTCCCATCTGTTGGTAGAGAGAGACAGACGAAGAAGGAGGAGATGAATTGGCCCTTCTCCGGTGCCTCCGCCACCACCGCTCTCCTCGACTCCTCCGATCCGGCGCCTGTCACGCACCCCCCTCGCTCCCCTATAGTTTCTTTTCCTTCGATCGGAGCCCCGCCATGATTCAATTGGAAATAATCAATCTGTCGCTCCCCTTCCCCTTGACTCCTTCGATCTTCTTCCTCTCTCCTGTTACACATTCCCCTCTCTCTCTCTCTCTCTCTCTCCCATACGCGTCACACCTTCTCTCTCCTCATTAATTTCTCCGGTTTCACCCCCACTTTTCAACCGGCTAGCATGCAAATTTTTAAAGGGGGAGGGTTAACCCTTGCAAATCATATGGATAGTGGATTAGGCATGCAAAGTTGAGCGGGTCAAGGGTCATTTACTATCATTACCTCTATTATCCCATGAATCAAAACAACAAAAGATTATATATTTTTAGTGAAAAAATTAATTAAAAATAAAATCAATCGGTTAAGATTTAGAAAAAAAGAAAATAATTAATTAATTACTTATTTAAAGAAGTAATTTGTTTATAATAAATAATAATTTATTTAAATATAGAAAAATATTTAATTGGTTAAAAATAAAACCTATATTAAAGAAGAAGTCACCACATGACGTAGCCGTCTTCTCCTTTAGTATTATTAATTGATTTAAATTTAAATTATTTATTTTATTTATCATCTCCTGAAAATCAAAATTAGCCGAGTCATTTATTTTACTTCAAAAATACTTAAAAATTAAAATAATATATTTATTTATCATCTTCTGAAAACTAAAATTACCCGAATAATTTATTTTATGTAAATTAGTAATTTAACATCTCCTCCCCATTTAACAAATTTTTTTTTTTAAAAAAAAAACAACCCCGTTTAACAAATTTAAAAAAAAAACATGTTTTAACAAATTTAAGGTAAAAAACAGTCCTATTTAACCAAATTCAGCATTTTTAACAAAAAATTCAGCCCTTTTTAACACATTCAAAACACTGTAAAACAATTTTTTTTAAAAAAAAAAACCTGTTTAACTAATTTAAAAAAAAACAGCCCCTTTTTATTAGGATTTGATGAAATATACATGTGTGTGTATATATATATATATATATTTATTTATTTATTTATATTAAAAATATGCCGGGTGATGTACGAGTCGGGTGATGGGTTGGGTGACGGGTGAAATTACTACCACCCGAATCCGACCCAACCAGTCACCCGTTCACCCGTTTATACCCACCTTATATCGCATTTTCACTCGTTTTTTTTTTATCAGGTGAAGCGGATACCCGTCGGGTGCGGGTGAGATTGCCACCCCTATAAATTACATATACAACCGAATCAAAATCAACCTAAACACCTAATTATTCAAGCGGGTTGAATATGATTCGACCCAAATCTCGAACAAACTATACACACTTTGATTCGAAACCCAAACGAAACCGACCCTTCTATTGACCCAAAACCCGAACGAGTCTGGCCTACTTTGACCTAAACCCGAATGGACATGACCCGATTTAACCCGAAACTCGACTAATCTAAAATTCATTTTAACCAAACCCGGCCCGAAACGTACCCGACCACACTTTTTTCCCGAACTAACCCTATCCATCAGTGACCCGATCTGAACGAGCCTAACCCAAACATCAACTCGATCAACCAATTTGCCACCTCTATTACTCATGCCTTGTCTGGCTTGCATTGGCATGGGTTGAGCTTATCTCGCGGCTTGCTGCTTGGCTTTCCGATTTGAGTTCTTTACAAGTTAGTCCTCAATCCATGAAGATTAAGTTGATAACATCGGAACCTCCACGTCATAAAAAAAGCCCATCTTCAATCATGGAAAACCTCTTCTTCTTTTTATTACCTCACCTAATAATAATCTAACACCTCATTTATTTTTTCATTAAAGTTCAATTTAATTTTATCTACGTATTCTCTTAAGATTACATCTGATTTTTTTTCCGATAACTATGAGTTTACCTTGTTATCTTATACACCATTATTTTCATTATAATTTTATAAATAAAAAAATTAACAAGTACTTGATATTAATATATTTTATTACATCTAGATAAAAATTAACAAAATTTGAAACGTTATAACTTGGGTGAATAAGTCAACATGATTGAGTATTTGTAACATCACACTAGTACAAAAGGAGGGACCAGAGCACACTTTATAACATGCTTATACACAACCCCTTAGTGGGTGATAATGCATATTTTAGATAAGCATTATTTTGAGTAATCCTTATTGGATATGCCTTCGATGATGTCGTGTGTGTCTTCAACACATAGTTCGGGGCTGATATTTTGAGTAATCCTAGTGATATTGTTGCCCCCAAACTCATGAAAAATTGGCGTACATATATTTCACATGGATTATGAAAGATGCAGAAAATACCTTTTTCTTGTCACTGCGTCAGATGGCTTTGTGAAGTTCTCAGCGTGGAGAACATGTAACTGGTTGGCTCAGGGCTGTTTTGGTCTCAATTTTGGGTCAGACTATGAATGCTAAGACGTATCGTTGTGTGTTATGCTATTGATTAGGCATCCCTTTGTTTTCCATTTCAGAGCCTTGTTATGCTTTCTCCCGGGTATTTGAGGGGGACTTTTTGGAGATCATGTTGTGTCGTGTGCAGGCATTGTTGGGATTAAACATCTACATAATGTTGTTTGTGATACTTTTGGTGAATGTCTGTTTTTGTTCCGGGATCTCAGTTGGTAAAGAGGTTGATATTGGCATGTGTACGGGAGACAGAAAATTCATCTCCCATGCAAATATGCTTCTTTATGCGTGGGATGAAGTGCTAGATGTTTGTGTAGACCTGACAGCCGGGTCATCCCCTTTGACACAATCTGGGATGATTAATTTTGTTCTAGGGTGTGGCAGCCCATCGTAAGCAAGTCAAGTATGAAGCTAAGTGCAAAATCATTGGTAATGCTTTCTTACCCTTCTCTTTTTCTGCACTGGGGGAACTTGAGTCGGACGCCATAACCCTTCTAAAGAGGATTTAGAAATTTTCTCAAGCTCGGAATGTTGTGCTTATTTTCACTAGAGTTGGTTTTTCTTATTATAAAGGAGTGGGGACCCAATTTGTTTCTTGATGTTTAATGCGCTGGTTCCGTGGGCATTAAACATCGACATAACCTCGTGTGAGACACTTTATTGGATATCTTCTACAGGGCAGGGATTTCTGCCGGTAAGAGGTCGATATATATCGGCTTGGTTGATGGGCATGATAAGCCCCTTCGTCCGGTGGATTTGCTCCTTTATTCATGGGACAACAGGCGGGATGTGTGTGTCGATCTGACGGGATCCTCCCCCTTGACTCAGTCTAGGATGGATGACTTTGTGCCCGGTTGCGCTTTTGTTATTGCTGCTCAGCGCATATGTGCGAAGTATCGAGATTTGTGCACGACGGTTGGTTATGGTTTTCTACCCTTCTCATTCTCTTCGTTGGGGGACTTATATACGGATGTTGTTGCCTTGCTGAAGTGGATTCATAATCTCACTACTAGACAAGCGGTTAATATTAGACGCTTTCGGTTCGACGCTTTGATTTACCGTCGATGATATTTTTTAACGCGCATTTCCACTTAAACCTTTCTCGACGCTTTTAAGTGTTGTAAATAAAAAAAATATGATTAGACGCATTTAAGCGTCGATGTTTCCATTTTATTAAAAATTAAAAGGAACAGAAAACCCAGAAGAGGAGAAAAGGAAAAATGAAAGAGAGAGAGACTAAGGAAACGCCAAACCCTAACCCTGAAACATGCCGCCCTCAATCCAGCCACCGCGACCCCGGCAACCAGAAACCCACCCATTTCCGCCGCTATCGACCTAGCTGCCTAGTTCCCGGCCACCATCAACCCAATAACAAGGAAAAAATCAGATCTGAAATCATCCCCAATAAGCCGCCATGGACCCAAAAGAAGGATAAAATCGATGCCCCTGTGTCCGGGATCTGGAATCAATCTCGATTTCCAGCTCATTACCGACGAGTCCGGAAATCGGAAGCTGAAGATCGATTCATGGTTTGGATCAAGGAAGACGACGTCCGCCATCAGGACGGCGCTCAGCCATGTCCAGAATCTTATTACCGGAGTCACCAAGGGCTACCGTTGCAAGATGAGGATGGTGTACGCTCACTTTTCGATCAACGCCAGCATCACCAACACTAACAAGGGCATTGAGATCAGTAACTTCCTTGGCGAGAAGAAGGTACATTTCTTTCAGCTTTCCTATTTTCTAGTTTGATTTTCATTTTGATTTTTTTCGATTTGATTCAACCTAATTTGCTCGCTAGACTATTCCTCCTTTTTCCCTCTACTTGGAATTTGTTCTAGATGCTTTCAGTTGCAACTCTCAATGTAATGTTTTGTTTTGAAAGTGAATTTTGATTTGAGAAGTGCAATTTCTGATTGGATTGGTAAAACGTCTGATGCAGAAATGCTGTAAATCATGTGAATGTTCCTTGTTGGATTTATTAGGTGCAAAACAAGTCATCATGAGTTCTTATTTTCTACCAGATGGAGTCCTTAGCTGACTGATATAGATTGTCCGGTGACCTGTTTATTACAATTGTCTTGTTAGATTACCTTTTTAATAGATGTTTTGAGAAGCTTTGGTTGTGTTTAAGACTTGATTAGGTATTTTAGTAGTTCGTTACAAGCTTCTTAAAGCTTGGCTGCTGAAGACTCCATGGTCTGATTAATTTTAATGTTCTAGTTTTCCATGCCATTAGGCAGTGTTCTAAAAAGCGCTAGGCGGATCCTAGGCGGTGAGGGACCGCCTAGCGCCTAGGCGGCGCCCAGGCGGTCAAGGCGAACGCCTAGGCGTGCTTAGGCGGCCATTTAGCTCTAGGCGGAGGGGGGTCGCCTAGTGCCTAGGCGGTGCCCAGGCGGCGCCTAGGCGCCATTTTTAGAACAGTGCCATTAGGAATGTTGATTCATGAAAGTTGCATTTTCTGAATGGACTAGCAAAACTTCTAATGATGTAAGGTTGTAAATCATGTGAATGTTGATTGTTTGGATTATTGGAAGGAAAACAAAGTATCATGAATACTGAAAATCTGAAATACTTACTTTCTACCTTATGGAGTAGCCTTAGCTGACTGATTTTCCAGTGAATTGTTTAATACATTTGTCTTGTTAGTTTGCTCCCTTTTACCTGTTGTTTAAGGTCCAGATGCATAAGAGGGGATCTTCTAGTGTTGTTGTCATATATTGGACGAGAACTGGTTGCATAAGAGGTGACCTTCTAGTGTGTTTAGACTCCATTAAGAATATTCAGGGAGTAGTTTGAAACTTTGGTATTTACTTAAAAGTGCTAATTTTTATTTAATTGTTGTAGTGATTCTAGCTGGCTTGTGTTCTGAAGATGACTTTGGAATAAATATTTGAGTAAAATGGAGAGATTGCAAAATGAATGCTTGAGTAAAATGGCTAGATTGCAAAAGAAGGGTTAAAAGAGTATTGTCTACCTGCGTGTTAGTATGATATTTGATCTTGTATATGTAGACCTATGATTTTAATCTTGATCTTGGAATTGTACTTTTTATTCTTTGCAGAAATAGAAAAGAAGAGAAGAATAATACTAGTACTCTAGATCAAGGTTTATTGCCATAACAAGTGTATGTGTCATGGGTTTTCTCGTGATTGTTTAAAGGATATTTAGGTTTCAAAGCTAGAGGATTGTATATATGTATTTTAAACAGGGTTTGATCAATATATATAGATTTGTCTTGCTTTACAACTTTTTGTTTTATGGATTCTGTACATGTATTTTTCTTTTAGTAATATAATTAAATAAATAAATATAATGCAAATATTTTTTGTTTCATTTATTATGTTCTTGCACAAGTAGATATTTTTATTTTGATTCTCGAATAAGTGATTTGTCTCAAATATAGTAGAACAATTGCGAAAATGAAATAGTTTTTAAAAAAAAAAATAACAATCTCGACGCTTTTTTATGTCGAAATGATGTTATTTTCTATGGAACTCTGAAGTGACTAATTTGGACACCCAAAAGCGTCGAATAATTTTCGACACCAAAAAGCATCTATTATTACAGTAAATTTGGACGTAAAAAAGCGTCGAATAATTTTCGACGTTGAAATTACCGACGCTTTGTTGAAGCGTCGAAAACAAAATTCTAGATGCTTTAAAGCGTCTAGAATGGCTCCAAAAAGCGTCCTTTATGGCCCTGTTTTCTAGTAGTGTCTCAGTATCTCAGGATGATGGGCTCGTGCTGCCGCTTATATTTTTACCAGACTTAGCTTTGTTATCGCTAAGGGATTGGGCGCCCAGATAGTATCTCGGTTGCCTACTAATTTCTTGTAAATCTGTTCTTTTTATAATAATAATAATAATAATAATAATAATAATAATAATAATAATAATAATAATAATAATAATAATAATAATAATAATAATAATAATAATAATAATAATAATAATAATAATAATAATAATGGTGATTGGTTACGAAAAGTCATGGGGCAGGGTCTGATAATGGTGATTTCATATTTCATACAATTGGTTTCACTATTCAAAAAGAAGTTGGAGCTCAATTTGTTACAAGGCTTCCAACTAATTTTATGTAAATCTTTTTCATCATAATAAAGTTTTATTATTATTAAAACAACAACAACCAAAATAATAATAATAATAATAATAATAATAATAATAATAATAATAATAATAATAATAATAATACTACCTCCGTTCCATAATACATGGGCTTTTCGTTTTTGACACGTTTTTTAAGGAGCGAAAAACTCTATGAAATATTATTTTTTTAATCAATTTTTTTATATCATTTGATACTTATTACTAATAAGTATCAAATTATATAAAAAATTTAATTAAAAAAATAATATTTCATAGAGTTTTTCGCTCCTTAAAAAGCGTGCCGAAATCTAAAAACCCATGTATTTTGGAACGGAGGGAGTAATAATAATAATAATAATAATAATAATAATAATAATGTGGACAAGCACCTCAAGTTGGACTTTGCTCTTACTGGGAGGGAAGAAGCTCTTATTGCGAATGTGAAGCTACCTATGACGCAATAGTGGCTGAAGGCTGCTCCTATTCCCGGTCTTGGTCAGGTTATGAATCCCGTTACCTTTCGCTCAATTATTAAATATCGTATGGGAATTGAGTTGTTTAGTGTGGGATCGAAATGCCCTGCTTGTGAGAAAGGCATTTTGGATATGCGGGGAGATCACGCACTTGCTTGTACGTGATGCTGATATTGGTGTTAAGCATCGACATAATGTGGTGCGTGATGCTTTGTACGATGAGTGCTTGAAGGATGGAATCTGTGTTCGAAAAGAGGCATCTACTTGTGTGGTTGATGACAAGGGAGGGGAGCTTCGACCAGCCGGTATTTTGTTCTACAACTGGTTCCAGGGTAAAGACACTTGTGTGGACATTACGGAGACTTCTATCTTTAGTTTGGCCGGTCTTTCAAGTTTTATTCCGGGTAAAGCAGCTAGAGTGGCTGCTGATAACAAGAGGCAGAATTATGAGGATGTTTGCAAGGCCAAATGTTATCACTTTTTGCCGTTTTCCTTTTCCACTAGTGGTGACTTTGAGGATGATGCTATGGAACTTCTCAAGCGAATACGTGGATTCGTTAAAGGGTTACTTGGATATAGTAGGGGTTATTGTCACACTTTAACTAGAATTGTGTTTATTATGCAAAAGGGATGCGGAGCTCAGCTTGTTAGCCGGCTCCGATCTAATTTCATGTAGATACTTAAATACTTTAATAGTATTAATCATAATAAATAATAATAACTTAATCTTTTTATTTTTTTGCGATGTAATGAATGAAAATTTTGAACATTATAATTTTGGGTTTCTTTTTTCGTTTTGCTAGATGAAATTTTCAAAAGATCAACTACCTTTCCTTTTTTAAAATAATAAAATTATTATGAAAATTTATGAGTACATATAAATATTTAATTAAATGTAAATGAGAAAAAAGAACCAAATACTATACTAATATGATAAGTCCGCATATTCCATGAAAAAAAAATAGGGTGTGGTTATATACACCACAAATCCAAAGGTTGAAAATACACGTACGTGCAAGCCTTGTGACTAATTAACTTTAAAAAAAAAAATAATTAACCCCTTTTAACCATGGTTAAGGACGTGCATGATTTTGGGTGTATATAGCCAACACGAAAAAATATAGGATAGGACACCAAGGCTAATGATCGAAAGAGATTACACAATGAATGTAAATTGGAAGTGAAGGAAGAATAAAGAGTAATGAAAGGGGAATTTGAAGTACAAACTACAAAGAGAGGCAGTGTAGGAAGAGATTAATAATTTGCCTCTTAGTTTGGTAAAATGATGAAGAAAATGAGAATATAGATAGGTATGCAGGGCTATGGCCGCGCAATTGGGTATAGATTGTGTATCTACTTGAATATACACAAGTGAAAAAAAGTGAAGAGAACAATGGTTTACAGCCTCATACTCTTTGGAGAGGAATAGGAAAGTTAATCAATAATTCATTATGTAGCTCCTCCTCCGTTCACATGACTCATGACTGAGAGAGCTATATACATCACCTATGAAATGGCTATGCATATATTGTTGAATCATTTCATTAAATTAGGAATCAATAAAAGTTATCAATTTGGAGCTGATAACTCCATTAATTAGCTAGCAACGAGTCCAGTTCCCCACCTATATATACAAATTAATGTATTTCCACAATCTAATACAGTGGCGAATATATGATATATTTTAAAGGAGTTTCATTCAACAAAATTTTTAAATGTAATTTAAGCATATGTTATTTTTAGAGAGAAAAGCTAAGAGAAATTAAAAAAAAGAAGAAGAAGAAAATAATGTTAAAGCAGTTTGAACAGATGACAGTTAACAAGATAATTGACTCTTTTTTTTGGTTACAAACTGAACTAATTAAACCTGTTTTGTTGTACTCTTTTTAATCTCTTTTATTTAAAATTTATGCATAAATAAAAAAAAAAACACAAAATATCTATGTACATGAGGTTTGCCCATAACCCTAGCTAATCGAGTATATGTTGTTATACATAAATGAAGCAAAATGAAGATGCATATATGGTGCGGCCGGAGTGTAGGGATCGATGGAGTAGACATGAGTGGGATGTCCTGTGTTGTGACTGAGAAGTGAGAGAGAAAAGAAGAAACCCGGGAGAGGGGGAAGGAAGGAATTCTGGACTAATTTAGGAGATGGAAATGAAATGAATAGGGGTTTTTTAATTTAGGGGTTGTGGGGGGACATAAGAATGAAAGGGCGCCCCCATTAACAGAAAAGGTGTCTGCACCTACTTCCCCAGCCTTATCCACCCTTACAAGTAACCCTCTCCAGCATTCAATTTACTTCCAGATTCATTTCTTGCTACCGGACAGGACATGTTTACCGGCTTAACTGCCTCCAAGCTGCCGGAGCTATATCTATCTAATCTATCTATCTATATCTATGTATATATAATTAAACATCTCCGTACCTACATGTATATATATAAGAACAAATGGAATTAAATGAACATCGATCAAAACCATATATAAGAAGACGTTCAAGTACGTATTTAGTAATTTATATAATGTGCTCGATCGATGGATCTACTATTACAACAATGAAGAGGGAAATTAATTAATAATACGTTGCAAATATTAGTTTGATTAGCTAAATTAACAAGTAATTAGCTACATACTCTAATAAATTAGAGATCGATTATGAGAAAATCTGGAGTGAAACCGGCCAATCTCTTTAATTAGCTACATCCTCAAGATTCAAACATGCTCTCCTTTTTTTAGGGTCTTGGGTTGGGGAAGAATTGGGCACCCTCCATAAAAGAACCCACCTGATGAACACCTTGATAATAGGAATTAGGATCAAGAAAAGTCAACGCCTGGGAGGAGGCCAGACCTGTTGACCCTCCAGCAGCACCACCCCCGGAACCACCAACACCAGCAGCCGCAATTAGATTCAATGGCTGTCCTCCACCGCCTGTCCCAGAGGAACTTTCACCGCCGCCGCCACCACCACCACCACCAGTATAGCCGCTTTCCAGGCCTTGGTCATAGAGTATCCCCTTGAACACATGGCCACCTATGCTAACCGCCGTTTGATACGCCACCTGGTCATCACCGCCGTCGTCCATTGAGCTCACCCTGACGCATCGGAACACCGCCGGTGAGCTCACTTCTGCTGGGAAAGCGCCAACCTCCATCCCTGAATTAATGGATCATTTAATATAAATTTACATATCACACCTTATTGGTTAGCTGATATAGGCATTAGGGCACATAGGGCATCATAGTTTATGCATAAACATGGTGGAAGGCCAATAGCTTGCTACTCGCTAGGCATGCACTTAGATACCACAGCACTCCCTAAAAGCTTTCCAAACAAGGACACATACATATATAGATGTACATTTGTAGTCTGTAGATACACACAAACACAGACAAAGAGGGATATCTATATTCTATAACTGATAGACATTACTTAGGGTTTTCACTCATCTTAGCTATATATCAACAGCTTCCATTTGTTCCTCCATCCTACAAGCAATCAACCAAAACTCCATATTTCTCTCTTGATCTGTCAAGTGAATATATAATACGGAGTATATAGATATATGAATTGTTATACCTGGGGTGGGTATGCGGGTGCAAACGATGGAAGAAGATGGAGGGTTATCGCGGTGGCGCCTCTTGGAGGGGCCAGCAGCGGCACCCGCCTGATGCTGGGTGCGCTGCTGCAGGTCAAGAAGCTGCTGCTGGCGCTCCCTGCGCTTAGCGGCGGGGACCCACGTGCTCCTCACGTGGGTGGCGCAGTCGAATCCCCGGCTCTTGCAGCACGTCCTGCACCTCATGTGGCTGCAATCCTTCTTTGCCTGGTTGCCGCAGTCCTGGCAGCTGATCCCTCCTCCTCCGATCATGATGGACGGCCCTGATCGGCTGCTGTTGCTGGGACCCACCCCTAATCCCACGGCGGTCGCGTATAGATCTTGATCCGGTGGAGGCTGCTGCTGTTGCTGCCATAATTCGAAGCCCTTGTAGGTGATCATCTCGTCGTTGCGGTAAACGAACCAGCTCTCCGGTTGGATCTCTGGGTTAGCTTCTTGATTTCTTGTTGTGGTGGAAGCTGCTGAGGTTGTTGAGCTACCCCTTCCTAGTGAGAAAAACCCTGCCATTGAATTGTTGCCTGCCTTATACTGGGTTCTTGTGTTGGCGAGGGAGGAGATTCATCCATAAGAGGAAGACGAAGCTGCAAATTGAGTGGGTGGGCCGCTCGGCCTTGAAAGGAGAGACCTTTGCTTCTCTGTGCCTCTCTCTCTCTCTCTCTCTCTGCTTAGGGGTGTGGGATTTTAATTTCTTCCGAATCAATCAATTAATTTAATTGAAAATTAATGATTTTGTTTTTTGTTTTATTTGTAGGTGGGGGGAGGGGAATGAGAAAATTGCAGGCAGGCTTTTTAGGAGGAAGAGGAGGAGGACCTTGAAAGAAGAGGAGAAACCTCGAGAGACAGCGTTCAATTCTTTTGCAGCGTTGGAAGCATCAAATTAGTGCGCAACAGAATTGCAGCAGCACTGCTACGCCGCCAACGCCTCTCTCTCTCTCTCTCTCTCTCTCTCTCTCTCTCTCTCTGTGTCTCTGAAAACACTTCAATTCCAATCTTCATTTCTCCATCATCTCCGATTTCATTCATACATTCAAAGTGCTCTTTTTGACAGGAGGCACCATAGCATATGAAATGTATGTATGGGCTTTATAAACCCCCCCTTTCTCCCACATATATATGAAACTATTATATCACACTAAGTTGTATGTGTGGGTCAATCTCCTCCAATCTTTTTTATCCATCGTCATTCTTTGATATTATTGAAGCGATTATCCGACGGAAGAGAGAGGTGACACGTGTCCTGTCGCCAGCTTTAGTTGAGGGGTTTGCTCCTCCGATCCCGGACCACCGGCATATAACCAAGTACAAGTAGTAGTAGTAGTGTGTGCTTGGGTATTATTGTCACCCCTTTGCCCTTCTTCCCACCTTCTTTGTTCTCCCCCATCTTTTCACAATCTTTTTTTAAATGGTAAAAATAAAATAAAATAAAATTGTGAAGTAGCAAGGAGAGAAAGTAATTTGGGATTCAGAACTAAATCGTTGTTTTACCTAACCACTCCATCGATTCCAACTATTAAACAACGTAACAAAGTCATTGTTTTTTTTTTTTTTTTTTTGGATAAGGAAAGAATTCGGGTGGGTTGACTCTACCCGGCAGCATCTTTACGGATGAGGTCAATGAGACCTGGATCGTTTTTAATATCGACTCCTCGGGCAGAGTGGCTAAGGTGTGCAACCTTATCCGCCACTCTATTGCCCATGCGAGGAATATGGAAGAAAACTACTTCTTCCATATTCGATAACAGGACTTGAACATCCGACAATATTAGTTCGATCTCCAAAGGGCATTTGGATTTCCTATTTAAGTGATCGATGATAATCTTGCTGTCGCCTTCAATCTGGACCTTTCCTATATGTAGTTGTCGCACCTGTTGGATCCCTAGTTTAAGAGCTAAGGCTTCCGCTTTGAGTGGATTTTGCTTGCCCAGGCGTTGGTGGTGTACCGAAATCGGGTGACCAACCCAGTCCCTAATAATGGCACCTGCCGAGCTTTCGTCGTTAGAAAGCGTTGAACCGTCGAAGTTTAGTTTGAAAGTGCCCAGGGGAGGCTTCCGCCAGGAAATTGTTTTGTGATTCTTACTTTGTTTTTTGACAAGGTATTGTCGAAGCGGGCGAAAGTCTTCCTCAAAGTCAACCTCAGCAACCGATGTCTTATTCCAATTATCTATATGGGATTTGATCAGTCGTAAGGCTATTTCTTTTTGCGGGATAGCAACCTGTTGAAACAGGTGTTTGTTCCTGACACACCATGTTGTCCACCACGAGAAAGCGAGGTTGGTTAGAGCAGAAGGAGGAAGGCTCTTCCCAAGGGTAGATAGGATAGGCTTAATATCCCGGGACTGTGCAATCAGGCAGACCATTTGTTGTCGGTTCTGTGGTGGAAGCTGGTGTATCTCTTGGATGAAGGAACACTCCAGAAAAAGATGGACCTCATCCTCAGGTGCCGCATTACACATCGAGCAGGTAGGTGGGACCGAAGCACCCCTGTTGGACCGCCTGCAAGCGGTTGGGAGGCCATCCTGAGCGATCTTCCAAAGAAAGTTTTTAACTTTCGTAGGTGTGTTAATCTTCATAATCCAGGCATTGTGGTCTGGTAGTGGTGTCGACTGAGCTGTAATCAATTTGTATGCACTAGCCGTAGTAAACCAGCCTTCCCTGTCCGGCCACCAGTATAAGCGGTCTTGCATAGTCGAGGTAGGTAGGGGAATATCTTGGATCTCATGCACTATATCAATTGGGAGAGCTTTTTGAAGCTTTTCTGTCCACCACTTACCCCCCCAGAATATAATCACTAACAGTTTCGTCTTGATTGTAACTTTGAGGGCATTCTTCCCTGTTAGATAGAGGCGAGGTTGAGATCCAATTGTCTGTCCAAAACTTGATAGCTCGCCCATCTCCAACTGACCAAATAAGTCCCTCTTTAAACTTTTCGATTAGAGCAGACAACTTGGACCATTTCCAAGAGCTAGATCCTTTGTTTTTGTAATCAAAAATACTGACAGAACGCAGGTATTTATGTCTAATCACTGACACCCATACATTACCCGGTTCGGCCAGAATTTTCCACAATAGCTTCATTTGGAGAGCCACGTTCATGTCGCTAGATTTTTGAATTCCCAACCCCCCACACTGCTTTGGTTTACAGATCCTGTCCTAGCTAATCAGCGGCCGGTACTGGAGATCCTTATTCCAAAAGAAAGATCTGTTTATTTGGTCAAGTTCTTTGTGCACAGTCGTAGGGAGCATAAAATTTTGCATAGCATATAATGGCTTAGCGGACAGGTTGGAGTTGATCAAGGTGGCACGACCTTGTTGGGAGAGGGCATTAGCCCTCCATTTTGTCAATTGTTGTTTCGATTTACAGATGATCTCTTCGAACGTGCTTTTAGTGACTCTTCCATTGATAATGGGACAACCTAAATACTTTTCTATCGAATTTTCATTAGGGATATCGAGGCAGGTGCGTAGTTCGAGGATCCTATGGTTCGGGATACCTTTCGTAGCTTGGAAACTAGATTTATGGTAGTTGACCTTTTGGCCTGATACTTTACAGTATGAATCAACAATCGCCTTCACTATGCGCCCTGCATCCAAACTACCTTTTGAGACAATTATGATATCATCGGCAAAGGAAAGGAACGGAATCCGAGGGCCGGTATGTCCAATCGGGAACCCAATGTGTGTTTTGTCTTGGCTAGCTTCAGCAGCCAATTTCCGGGCCAGAATCTCTGCCCCTAAAATAAATAAGAAAGAAGATAGCGGATCCCTTTGGCGAAGACCTCGAGAAGGATAAATCAGATCCGTAGGGCCATTGTTGACTAATACCGAGAAAGAAACCGTCGTAATACATTCCATTATCCAGGAGATGAATGTGTCATGAAAACCAAACCTTTGAAGCACCTTTTGAATAAAGTTCCAGTCGACTCTATCGTATGCTTTTTCCATATCCAGTTTTATTGCTAGCCATCCTTCCCAGCCCCTCCGATTTTTGTAGGAGTGGAAGATTTCATGAGCTATCAGAACGTTATCTTGAATAGCCCTATCAGAACGTTATCTTGAAGAGGATGAATAAGTTTACCAATGACCTTTTTCATTCTGTCAGTTAAGATTTTGGAGATAATTTTGTAGACATTGGAACATAAACTAATAGGGCGGTAGTGATTGGTGGCCGTTGGATCGTCTCTTTTAGGGAGGAGGGAGATAAAGGTATGGTTTATTTGTTTAAGCATTTTTCCGGAACGGAAAAACCCTTTGACTGCACAGGTTACAGATTTACCTGTGATATCCCAATATTTTTTTATAGAATTCAGCAGTGAAGCCATCCGGACCCGGGGATTTATTCCTCCCCAAGTTAAAAATTGCAGATTTAATTTCCGTGTTGGATGGGAGTTTTGTAAGGAAGCTGTTTTCCTGCGACGAGATGGAAGGCCGAATTAGGTCTAGCAACTCGCCGAGGAGCCTGTCGTCTATTGGTTCTTTCTTGAATCTCTTCTCGAAATCCTTTTTGATCTCATTCCTAACATTCTCTTCGCCCACAACAACCATGCCAGAGGAAGAGACGATGTTGCAAATATGTTTCCTGTGCCTACGGCCTGTCGCCACTCGGTGGAAATATGCAGTGTTGGAATCCGATAGTTTGAGGTGTTTGGTTTTAGCTCTTTGGCTCCAAAATGATTTTTGAAATATAAGGAGCTTCTCTTTCTTGGTGATCAGGCGCTTTTCCTTGCTTTGATTAGTTTGAGAAACTATCCCGGTACCCGAGGATTGAATATGTAGCAGCTCCGACTCCACCTCTTTTAATTGCTGGAAAATGTTCCCAAAACTCGTTTTATTCCATTCTTTTGCCTTTTTTTTTCAAGATTTTTTGTTTGAACATTAATTGGAACATGGAAGAGCCAGGGCAAGTGGCCCTCCAGGATTGTTTAACTACGTTACGGAAATCTTTCCGATGTAACCAGACATTTTCGAATTTAAACGGTGGGGCTTTAAAACAAGGATTAACTTCAAAGGAGATAGAAATTGGACAATGGTCCGAGGTGGAGAAGGCGCCATTGTATGTGATCAGGTTAGGAAAAGCTTCGATGACCGGTTGATGTACAAGAACCCGGTCAAGCTTTTCACGGATGTTAAAATTCTCCTCCGGGTTTTTCCTCCACGTGTAAGGGTTGCCAAAGGTGGGAAGGTCTAGTAGTGAGCATTCATTTTTGAATGAGATAAGTCGAGAAAACCTGGATGTCCGAAGGGAGGCACCGCCAAGCTTATCTGCACTGCAGAGGATCTCATTAAGATCTCCCAGAACAATGCACGGAATAGTTGCGTCATTGATAATCGTTTTTAATAGTTCCCAAAATGGAACTTTCTCACTTGGTGTGGGCGGTGCATAGACAAATAGGGCTAAGATTGGAAACCCAGACAGCGGGCTATCCAATCTTAGGCCGATAATACGCGGAAAGTGGACAACAATGGAGATATTGAAATCTAGTAGCTGGTGAGATTTCCACAAGACTCCTATTCCACCAGATCGTCAAATAGCCGGTGAACAAGCTCCTTCATCAAAACCAATATTTCTCCACATTTTGTCGTCCGGAATATTTTCCGTCTTAGTTTCCGCTAGTGCCATGATTTGTATATGTTCATTTTTACACATTGAGTCAATTTCCGTCCAGAACGTTCTTTTCCCTATCCCCTACAATTCCAAAAGCACATCTTCATATATGATTGTCGATGGTAAAAGGACTAGGATACGGAGTCCTTAAACCAAGATGTTTTTGATGTATTGTTATGGTGGGATCCTCATTCTTAAATTGGCTTTTGCTAATCCATGTCTTACGGAATAAGAAGTTAATTATACAACCAGCACTTGTGGGAAACCTCTTCTTAGCATGGCCATTAGTACCCGGAACTGTATTACCTAAGTTGTTCTTCAAATATGGACTACAAAGCGGGACATTCCACACAAATTGTTCACCAATATGATCGGTAGAGACCACACGGAAGTTAATCCATGTACTACTTGACATGATTTTCCATATATATGTATGACCCGTAAAGGGAGTTGTATGACCCGTAAAGAGATTTTGTAGTTTAAATTTGGTATGAGAAATAACATAGCATGTGAAATGTGTTTTCCACCAATAATTAAGAGCATGTTGAATTAGAAAGTCCCCACTAGACCACGTTGCATCACTATGCTTAGCAAAGCCAATACTACACTTGTAAAAACAAAGGCAAAGAAGCCCAATCTCTCTTGAAAGAGTCGAGGCAAACATGCCAATAATCCAAGTCGACCACGGTATAAGCGAAGTTTTTTCGCAGGAGACCATGCATGTGTTTAGATATATAGGGAGCCTTAGGGAAAGAGATGAATTTTGTTCTATGCATTGTACAAAAAATGGGTTCCTCTGATTGATCTGTGCACCCCCTTGAGAGCAAAATAAGCAGCAAAAGAGGCGGGTATCAATAAACAAACAGGTGAAATTAACATAAACCAAAAAATTATTCCATTTGTCTGTGTTGTGACATGTGTTAGGATTTCTAAAAGGAAGAGAAAAATCAGCCTCTAAGCGAGTAAGACTACTAGTTTATAACCAAACTAAGCTTCGGAGAATTTTCGATCTTGAACAAATAACAAACAGAATAAAGGAAACCCATAATGCAGCAGGATCTTGAACAACAAGCCATAGCTTGTACTGTACCCTGGACAAATTGTTCAGGAGCCTTCCCTCAACTGCCCCAAGACGGTGTTTGAGAATCTTGAACTTTAACGCAAAGGGGTATTCACATTCACATTGATAGTTGAAAAGAAACCAATTAGGCTTATTACAAGGCTTGAAAGCTAAAATAAGTACATTTGAGTTAGGGATATTATCCCAGTATAAACAAAGGTGGATTTGATTTATTGATGAAGGAAGGAAACCCACATCAAACTTGTAAAATGGCACCAACGTTTCAATCAAAGCATTTAACCATAGCTTACATGGATTACCATCCTTAAACTTTAGTCGATCCAAGTTGATCGGAGGTTTCTTCATTTCCTTCTCCTTCTCGGTTTTCTGGTGGTTGTTCACCACCCAGGGGTGGCAAGTCCCCACTGATTTTTGGCTCTCATTGAGAGGCTTAGGGCCCTTACGGGGATTGGATGGGGAGAGAACGAGGTTCTCGACCCCCATGAGTGTTTTGCCCAGGCGCAAGCCCGAGGTTTTCATGCCAAGACAAGCAAGACAAATGAGGTTAGATTTTTTATTCAAATAAAGGATAAGCAGTGGGAGAAGAAAGCAGGTGAAACCACCTGCAGCAAACATTCTCCACAATAATACATGGTAGATAGAAAGAACAAGGCATCTAGCCCTTACAAGCATGGTGATTTTACACTCAAACACATTATAAACCCAAGAGCATTTATCAACGGAAGCAGCATGACACGTTAGCCACAAACCAAATCTAGTAATCATCAAAGACACTTGTTTGATAGATGCACTACCAGCAAATGCTAAGCAACAAATCAGGCTAACAATCATGATTCTATCCCTAGGCTTCTTAGAATTATTTTGAGACAATATTTGTAGACAACAATGTAAGAAGGGTGGTAATGTTCTCATTGAGAAAAAGATGAAGCTGCCAACCATAACATCCTCAAACCCAATTTCTTGATAGGATACAAGTATCAAGTGATAACAAAATACCACAGTTTTTTCGAGGCCCGAGAATCGGGGGGTAGGCGGTGAACAGGCATAAGCCTCTAGCACCGGGTTTTTCAGCCACCACTTAGTAGTGACAATCATGAACATTAGAATGCGGTTAACTAAACATAGGTAAAAGATTTTGTATATCGACCTGATAATGGGGGATATAACCCCAATTGAGAAATTAGAGGAGAAAACCCCCTCCAAAACCGCCCAAGAGGAGCCAGAAAGGAGACCGAGCCCCCGCGCACCGCCACCCGACCGAGAACGGACGACCCCCGAGCCAAGCAACCCTTCAACCGAGAGACAGAACCGCACACAGCCTACCACACCCCCATTGAGCAGCAACACTATACATCTCCCACCAGGCCACTGCGAGGCGCCACCGCCAGCAGGCCCCAACAGACCGCACCACCGCAAAGCGCCGACCCACCACCCCCTCCGGCGAGACCCTTTTTTTCATTTTCTGAAAATTTTCCCCACCACCACGAACCTTCGTCTACTGATTACAGTGCTATCAAAGCTTGTCCCACCGGTCTTACCAACCCCGAAAAGCACCCGGGGTACGAGTAGAGGAGGCAAAGGCAGTGGTGACAAAGGCGTGAGGACGCCGATCTTGAGGCTCGAATTAATATCGAGGTGAGGATTGAGGCTTGATTCAGGATCAGATTCGCCGAGGATCTCGAATGCCTTAGGGATTAAGGATTTAGAGGGGGTAGAAAGGGGGCGCGTGTACAAGATGTACAACACGTTCATTTTTGGCCCAGAAGGGTTTTTTGCAGAGTTTTTCTAACAAAGTCATTGTTTAAAACAAAGACTTTGTGTTTTTTTTTAAATTTCTAATTATCTGGCGTCTAAAAGAGGAGAAAATGCACAAAAAATTAAGTAGATTCCCCAATCAGTGAGTCTCATTTCGCTACAAACGAAAATATTCGAGATAAATTGTTGTTTACAGCAGCCACTCACCTCTCCTTCTCTTTAAAAAAAATCCTCTATTTAACCTAATGAGCATTGGCCAACATTTCCATTGAAACACAACTTTCGCATTCGTAACACAATCACCCACATTCATCTTCTAATTAACACCCAATCACCCATAACTAAGCCATAGTACAAAGCGAGTGTTTGAAGTTCGAAACCGAATCCGCTTATGCACAAGATGTGGGTTTGACTCCTACATAGACTAATACAATGATTTAGACTTGTTAAATACCTACACTACAAAAGCTCTGTCAAAATTTGGCTTAAACTTTACAAGAAGTTTAAATCTATCATAGTTGAACAAATTGCTTGAATAAAAAGTTCATGAATTGGGTGCATACATACTCTTTTTTTTTAAATCTGTCATAACTAAAGCTATCATATCTAAATCTGTCTTAATTGTTTACAATACTGAGAAATATGATTTTAGTAAGATACATGTCATTGAAGGTAAAAATTTGCTGCAAAGACTCTATTTACAAATGTGTTTATAGTGTTGAAAAATATATACCTTTAAAGGGCTGAAATCTGTTGGAAAATACAATGCTGAAAATTTTGTTTTCAAGCATACATGAAACTTGCATTTTTTGGAATGTAATCTACTATAATTTAGTTTCTAATTTTTTTTTTCCGAATTCTATTTCTAAAATTCATTTGGTCTAAGTTAGTGAAATTCCTTTTTGTTTTTTTTCCGAATTTTGTAATTTTAGATTCTGTAATGTCAATCTTTATTTATGAAATTATTTATCTATATTATATTTCAATTGGTCACAAAAGATTAAAAGCTAAGCAACATGGTAACTACATATAACCATAGATAGTCTATACGAGATTTGAACTCGCATCTTTGTGTGTGAGTACAACGCTCTACCGTTTGAGCTAATAGATTTAAAACCTCTCAAACATTGATTTCAATTTATAAAATGAAAGGTCATGCTATAAATCAGTTTGTAGGACTAAGAAAGCTTCTACCAAGTTTATCTAAACCTTCAACATCGCTAAATGCTAACCTTCATCCCGTAATTTTCTAGCATACTGACTGGTTTTTGCAAAACGACATATTTTAGAAATTGAAGAACAAATTTCAAGAGTAGAAATAAATCAACATGTGAATTATGGGAGTTAAAACTTCGCAATAAAAACTGGTTGAATCCCACAAGTGAAACTGGCAATATAAATTTAGGGAAAATATTTTGGATTGATTAAATATCTAATCTCTTTGAGGAAATCAACTTGTACTTGGGACCTATCCTCTTCATTTACCTCTAAAGCCTTTTTGCCTACTCTATAAGTAGTTCCCTTCGCCCTTGGTGCTTTCCTCTTGGAACTATAACCCTCAAATGTTTCGTCTTGTGCAACATTCACCACCACTTTAATCATTAAAGAGGATGATAAAACCTCTTCACACCCTAAATCTCAACTCAAAATCCCGAAACCTAGATATCTCGAAACCTATAATCATCCAACCCTAAATCTCTAAAGTCGAAATTGCGAAGGAATAACTTAACTCCATGGTAACACTGGGTAAATTGTCTCATTGTACGCTAACTATAAAGCTTCTTTAATGTAAAAGTTGTCAATGAAATGTGTTACAAGGGCCTTTTAGTGGTATATAGTAGCAAGAGCATGTATGGATAGGATATTTTGCAAGTCAAACACTTTACAAGTGCATGTCATTGCTGAGAAATCAACCGCCATTGTTGGCCCTTCTCCCATATCTTTAAATTGGAAACCATTCATTTTCTGAACGTGATATGCTTCAGCTTGATGTTGCAATGTTGTAAGCATTTTGACAATTGTTGGTGACATCCCTTGTGTGTTTTATTCAGCCAACTCCCTTCTTTTTCGAAACCAGTTTGTCAACTTCTCTCTCTAAGATAGTTCAATAGGTCGGGCAACTATAGGGTATGATTTCTTACCCCTTACCATAGAATTTAAGCTCTCAACATTGTTGGATATCATATTGTATCCATCCCCTCATGCATGTGCTCTAGATCATCTTTCAAACCCTACTTCTATTAAATAAGCTGACAACTCTTTGACGATTTTTGTTATCTGAGAAAAGTAGTGATTGAAATCACTAATCGTGTAACTCTTTGATGCTTGTTGGAACAATTCACAAAGCCGCTTTTTTTGTGAACGTCACCTTGATGTAAGGTGGCATGTACATATGTAGTGGATATCATTTGGGTAAACATCATAAATTGCTTTCGATATGCTTGTGTGCCTATCTAAGACAAATACCAGATCTTCTGTTTGTGGTATAACCTTTTTCAACTACTAAAAGAACCAACTCCAGGATTTGCAATCCCATATATACTTGTGTTAGCATCTTTTGCAACTACTTCTAGAAATGTGCCTCTATACTATCTAGTAAAGAATATCCCATCAACAACAATAACCTATATAAATGAAAAATTGAATTGTATTTATTATGCAACATTGAATGATGCCAACATCATCTAAAAAGGTACTGAAATAATGCTGACATTATGTATAAAGATATTTAAATAATGGTGACATTATATATATATATAGGGATTACTTCAAATGTAAAAACTCCTTATTGTGTAAAATCCGCTTAACTTGTAAAATTTAGTATTTTAATCCTATCCCACACGCGCCTCAATTAAAAAAAAGTTAATTTTGCCGCTCCTCCTCTGTTCCTCGCCCAGCAGAGCCCTCCCGAAGGCGAAGGCAAACACCGGCCATGGCTGCCCCTCCGTTCCTCTCTCACTCTCCTCCGCACCATCGATGCCGGTTAGCTTTAGCTGTTCCTCACCCTCTTCAAATCCGGCGACGACGCCGACCTCGGAGCTCCTGCCACCCTCCCAATCTCTCGTTTTCCCTCTCTCCGCTGAGCTATGCCTCGTCCCGCTTCCTACGCCATAAAGAAGTGTTGTGAAGGCTTTCAAGCTCAACAAGCCGCTGCTCCTCTTCAAATCTGTCTCCGGCCAATGGCGCTCTCGATTCAAACGAGCAGGAAGAGGTAGCAAAGTTTATGTTGTTCCCAATTTCTAGGGTTTACAACCTTCGAATCTCCCCCTGACTCCTCCTCAGCCATCGGAATCTCAAATTAACCCCTCCCCACCCCTCTATCTATTTTGAAAACACCATACCTTTGTGGAATTGAAGCCTGGAAGGACTGTACCCTTACCAATTTGAAGCTTGAAGGCTGGATTGAAAAAAAAAACCAAATTTCTAGGGCTTGAACAGCCTGTTTGAGCTCGGGAAGGAATCCCAGGTTGAGAAACGAGAAATTAGTAAGGAAAAGGGCCCAGCGCCAGGACGTCGGGCAAAATGCCTTACTCCTAGCCCAATCACAGCAACAAGCGGTGCCAACTCAGGTTCGAAGATGACAGTGCTAGGATTCCTGCCTAAAGGTACATCCATACACCCCCAACAAATGGATCCAGGTTGTCAAGAAGCGACAAAGCACCCTCCAGGTTCCTCCCCTTCGTCTGTTTTTAAGCCATTTCGATCTTCAAAGGTATGCAACACTCCTCCCCTTCCCCCGGATCTGGCCGGGTCTTTTAGGATAGACATTGATGTGCAAAAGATCCCAAAGGAGGGACAATTTGAATGTTTAAATGCTGAAAAGATCCCTATGGAGGGACAAAATACCTATTTAATTTCGAATATAGATTTACAATGTAGAGATGAAAGGATTCCAATGAAGGGACGACAAGGTGACTTACATGTTTCCCATTCTTCTACTGTTAATGTGTCTAATGATTCTGAAATGAACCCAAATAAGGGACATATCAATGCTCAAAATTAAGGAGTGTTGCATACCTCTTACTATACACGACAACAACAGATAAAAGACAACAACAGATGGCGGAGATCATAGCGAGCTGTTTAATACACGCACAACAAGACAACATCCAGGAAAAATGATCATAACTAAAAAACATACAACTATTTTACATCCAAAGTTTTTGACATTTTAGTGCTCAATTGCTCGAATGTATATTATCACACGGTAGTTGAACATCGCCACACAAAGAGAAAGAATAGTACACACACCTTGCCTAAGTGAGATGAGTGCGAAGAAGAACCCTGACAGTACCAACGCAATGGCAATGGGAAGTGACTGCATTATTAAGAAAGCATCATCCCAAAGGTAAAAGTAAAGGTAAAAGGTAAAATCCACAACTTGAAAATTGAAATTATTATATTAGATGGATGATACTCACATCCAAAGCCTCCATTGGTGATTTTTTAGTAAGTTGAGTCATATCGCCGCTTACAGAAGCAATGAAATGTTCGTGTATCAGGTCCATTGAATCCTGAAGGCATTATATATATATATATTGGACAAAACAATCAGTATTAAAGGTGAAACTTTCAGCTGTTCTGAATAACCCTAACAGAATAAGACATGCATATATAGGTCTAAGTACTTGATCAAGCAAAACCATTTGAGAGAAGCAGGCTAGACATGAACCAAAACATGTTCTGAATTCATAGGGATATGAGAAACTACAAAAACATGAGCTAGCTATTAGTTTTGAGTTTTGAATTGAGTTTGATGATAAGAAAAAAAGGGTGAAACTAGCTTTCACCTGTTTTGTTCCATCACGGAAGTTATTCAGATAATAGCGAAGTATTGCATTGCAGCCATCCTTAATGATACCTTGTATTGTTCGCTGGCCACATCTGCAAGGGAGAACGTAGTCGATTATTTCACACCGTAAACAAACCAAACGTATATTTGGATTTTGAGAAATCAAATAAAAAGTACCTGACAAAGTCTCCTTTGAGGGCAAGAGTACCAGAATACTGAATGCTAATATCGTCCCCATGATTCGCCCACACTAAGAAATACATATCAGTGCAAATTAAGGGGACATTGAGTGAAACTAGCTAAAATAGTGACATTCATTTCAGTGAGCTGCACACACATGACAAATCACAAATACATATACTCACTTATCTTAAACTTGTCATCAAAATGTGGATGTGAGCTGATTGTCTCATTAGCATCGAAAACACAAATCCGTCTGAGTTGGGATTCCAACATTTTCCTACCAATCATGCTCTGTAAATTACAAAAGTGAAGTCAGTAAGGCCAAAAGGATGAAGGATAGACAATGAGATAGAGATAGGTGTGGTGTAGGTACCTGGGTCACATTTGTGCGATCTAAGCAGTCAATACAATTTGTCCTCACTACTCCATGTTGTTCCTCAAGTTTCTTGCCTTGTTCGTTCAACAGAAAATACCTACCAATATAGAGGATTAAACATCTGATCTGAACTGATCTGATGGAGGATAAATATAAAACAACACATCACATAAGTACTCTCAACTACATGCATATATAGTACATACCCATTCTTCTTGACAAAATCTTCAATTTGTTCGTATAGGACAGAGAGGCGCTCAATCAATCTCAGTTTCTTCCCCCTTACTGTACAGTTCATGTTTTGATTTTGTTTAAATTTCAAGTCTTACTGATTACATACAGTTTCATTTCACATAGTCTCATCTTGTCACTGTCTCCTTTTACACTATGAATCCTTGATTGCATTTGATTGAAAGGTTGAATCATGGTCGTACAGAAGCTACTGGTCAATCATCCATCTTATATATTCATATTTATATATTACAAAGAGAAAGAGGTACTTCTTATTCCTAGTATGGAAATAAGAAGAGCATAGTCCTTGTATTGTTTGTGCCATGTATGATGTATGAACTCACTCACTCACTCTGTCTCAGTGAGCTGAGTTGTTTGTGGTGTGCGAAGCCGAAAAGATGGTAGAGGTGGAGCTCGCAACACCAAGGAGGTCGTCAAAGCATTCAAATTGGTGCAGCAATATCTACTGATGCACTGCACTCCATTTGCTAGTCAGGTTCATCATGAAAAACAGACTTTCCTTAGCTTCCCGCTCAGAAAACCAGTACCCAAAAGTGCCAGGGACTGACACCTTCCAGAGACAGCTGCAGCAGCTGTTTGAACTCCATGATTCAGGTCTTGATCAGGCACTCACAGAAGCCCTTCCAGTGTTCCACTACAAAGAGCTCAATATGTTGTTCTGTTTTTACAGAAAACAGATTTTTACAACATGCATCTTGCATATATTTTGAGAAAGGTGCTTTGACTGAGATTTATGATGAATTCAGCACACCCATTCATGTGCTTTACATTTGTGTGATTTGAATGCTTAGATGACCCTCTTGTCTTAAGATTTCATTGCAAAAACTTGATTTTATCCATTAAAACAATTAGCACATGATTTTTTCACTAAAGCCTATTAGCTCAAACATGCCCTTAGTGGTTTTTCCACTAAAGCCTATTAGCTCAAAATGGTAGAGCATTGTGCCTACGCACAAAGACGCGGGTTCAAACCCCGGATAGGCTATATATGTTTATCGCTTAGAAGTACGATGTTTCTCTTCATGAATATGAGTATAAAGTGCAAAAATAAAATCGTAATGTGCAAATATAAGAACATAAAGTGCAACTGTGAAGTGCATTTGTGCAACTGTGAAGTGCATTTGTGCAACTATATATGTTTATCGCTTAGAAGTTCGATGTTTCTCTTCATGAATAAGAGTATAAAGTGCAAAAATAAAATCGTAATTTGCAAATATAAGAACATAAAGTGAAACTGTGTAGTGCATTTGTGCAACTGTCAAGTGCATTTGTGCAACTGTGTAGTGCATTTGTGCAACTGTGTAGTGCATTTGTGCAACTGTGAAGTGCACTTGTGCAACTGTGAAGTGCAGTTGTGCAACTTTAAAGTGCATTTGTGCAATTTTAAAGTGCTTTTGTGCAACTTTCAAGTGCAAATATGAGAACATAAAGTGTGAAAATAAAATTGTAATGTGCACATTTAGAATACAAGTGTGCAAAAGTAGGATATAATTGTGCAAATTTAAACTACAATTGTGCAAAAGTAAGATACAATTGTGCAAAAGTAAGATAGAATTGTGCAAAAGTAGGATACAATTGTGCATAACTAAGATTATAATGTGCATGATTAACAATTTGCGATTGTTGCGCTCTTGTCTATTATGTAACCTATGTAGGATTTGAACCCACATCTTTGTGCAAATGCACATTGCTCTACCAATTGAGCTAATAGGCTATTCATATATAATGTCAAATACAACATAAAATATTTCAATTAAAAACCCAACCAAATTCCAAATCATAAGTGTTCACAAACTACATTTCTAAGCACTTTCATGTGTTCATAACCTGCACGTATCTTTTCACAACCTGTCTACGAAAAAAATCCTACCTAAATAACCATATGGTGTAACGAAAAATCTGCATACCATATGTTTTACCCCAAAAGATGCATACCATATGTTCTTAACAAGTTGGAAATCCTTGCAAATTGGAAACAGATATAAACCAAGTGCACAACAAATACACACTTTTGTGGAGGCAATTCTCTTTTCTTTGTTGTGGTTCATTCTTTTCTTTTGAGCAACTTCTAGTCTGCACAAGTGCACAACAAATACAAACTCTATTCAATTTTCTGTGTCAGTACTGTTTCATACATGGAGAAGAGAAAACAGATGATAAGAGTTCTAATCTTCATTTTTAAGACCAACACAAAGCAGAGGAAATAGAACAAATCTATGAGTTCAGTGGAATGATCATCACTTATTATTGCAAGATGAGATATAAATGAAACAAGAGAGAATAAAGCAAATAACATTTAGGGATGGAAAAAGCATAGAGCATGCAACATGAACTAAACCAATAACCTAGGAACATATTCAATTATTCAAGGATTATTTTAATTTCCAAATATTTGACAGAATAAGGTTAGGGAGGATAAATATTAACTAAACATGGTAATGTGCATAATGTGTAACTCTAACAACAAGGCTGCATAAATCTAGCAGCGTAGTTAGTTGAACAAGGGAGAAAATTCATAAAAGTGGTACCTTGAGTCATCTTGGAGGAAATTCACCAAAGCATCTTCCACTAATAAAACAAGATGCTTACTTGGAATGTTATCTTTTATCAGAAAAGCCAGCTCCTCAACCTTGCATATCAACCACAATGTGATTTAACTAAATGCAAGAAACAAACAAACATGCATCAACACACAAACCCCATTCCATTGGAATTCCACCAGGAAGAGAGAGACCAAAAAAAAATGTGAAAGCCAACTCAGATTCTTTACTCTTCCAAATACTAAAATGATTACAGACACTTGGTGTTGTCATCTTATACCATTCCCTTGGAATTCCACCAGGAAGCGGAAAAAGGCAATTTATTAAAAAATGACAAAGAAATAGCATTTGCATTCAGAATAGAAAAACACACAAACCCCATTTCCCCAAGAGAATAGTAAAAAACTTTTAAGAATTAAAAAAACCAAAGGTATGCATCAGCTAAACAAGTAAAAGGGCAAAGGGGAAACAAACCAGCCACCCATCAAACCCCAAAGAAACAGCAAGCTCACCCATCAAACCCCAAAGAAACAGCAAGCTCACTCAGAAACCTATGCAATTACTAATTTTAAATCTCTAAATTCTAGAAGAATTTCTATACTTGATATGATATATCATATTAACAAAAGCATAGAAAGTTAAGAAAATCGAATTTGAGAAAAACCTAGATTGGTGACTACTAAATTGGAGCATCCCCCGGCAAGCTTCAAGAATCCAAATGTTGGATTATCTCCTTGCTTTATTCTCAGAACAATTTTTGAGTAACATGCTAGCTGGCAAATAAAGCAGTCTTTGAAATTATCTGATGCGACTTTTCAGTTGAAGGCTGAAAACAGAAGATAACAAAGAAATTATAAAAAATCCATAATTCAATTTCCATTATTTCACGCAGAAACTATTTGAAAAAGAATATCAATGAATGAGTGAGCTTACAGACATCATTCAGATAAATCATTTTAACATTGCATGGTACATAGAAAGGGGAACTAATTTAGACAAATAATAATAGCAGACCTGTAAAAAAAGAGGCCAAAATTCTTTGCAGCTGTCACCCGTGCAGCTTCGTCAGGGAAATTGTTTGGCATACAATTTTTTCAGGGGATTCTTCACAATGAGAAAGCAATGTGTGACATACACAGATTATAAAGAAGCATTGAAAAAGAACCAGAAAAGCAAAAAGTTTCCTGTATGGTTGAACATCTAAAATCAAATAGCAAAGTCTGAAAACAACAGTCAGATTCTTGTTGCAGAGAGACTCAGCTCCAACTTCAGTCCTATTAAAACCAAAAGCAAAAAGTGATCATTTTAACACTCATATTGCAGCTTGCATTTTGCCCCATTAAAGAAAAATAAAGAAACATGGCATTTAAGACACATCAAAAGGTCCAGGACATAGCAATGCACAAATGTACACCATTGCAAGAAAGCTCACCGAAATTTGCTGCTATATCCTCAAAAGAGAGTGTCAAGTTATGCCCAATCAAAATCACAGTGGCTGAGCCCTCGCGTGAAAATGATTGAATAGAAACTATATAGGAATAGAAAAATCCTCAGCACCGACGCCGAATCGAGACGAATGAAATTGGAGTTGAACTTCAAAATTCTCAATTTGAAGTTCAAAATCCCTAATGAAATACTAAACTACCCATACTAGAGTTCCAATTTAGGAGACTGAATTCAAATAATCTCAACTAATAATCCAAAGGAATCGCCGGAATAAAGCATATGAATGAACCCGCAATCACACCTGGAAATCGAGGCACTGAGCAACGACAGGCAAAGGCCTAGCCCTAGCTTCTGGAAACCTTCCTTGTGCGGCTCGGAACAAGCGATCTCCAAAGGCGATTCGGGGTCGGAGGTCTGTGGCTCCAGAACTTGCCGTCGACGACAAGTAAGGTCGGAGGGAGGCTCGTCGATGGCGTCGGCGGCCGGTGAGGTCGGAGGGATGGGAACTCGGAAGGGATGGAGTAGCGACCGAGGAAGGTCGGGTGCGTTTCTCTAACCTCTGCGCAGGTTTCTCCATGTTTCTTTAAGATGGGCCGGTTCGGAGATTTTTTAAAACGGACCGGTTCACTTTTTTTAAAAATACAACCCGCGCGTCTGGTTTTACACTAAAACCCAAATTTTACACGTTAAGCGGATTTTACACGTTAAGGAGTTTTTACATTTTAAAGCTTCCCTCCCTCTCTCTCTCTCTCTTATATATATATATATATATCCTTACTATTATAAATGTGTGGGAAGATGAGACTATCTGTGGCCCGTGAGTCCTTTCTACACTTATGATATGGATACACTGATTGGAGCCCGCATGATTGAGAGAGTGAGGATTCCACATGCCAGTGAAAGTTTTCGTTGGTTATCTAGACCATGTGGGGAGCATCACCAGTATCTCCCTTCCATTGTGTCGATCCGCCTTACCCTAGCGGCCTTCCACATGTGGCACATCGTGCATGATGGAGATCTGATTCACTCCCCTGGGCTGATTTTCGATTCTTAGGAGGAGCCTCAACAAAGACATGAGGAGCTGCGACACATCGTGCCTGACAAGGATCTGATTCTCTAGAGCATCTGCAGTAGAGATGTTTCTAGGAGCCTGCTCGTCAGTAGAGCATCCTTAGTCAGCAAATAGCCTAGTTGTGAGACATACTCATTGGGCTCACCCAGTGGCGGATCTAGGATTTTCGTCAAGGGGGGGCTAAAAGGCACTTATGACAAGTTGTGAATCAAGATAAAGGTTAATATCAAGAATCAAATTCAGTATAACTATTTTTTTACTTGCACGCAAATAGCAAGATACTCACCTTAACTTGTTGGACTTCTAATCGATTTCAATTTAATTACAAGTAATGTTATTCTTAGGCCAAGTCAAATTACTTTGTATTTAGAATATTTTTACAATTGAGTTTCATCAAATACCATACCTATTCAAATAATCACAACCAAAACTCTAAATTCTTGAATGTAAGGAGAATAAGTTGAGGGCCAATTAAATGATATTGATTGCTTTTAAAGGCTCTTGAAATTTATTTGTTAGTGTTTGGAAGGATTAAAGTTTTCATAAATTGCTCACATTTTAAACAAGTTTGGGATTTTAGAAAGAGTTGTCCTGATTTGTTTGGTGAATTTTCAATCTACATTTCAATTTTTTACTTGTTTGCGAAACTCAGAAATAATCACCTAAATTCTAAATTTAATTTACAAACCCCAAATTCAATTTACAAATTCACAAAATTGATTCTCAAACCTAATTTCACAAAATTGTTTTCCAAAATCAAAACCCAAAATTCTCAATTCTACCTATAAATTCAACCTTCAAGAAATTTGGATTTAGGAATTGGAAAATTTAGGGCACAAATTGACAAAGTATAATCTATAAGATAAGAAAAACTAACATTTTCAGTTCAACCTTCAAAAATTTGGATTTGGGACTCACTGCTAGTGGTAGGGAAATAAATTAAATGAAGAAGAAGGGTTGAGGCGCAACACAGTCGTGGGGAGTTGCTGTCTAATAAAAAAGAGGGCTTTTGAAGGTTGGAAAAAAAAAGTGATGGGTACAGGAATCGAACCGCCGTTTGCTGAGAGGTCAGCCAAAAATTCCTACCTACCCGTACCGTGTTTTAACCACTGAGCCAATTCGTCTTTGTGTATCATATACTACTTTACTAATATATATTACAAATTTACCCAGCGGGGGGCTTCAGCCACCGCGAGCCCGCGCGTGGATCCGCCACTGGGCTCACCAGTCAGTTCCCATTATGTTTTAAATTCAGATAATCAAAGAAAAAAATAGAAAAATGTCAAAAATTACAAAAATATCATGCATTGTATTTATGTGATTATCTGAACACCCATTTGGCTTATTCTGTCCTCTATTTCCATTTCTACAAAATCATGTAGGTTCCATGGAATTTTGGATGAATTAGCTCGGTCTTTTATCCCTTTTAAGCATGATTTGAAAAATATAATTGAGCATGTATGATCTAAATTCCTAGGCATGATTGAAATCCAACAAATATTTGTCCTAGTGAGAATCTGTTGCTTTACAGGGATTACATCTATTTTTTCCTCTACGTTTGTTGTGTGATTTACTCTTCTTATGCATTTATCTCTGAGTATTGACATGGGTATTATTATTGAGACCGATTAAAATACATGAACATTGCTTATGAGTTTCATATGATAGAGGCAATTGTTTCTTGGCCCATATTTATCCATGTCTACCTTATATTATGTCTTTGCTTGAAGCCAATAGTTGAGGCTTTAACCTTTCCCTTTGAAGCTCCACAAAATACATGTATCTTTAGCCGATAATAAGCCTGACCCATCCGGGAATTAGGATTTAGAATTGGTTATGGATTGATCATTTTGAGTAGAGAAAGAGAATTGAAGTTATGGTTTGTGCTTAATGTTGAAAGCTTTGCAAAGAATTGTAATGGTATGTGCTTTATGTTCCTCATATTGTCTTCATTAATTAAGTGGCACTAAGAGAAAAAAGAAAATTATCGAAAAACAAAATGAAAGAAAAAGAACGAAATACACACACATATAATGCATTGAAATAAAGAGCCTTAGTTTTATTCCTACATATGAGAGTTGGATAAATGTTTGGTTAAGAGTTTATATTTTTATGTTTATGGAAGCTTGATGTAATTTTTTTAGTTCTTTTGAGTTATGGGGAAGTTTTAGGAATCTTAGTTCCTGAAATTGAAAGCACCACATGACCAAATATACTCCTTGCCTTTATATTTCTACCAAGCCCCATTACAACCCCACCAAATGGAGTCTTCTTTGAAGATTTCCATTGAGTGAAAATCCTCTTGATGTTGCTTATTTACTTTGATGTATTCGGTGGAAATATTGCAATATAAATGTCAATGCTTAAGATTGATATTTGTGTAAAGAATTGAGTTGAGAGATGTTCTAAAAGCCTAAAAACATGAGAGTGAAAGAAACACATTTTTCATGTGAGATTGGATGGATAAGCATGCAGACTACTTGATCACCCAAATACATGCTAGGATATTTGTTTACTTCATTCATGTTTGCACTTGTTATGATGTTGCTTTTGACGGGGTTAAGACATGAAGAGGTCTCCAATGGGATACACTGACATAGGCTTTATTCTATTGTTGCTTGAGGACAAGCAAGATCTTAAGTGTGAGGGAGTTTGATAATGCATATTTTAGATATGCATTATAGCTAGTTAGTTTAGGTGTATTAGAATAGGTTTATTGCATGTTTATTAGTTAATTTGCATTGTTACTCATTTGGGGATTTGAGTTCGGAATCTGCGCTATTTTGTGCTTATTATGCAGATTTACGATCCAAGCTTGAAGATGGGCTAAGGTTGGACTAAAAAACATGAGATGAGGCTGTTATTGAGCTTAAAAGAGGCCAAGAAGAGTCATAAGAGGAGCCAAGAGAAAGAGAATTGAAGACAAAGGAGGAAAGCATAACACAGAAATATCGGCATCCATCGTTTTACCACTGACGCCCACCATTATCGCAGATTCAGCAATCGAGTTAGGATTTAAGAAGAGAGTGCATTCGAGTTCGGAATCTATCCTATTTTGTGCTTATTATGCAGATTTACGATATGAGCTTGAAGAGGGGCTAATTTTGGACTAAAAGACATGAGAAGAAGCTAGTATCGAGCTTAAAAAAGGCCAAGAAGAGTCATAAAAGGAGCCAAGAGGAAGAGAATCGAAGAAAAAGGATCGGAGGAAAGCACAACACGAAAATACCAGCGCCCGCCGATTTACCACCGTCATCCATCGTTATCGCAAATTCAGCAAACGACGATCTTTATCCGAATATTTAGTTAGGAAACTATTATTATATTTTCTAGGGTTTTATAAGGGCCGAATATTAGCCTATTTAGGGAAGGGCCTCTGCTGCGGCAGATTCGACCTAATCTTTATCGAGCATCAAAAAAAATGATCAAGTCTCGCCCCTCATTAAGGTAGAATGGGGACGAAGACTAACACCTTGGACCGTAGGTTGAACCTTGAGCATCGTGACCCATGAAGGTCGAAGTCCTTGGTCCATGGTAACACCTAAATGAGCAAGAAGAGCATTGGTTGCATCTTGAATCATCTTTGCCCAAGCTCGAGTGATCCGGCGACAGAATGAAACTCTCATCTTTTCGTCAATGTCGTCCGAAGTCATGGGACTTCTGGCACTATCATTCCGTGTCAACAAAATAATAATAATAATAACAAATGAGAAATAATGCAAAGAAAGTAAAGAGAGGAATTATTGTGAATTGTTTACCAATAGGAGTAAAGCGATTCACCGGCAATTCTCAACAATGGTTGGTGTTCAAGATCATTGACTTGATTTCTAGTTAATCTAATTCAATTAAGTTATTCCGACTTTGGTTTATATGGATTGACATTCCTTACGTCCTGCCAACCCCTTACACCTATATGCAACCCTAGCCCTCCATGGATTTAGCGTAGAAGTAGTACAAATTCCCAAAGTACATGGTAGAATGGTAATAACAACCCTCCTAAGAAACTAGTATGATGTCAAGAGATGTCACTTACTTAATCCTAGCAACTTAGGAACCGATATTTAACCAATATGTCATTACCCTACACAATCAAGATCTCATTTTACGGATCACTCGCTCGTGATTCCTACCAAAGTTATAATTATTCTTGCGAATCAATTAAAACCCTAACACGATGCAATTCTATCAAGGTGATCAATTAAGAGAGAATTGACAACATAGAATAAGCACAAGAATAATGAAATAATCATAGGAATAACTAATATATCAAAGCCTCACAATTCAACCAACCATGTCTTCGAATCGCATGTGAAACAATGAGTTTAATTGCCCATAACTTGAGAAAACTCTCTTATTCAATCCTAAAGTAAGTCTTATGCCAAAAGCTACTTAGAACCCGCGCATCCTTTCGGACGAGAATATGCAGTTCTGGATCATCCTCACTGCTGACGTCGGCAGGGGATGCATGGGCACTACGGGCAAGGTAGTCAGCCACCGCATTAGATTCCCTCAAAATATGACGAATAGCAACATAAGAAAAGGACGAAATATCTGACAAAATATCCGCTTGTAGCAACTCGATTGTCCAGGGCCGAATGCCCTTGTTGATTTTAGAACATTTTATTTGCTTTCTTCTTACTAATTATTTAGGGAATAAAGTGAGGAGATATTTTATCCTTTTGCCCATTTATCTATTTTTAGATAGATAAAAATAGGAGTATTTATCTTATGTTTTAATTATTTATTTTTAGATAAAAATTAGAGGGCTAGGGTTCCTTTGCAAGGAGCCATTCTCATTCACCATCAAACCTTATTTAAGTTGTATTTCTCTTAACTTATATTCTTATGTTGAAATTAAAAGAGAAGCACAGTACTTGGCTAAGTGGTTTCTCTTCATCAACCCTAAATACGCTCTTCATCTTTCACGTTACTCATCTCACGTTCTTACCTTCATCTTCAATCAATTCGAGTTCATTGCTTACAATCTCAATCAAGGATCATCACTACAACCCTGACCCTAGTCGAATCCATCAACCCTATCCCTAAATTGATTCGCCCTACCCTACACCATGGCAAGTCGAACCCTAGGTCAATCAAGGTCTCGACTTTTTGGTTTCTAGGGGTCGATCTTCTTGTTTCCTTAGGGGGCGAGGGGTTTGTGAAAGTTGGGTCAATATTCCATCAAGATCCTCAAGAACGCTTCAATAATCGACTTAGGATATCGCAAGATCCGAGCAAAACAAGTCGTTGGGAATTATAACGCATCACGGAATAACGACCTTATGCTCCGTCAACAATGAACATGT
Organism: Persicaria tinctoria; assembly: GCA_037127255.1. NCBI lineage: Eukaryota > Viridiplantae > Streptophyta > Magnoliopsida > Caryophyllales > Polygonaceae > Persicaria > Persicaria tinctoria. The sequence goes on from JBANSL010000004.1 coordinate 24,216,447, forward strand.
ATATAATCGGCTTAAAAATTAGATAACCATTTCAATACACAGAGGTAAATGCATAAGAAGAGTAGATCACACATCAAAAGCAAAAGGGAATATATGTGAAATCCCTATAAGACCAAATTTTCTCACTAGGAAAATGTTTTATTGGATTTCTGTTATGCCTAGGAATATAGATCATGCATTCTCAATTACGTTCATCTAATCATGTTTCACTTAATAACCAAAAGTATACAACAAGGCTAAATAATCCAAACATGCCATGGAACTTATATGATTATGTTTAAAAGGAATTAGAGGACAAACTAGGTTAGATGGTGGTTAAGACAACGACATACTTTATGCAATGAATGATTTTATTGGATTTTTGACATTTTTCAATTTTTTCTTTGATTTTCTTATATTGATGAAAAGCAATAAACATGAGCACAATGGAATTTAAACATGCACAAATTGAACTGAAAAACAGAAACAAACTACTACACCCCTCCCCCGCACTTAAACATTTCATTGTCGTTAATGAAAATTCAATGAGAGACAACACAAAATAAATAAGGAAATAACAATACAACAAAAGTAAAGTAAAAAATTAGCAAATGGGAGAAAGGTTACTAACCGCCTCATATTTGTGAAAAATATTGGTGTTGCTGGTGTTTGACCCATTGTGTGACGATGCGGGTCAAATCTTCTAAGGCCTTGGTTTGTTTGTTACGATGTCGGCGGCTTCTTCTCGGAAGTGCTTGAATTTTCCTTTAATTTCATTCACGGATGACTCTATCTATTGTTTGTAATAGTGCATTGATAATTGATGAGTCTTTGAAGGGCGCTGCACGATTCTCACAACCGATGTGAGATTTGTCCACTACCCTTCAAAGAGGTTTGATCTTATTAACTGCGGCGTCTAAAACGAAGATGGATACTAACTCTCTACCGGGTTGAGGGCTTCATTCGAAAGCTAGAGAGACAAACTAGCTAGGACAAGGTTTGAGATTGAATTCGGGGGAGAGAGATCGGATGAGAACACAGTGGAACAATTTGAGTGAAAAGCAAGAGGGATTTGGGGTCGGGGAATATGCTTTTTTTTTAATAATATTAAAATCTAATATTTTGGATTAATTATCCATGATATTTATCAAGAGGGATATGAAACATGAAGGCAAACTAATACCCAAGGCGTGTGCCCATTATTTTAACATCCGAGTTATTTGAATTTATCACATCCATTCATATTCATCTAATATCATGAACGATTTCAAAAACCTCCGAAATACATTTATTTTTACCATTAAAAAATAATATAAAAATCTTATTTACAAGTTTCAAGTGTAATATATCATGAAAATTAAACGTCGGTAATATTTGGGTTATGTGAATAAAATGTGTTTTTTTGTAATAGTGTTACTTAGATTCAAATATTATATCGATATACATTGTTATGTCAGTTGCGGACTTATTGCTTCCAAAACTCTCAATGTTAGCACTGTAAAAAATATCAGCATTGTATTATTCTATTGTATTCCATTTCCTTTTCATTGAAGCATATCTTTCACTCCATATTTGCAAGTCTTCTCCATTTCGATTTGATTCATCATAATCAACATCAATGTCTCCTTCATCTGTCATTGTAATCCCAACTTCCTGGTTGTTTTTTTCAGCTACATCATCATCGACAACGATATCAACTTCATCTCCATATCAATACCCATAACCCGATGATGATGATGATGATGATGTGTGTGTGTGTGTGTTGCCAACTGCCTTGTCTTCAACAACACATACGTCTTTGAAATACTCATCAGATTCAAATGTATTTTCGCTTTCTTGGTATGGTGATGTCATCTATTGTATGCATGATAGACAGTATGACCTTCTTCTTTTTGATGACATACAATTTCACAACAAAATTCACTTCTTATCGCTTACTTACTATAATGAATTCATGTAAATCATCATCACAATCAAAAATAAAAGGTGCTTTTTAATTCTTGTATGTGTACAAGTACTAGCTGAATTCTAGTTTAAAAAATGGAATGATAATGTTGAATCCATTGAATACTCTCATAGTTAGTGAATTCAATGTAAGAGAATCATCCACTAGAAAAGGCTTTGATGTTGTCTCGACCACAAATGAAAGAAAATATGTTGTCAACAATCGTCAATTCTCTCCCATACACAACGATAACAATGTGGGTTGACATTACTGCTTGAACTGTCAAAAAGAACAATGTGATAAATATGTTGAGAAAAGAATTATTCATGCTTATACTTTCAAAGAAATATACTGACAAATGAATATATATATATATATACACACACACACATATATATATGCTTAACAAATCTATATGCCGACAAACGATTTTATTAGACAATATGTGTTGTTAAATGAATGAATTCTAATATATTCTGATCAATAAAATTAAAATTGCTTATGTAAGAGATATACAAGTGAATTAATTATGCTGATAATACCTATATTGTGATATACAAGTAAATTGTACAACCATATGTTCATTACATTACTACCAAAACGCGATGACCCTTCTGCTGTAAACCACTACTCTCCGATTAGCTTGTGCTCCACGATTTACAAGATTATCGCGAAAGTTATTACAGCCAGGCTAACCAAGATTTTTGAAAACCTTATACACCCCTTATAGGGCGCTTTTACGAAAGGGAGATCTATTCAGGATAACATTATGATAGCCCATGAGGCTTTCGAATCCTTCAGGCTTAAAAAGGGTAAGTCGGGTTTGGTTGCCCTAAAGCTAGATATGGAGAACACTTATGATCGTGTCGAATGGTCTTTCCTTTTTTATGTTCTTTCCAGGTTTGGTTTTAATCATAAATTTATTTGTTGGATCAGAGAGTGCGTAACTATGGTTTCATACTCTGTTCTGGTCAATGATGAGCCAACTACGCTTAACGAGCCCTCACGGAGACTAAGGCGGGGTGATCTCCTATCACTTTTTTTGTTTATTATGGCCTCAGAGGTATTAGCAAGGACTTTTCAACAAGAAAGTGTTGTAAACAAAGATATGGGTATTGTGTTTGGCAAACCGGGTATTAAAATCCCTTTTTTGCATTTGCGGATGGTATCCTCATTTTATGTAAGGCCTCCCAGTGGGCATGTTCCTCAACTCTGTCGATTCTTGATCGCTTTTGCCTGATTTCGGGCCAAAAGGTCAATTTACATAAATCTAGTTTCCAAGCTTCCCCTAATACAACATCAGTAGCTATTAACGCCACGGTAGCTGTACTTGGCATTCCTCAGGCAAATAATTTCGATAAATATCTGGGTTGCCCCATTGTTAATGGTAGAACTAACAGAGATACTTTCAACGATATCATGCTAAAAACCAAGCAACAATTGACAAAATGGACGGCGTCAAGCACCTTTGCCGAAGGCCGTAAAGTCCTCATCAAGGCAAATCGAAGTGCCAAACCACTCTTTCTTATGCAAGCTTTCTTACTGCCATCTCACATTCATTAGGAACTCGATAAGGTTTACGAACAATTTTTTTTGAACAAAAATTCTAAAGCCCCACCGCTTATAATTGGTTGGAACAAGATTTGTGCTGACACTTTGAAAGGTGGGTTGGGTATTCACAAAGCCGAAACGATGAATATTGCATTACAAATGAAACTTCTATGAAAGATTCTATCCAAACAGGATAATATATGGGTTCGAATTATCTCGCAGAAATATCTAAAGGGCCAGGATATCCTATCTGACCAAATGAAAAGCAATACTTCTTGGCAGTGGAGACGTATGATGTCTATCCGACACCTTTTTCAGAAGGCCCTTCACTGGTCTGTTGGTGATGGGAATTCTATTGACTTCTGGTCTCAGAAATCGGCCTTTTCCGATTACTGGATACTAGGATCTTACAGCCGATCCCAAACAAGCTTCTAGGGTTAAAAGTCTCTCATTTCATCACCTCCAATTTATAGTGGAAAAAGAATTTGCTCCATTCAAGCTTAACTAACATTCTTTCATTGGATGACATAAACCATCTCCTCCGTATCATCCTGCCACATAACCCCTTGAAGGATCGTCTGTACTGGGGTCCTAGCACCAATGGGTGGTTTTCGACAAGCTCGGCAAATACCATGCTATCAACTAATAGGGGGTTACAAGACTTTGAATGTGGTTGGATCTGGGATCTAGATGTGAAGGTTCGATAATAAAAAACTAAGTAATATAGAAATACTCTAGAAGGGGGGTTGAATAGAGTATGCCGGATTTTCGCAGAAAGTCTCAAGACTTTTGAAGCTCGTGCCAAAACCCTTTGAGATTAGACTTAGTCTTTTCTCTGAAAACCTGAATCACAACGTTAAACAATTCGAACCAAGTGTGGAAATAAGGTAAAGCAATATGTAAAGGACTCGATGAGTTGTTTACGAGGTTCGGCATGAACTTGGCCTACGTCCCCACCTAGGGTTCTTCCACAACCCTAGGATTCAACCGGCTTTTATTGATTCACAAGACTTAGGATCCTAGTAGCTCCCCGAGAAGCCTCTCTCCTATATAATTGCAATCTAGTCAACTCACGTTCCCTTGGAGTCCTAGACCAATCTAGAAGAGCCCCACCTCTTTATACTATCTAGTACAATCCTCTTACACTTCGTGAATCAATCGCCTAGTGTTCACTTCCCGAGTTACAAACTCACGAGTATAACACTATAACTGAATATATCCTATAAGCCCACTGTGTAACTCTCAAATGCTTTGAAATGATATAACAGACTCTTAGGACAAACAGACAGCACACGAAGACAGATTTCTCTTGAAAGCTTGGAGTGTATGAAAGCTCGGGTTCAATAAATTTGTGTCTTCTGTCTTCATCTTCCTTCTCTTTATATTGAGACAAATCGACGCCAAAGATCTTCTCCAATGGCTAGTCTAGATCATGGCTTGAGCTGGATCTTCTATCTTTGGGAATTTCGAAGGCTACAATCTTTCCGATTTGAATCTTCTCAAATTGTATCACAAGGAAGGAAATCATTCGAAAATACTTCCTGAAAGGTTAGTTATATATATAATAATATAATGGAAGTATATAAGAATATGAAATAATATTTCGAAAAAAATATCATATAGAACAGGTTTTGTATTTCATCAACACTGTTAAAGCTCCAAGACCTTTCACACAGACATACTGTCAAGGCCTTTGAAACTTATTCCGATTTTCATCAAGGGAGGAAGTTATCAATCTCCCCCTTGATGAAAGACAAAACATGTGCATCCCTGGAACTTAGTCAAGCATAAATAATATAAGTGAAATCGGACTAAGTACCTGCACGGGTTAGACAAATGTTGGATAAAAAATTTAAAGCATGAAAAGCCATCCAACCGAAAACTCAAAAACCAAGGTCTTCCACGACCTTCGCAGCAAAAGGTTTTCAAGTCTAGTCTAAACCACAGATCATCTCCCCCTTTTTGTCTTTCAACAAAGGGAGGAGGTCAAACAGTCACCAAAAGTTTTGAAATTGTTTCCAAAAACCAAGCAATGTATCAGATTTCAGGGATGGGATAGGGTAGGATAGGGTTAAGCTTCGTCGTCCGGAGCATCATCAGTGAGCCTCGTCCACAGACCTTGCAGCATCTTGGTTATCCTGCTCATCTCCGTCATAATCTCTTTGTGCAGCTCCTTGAGATCCAGGCGCACTTCCTCCAAACCCAACTCCAGGTTGTCTATGCGCTCATCACCAACTGAGGCAGTGGGAAGAGCTTTTGAAGGAGGGGCAAGACTCAAGGTCCCTTGGGGAGACCGAGTGATGCCTATCTTTTCAAGGCTCTTGGAGTCGAACTTACCCATATGACGCTGTTGTTCTTCATTTTTGAAATCAATTCCAGAAGCTTTGAAGATTTGGGTCAAAAGGGTTGCAAAGGGGAGGGGAGTTCCTTTCCTGGCTTTTCTTGTGTGAGCCATGGATCCTAAAATGGTGTTGGCTAGATCAAGATCAAGGCCATTGAGGATTCGGTAAAGGAGGACCATGTCGTTGTCAGTAAGGAGCGAGCCAGAGTTAAGACGGGGTAAGAGGCATTGAACAATGATGTTGAATATAATTTTTGCCTCTAGGGTAAGGGATGAGTGAGTGAGCTGCTTTGAGGTGTTGTTAGATGCTTCGGGTAGTAGGTACTTGGATCGGGCAAGGATGATACAGTTTTCTTTAGAGGGGTGTATTTCAGAGGGTGAACATGGGCTAGGTACGTAGGCCAAGGAAATATGCAAAATCATTGGAGTTGAAAGAGATTCTAACTCCTTTGACAACAGATTCCAAGGACCAACCATTGGCGTCGTGTTTGGCTTTTAGGTTTATGTAGAACAGGCGGGTAAGCTGGGGATAGTAGACGGTTTCAAGATTGAGAAGGGTCCAGGCTGGGGATTTTTTTAGAAGAGCAATGCAGGGTAACTTCAAAGCTTCAAAGAACTCGATATCCAAAAAATCAGAACAGCATATCCTACGAGTTAGAAACTCATCTACCCACTTACCAGCTGTTTCAGCATTTTCAAACCATGAAAAGGGTAAGGATTGGTTTACATGGATGGAGGCGGGTGGATCGACATTCTTCTTGCGAGCAATTGTTGGAGCAGCTCTCTTGGCATGCGCCTCAAAGCCTCTGAGGGTGCCCTTCCTTGTGCGCTTGGGAGATGGAGGCTTGACAGCAGTAGGGGCTTTCCGCTTCTTTGGAGACGGTGGAGGAGGAGAAGGAGAAGGAGAGGCAACAGGTTCTGGTTCCTCTTCCTCCTCATCCTCAGACCCCGAGTCCTCACCGGACCCCGCGTCATCTCCTTCAGCTTCTTCGCCCTCTCCAGATCTGTCTTCGTCTTCGTCCTCTTCCTCAGGCTCCTCTTCAGAAGGAACCTCCTCAGCTTCGGCTTCCTTCCGAATTCTCTCAGCCTCCTCCTCGACAAGTTTCCTAGCAAGCTCGGCCTCCTCCTCGACCTTCTTCTTCTTCAAAGCTTCCTCTTCGACTTCTTTAGCAGCATCTCTTTCCAGTATGGCGTCGAGATCCTCTTCCTCCTCTTCCTTGTTCACCTCCTCAGCGATGATCTTCTTTTTCCCTTTCTGTTTCGCACTGAGGGACTTCTTTGCAGAGCGTTTTTTAGAGTCCTTGGTAGCAGTGGCCGTGCTCTCAGCGATGGTGCTCTGGACTACAGCAGAGACAATGGCTTGAGGAGTGGGTTCAGGTGTGGGAGAGGTGGCAATGACCTGACGTCCCTTAGGGGTGGCGCCAAGTCTTTTGGGTGTGGAAGCTTTCTTTGATTTGGGAGCCATGGAGGAAATCGGGTAGGGTTTTTAGAACAGCTTGAGAGGTTGAAGAAAGAGAACTTGGAAGGGTTTTGGATAAGTCTGATTTTGTGAGGGAATCGGGTACAAAATATGGTTTAAGTAGAGAGAGATCATGATGGAGTGATGGGACGGGTTTAGAGTTCCAAGGAAGGTAATTATAACATTGCCAATTTTGAAAACATTTCCAATTCAAAATTCAAATTAATCCATTAAAATAGGAGGGAATAACCGAAATATTTTGTTCCAAAAATAAAATATCTCAACGGAATAAAAATATAACATAAATAGACAATTTTGAAATAAGATAAAAATATAATTGATTAAATATCTAGAAAGATATTAACCAAATATATGTGATCCGATATATGTGATCTACCATTTAGTTCACAAACCTTGACATAATTCTCAAAGGTCTTGACACTAAGTAGATTTTATCTTTCGTAAAGGGAATGCCCCCCTACGAAAGTGCATCCTTGTTAAGCATCCCAATCTCTCGTCTAATGAAGGTGAACCTGTCCTCTGCCAAAGGCTTAGTAAAAATGTCAGCCCATTGATAATCAGTTGAAATAAACGAAATGGACACATCACCTTTTTCAACATGGTCTCTAATGAAATGATGCCTTACATCAATATGTTTGGTCCTTGAATGCTGAACAAGATTCTTTGTAATGGAGATGTCACTTGTATTATCATATTTAATGCGAATGCCTTTGAGGTTGATGCCAAGATCTCGCATTTGTTGAGCTATCCAAATGATTTGGGAGCAACAGGCTCCAGCTGCAATGTATTCGGCTTCTGCAGTGGATATAGCAACTGAGTTTTGTTTCTTTGAGTGTCAACTGATCAAAGATGCTCCTAAGAATTGGCAACATCCTGATGTGCTCTTCCTATCCACCTTATAGCCTGCAAAATCTGCATCAGAATATCCAATTAATGTGAAATCCTTTTGCTTTGGGTACCATAGTCCAAGCTCCTTAGTGCCATTGAGATATCAAAAGATCCTTTTCACAACCACGAGGTGAGATTCTTTAGGATCAGCTTGAAACCTAGCACTCATGCAAACACTAAACATGATGTCAGGTCTACTAGCTATGAGATATAATAAAGATCCAATCATTCCTCGATACTCCTTTTGATTGACACTCTTCCCCGTCTTATCTTGATCTAGAGATAATGTTGAGCTCATGGGAGTTTTGGCTGCTTTGGATTGATCCATCTTGAATTTCTTCAAGAGATCCTTAGTGTACTTGCTTTGGTCGACAAAGATCCCTTTCTTGGATTGATGAACTTGTAATTCCAAAGAGAAGTTGAGTTCACCCATCAAGCTCATCTCGAATTCACTGCACATGGTGTCAGAAAATTCCTTGCACAAAGATGTGTTAGTAGCACCAAATAATATATCATCTACATAAATTTGAATAACCAAAATGTCCTTTCCTTTGGTCTTGATAAAAAGAGTCTTGTCGATCAACCCCCTTTTAAAATCATTTTCTAAAAGATATTTTGACAAGCGCTCATACCAAGCTCTTGGGGCTTGTTTCAAACCATAAAGCGCTTAGTCAAGTTTATAAACATGATTAGGAAATTCCAAACTTTCAAAACCCGGGGGTTGAGCCACATATACTTCTTCCTCTATGAAACCATTAAGAAAGGCATACTTGACATTCATTTGATATAACTTTATGCTCATAAAAGATGCAAATGCTAATAAAATGCGAATAGCTTCAAGCCTGGCTACGGGAGCAAAGGTCTCCTCATAGTCAATACCTTCCTCCTGATTGTAGCCTTGAGCAACAAGCCTTGCCTTGTTCCTCACGATCTTACCATTCTCATCTAGCTTGTTTCGAAATACCCATCGCGTGCCAATGACTGATTGATGCTTTGGCCTGGGCTTCAAGGTCCAGACTTTGTTTCTTTCAAATTCGTTAAGCTCACTTTGCATGGCAATGACCCAGTCTGGCTTTTGAAGTGCCTCATCTACCTTCTTTGGTTCAATAAGAGAAACAAACGCGTGAAAAGCACAAAGATCTTTAAGTTTAGAACGAGTTTGAACACTAGAAGTAGGGTCAGAAATGATATCCTTTAATGAGTGTGATGAGGAGTATTTGAATTTCCTTTTGCTAGTCTCAGCTCCTTGATTCGTCACACCAGTAGGATTGACTTGTGGTACATCTGACTCCGTGGTCCTGTTAGGTTCAGTTACAGCAGTTTCTGACGCTTCAACACTTTTGGATTGGACACCAAGGGTTTTGGACGAATCTTCAACACCTTGGGCCAATTCTTCAGTGTTGAGAATCTGTTCTTGCATGTTCCTCTTCTCTGTGTTCTTGGTAGCAGCATCATCACCTTCCTCGTTCTCTGCATGGATGTTAAGATCTAAATCTTTTTGGGTTTGAAAGAGCTACGTGTTTGTTTACCTCGTGTGCATGCATTGCACATATCAATACCTTTGAAGTCCATCTTAGGTAGCCCTCTTACAAGCCCTTTGGACACAAGCTTCTGTAGTGTATGTGGGCTCACATGACCGAGTCTCCTGTGCCAGAGCTTTGGATCATCCGTCAAAGCCTTTAGACAGGTTAAGCTTCCTTGTGCCACTTGATCAGAATTTACAATGTATATATTGTTGTAACGATATGCAGTCAATATAACTTCACATGTATCTTCTCTGCACACTAGACATGTTTTCTTGTTAAATCTGACATTGTTGCCACTATCACATAATTGAGAGACACTAAGCAAATTATACTTTAAACCATTAACAAGATAGACATTTTTAATACTATGGTTGGAATCACTTCCAACAATACCAATACCAACGATGTCACATTTTCCTTTCTCACCAAGAGTGATTGTTCACGTGGATTGCTCCTTTAGATCATGAAAGAGAGAACTCTTCCCACTCATATGCCTCGAGCATCCACTATCAATAATCCATTTGTGTTCCTTCACATTGGTGATCTCCTGCAAGACAAACATCAACCTTTGTGGCTAGACCAATAAGCAAATTTGGATCCATTGTTGGGGTAAACCATATTTGGTAAAATAGTGCCTTTTGGAACCCAAACTTGTGTTATCCGTTCTTTTCTCAAATGAACAGGAAAAGTATTGCGAATGATATAAGGATCCTTTCTTCTATAGGGGCAGGTCTCTTTTACATGTCCCTTTCTAGCACAGTGGTGACATATAGGAGAGGTTCTGCTTCCTTTTGTCTTTACAAAGGTGGTAATGTGCTGCTTCTTTAAAAACCTTGGATTGTAACGAATACCACTTTTGTTTAGAGAACTTTGTTGCTCACCCAACATCCTATCAAGAGTGCCTTTGGATTTGGTAAAACATATAAGGGCTGTCTGTTGATCTTGAATCTTATTATTCAGGGAGATCTTCTCGTTCTATAAGTCATGATGCTCATTTCTTAGAGAGGAGAGATCTTGCTTAAGTTCAGATTTCTCTGAGTCAAACGTCTTGACTTTAATGTCAAGACCTGAATAAGAAGCTTCAAGACTTTTAACCCTCATAGACAGATCCTCAATAGTTCTTTCTTGGTCCACAGTTCTCTTTATAAGAACGTTAGTCTGGGCAATAAGTTTCTCTTCATTGGCAATCATATTAGAAAGGAATTCCGATAATACCTCTTTTGGACTTGCCATAAGTTCTCTTACAGTAGCTTCGAGCTTCTCATCGTGGGATTCATCTTCGGAGGCCATAAGACAAATATTGGTCTTCTCATCATCGGAGTCAGAGTCAGAATCGCTCCAAGTTGCCACCATGGCTTTCTTCTTCCATTTGTCACCCTTATTGGACTGGCTCTTTGTCTTTTGAGGGCAATCTTTCACAAGTTGATCTGTTTCACCACATTCAAAACAAGACAAGGGTTTAGTCTTCTTATCATACTTGTTGTATTGAGGCTTACCTCAAAATTTAGAAGACTCTGATCCATCCTTGTTGTTGAATTGTTTCTTCATTTTGAGAATTCGAGCAAGGCCTCTTGTGATAAGAGCAAAAGGATCATCCTCATCGTCATCCTCATCTTCGAAATCAGATCCATCTTTAGGCTCATCCTTCTTAGACTTGAGTGCCAAGTTCTTAGTGCTAGCTGGAAGTTCTCCATCGTCTTCATTAAGGATCATCTCATGCGTGATCAGTTTCCCAAGCAGGTCATCAAGAGGTAGAGTGGTGAGGTCTTGGGCTTCCTCTATGGCTATTTCTTTAGGACCCCACTTTTCTTTTGGGAGACACCTCAGTATCTTCCTCACTTTCTCAACGTTTGTAAAGCTCTTGCCGAGTGAGTCAAGATTGTTGGTGATTTCTGTGAATCGTGTGAACATGGCTTTGATTGACTCATCAGACTTCATTTTGAAAAGCTCATACTTTCGAAGGAAGATGCTGATCTTGGTGCTTTCACTTGGCTTGTTCCTTCATAGGTGACGACCAGTTTGTCCCAAATCTCTTGAGCTGACCTACAAGATGAAATACGGTTAAACTCATCAGTGCTAAGACCACAAAAAAGTCAGTTAATAGCCCTGTAGTTTTTGGAGACGAGTTCAAGATCCGCTTGGATGTATTCAGACTCCTTCTTTGCGACTTTGGTTCCATTTGGTCCATCTTTCTCTGGAATCTTCAGACCATTCACTATAATATTCCAAAGTTTCAGATCTTGATCAATAATGAACATCTTCATCAAAGATTTCCAGTGGACAAAGTTGTTTCCTACAAAGAGTGGTGGTCTGCTGGTAGACCTTCCCTGTGCAAATCCTCCGCTTGCTTCACCAGACATGATCGAAAAACTCACAAGATTGTTAGATCAAAAGCAGTGAGTAAATCTCTGATACCAATTGAAGGATCGATAATATAAAACTAAGTAATATAGAAATACTCTAGAAGGGGGGTTGAATAGAGTATGCCGGATTTTCGTAGAAAGTCTCAAGACTTTTGAAGCTCGTGTCAAAACCCTTTGAGATTAGACTTAGTCTTTTCTCTGAAAACCTGAATCACAACGTTAAACAATTCGAACCAAGTGCAGAAATAAGGTAAAGCAATAAGTAAAGGACTCGATGAGTTATTTACGAGGTTCGGCACGAACTTGGCCTACGTCCCCGCTTAGGGTTCTTCCACAACCCTAGGATTCAACCGGCTTTTATTGATTCACAAGACTTAGGATCCTAGTAGCTCCCCGAGAAGCCTCTCTCCTATACAATTGCAATCTAGTCAACTCACGTTCCCTTGGAGTCCTAGACCAATCTAGAAGAGCCCCACCTCTCTATACTATCTAGTATAATCCTCTTACACTTAGTGAATCAATCGCCTAGTGTTCACTTCCCGAGTTACAAACTCACGAGTATAACACTATAACTGAATATATCCTATAAGCCCACTGTGTAACTCTCAAATGCTTTGAAATGAAATAACAGACTCTTAGGACAAGCAGAGAGCACGCGAGGACAGATTTCTCTTGAAGGCTTGGAGTGTATGAAAGCTGGGGTTCAATGAATGTGTGTCTTCTGTCTTCATCTTCCTTCTCTTTATATTGAGACAAATCGGCGCCAAGGATCTTCTCCAACGGCTAGTCTAGATCATAGCTTGAGCTGGATCTTCTATCTTTGGAAATTTCGAAGGCCACAATCTTTCCGATTTGAATCTTCTCAAATTGTATCACAAGGAAGGAAATCATTCGAAAATACTTCATGAAAGGTTAGTTATATATATAATAATATAATGGAAGTATATAAGAATATTAAATAATATTTCGAACAAAATATCATATAGAACATGTTTTGTATTTCGTCAACACTGTTAAAGCTCCAAGACCTTTGACACAGACATACTGTCAATGCCTTTGAAACTTATTCCGATTTTCATCTAGGGAGGGAGTTATCAAGATGTTTTGCCAAAAGTTCTGCATTTTCTCTGGAAAATCTCTCGTGACGGCTTACCTACGTCGGCACGGCTTCAAAAGTCTCATGTGTCTGTACCATCAGGATGCCATTTTTGTAACAACACTAACGAATCAGATACTCATCTTTTCCTTTAGTGCCCTATGACCATCTGCTTTTTTATGAGTCTACGTATTCGTATTTAGAGTTTGTCGCATGCCACCACTTCGAGTTCATCCTTTATGCTAAATCAAGTTTTGGAGGCGGTAGGGATGAAACTTTTCGGTCCCTTGACATGTGCTTGGTGGGCTATCTGGTATTTCAGGAACTAGCTGGCTTTTGACCATACGAACAAAGTCTCCATTACAGAAATGGAAATTTTTTATACATCTTTCACTCAATGCTGGAAGCAGTCGAAGATTCTTGAGGCTGATTTGTCAAATGGGACCTCTCTACCATCTCAGGTTAATCGTTCTAACTTTTTCGCCTCTCTCACCACCTCTGCTTCGATCGTGGGTTTGAGGCAGCGATGAACGGGGTTGTGGGCCAAACCGCCTATGGATTGCTACAAGCTTAATTTTGACGGATCTGTAAGGCATGATGTTTCGTCTTCTTACGGTTTCGTTATTAGGGACTGGTGTGGCAGGGTGGTGGCCATGGGTAGAGATACTTGCATCAATGTCTCGGTCACTTTTGCTGAAAACCTGGGTCTCAGAATGGGAATTCTACGGGCTAAACAGCTGAATACTTGCAACCTCCTGATCGAGGGTGATAACCGGCCTTCTGATTATTAAAGCTCTGCTAGGGGATTGGAAATGCCCCTGTAATATCGAGTTGCTATAATATGATATTCTTTTAGATACTTCGTCTTTCTCTTATGTAGCTATCCGTCATATTTTCAGGGAATCCAATACAGTGGCTGACTATCTCGCTCGCAGTGCACATGCATCCCTTGCCAACGACAGCTACGACGACGATCCAGAGCTTGGTGCTCTCATCCGCAAGGATGCGCTCGGAATGGCTTCTGCTGCGGCCGACCCGACCTAATCTTTATTCTGCGTAAAAAAAAAACAAGTAAATTGTACTAATTGTTACATGTGCTAATAAATACCTAAGCGAAATTGGAGAACGAAATTGGGGAGCTTGAGAGAAATTGTTACTTGTGATTGATGTACAAGAAATACGTGCATGAGATAGTTACGGTGTCCGGGGATATTTAATTAAAAAAGCTTGCATAGTAGATATTTAATTAATTATGTTTTATTATATGGACATATTTTTTTTTACCCCACATAAATATCCTGTGTGTATGTGTATTTATATATACATATACATATACATACACACACAGATATATATACACAATGTGTATTTATATAAAGTGGGTATATATAGATAATTATATATAGGCGAAACAGTGAATATAAAAATATTATAAATCTATATGTTTTACTCTTTGGATATCGCAAAATATATAGAGAATTTTAGATATATTTATAATTTTTTTGATTTGAGAGCCACACGTGATTAAATCTATATGTTTTACTCTTTGGATGACTCTAAAATTCTCTATAAAGTGGTCATGGATTTATATTCCTCTCATCCTGTCCCGAGAGAAATATATATGCATGGCCACACCTAATTAAAATAAATAATAAATTTCGTACCGATTCCGTCCTGTAAAAATCACGCGATATGAGACATTGAACGACTCTTATCCCATCCCGTCCCGTTCCATCCCATGGTCACCGTTAATGATAAGAGTCATTTAACTATAAAAGTCTATATATAAATTCTCTATATATTGCGTTCGTTATAAAATTTTCGTCTCTATAAATTTGAAGGATTGGTAAATTTTGGGGTGCGAAATGTACGTGGGAAGTGGGAACAAAGTGCCACTTGTGACTTGTTGCATAAGTAGTACTACTGCAATCTCAAAATATTGTTTTTTTAGAGAAAATTTGATATTTTGTACACTTACAACCTTTTGATTAGGTGATTAACTACTTTAAATATTTTTTTAGGCGTTATTACTATTATTAAATGTTTTTAGGTCAATTAGATATCTCCCTTCGTTCTCCCCTCACCCTTCTCCTCTGACGGCGATTTATCGCCCTCCCCCTTCTCGCCCTCCTCTCCCACCCGCTCTGTCTTCTCCTCCTCATCTTCCTCCTTGCCGATTCTGAAGCCGGAAAAGTTCCTCCTCGTCGTCGATTCTGAAGCCGGAAGAGAGGAAGAAGGAAGATGAAGATGCCATTGAGTGCGGCGGAGGCGCGACGAATGCAAGGGATCGGCGGTGTTGCTGTCGACTGAAGGAGTTGCGGTTGATTAGAGTTTTGGCTCACCGCCTGCATCATCTACTCTCAATTCACTTCCTCTGTCATCTTCTTGTTAGAAACCAAGTTCGCAGCCAATCCTGATTCTAATTAATCTCACCATTCGAGGTCTCACGCTAAAAAACCCTAAATCTAGATCCAATTCGGCAAAGGCTCATGCTCTTCCAGAACCATTGCCGCTTCATGGAGAGTCAAGGCCGTCTCAATTGGGATTCTAATTTGATGTTTGCAGTCATGGAGTTTCTCCCTCTACTGATGAATCACCATTTGAAAGGTGAGTTCGGATTTGTTTTTTGTTTTTTTGTTTGTTTCATTGATTTGCAAGCAAGGTGTTTGATGAAATGCTCCTGATTGAAATAGTATATGTTTCTAACTTCCCTCTGCTGGTTATTGTTTAAGCTTTTGTGTGAATTGAGTTTTGAGCTTGTGGTTGGAATGTCGGCAGGTTGGTATTGACCTGTTACATATATAAGGTTATTAAGGCAAAAAAGAAGTTTTATGCTGGGATTTTTTTGTGTTATTCTACACTCTCATTTACTATATTTGGCAGATCTTGTGTATTTTATTCAGTTGGATCTTTTCTTTTATTTGATTGAAGGTTTAGATTTTCCATGTGAGTGAATTATGATGTTTCTACGCTCCATTGAATGATTGATTTATTCAATAAGATGACAACAATTACTCTCATGTGTTTATTAAGGTTGACATTCTGGAATCATCAAAATCAGTAACTCAACCCAAATACACAAAGAACTACATCTTTTTAGAGGATATGATCAATATATGAAGATGATATACTGAGATTCATATTAAAAAATTGAAGACAACCGAAGAACATGTCATCATTTTTCTCTACAAAGCATCAAGGTGTTTCTCTACAAAGCATCAAGACAACTGAAAAACATGTCATCATTTTTATGAAAAGTTATTTGAATTGTGTTCAAGTTCTTTGAACATGTCAGCATTTTCTGTTTGGTTTCTATTTAGTTTGCTACTACTGCAGCTGTTGTGCTTTTGATTGGTACAACTACTATATTTCTGTGTGTTTCTGTTCGGTTTTATTTAGTTTCTGCAACAGTTAATTATGTGTGTTTCTGTTTGATACTGCTACTTTATTTTTGTTTGGTACATCTATTATATTTTTGTTTCTGTTTGGTACAACTAATATATTTGTGACAATGCCATATGTATTCTTTGTTCTTTTAGTTTAGTTTGTATAATCTGGAATCCCTGTGGAGTTCTTTAAATATATACACATGAACTCCTTGTAATCTCTCTTTTAGTGTTTTTTTATAATTTGAAATCAATTCTGATTTTTGTTGCTCCAGTGTTGCAGTCTTGATGTTGCCGTGTTCATGTTGTTGCTACTGTTGTGCTGCGCTCTTGATGCCAAATTAGGCTCGAGCTCTTGATGCCTTGTATTGAAGTGTGATGATGACACTAGCTTTAGTTCTCTAATACAGTAATACCCTTTATTTGCTTCAATTTTCTTGTAAATAGTTTAGAAAAATAGCAAGGGTTTATAGTAAATAGTTTCAAAGTGTATAAAATAATACTCTCGTAAATACATATTAATCGCACAACGCTTGTGTATTTTGCTTGTATTTTTCAATCTTTACAATATGTACTGGTTAATTTGATGGAATGCCGAAATGTCTGTTTTACACAACTTCTGAACTAGTGGTGGATGCTTTTGTGAAATGCTTTGTTTTGATTCCTAGGGAAGATTAAAAAGAAAAAAAAAGGGTTGGCTTGATTGGTCGTGGTTGGTCTTGGACTCTTGGTATGTCATTTTAAATTTTCATTGTGTAATCATTTGCACTTGTTTAGTGTGAGTAAACCAATCACTCAAATGTTGTTTTTGGTTAATGTAGTATTGGTGACAACACTGGGGTAACAAGTGGTAAAAATGTCACCACAAGTGATTGCATCAATGAAATGTAATCACAAACGTGTCATCAGTGAATAAAAGTAGAATCGATGAAAATTTATCAATATACACTTAATTAAATTTAAAAAAAGTGGCATCAAATAATTACATTAGAAAAATGGCATCAAAACACTAATTTGAAAAAGTTGCATCACATTAAAAAAAAATGTCATCAAAACAGTACTTTGAAAAATATGGCATCATAGTAAAAAAAAATATCATCAAAAATTTTACTTTAAAAAAGTGTAATCAGTAGTCAACAGTAAAAAAAATTTGGCATCTATGGTCGACGTGGCATCAAAACAGTACACAAAAAATTTCATCAAAGTTTGAAAAAATGTCATTAAAAAGTGGCATCAAAGCGAAAATAAAATATAATTAAAAATGAAATCAAAACGGTTGACGTTGACCGGTCAATGGTCAACGTTGACCAGTCAACGGTCAACTCCTTGACCAGTCGATGGTCAAACAGTTGACCCTTGACTTTAATATCCCATTTGGGGAATGGATTACCTAATCTAATTAAAAAAGTTTCTTACCTAATTAGCTAATTGAAGATTCTAAATAGCCTAATTAGCTAAATCACCCTTTTTTATCATATTTTTTAATCGAGTAAAAACTCTATAAAATATTAAATATTTTAATTAATTTTCTTTACATAATGTAATACTTATTATTATTATGAGTATAATATTATTTTAAAAATTAATGAAAAAATATGATATTTTATAGATATTTTATTTATTTTTCAATGTATAAAAAATAAATTAAAATAAGTTATAGGATTATTATTTGCCTTCCCCTATCAGCATAGGGATTAGGGACCGTTCTCGATCGGTTTACTGCTAAAGTGCCAATTATATGATTTCATTAAATGAGAACCGGTGGGAAAAAAAAACAAAGAAATGCCTTTTTTTCCTGGTATACTCCGTATATAATTCTAAGATATTTACAAAAAAAAAACCTGTTGCGATATTTTTTCTAAGAAATTGATATCATCCGTGGTGTAAATATGTAGTGATATATCGAGTACATAATATTTAGAGGGTGTTAATTATTTGGCATGATCGAAATCGGAAAATAAAATTTGAGTAAGTTGAATAGACTAAAATTTTCATAAACTTATAATTTTTATTAACAAAACCCTTAGTCTAATAAAAAATACATAATTATTATTATTATTTTTTCTTTTTTCATAAACTTTAAATTTTTTTTAAATGAGGCGGGTTGGAGTGGACCTCACCTAGCCCCTAATTAAATAATATATATTTATTGACAAAAATAATCTATTGATAAAAAGGACTTAAATTATATCTATCAATTTAGTTATATAACAAGCAATTATTTATTAGTCAATTATTATAATCATTATTATATATCGATATGAGTAGTAAAAAAAGTCAATACTTGTGGTATCCCCACAATATTTGATGTAATAGTTTAAGAAATAATTAGTAAAAAGAAAATATAATACTAAAAGCTAATTATGCATTAAACAAGAAAATGACCTTTTTTTCAAATGACTCTTCCATTTTTTAGGTTTCCTATAAGAGCAACCCCAACAGATGTGGTAAAAATTCTCTAAAATAGAGATCAAAGTATTAAAATCTCTAAATAAAATTTACTCTAATTCCAACAACTTCTTTATTTTACAGATTTTTATATTTATTATATACTATAATAAATAAGTGCATTTATTAATTATATTTAATTCCACGTTTCTAAAAATTTCATTTAAACTTAATTCTAACATTTAGCATCACATTTCTAATATAAACTATCATTTAAACTTAATTTCTAACATTTTTTTTTACTAATTCTAATATTCATATCATTTTTACTCTAATTCCAACGTCTTCTTTATTTTACAGATTTTTATATTTATTATATACTATAATAAATAAGTGCATTTATTAATTATATTTAATTCCACATTTCTAAAAATTTCATTTAAACTTAATTCTAACATTTAGCATCACATTTCTAATATAAACTAACATTTAAACTTAATTTCTAACATTTTTTTTACTAATTCTAACATTCATATCATTTTAACTTTTTGGTGAGCTATTGATTGTATTTTATCGAATTTTTAATCTATTTAGAATTCTTGAAAATTTAATTTTCACATTTTGATTGTGAAATACATTAAGCACATTTTATAATTTATGTATTTTAGTTAAAATTTTGTTATTCTAAGATATAAGTTGGGTTTGGGGATTTTTGGTGTTTCAATCTAAATAAATATAAATAATTATATTTTGTAAAGTAAATTGGGATATTTGTTTAAAAAAAAAATAGAATTATAGGTTAATTTTTGTAAATTCATAGAAACTTTAACCCTAACTAGTAACTACTATATGATATCCTGAATACCAGCGCCGCTCACCACTCATCATTCTTCTTCTTCAACTACTCCCTTCCATGGTAATCTTGTGCAATTAATCTTGTAGAATTCGAATTGATCTTTCTTCTTCGACATCTCGCACGCCCTTGGCCTCTCTCTCCCTTTCGCTTCCGCCCTCTCTCTCGGACGCCACTGCTATAGCCCCGCTTTCGATGGCTGCCCTCAGTCCTCTCCCCACCTTCCTTCCCATTGGGGACCCCTAAGACCAAGGCCCCTTCTCCTTTCTCCTCCTATGTCGACCGCCATCGCAGGCTAGATGGACGTCTCGCCTCTAGCCGACGTTGATGACCACCGCTGGTTGCCGACAAGCCTTGAAACTCCCCTCCTTCCGTCGAATGCAACAACGAAATGGCATGTTGAAGTTTTGCAACATTAAATTCTACCTAGGATGAAGTAAAACATTAAATTATAGAGATCAAAACTCTTTCTCTAAATTTACAGATTTTCCTCCTCTCTCTATCAATTTCTCTATTTTACAGATCAGTTTGCAGGATCCGTCGGGGTGAAAAATGGGTTTTTTTTCCTCTAAAATTTCACATTTTTTTCTATTTTGCAGATTCTTTTGGGCTTGCTCTAATAGATTAATGGTTATACATTATAAAATTCATTATTATAACACTTCATTTGACCACTAAAATATGTCATTTTAGTTTCATGTACATTTTTTAAGAAACCTAACAAATACTAAGTATAGCATTATATAATCATTTATTCTAATTTTTATACTTTTTTAAAATTATAATTAATCATCCACTAATATTCATAAGGATGTTTTCATAAAATAAAGACAAAAGTATTTAGAATGATATTTTTTACACAAAAATGACATTAGTAGAGCATCTAGGGAAAGTAGTTATCCTCCCTAAAATTAGGGAATGAAATGTAACAAATTTTATATGGGGAATGAGGGTAATTGTTAGAATATATATATTGATCAATTAATAACTCTCGAATTTAAATAGTGTTATTTTGGCAACTAGCACATTATGAATATTTCATTAGCTAACTAGCACCCAAACAAAATTAATTATCTAACCTAGCACCCTTCCCAAATTGACTATTAAAGGTCAACGATCAACGTTGACCAACTCCTTCGGATTTTTTTTGTGACATATTTTGTGATGCCATTTTTTGCTATTTTGATGCCACTTTTTTTTTTATTACATTTTATTTTCAATTTTAATGCCACTTTTATAATGAAATGGTTTGATGACACTCTTTAAATGCTACTTTTTTCAAACATTGATAACATTTTTTGTTTAATGTGATGTCACGTTGATCATTGATGCCATTTTTTTAATGTTGAATATTGATGACATTTTTTTTATGTCACGTGTTTGATGATATTTTTTTACCGTGATGCCATATTTTTTCAAAGTAGTGTTGTAATGACAAATTTTTTCTTTAATGTGTGATGCAACTTTTTCAAAGTAATGTTTTGATGTCAATTTTCTAATATAATTATTTGATGCCACTTTTTTAATCAAATAGTTTGATGCCATTTTTTTAATTTAATCAATTGTATATCGATATCTTTTCATCGATTATGCTTTTATTCACTGATGTCTCGTTTGTGATTACACTTCATTGATGCAATCACTTGTGGTGAAATTTTTATTACATTTTTATTCAGTGATGACATTTGTGATTGCACTTCATCGATCTCAATCATTTGTGATGACATTGTTGGTTGATGACATTTTTATTGATAACCTTTTTTTTTACACGTCATTGATGACATCTTTTTATTGATGACAATTTTATTGGTTACTTTTATTCACTGTTGACACATTTGTGAGTACAAGTATGAAATGTGGAATCAAAACAGTGTCACCAAACAAGGTAATACGATCTCTTAAAATCAAAAGATCACGAGTTAATGATGACAACAAATTGTTTCTATTTTATTGGCCACTAAAATTTTCATCACAAAAAGATGTAGATTTTTTCGCCAAAAAAGGATTCAAAAATAGCCTATGCGGGATTTGAACCCGTATCTATGTGCTTGAGCACAACGCTCTACCAATTTGAGCTAATAGGCTTTAATTTAGCAATAATAAAAGAAGTTAAAGGGTTTAGTTAGCAAAGACAAGTAATAAACAAATTGATAGAGTGATACCTCCACTGTTATGAGCTTCAACCAAATGAAGATTGATTTCTACAAGGGACTACAAACAAGAAAAACAACAATCTTCATGAAGCACAGGTGCATAATTTAATCAAAATTTGAAGCCAAAGGAGCATCATGAAAAAGACTACCTCATTAAGTGCACTTTTACGATCCTCAATGGGAAATACGTCTACTAATCCATACGATGTATCACAAAGGGTCCGTACAAAGTCCAAAGACTCGTGATATGTGCCTTTACGAAACTGTGCCGCGACACTATTTGGAAGAGGTGGCTTGGAGCTAGCTCTATAGTGACCGAATGCTCATTATGTTTCAGGTTTACCTCCTTTCCAAAGCTGCTTTTAATGTGATTATTTACCCTTCACTTCTAAATTCGATCCATCTGAGCCTTTCTCTCGGCAACATGAGCTGCCATGGCTGTACCAAATGATCCACCTCCTAGTACGACAACCTGAAATTTGCGATTAATCATAGGCTAATTATTAATCCATGGGAGAAAAACACTTGGATGGTCTTTGAATTTCAATGTCATATGCATAACTCTGGAACTGATGCTCAATGATTTCCCAAACTAAGTACTCCTCGAGCCAATTGTGCACTCAAGCAAATAGCCAAGGACAAAAACGAGGAATTTTCAAAGGAAAAATCTGATGAAGGAATAATGAATGGGGAATAAATACTACATACTGCTCAGTGCCCACCCATCTCCAATTTCCTTGACATATTCCTGCCAAACCCAATTCCTTAATTAACCAAATACCCGAAATCATCTACCAAATCCAGACCACCCGGTTCATCGTAAACGTGTCAGCAACCATTATCATAGGCGTTAATTCCGAAACAAAAATGAATTAGGGAGGTCCATGCCAACAAGAAAGCTTCTTTGTAGTTTGTAATGTGATTATTTAATACACAGAGAAATGGACACAAACTGATCAAGCAAAAAGAAAATTGAATTCAATTATGTAATTTAGGGGCCGAAACTGGACAAAATAAAGAGAACGGACCTTTACGAAGGGAGCGTCGGGAATAGAAGAAGCGGAGGTAGGGCAATTGCGAGCCGACACAGCCGCGAAACTCAGGCAATGAATACCATCAGAGAACGTTCCGCAACGAGTGCCGAGCTCAAGGGACTTTGAATCGGGGGGAAACTCCGGCGGGGTACTGTTGGAGAGAGCCGAGAATTAGGGATTTGGAGGAGACGCTTTCACAACGGTAGAATTCAGGGGAATTCTAGGGTTTGGCAGATCGGATTCGAGGGTGACATTCATGGAAGGAGGAGGTTTGGCAACGGAGATGCGGATCCCAAATCACGAGAGAGGGCGAGGGCGAGGGCGAGCAGGAGCCATGAGAACGGTACGAACGGAGGGGCACTTTCAGATCTGAGGAATGAAAGGGAACGATAACGAGAGAGAGCGTGAGGAATGAAAGGGAACGATGACGAGAGACAGCGTGAGAGAGAGCGAACAGGGTAGGAGAGTTAGGCGGCTAATTTTTTTTCATACGGTGTTATAGGGCCAATTTATTTTCTTAGGGTGCTAATAATCTAATTGAATTAACAAAAGGTAATATTTCACCAAAATTTCTCTAACTATGGATTTACTTTCCATACCAAAAAACAAACGGGATAAATTCAAATATATTGAAAGTTAAAATTAGTTAGATTACAGTTTTAGAATATCTCCTTAATATTTCTTGTTACATTTGGGGTATAATTAATTATAAGTTCTCTCAATACAAGCTAAATTTTCTCATTTCCACTTATAAGTACCAGTAATATAACATATCGAGAGATCGATATGAAAAGTTGAATTTCTAATAAATAATTAAGCACACATATGATAAGAATGAAATATAATCAAATATTTACAGGTGATTTCAATGGAATAAAATGCTATTTTACTTAATAATTCAATATACAAATTTGAAATGCATATTGCCATTTTCACGTGTTTATAAATATCTTTAAAAGATTTATTTAAATTTAAAGTATGTTTTAATCTGAAGTTTAAAAATAGAGATTTAAAATAGAACTAGTATAGTCTCCGTGTCATTGCGCGTTTTTAAAAATAAAATCATAATAATATAATAAATTAGTATTATAAAATTAAATAAAATATTAATAAAAGTTTGCATAAGATTAAAAAGGTATCTGATTGGTTGAAAAAACAACAATTAATATGGTGATAATACCCATAAAAAAGTTTCTCATTTAGAGAAATATACATATCTGTTTTAAAATGATCTCATTGGAAAGAAAAAAAAAATTAACATCATGGAACAATATTTTAGAAATATAAGCAAAGGTAATTTTATAAAAAGGGTCTGCCTATATACATCGTAAATCCGCGGTTAAACGCTGCTAATACAATGTAGGATATAACATTGCAACAACGTTGGATGTGACATTGCTACAACGTCGGATCCGACGTTGTAATTTGGCATACACAACGTTGTGAATTGAAAGACGATGGAACGAGTCTGGCACTTTACAACATCAAATTGGAAGTTGTAAACTGGGTCTGGTCAGGTCACATAGGAACGTCGGATTTGACGTTGTGATATGGAAGCATTTATTTTGATGCAATCTATTTTCTGTGCAGGGTTGCCGCATCCTCGAGAGGTCAACACAGTTGTAGTTCGGGTGTAAAGAGTGTGATGATGACCCTGCGTCGTACTATAGGCGGATCAGTGAGCAGATAAAGGATATGCTGATCGTTGTGTACAACGACGTGTCTCCCGCACGTTGTCGTGGAATAGCACAGTATGCAGTTGATATAGTAGCGCGCCCTGCCCAAGATGAGATGACATATGCGTTCCAACAGGTGCATATTCGAATATACCCAAACATTCCTGAAGAGTTCGTCGGTAACTGTTCCGTTTAATACAACAACCCTTGCTTAAGTTAAAAAATGTTTGTAATTTTCGATTTGGCGTCAACTAATGTTCGTTTTGCTTGAATGATTGATTTTTTTATGGTTTCTACGTCTTGATAACAACAAGCATTCAACTGTCAACTCTTGACTTTATAGACAAGAAAACAAACAAATACAACACAGATAATAACAACTTTTATTAGTAATGTTGATGGGCGGTTTTTAGTCGCCTAAACCGTATCAAAATATATCCGAACCTACCTAACTAATGTAGTGTGGTAAGCACGAGTCGATCCCACAGAGAATCAAGTTAATCCTAAGTTAAGTTTATTTACCAATTAGTATGAAACGAGGGGTTGTGGGTGGTGAAAATAAGAAATAAACTAAAATAAACTATAAACAAATTAATGGAGATAACGATTAATAAAATAGTTTCACCTACAATTATCCACTTTAGTTGGTTAAATTGATATTGCAACTTCCTCTTGTCCTTTTAAGTTTTCTATGAATGCCCTTGTCCCGACCTAATATAGTTACTAGTCCAACCAGTCCTAGAAACCCTTATCAATCGAACAGTCCCTAAAGAAGAATTTAACCCAATTGATAGCTTTAAGTTCAGAGATTAACCAAGGTATTTGCAGTCCCTAAAGAGGGATTTAACAACACATCCAACTTCCTACCCATTCAATTAGTTCAACCAGCCCTAAAGGAACAAGTTTGCCACTTGGGTTAAGATTCACAATCAGGAATCTACAAAACCCTAGCAATTGAATTGATTCTACCAAGTTGATAAGACAAGACAGAATAAAATAATCAACAATAAAGCGCAAAGAAGTCGAAACATTCAATATAGGAAATAAAGAACAAGAATTAGAAACTCACAATCAATCCAAATAAAGCCTCAAATTATAGACGAAACGAGAGAGTTTAGGTTTCAATAAAACAAAACAAAAGACAATTAGATTTTTTGGAATAATGTCTCCGCCGTATACACGGCTGTTCGGCCTCTCCCGAATATATATATATATATATATATATATATATATATATATATATATATATATATATATATATATATATATATATATATATATATATATATATATTGTACTACGGAGTAATCTTCCAAACCTAAATCTATATATATATATATATATATATATATATATATATATATATATATATATATATATATATATATATATATATATTGTACTACGGAGTAATCTTCCAAACCTAAATCTATATAAACTAACATATCCTAATTTATATAATATATTAATATATCTATCTAATTTTATAAATATATATAACTATCAAACTTAATCGAATGAAGTGACAGTAGCCAATTCACCGAAGCGCCGGACCTCCTTCCGTAATTCATCAACTCGGTTGATGTGGCCAGCCCATCTTGTCTTTCAAATTGCAAAATAATCCCATAAGTTGTGATCAACCTCTAAATTCATACGATCCAGCCCATAAATACCTGAAATATATAAAAACACTAGTGTAGACTCCAAAAACTAAATAATAACAAATAAGCTATAAAACATGTAAAAATGCTCTAAAATTAATATGCAATTCTATACTAAAAAAATGACTAAACTATACTCTATCACAATTAAAAATGACTAAACTAGTTTGCTTGTCCTCAAGCAAACTATCACAATTAAAAACACCTTGTACTTAAACCGTACATGATATGCATCATTACTAAGCTAAATGCAACCTATTATTACTATCTAAATGCATCCTATCAAACTCCCCCACACTTAAGCTTTTGCTTGTCCTCAAGCAATGAAAAACAAATATAAAATTAATCATCCCACAAATAAGATCTTCATGCTTTAATTTTATAAAAGCAACATTAAGCAATAGAAGTCATGAATAAGAGAACAAACATCCTAGCAAGTATATGAGCAATCCAATAGTAAAGGCAAATTTTAATCCAACCTCACCGGGATAATGTGTTTCACTCAAGCTCTCATGTGCTTCACTCAAGCTCTCATGTGTTTAGGCTTTAAAGTTCAACTCTCAACTCAATCCAAAATGCTCTGTACACCGTGAAAGTTATCCCTTGCAAACAACATCATGAGGACTTTTATAGGGTTCTAATGAGGCTTTGGTAAGAACACAAGGTATGGGAAATATTTAGGCTTGTGGTGCTAAAAATCCGGGAAAAAGGAACAACAACCAACCAGAACAACACCAAAACTTCCATACGTCGCAAACCATTCCAATAACATAAACTCCAATATACATCAATAAGCACTTTTCGATTTCAATAACCATACAACTCATGCAATTTTTTTCATCTGGGAACGATGACTTCTTTTCTTTTCTTTTATGCTTACTTTTGCCCCTAGGTGAATTTTATCCTCCCTAGGTCCAAGCTTACTAGACTTTTACTCCTAAGTGAATTTTATCCTCCTTAGGCCCATATTAATAAGTCATATCTATTATGCAAGAAGAGTTACCTTATTTCAGCTATGCCTCTCGCAATGCACAACCATACATACATCATCTCCACTCAAAGCAACTCCAACATAAAGATTTTTCACCAATTCCCGTCCTAATTCCCGGATAAGGTCAGGCTAATCATTGGTTATGATATATTTTTGTGCAGCTATAAAAAAGAATAGGCTTTAAGGCTCGGACGGGCTTCAAGCAAAGGATAATATGTAAGGCAGATAGGGTATGATATGGCTAAAGAAAACATGTCTCAATCATTTGAAATTTACAAGCAATAAACATGTGCAATACGGTCATGAAAAACAAGCATATGGAGAGTATAATCACACAATAAAAGCAAAAGGGAAATAATTATGAATAGTCCCTATAAGGCCAAAATCTCACAAAGGTTATGTTTTTGCTAGATTTCATAACAAAAATGCAATGAAATGCATAACAAAAATTGGAAAAATAAAAAACAGAAAACTAACATATATATAAAGACGGAGCTACACTTGAATTCCCCACCCCATGCTTAAAATCTTACTTTGTCCTCAAAGTAAAGAAAAGGAATAAAAGAGGTAGAGGAAACTCACAAAGTAATCAGGCATTCGAGACAAATCATTCAGCTCAAGAAGAGGCGGTGGTGTTTTCTCCGAACATACCATAAAATTCAACACTTCTCATAGTTATAGGACCTGTGCAACACCACAAACACCAACAAAAACAAGCATAAAACTTGCATAGCAATTAGTTAAGTAACAAAGGAATATCAAAGCATAAAATTCAGCAAGATAGATGACTATTCCTAAGTACTAACACACTAAAAACACGAGAAAAGAGTAGAAATTACAGCCCTAGGTAATCTTCCAAACCTAAATCTATCTAAACTAACATATCCTAATTTATATAATATATTAATATATCTATCTAATTTTATAAGGGTGTCACTATATACACCGCATATCCGGATTAAGGATTTGCACGTCCACTAGCAATGACTTGCACGTCCTTAAGGACGTGCAATACTTGCACGTTGTTAAGGATGTGCAAACCCTAGTTAGGGTTTCGCGTTTAGGGTTTAGGGTTTAAGGTATAGGGTTTAGATTTTCCGCCGGTTTTGTAATGTTAATTAATAAAATTGAAGTGTTTAGCTAGTGGAGTTGAAGGATTTAGGGTCAAATTAAATAGAAAACAATAATTGTTAAGGTTTTCAATCGGATAATATGCGAATAACGTTACAAAGAACGGAAAAAAGGGTTACATTCTTAATTTTAATAACGTTGTGGAATACAATCTGGGAAAATAGTAAAGGGCGGCCGGACTCGATACGCAAGGCTCGAAATCTCTCAATCTGAGCTTGAAACGGAGCATCCCATCCTTCCACGCTCGGATGATGATGTTCAACCCATTCTGGCGGAGGCGGTGGAAGAGGAGCGTTAGGACGCAACCAGATCTATGAGAACGGAAAATTAGAGTTAGAGTATTGACATATATATGAAAAGCATGAATAGATAATAAAAAAAGACGTTTGAAGTCGTACCGCGGCAAAATGGTCTTGGTTTCCGATGCAGGCTACACCAAGAGTTGCTGATTGAAGGTTGTTAGCAGGTGTCGGCGAGATCATGGGGAGACATGTGAATGGATGATGCCAAGCTAGGACAACGAGAGGAATCTGATAAATCGTTGCAAATACTAAACCCATAATGGGTAGCTCTATCCACCGTCTCCTATCACCATGCACAGCTCCCGCCCATCTCTGGTAGTCGACGAACTGCTGGAATGGGTACCCTCTCGTATAACAGCCGGCGTAAAGATCGGCGTGATCCTCCAAGTGATTGCATAGTAACGTTTTGAGTTCCGGGAAAGCAGTCTCGCCGATCGGTGATGTCAAAGCCGCCAAAGCACGGTAGCCACAATGACCATCTCCAACAGTGTCCCTCACCATCTCAATATGACCGAGCATGAAGGGATCAACGTTGTTTCGACCCCAGTTGAACCCTCCGAACACATCATCACGTCCACGTCGAGCTGAGGTCGCTTGTGGACGAGGCCGAGCAGCATTTCGAGCAGCACGCGCTTCTTCTCTCTCAAACCTTTCCCTTACCTCCTCGTATGGCAACGGGTTGGTTCTGTAGGCATTCCTCGACCCCCGAGGCCTCCCCTTCCTTCGGACGCTTGCTGATGAGGGTGGGTGCAACTCATCCTCGCATACATCGTTGGAAGCCGTGTATGAAGATGACAACTCATACGACAGTGGGGTGTCGTCGATGTCAGTCCATGACAAATCCATCCAGAACGGGTGGATGTCATCGGCGGGTATCGGAGTACCGGAGTTGACGTATGCCTGAATCTCATGGACACAAGGGATCCCGTAACAAACCCTCCAATGTTGGTCCGTGCATACCGGAGGAACCTTTTGGTTCACGACGTCCTGCCACATCTTGTACAGATAATCGAAGCACCTTTTGGAGATTAAAGTCTTTACCTCATCGAAAAGGTTGACTTTATATGCCGTTGTAGGCCATTTGAAGCGGTCGATCTCCAAAGAAGTTTGTAGCTCATGCAGTTGACAATCGTTGACTCTATGGATTGCATCGATCACGATGCGGAAGTCACCAGTCGATGAGTGAAGTGCCTCCTTCAGAACCTTGTGTTGACCCTCAACTCTATACACATTGAAGTGCATACCACTAAATATTCAATATTATATCATATTGTAATGGGAGATATGAAGGTTGTACATGTTTGTCATACGGGTACTGAGATGGAAGACATTATCTACGTAGCATCGTACGATGCTCCTACTGTATGGAAACCAAACCGACTCTAAATACGGCACAACACCTGGTAATGGGTGCCATACAGCGTGTAGCACCCGACGACGTCGGTTGAATGATTCCTCCGACCTCGATTCGAACATCCCCCAACAGTTGCCCTTAAAGATGCCAGCGTGGTTTAAATTCTTCGTGATCTTCAGAGCAGCATCCTCTCATCTTCTCGTCACGTGTAACCAACAAAGGAGATATTGGACGTCGGGGAAGACAACATTCAGCGCCGCCAAGAGACCTAGCTCTCGATCAATCACGATAGCTTGAGGCTGAACCGTCCCAAGCAAGATCTGAAGTTGTCGCAACACCCAGGCGTATGTTTCTTCGTTCTCTTGCGACATGAAGGCATAGGCGATGCAGTAAGTATTGCCTGAGGGTGTGAACCCGACCACCTCGCACAAAGGAATCCCATATCTGCAAGTGTAAATATGTTACATATAAAATTCTTTACAATTGGCTATATGTGCAATAATGTAATCGTAATTAAGTAACTTACGCATTTGTTTTGTATGTGTTGTCCATTATGATGACGTAATGGAACCTTCGGAGAAGGCGTATCCCGTCGGGATGCGCGAGGAAGAGGTCGCTGAAGGCGTTGTTGTCATCCGGATGTCGTCTGAAGTCGTAGTAGTACCTTCTTTCCCGCAGATGGTGCAAGGTATCTTGGGTCATTGTCCGGCTACCTCTTTCTTCGGTGACCACCATGGCGAGCGTGTTGGTAAGGCTCTTTCTTGACGTGACGCTGGTCTCATCCAACTGCCTCAATCCGTACCCAATGGATTTTGGAGGAGTGCCAATGTCCATCATCCACCTCGCTATCTTCTTTTCCCCATCTGTCATCTGTCCGGCGATGGTGTGACCCTTCAAGCTCGTGGAAAGCCCGTGGTTATGAACACCGTGGGTTACCGTCATAACACAGTGACCTGGCGGAGCTTCGTGTCCGTGTACAGAGAATGGACAACCACTTGACTTCGACTGCGTGCTCCGGAGCTTCCTCCCGCGTGGTCGGTACTCCCCAAACTGCTCGCAAGCAAGGAGAACCCCGCCTGGACGATTCGACGCCCCCGTCCAAGACCGCTTGATTACTAAAATCATGCAGTGTCTCTGACCCAAGTCCTTGAAATGCGTAACCATTTCGTAATGGTCATTCCAAACCATTGGGTCCGAGAACTCAGACGTAAAGTCTCGAAATTGTATTACATTATTGGAAATATGAACAAAACGGAAGGAATACGAATTATATTAACTCTACGAAATCAATCCGTACCTGGGATACTTGGAGACGAGGATTGCTTTGTGGCTCGGCCATAACGATTCTTACGGTGAAAGAATATATCGAAACAAGTCGGACTTTGTTTTGGAGTGCGGAATCAAGCTGTCCTCCTTCGCTTCAAATATGCACTGTTGCGTTCATTGTAAGCAGAACCCTAGCACGTCCTTAAGAACGTGCTAGGGTTTAGGGTTTGGCTAGGGTTTTAGGGTTTGGCTAGGGTAGGGTTTAGGGTTTAGGAAATAGCACGTGGTCAACGACATGCAACACGTCGTTAAGGACGTGCTGTTTCCTAAACCCTAGCTAAACCCTAAAACCCTACCACCCTAAAAGGATCCATTGCGATCAATATGACTCGTAACCATATCATATTAACGTTTTCATTGTTGATATCGATCTACTTCGACAATCTGTTTCCGTGCTCCTTCACAAATCCTGAGGGAAGTTCCTAACCAAAATATGCAGGAAAACACTATAAACAACATACACAAAAGGATCCATTACGGATGGTTTCATGTTTTCGTTATCGGGCAACCATATCATATTAACGTTTTCATTCTTGATGTTTACGTTCAATATGACTCGGAAGAAATGATAAGAGTCTACTCGAGATAGAAATAGAAATATAGAGACAGATACAAAATCCGTAATATAAAAGTATAATATCAAGATAGAAACTGCGAAAGTATAAATGTACATCACTGGTCTACAGGATGGCGTACAACATGATCCAAAATCTCCGTCACCTCGTCCACTAGCTGCTCAATGCGAGGGTCGCTAGCCAGGGCCCTCAAATAGCCCTCGACCTCACGAAAGCAGGCTAACAGCGCCGGACGGAAGACGGGAGGCTGACGGGTCACTGGAGAAATCACCTCGGAAGCGAGGGAAGTACGCCCATATCCAAGCCTTGACACAAAAAAGTATGTCGTTAGCATATAATATAAATATTTGTAAACTAAAACTCTAATTCAACGGTCTCGTACCTGTAGGATCGGCGTGCATCTGTCTATACCCTTCGCACCTGAGCGGGTAGCCTTGCCTAGGCCCCTGTACAGACAAGTGAGGGCACCTGTAGCCCATGCAAGGGTGGCCGTACGTGGGATGTCCGAAATAAGGCTGAATATCCTCCATGGGATCCGGCTCTGCGACTTGTCCACAAACAAAGTCACGACGAGAGCGATTGCCAAGTACCCTCTGTGCAGAAACAGACGCTGTGCATGGTCATCCTGGGGCTGCCCCCCCTCCCACATGCGTGCGCAGCCGAGTCTGCTCAGGATCAGCCGCGGCCTCTGGGTCATCGGCGGGGGCGGGATCGACGAGCAGCCCGTGTCTCTGCTGCCACTGGGTAGTAAACCTAGTCACCGGAGGGCCGCCATCGTGTCTGTATGCCTTCAGAGTCTGCGGGGTGAGCTGGTATTACTCCGCGATGGCGGGGACCAAAGTGCCCGCGGGCATATGTGACGTGCAAGGCTGGCCATCAATCGGAAGTCCCATCAGACAGTCAACATCGTGGAGCGTGATGGTCATCTCGCCCCATGGAAAGTGGAAGGAGCTGGTCTCCGGGTGCCAATGCTCCAAAAAGGCCGTGCAGGTGAACTCGTCGACACACTGCCAGTGGAGGGACCTCAGATGGGGGATGCCAGATGGGAGCAGATCCTGCACCCAGGTCCCCGGGCCCTCAAATATGTAGGGCTCGAAAGGCTGCAGGTGAGTCGCCCGGTGGTGGAACTTCAGTAACGGCAGCTCCACCGTAGGATCTCTCCACACCTAATACGCACGGTGATGCCTGTAAGACACAAGCAACTCTCCCGGCGGCAATAAAGGCTCGGGCTCTACCTGTGGGCCCCCTGGCCCTGAGCCTGCCCCTCCTGACCGTCGTCAGCCTCCTCAACGACGTCAGGGATCACATCATCTGTAGAGCCCAAGGAGATCGCCGCTGGTGTGGCGGAGGTCGAAGGCTCGGGCTCGTGTGTGCCGGATGTAGAAGCCTGTGGCACGACTGAAGTAGATGCCTCCGGGATGGTCGGTGGAACACGAGTAGGCGGTCTACCCATGTCGGCCCGTCGCCCACCGACTACGTCGGTAATATAGCTACTCAAAACATCAGCGGGCTCTAATGAAGGCTGCAACCCCATCATCGCATCGCCCGAAGGATCCCAACTCGGCAGACCCTTCCAGAAGCTGTTGTGCTCGTCGGCCGGAGGCGTCCCCATCGACGGCTATAAGCGCTCTGCAGACGCAAGTAGATCGTCGACTGTCTGATCGGGGGGTACCGTAGACTCCTGTACCTGGCTGACCGCTGCCCGATCGCCGAACCTAATAGGCCGAAGGGTACCATCACCTCTCATGAGCCTCCCTGCCTGTTATTATGATCCAGTTGAATATTTATGTCTTCTCAGTACATTTTAATGTTATTCTAATGTCTTTTGATGTATTTTAATATATTTTCATATGTTTTATTGTCTTTTATTATATTTTAATGTTAATTAAGTATTACAATTATATTAATTTATTTTTATGTAATTGAATATATTTAAATATATTTTAATGTGAATTAAATAATTTTGAAGTTTTTTAATATTTTTTAATGTTTTTTTATTATCTTTCAATATAAATTTATTTTTATGTATTTGAATATATTTGAATATATTTGAATATATTCAAATATATTTTAATGTTAATTAAATAATTTTGAAGTATTTTAATATTTTTTAATGTTTTTCATTATCTTTCAATATAAATTTATTTTTATGTATTTGAATATATTTTAATATATTCAAATATATTTTAATGTTAATTAAATACTTTTGAAGTATTGTAATATATTTTAAAGTTTTTTATTGTCTGTCAATTGTAATTTTTTTCTATGTATTTGAATATATACAATCTATTATATTCTATCAAATTAAAACTATATTCTTTTCTATAAAACTATATACTATAAAAAAACATTATAATATATAAATAGATTAAACAAAATATTATCAATTATATTCTATCAAACAATATATCACATTCTATAAACTTCTATTATAAAACTATATTATAATCTATCAAATTATATTTTAAAACTATAAAAATAAATCAAACAAAAAGTAATTCATTTTTATTTTATTTTAAAGGTTAATTGTATTGAAAATAACAATGAGTGTATGTACAAGATGGGAGATTAGCCTTGCCCGTGGGCTCTAGAGGCTTAGTGCCAAAATCATGGAAACAACTAGGTTGTTCCAATCCATGTGGTGTGTAGAACGCAAGGTTCGGTGCAACTCCTGTTTCTTCAAGCCAAAGCTATCAGAGGTCGGACCCACACCCTAGAGTTGTGTAAGTATAATTCTCCCTTCGGCTCGGCCATCAAGAGAATTACACTCACACACCACTAGCACACCATAATCCAAAATAAACGAGAATCTAGATTGGTAACCATGTTAGCCGAGGCTATACCAAATATACAGACCAGAAATGACAAAGGCAGTGCAAAAAGGGATCGGCCTTTGAGTGGTAAGACAGTGGGCATGTAATTTACACCATTTTGGTCTTCAAATTCTCGTGTGGATCTCTCCATTGTGTTGAATGCAGTCTTGGGTTAGGGACGTTGACGATGTAAAGTTCAAGGAGAAGTCATGTTGTAGCATCTTGTAAACGTGAGACTTGATCAAGTGTACTATCTCATCTTCATTTTTTCTCTTGTTCTCAAACACTTTTTCATTCCTTGCTTTCCAGATTTGGTAGACGGTTGCAGCAAAGGCTACTCTTCTAGCCTTGGATCTCCATCCCTTTCCTTTAGCTTCTTTCTTGAGCCATTTGAGACCACTCTTCAATGTGTACATCCCTCTCCAGATACCAAGCCAACATTTGACCTGTGTCCATACATTAGAAGAGAAATCACAAGAAAAGAATATGTGTTCATGAGATTCAATATGTGAGTTGCAAAAATGACAGTTTAAGCTAACTTCCCTGGATTTTATGAGGTCATTTGTTGCAAGTCTTCTCTTTGTGGCCAACCAGAGAATGAAGGAGTGTTTTGGAAGAATAAATCTGTCCCATACAATTGAGTGCCATGGCGGTTTTGGGACTTTCCTTCTGAAGAAATTGTAAGCTGCATTGATTTGGAATTTCCCTTCATGTTTCCAGCTGTTCAGTATGATGCTTGCTTCTTCAGGAGATCCTGCATTCGTTAGTAGGGTATCTCTAACAGCTAGCAATTTCTTAATAAGGGGTGAGTCATTTTTAGTATGAACTTGCCAGTTCCAAATGTTCCCTTGGTTTAAGTACTGATGGTGAATCCATCTTATCCAAAGGCTATCCTTTTTGTTTAGAATATCCCATAATAATCTAGAAAGGAAGGCCTCATTCCATGATTTCAAATTCTTTAACCCCAAACCTCCCTCTTCTTTAGGCAAACAACTTTCCAGCTGACTCTATGTGATTTCCATAAAAACTGAGCACATATCCTATTGATATTGTCGATAAGAGTGGCAGGGGAGGGAACAATTGAAAACCAGAAGGCATGTATACCTTGAAGCACAGTTCTAATAAGCTCTAATTTCCCTGCGTAGGATAGTGTTTTGGAATTCCAGTAGCTTATATTGGTGAGCATTTTGTCTAGGAGGGGGGTGAACTGGGAAACAGTAAGCTTACCTGAAGAAATCGGGATCGCTAGGTATCTGAAGGGGAAGGTACCTTGTGAGAAGTTTGTCCTGTTAGCCAAATACATCTTGTCCTCCATTTTTACACCAGCCAGGTAATAGGAGGATTTTGTGGGGTTGATTTGTAGACCAGAAACTGCAGAAAAATGATCTAGACAATCCAACAATACACTCATAGAAGGTTTATCACCTCTTGACAGCAATATCAGGTCACTAGAGGGGTTGTTCCTCACATCTAGAAAAGCTTTCTCATAATCTTTCTCTGCAATAGTAGCTCTTTCTCTGATGTTAGAGAATTGGGATTTATTCA
Source organism: Persicaria tinctoria (assembly GCA_037127255.1). Classification (NCBI taxonomy): domain Eukaryota; kingdom Viridiplantae; phylum Streptophyta; class Magnoliopsida; order Caryophyllales; family Polygonaceae; genus Persicaria; species Persicaria tinctoria. Next base: position 24,252,804 of record JBANSL010000004.1, read on the forward strand.
GCCATTTGAGAGGTCTTTTCAAACCCTGGAGGAGCTTACACAATACAAACTGATCAGAGCCACTACCTAGGTAATTCCAGTTCTCTCGGATGATATGGTCAAAATCTTCAGCTTTGCTCCACATATTGAAGTACTTAAAAGGCTTTTTCTTACTTTGTTGTTGCTCCAGTACTTCAACAACTACTTGAACATGATCAAAAGAGGGTTTTGGGAGGAGGAAAGTGGCATGGCAGTGTAAATTTAGTGAACTCCAATCCCCATTTATCATCACTCTGTCAATTTTAGTGGATTTTCTGCCTTTGAACCATGTGTGCTCCATACCTTGGCTAGATGCATCTTGTAAATCCAGTTCAGTGCAGACATCCCAGAGGTCAGAGATTTCATAAGCAGTCACAATGGATCCATGCTTTCTTTCACAGGATCGCATTATGGCATTAAAGTCACCCTGTACAATCCATGGCCCAGGCATACCACTGATAACAGATCTTAAATCATCCCAGAGCCCTCTCCTTTTGACAACTGTGTGAAGCCCATATACTTGAGCTAAGAAGAATGATTTGCCTGTAGCAATACATTTAATTTCTCCACAAATCATCTGTTCAGTGATCATATGAACCCTGAAGTGCACTCTCTGATCATCCCACAAAATAACAATTCTACCTGCATCATTATGTTCAAAATTGTGTCTATATCTCCACTGGCTAAAGCTTTTATTCATGATGCCTTTCAGTTTGTTGTCATCCAACTTAGTCTCTACGATCCCAAGGAAAACTATGTTTTTCTCCCTCAAAAATTCCTTCACAGCTCTTTGTTTAGGGGTGCTGTTCCATCCCCTGACATTCCATGAAGCAATAATCATTTAGAAGGTTTATGAAGGGTGCTAGGCCCTTTTTCTTGTTCATTCTCCCTTCTAAGTCTCTGGATGGGCCAGTAATTCAGTCCTATGACCAATTGCCTTTTGTCGACACCAAATACCTCCTTATCCAGATCCAGGTAATCATCTTCTGAGCTTTCTGTGGGTTCTGCCGTCATAGTAGGTGCTGGCGCAGTTTTATTAAGTCTACTACTCCTCCTAACCTTATCTGTTTTTTCAGTTGGATGCCAAGCTAACTGTAACTGCTCCTGCACCTGTTCTTTAGAGCTGGCTGAGGTACTGGAACTGGGGATAGAGCAGGGGTGGGGGATAGAATGGTTAGGTACCAGTGTGACCTCTGGGATAGGTTGAGAGGGGTCAAGACTTTCTAGAGCTTGGAAGGGATTCTGATCTGCAAAAGTAACCTTTTTCTGGGCAGTAGGCTTTGCTTTGGTACCAATCTCTTTTTGCTTTTCAATCCATTGCATCTCATTCTCTAATCTAGAAGAAGCATATCTTGCAACATCCTGTGCATATCTCATGTTGACAGCTCTGGTAGGGGGAGGAGAGGGGGCTCTTTTCTTTTGATAGGCCTTATTGATCCTATCAATGGAAGAGAAAAGGGAAGATTTGACATTGGCTTTAGTGGATTGGGAGACAGGTGGGGAGGATTTCTTTGAGGATAAAGAAGGAGAGTTAGAGCTGGGAAGGGGAAGTGTGATGATATGTGGCAGGCCTTCTGGTGGTGTAGGAAGTAAAGGTGGTAGAGAGCTAGAGGTGGAGGGTAGACCAATGTCAGGAGAGGAAGTGTGGTGAAGGGTAGCATCCAGACCAGTGGTCTGTGAGGCAGGTTCAGTGGAAGTGGTAGGAGGGTAGGAGGCAGGGCAGGAATCCATGTTGGAAGGGGGGTTGGAAATATGGTTAGAAGGAGGTGGAGGAGGGTTGTGGGGAGAGGTATTAGACTGTGAAGATCTCTGAGAGCCCTGATTGCCCCTTGCCCGAGCTCCATTCCTTGTAGCTGGACATTTGATGGTTTCATGTCCATAAGATGTGCAATTGTTGCATCTTGGAGGGAGGTTTTCATATTCAATAAAACAAGTATGGTCCGGGGCATCATCAAACTCAATGTGAATAGCATGTTTTAACTCCAAGGAGCAATCCATTTCTACTAGGACACGGGCATATAGCTGTTTTGATCTATGTTCTGTGTAGGAGTCTGTCATCAGGGGGTCTCCTATTTTAGTAGCTATTCTCTGTAACATGGTTTGTGTCCAGAACTCAGTGGGTAACTTGTGGATTCTGATCCATACAGGTAACTTAGAAAAGAGGGCTTTGTCAAAGGTAAACCTTTCTGGGACACATTTTAACAGAAGAGTGTAACCTAGTGATAGCATGCATTTAGGTAGGCATAATAGGTTGCATTTAGCTTATTTAAGATGCATTTCATCCATGATTTGATTACAATTTGCATATTTGCTCTCTATGTTGGTGGAATCGGAATCTACACGTTTTTATTGATTATTTCAGGTAATGGTAGATCCGAGGAGAAGACATGGGTTGATAACGCATTGGATGAGAATGTCTAGTTGATCGAAGAAGCTTACATGAAGATCTCAAGAGGTCCTGAGAAGAAGAAGCGAACCTAAACGAAGAACAAGTCTGCAGAAGTTGTCGCCAGACATGCTGAACTTGTTTTGCACTTTCTGGAGGCCTCGGTTGTCCGATCGACTATTATGACCATGCGTTGGAAAGCTCTTTCAGAGGGCTACAACTTTCATGTTGACGTCGAGAGCTGATTCAAGACGGAATTTCCGTGAAAGACCAATGCAGCGCCCGCCGCATGGTTTGCTGCGCCCGCCGCATGGTTTGCCGCGCCCGCCGCCAGGGGCGGTATTCATGCTGCGCCCGCCGCACGGACAGTCGGCGCGCCGTTTTGAGGAAAAAAAACCCTAGTTTCTATTATGTTGGTTTGAGGCCGACTTGGATGTTTTAATTAGGACTTTTATGTTATTTTTCATTAACTTCTATTTCCATTCTACTTTTCATCACACAATTAGAGAGAGAGCGATGTTCGCCATGGGCGACTAAACTCTCTTCGTTCTACTTGCAATTTGAAGCTTTATTTGGATTGATTGTGAGTTTCTGAATCTTGTTTCCTAGTTTCCTATTTGTGAATGCTTCAACTTCTTTGTGCTTAATTAATTATTGATTTGTTCTATCTCGTCTGGCCAACTCGTTAGATCAATTCAATTGCTAGGGTTTTGTAGATTCCTGATTGCGAACCTTAACCCAAGTGGCAAACTTATTCCTTTAGGGCTGATTGAACTAATTGGATTGGTAGGAAGTTGGATGTGTTGTTAAATCCCTCTTTAGGGACTGCAAATACCTTGGTTAATCTCTTAACTTAAAGCTATCAATTGGGTTAAATCCTTCTTTAGGGACTGTTCGATTGATAAGGGTTTCTAGGACTGATTGGACTAGTAACTATATTAGGTCGGGACAAGGGCATTCATAGGAAGACTAAAAGGACAAGAGGAAGTTACAATATCAATTCAACCAAATAAAGTGGATAGTTGTAGGTAGAGCGATCTTCTCTAAATTATTTTGCATTATTTGTTTTTATTTTATTTTATTTTCTTTCTTATTTCAATCATCCAAAACCCCCCTTTTCACTAATTGGTAAATACACTTTGCAAAGGAATACTTGGTTCTCTGTGGGATCGACTCGTGCTTACCACGCTACATTAGTTAGGTAGGTTCGAATTATTTTGATACGGTTAACACGACTAAAAACCGCTCATCAAATTGGCGCCGTTGCCGGGGAATCAAGTTTATTTCTTTGTTGTGTGTATTTATTAATTTTTGTTTATATATCTAACTTTGTTGTGAACCTATCTTACGGTTCACAACACCCTTGCTACTAACTTTTTAAGATGTTGAGATTGTTGCAGTTTGAGGGTGAGAACTTTCACCAATATTTCACTAGATTGCATGAGTATGTTGACGACCTTGGTTCATGGGGTTATCAATTCAGCATCCGAGATATGATTATTTGCATACTTGATGGGATGACTGTTGAGACGCGAGCACTTGCTGAGTACATGAGTAACGGAGGTCTGAAACGGTTAGGAGGATTGTCGGGGTTGTGGGATTTTTTCTGTTATATGGATTACCATGTTTCACAAGAAGTCTTGCTCGCTACGTCTTCTCCGCCGATGGAGGACTCTGTCACACACCTGGAGGATCCATTGCACACTCTTACTCAAGTGGTGCAGCAGTTAGAGGAAAGAAATATGAGCCGAATCGGAAAATTGGAGGAGCAAATGAGCCGCTGTAAAAACTTGGAGAATCAGATGAGCCAACTCATTCAAATTTTAAGTGCAAAAGGTGAGAAAAAAAGGAGTTTCGAAGAAGATGAGGAATTGGTTGCAGACAACGATAGTTTCTTAGATGATGGAGGAGATGGTCTAGTGCTTCCTGGCTTGGAATCTCATGAGTCGACGCATGAGGTTACATGTGATGTGTCTCCTACTCCATCTGCACCATCCATTCTGATCTCGCCTATTGATGAACCAGGTCTAGAGCCATCAGCTGAGGCTAAAGAGGTAATAAAGGTAAACTTTTGCAATTTTGAAGTTAATGGTGTATATGTTGATCCTTTTGACTGCTATTTTGAGAAGCCACCAGCGGAACTGTGTTGGTGGTATCATATTCCTTCTGCAGAGAGTCATACTAGACTATTTGATAGATTGAAAGGGTTCTTGAGTTCCGCATTTTATGCTTTCAATTTATTGTGCTATGATGTGCTTTGCAAGATGTGTGCACAAGAATATGATATGTTACTGAGGGCCTTGGCAATGTCTGGGAAATAAGGTCTTGAGATTGAGAATAAGTCAAGCCAATGACATTAAAGAGAGGCGCTTCTCGGGAGGCAACCCGAGGTAAGTTTTAGTTATTTCAATTCCTAGTTAGCTAGTTTTCTTTAACCCGACGCGCGCAATGCTCAGATCCGACCTATATCGCCCCTTCCACCACATTGTGAGCATTTCATTCATCTCTTTCTCTATGTTTTTATTTTTTGTTGTCTTTTATGTTTCATTGAGGACAATGAAAGGTTTAAGTATGGGGGAGGGATTGCATTGCATATAGATAGAATTTGCATATCATGTTTACTTATGTTATCATGTTTATTTATGTTGTCATGTTTATTTTTATTCATATACTGCATATGAAAAAAATCCAAAAATATCATGCATTGCATTTAAGTGTTATTAAATACCCATCTGACTTAGTTTGTCCTCTATTTTAAATTTCAAGCATGATTCATAAAAATCCCATGGAGTTCTGGATGTTTTGATTTTTGTCTGTATTTGATTTTTGTGGAACATGAGCTAGCAAATATAATTGAGCATGTATGATTGAGCTAAAGTATGATTGAAATCCTAAAAATATGACCCTGTGAGGATGTTTGGCCTTATTTGAATTCTTTTGCTCAGTTGTGTGAATTACTCTCCTAGTGTTGCTACCTCTTGGCGTTGACTGCAGTATCTATTTCTAAAGACCGACTCACATGTTTGTTGCTTGCGGAGTTTATGTTTATATTTTGACTCTATTATTTGAATTTTTGCATATTTAGTGAATAAGGTGGCAATGGTTGATGCACTTAGTAACCGGATCTATGCATGACACCCATGGATATGATTCGCGCAAAAAGGTGTTGAAAACTATCCGCTAGGAAAGAAAGCTTGATCATTGAGTAACCAAGTTCATTCATGACACCCATGTTTGCAACTTGCGTCAAAAGATGTTCAATTGGACTTCATATTAGTAGGTTGAGGTGTTGATAGACCGGGGCCATTCATGACACCCATGTTTGCGCTTCGCGTAAGGAAAGCACCAAGACAAGAAAAAAAAAGAGAAAAGAAAACCAAAGAAAAAGAAAAAAAGTGTCACATTTTATTTAGTTTTCTTTATTGTGTCCCGCAAGTAATGACATTTCGGTAGATATTTGGTGATATGGTGGTCAATGTCTATGAGCTTAGTGCATTTTGGATTGAGTAGAGAGTTGTACCTTAAAGCCTAAACACATGAGTGAAACACATATTTCTGGTGAGGTTGGATGATGTCTATTTCTAAGCTTTGATCACTATAATACATGCTATGACATTTGTTTGTTTGGTTTATGTTTTCACCTGCTGTGATGTTGCTTTTTGATGAGGTTGAAACTTGAAGGGATTTCCTGTGGGATACATTGATTCATGTTCATTCTATCATTGCTTGAGGACAAGCAAAGGTTAAGTGTGGGGGAGTTTGATAGCATGCATTTAGGTAGGCATAATAGGTTGCATTTAGCTTATTTAAGATGCATTTCATCCATGATTTGATTACAATTTGCATATTTGCTCTCTATGTTGGTGGAATCGGAATCTACACGTTTTTATTGATTATTTCAGGTAATGGTAGATCCGAGGAGAAGACATGGGTTGATAACGCATTGGATGAGAATGTCTAGTTGATCGAAGAAGCTTACATGAAGATCTCAAGAGGTCCTGAGAAGAAGAAGCGAACCTAAACGAAGAACAAGTCTGCAGAAGTTGTCGCCAGACATGCTGAACTTGTTTTGCACTTTCTGGAGGCCTCGGTTGTCCGATCGACTATTATGACCATGCGTTGGAAAGCTCTTTCAGAGGGCTACAACTTTCATGTTGACGTCGAGAGCTGATTCAAGACGGAATTTCCGTGAAAGACCAATGCAGCGCCCGCCGCATGGTTTGCCGCGCCCGCCGCCAGGGGCGGTATTCATGCTGCGCCCGCCGCACGGACAGTCGGCGCGCCGTTTTGAGGAAAAAAAACCCTAGTTTCTATTATGTTGGTTTGAGGCCGACTTGGATGTTTTAATTAGGACTTTTATGTTATTTTTCATTAACTTCTATTTCCATTCTACTTTTCATCACACAATTAGAGAGAGAGCGATGTTCGCCATGGGCGACTAAACTCTCTTCGTTCTACTTGCAATTTGAAGCTTTATTTGGATTGATTGTGAGTTTCTGAATCTTGTTTCCTAGTTTCCTATTTGTGAATGCTTCAACTTCTTTGTGCTTAATTAATTATTGATTTGTTCTATCTCGTCTGGCCAACTCGTTAGATCAATTCAATTGCTAGGGTTTTGTAGATTCCTGATTGCGAACCTTAACCCAAGTTGCAAACTTATTCCTTTAGGGCTGATTGAACTAATTGGATTGGTAGGAAGTTGGATGTGTTGTTAAATCCCTCTTTAGGGACTGCAAATACCTTGGTTAATCTCTTAACTTAAAGCTATCAATTGGGTTAAATCCTTCTTTAGGGACTGTTCGATTGATAAGGGTTTCTAGGACTGATTGGACTAGTAACTATATTAGGTCGGGACAAGGGCATTCATAGGAAGACTAAAAGGACAAGAGGAAGTTACAATATCAATTCAACCAAATAAAGTGGATAGTTGTAGGTAGAGCGATCTTCTCTAAATTATTTTGCATTATTTGTTTTTATTTTATTTTATTTTCTTTCTTATTTCAATCATCCAAAACCCCCCTTTTCACTAATTGGTAAATACACTTTGCAAAGGAATACTTGATTCTCTGTGGGATCGACTCGTGCTTACCACGCTACATTAGTTAGGTAGGTTCGAATTATTTTGATACGGTTAACACGACTAAAAACCGCTCATCACCTAGTCCAGAGAAGGGTCCCTTCATTAACACAGCATCTCTATCTTCCTTTGTAAAGAACTTAAACATTAACCAAACTCCTTGGTTGTTGAAGAGGTGTTTAGGCCATCCTTCCTTAATCTTTCCTATAGTCTGCAAACCAGGGAATCTACCCACAACATAGCCTACAAGGGAGAAACCCCAAGCTTCTTCTAGTGATAGACAGTCCTTCTTGGAGGCTTTCACAGTATCCCCTGTGCCTGATCTAAACAAAAAGTAATTCAAATAACATACCGGTGGAGTCGGGATCGGGGATACCTCAATCGTCCGACACTTCCGCGGCGGTAATAGACCGTCGTCCGCCTCCATCGCCGCCGCCAAACGCCGCCCCACCACCACCACCCTTCTCCTCCGCCACTACTCGGCCTTCATCGCCGCCGCCAGACGCCGCCCCACCAGCACCACCCTCTTCTCTGCCACTGCTCGGCCTCCATCGCTGCCGCCAGACGCCGCCCCACCAGCACCACCCTCCTCCTCCGCCAAAGCCGCCAGCCGCACCGTCTCCCCCGATGCTCCACCCCCACCACCACCCTCCGTCGCCACCAGCAGATCCGCCTCCATGGCCACCACCGCCGCCTCGAGATCTCTCTCTCTTTCTGTGTCCATGTCTCTCGGTCTCTCTCTCTCTCTCTCTCTCTCTCTCTCTCTCGATCTCTCTCTCTATCTCTCTCTCGGTCTCGGTCTCTCTCTCTTGGTCTCTAGCTCCGGCAGTCGCTCCCTCTCTCTCGATTTCTCTGAAGGCGAATGAAGACGAAGACGAAGAGGAACGTCCTCTTCGTCTTTAAGGGATGGGCTTGCACGTCCTTAAGGACGTGTAACACGTGGTTAATCACATGCCCTTTTGCACGTCCTTAAGGACGTGCAAGCACATTTTAAAAAAAAAATAAAAACGTGCTTGCACGTCTGGGTTCGGGTGGCTCTCACCCCACTTGCACGTCCTTAAGAACGTGCAAGCACGTCCTTACGGACGTGGAGAATTGCGGTGTATATAGCCGAAACGTTTTATAAATATTTATAACTATCAAACTTAATCGAATGAAGTGACAGTAGCCAATTCACCAAAGCGCCGGACCTCCTTCCGTAATTCATGAACTCGGTTGATGTGGCCAGCCCATCTTGTCTTTCAAATTGCAAAATAATCCTATAAGTTGTGATCAACCTCCAAATTCATACGATCCAGCCCATAAATACCTAAAATATGTAAAAACACTAGTGTAGACTCCGAAAACTAAATAATAACAAATAAGCTATAAAACATGTAAAAATGTTCTAAAATTAATATGCAATTCTATACTAAAAACATGACTAAACTATACTTTATCAAAAGTGCAAGGATGACTGACAATTTGAAACGATCTATCTCCAAGGCAGCCTGTAGATCAAATGCACCTGACATTCATTAACTGAAAGAATAACACGATCATGCGCCTGACATTCATTAACCCGATATGTCATGATCGAATGGGGTACCTTACCTTGAAGAATAACACGTAGGTTGTTGAGCACCCAAGCGTACGTGTCCTCGTCCTCGCGAGCCATAAAGGCATAGGCGATGCAAAAGTTATTTCCCGTTGGCGTTAAGCCGACTATCTCGCACAACGCGACATTGTACATGTGGACGCAATGTAACAACTTACTCACATTAGCATAACACTCTATATGGAAGAAATGTACGAGGGTTTGTGGACATGGGTGCAGGATGCAGCTCAGTCTAGTCTACCGGGGCTGCTTGATTTGAACTGGAATGGAGCGGATGCCCAGTTGTTGGCTGTGTTCATTGAGCACTAGCAGCCGGAGACGAACACTTTTACCCCTCTCATGGGGCGAGATGACCATCACACTCCATGACGTCGCTTGTTTGATGGGGCTGGTGATTGACAGACTCCCTTCTGAGCCTTTCCCTAACTATCTGCCACTACAACTGGAGCCTCGGCTGCAACAGATGTTTGGTTGGAACGTGGGCCAGCTGAAGAAGCACATGACCGCTTGCGGAACGCCCATCCCGGAGTTGACTGTTGCGTAGAGGCAAAGGAACGGCTGCTTTCAGGATCAATTTGTCGGCGATAACATCGAGGTCATAGAGCGCCACCACTGTCTCGTCGTTTGTTTCTTAGCTACGATGCTGGGTGCGACGCTCTATATCGACAAGTCCCATAGCCGCGTACACTTCTTGTTGTTCTGGCTAGTTTGGGATTTGGCGCACTCTGGAAGACTTGCTTGGGGAGCAGGAGTGCTTGCCTTCCTCTACCGGTGATTAGGGGAGACAACGAGAGGCGAGGCTAAGGGCCTATGTGGGAGTGCTGCGCTGTTGCATGTAAGTGTGGGTTTAATACGGTAAATATGTTGCTCTACTTGCGAGTTACATATAATAAGTGCTCTAATGGTTTAGTATGTTTAGGCATGGATCTGGTCGTACTTCTATTTATTTGTGGGTCTGCTTCACCCGAACAAGGATGCACTGGCTGATGATCCCCGATACATGACACGATTCGACCCGTCGAAGGCCGCGAAGAGGGGGAACGATGTGGAGAGGCGCAAGCATGAGAAGAAGCTTCGGGCACAGCTTGAGCGCTTGACCATCAATCAGGTAACGTGTTTATCACTTTCTTTGATTTTAACTACATATGTCGAGTAAGAGTGTTTCCCTAATATCATTTTTACAACATAGGTCGAGTGGATGCCTTTTGGCAGAGACCTAGATTTTGGAGGCCAATTTCGCTCCTCTATCTATCGAGGTACCATTATATTCGGTGGCGTTTTTGAGCCCTACATGCCAAATAGGGTGCTCCGATAGTTCGACCACGTGCAGGAGATCCCATTGGGCGTCATCACTCACACCTTCGCGCAACGACCGTTTTGCATGCAGAGGCGTTACATCGTGACGTTCGGCCTGCAACACCACCATTGGGCATCACAGGACCTTGAGAGATTCCCCCCTATCATTGGTCACTGGAGGACGGACGAGAGCTGTCAGGGAGGCATCTCAACTGACTACCTCGCTTGGTTCTAGTCCCAAATTCGAGGTCATGTGTTGCCCATGACAATGGTACTAGATGATGATCCACCAGCTGCGCCTACCCACCCAGATGAAGATGAGGCTGCTGCGCGCCAAGCCTGGGTCGACGATATGACCCAGGGTATTGAGGCATTGATCGGGCATCCCCAGCTAGACCAGATGTACGAGCATTTCATGAGCTACATGAGATTTATGAAGTAGATACATTATATTTTGTTTGTTTATGATATACATTTTGTATTTTGTGGGTATACTATATTTGTGTAGTTCGTGTTGCTTGCGTTATTGTTTTTGATGGTTTCTACTTGTTGACAACAACAAACAATCACATGCAAACGCTTCACTTCATTGATAACGATTAGGTAACGATTAGATTACACATCGAGGCATTACAAAAACTAACAAATACACTACGGATAGCAACATAATTTTTTTAACAATAGACCAGGCTATACTTAATTCGTCTTCAGAATGAGTTCAATCTTTAACTTGTGGAATGCAAAGCTTAGGACCTCCATATTTGCTTCCCTCAAAATTATCCCTCCCGCTTGAGCTACGTAAACGTGGTCATGTCTATTTAAATCGGGGAAGAATGACCGAATACATTGAAGAAGAAGGTCTCCAACCCTCCACTCATACACTTCAGTAATGCCCTGATGAAAACGATTACAGTACACACACCCGAACTGCAAGGGTGCAAAAATGTGATTCTCATTTTCACACACGACTCGAAAGAGCGCGCAAGGATGAATGTGACTGTATTCTGGAATGCAGCAAGCACAATCAGACTCCTCTGGGGGCATTGGGTACCGAACCCATTTGATTACAAAATCAATGTGGGGGGGTGATCCGCATGTTTCAATTGTAACCAGCTCCATGGAAGGAATAAAAATGTGGAATTGTTGTGTTGCATTTTCAAATGCGTTCCTCATCCCCTTTTATAGGGGTGGCTAACTTACTAGGCATACAACATCCTAATTAACGTTAAAACAACGTTGGATGCAACGTTATGCTCACTCTCTTATGTTTCCCTAGGGAAATTTGGACGTAGTAACAACGTCAAATCTAATGTTGTTACAACGTCCAAATGGACGTTGCTATGCTTGATGGAGCCCGCTGGGGTTCCAGGCTGCAATGTCCAAACCGACGTTGTAATAACGTCGAATCTGACATTGTTACAACGTCGGATCTCTTTCCACTATGGCTAATACACAACCAAATACAACATCGGATTGGACGTTGCTACAATGTCTAATCCAGCGTTGCTACAACGTACAATCCGACGAAGTATTTGCGGTGTATATAGGGAACGCGTTATAAAAATCACTTAGATGAAGGAGAGAAAGTATGATAGGTGATATTTGTAACACCCCATACCACATCGAATATCATAAGAATGTTTGGAGTTATTTATGAGTAATTCAAGTTCTACTCGTGTCACAAGAGCTCTTCCTTTTCAGGCTTCAAGTGAGAACATCGAACCTGAGAGGGCTAGGTGGCATGGGTTGACGTCACTTAAGACCCCAAGTCTTACACATAGTATCAGAGCTAGGTTTTGGGCTTGGAGGTACTCCAATAGTGTGCTCGGGTATGTTCCACTCAGAACGCAATCCCTTGGGCATGACGAGGTCATCAGTGTTTCAAGTGGGGAAGATTGTAACACCCACATCGAATATCATAAGTACAACGGACCTGAGATGGTTGGGTGGCATAGGCCATCGTCTCTTAAGACCATGGGTCTTATAGATGAGAAACCTTATGTAATATCCCCTTTTATAACTCAAGGTAATGTCACAGCGCCAGTGATTACTCAGACTTTAAAGGTCTTTGTAATCATCTTAGGCTTATAGGGACATGCAACCATGCTCCCACAAACAAGATGATAACAAATACATATTATGTAACATCAATTGAAATAGTGAAAGACTTGAAAATAAAATAACTCGAAAATTTACAACTTGATAGTAATACTGCGAAATACTATTCAATGAAATATTTAAACTCCTATATAGTATATCTAGAAATTTAAACTTTAAATACAACATTAAAAGTAACATAAATGTCTTCTCAACTTTCCTTATATTCTCTTTTGAGACTCAACCTAAACCTGCCAAAACTGGCCTGATGTCTGGGTATGATGAAAGACACCAGCCATCCAAATAAAGGACGGTTAGTTCGCGAGAAATAGCAAATGACAGCTTGAAAACTGGGACTTTTGTATGCATCTAAACTCAAATACGATTATTAAGAATATTTTTTGACATTTTAAAACATTACTCCTTTGACACGGATAACCCCAAATGATTGAGTAAGAAAAGATGTGAGCGAAAAACACTCTTAAGAACCATACTCCGAGTACGAATGGAATATGATACAAGACTAATTGTAATCACCATGAAAACATTTTTTAAAACATTAATTCACTCACTTTCTCACGTTGAATAACTTAAAAATTAATTTACTTTACACGTTTACCACTTTTAATAAGAGCCACTTGCTCCACGCCACATGCTGTTCATTATAATATGATGCCGGCATCTGCCCTCACTAGTAGTTAGTAGCCTACTTCCGACTTCGGTATGATAGCATTTCTTAGAAATGTTGTTTGATTCATGAAACCCTTTATAGACCAGGTTCTCGCAGCCCCGACATGTTTCCATTACTTTCATTACTTTACATGTTAATTTCACTTACTTTGCATTGATTGATATATTTTACTTTGGTTGATCTTGATTCAATTGAGTTCAAATCGTAACGCATTGTTAACTATTTACTTAAGACATCCTAGGTGATCACATAACACAATAATAACCCATGTTTTTTTATAGGTAACATGGATAGCAAATGAAGTAAAATAAAATAAAATAGAGGATGAAAACATCAAAGAAAAGGACATGTTCCATACCTAACCAATTAGCATGAAAGAGTAAGGATAAATCATGCTTTAACGAAACAGTGGGTACCTATGTTATTACTTTAGGTTAAGGTCACCCAATTATACTTGCAAAAATCAAACAGAAAGTTAAATAAATCACACAAGCAGGTGAATTGTTATTTATTTTAATTAATTTGGCAAACAACCAAAAGAGAGAAAACAACTTGACACGAAAGGCACCAAATGAGTAGAAAGGCTCGAAAAGTCACTTGCCTTATTCGTCTTGTTGGATTTCGGTACCCACTATGGACTTGAATGTATTTGGTGATAGAGTTGACGAAGTCTATGGACAAATCTATAGGTATGAAATAAAAGACAAGGTAGAATTTTTAATTGAAATTTTAATAACAAACTTGACTTATTTAATTCCATTAAAAACTCGAATTAGTGTAAAAAGTCGGAAATAATACCACTACAATCTTCTTTGGTATAAAATAAGTTAATTCACAAGCCGAAGTGGATTCGATAGTATACAGAATGACACGCGACCTGTGGCTACAACATCGTGGCAATTGAGGCGCTCCTCTTAGCGGTTTCGAACGGGTTTGACAGTGGCAAATGGAAATGCGCTAGCGACTCCGGCAAAGGGTTGAATCAAAATTATGGGTTTTGAAACGGGATGATTTTGGGAAACTTTTGTAACAGGAATTGCTGCTATAGGTGTTTAGTACATAATAGAGTAGATTAGAAACTCAGATTTTCTTTCTAATGGGCGAATTTTGACGAACACCAATCCTCGTATTTATAGTCGATGTCAAACGCATCCAAATTTGATGAAATCGAATCCATATGGATAAATAAAAATCTCCCCAAAAGCTATCCAATTAGCTAATTTGATAAAAACCTATCCTTATTTTGGGCAGATTAGATAAAACTTTGAAATGAGGGATAAGCCAGTATAATGCATGAGATCACAAATTGTTTAAAGATATTCATATAATAATGCATGAGCAATGTTTTAGAAGAAAATTGGTTGAGATTTTGGCGAGATTTGAGGAGGTGAACATCACTCAATGTCGAGGAAACCTATGAGTGCTCGGACGCGTTTTGGATGAATCATGATGTGCGCTCAATTTGCCATGTTTTTCGCTTAAATATGTTTTGATTTCTATCCATATTTTATATTTTTGGGTTGGGAAAGCATGAGATTTGTGTATTTTATATTTATTTGCAATATATGGGGATCTACACAAGTTTCTGTTTAGTTTTGTATAAATTGGAAGCATTTTGGAGCAATTCGGAGAAGTGGAAAAGAAGCTGTCAAGTCACTCTATTTCTACCCAACCACTCGACATCGCCCCAGTGACTCTATGTTAAGTCACCTAAAGGCCTGAAATCGACCAAGCACTCGAAGAGCACATGAAGGAGTTGATATCGAGTCTTATTACTCGATATCAAGTGAGGCCAGACTCGACACCACGCACAAGCCCGATGTCGAGTAAAGACCAACTCGAGACAACAAGTTGAGTCGATATAGACTATTTGACTCGATATCGAGTGACCTACAGAAGCAGTCTGATGCGCTTTTGGAGTCCGAATTTGGAGGAGATTACTTGGCCATTAATAGAAGATTTGTTATCTCTTTTGATGAACTTCTATCCTCTTTGGTGAATTCCATATTTACCTAGGGGAATTTATTTGTTTTATTTACTTAATTAAGGAACTTTTTGTCTTTTAAATAGATAGATATCCTCTTTCATAGATTAACGAGGATTGAGCCCTATAAATAAATGTTATGGAGGGAAACTAGTTAAATAAATAATTAAATATTAATATAAACCAACTACCTATCCAAGAAAATAAAATACAAGAATCCCTCCCACTGTAGTGGTAGGGTTTCAGGATCATATCCACGAGGAAGCGTGTTAGTGCTTGCCTTTCAAGTTCTAAAATCGCCCTCGAAATTGTCCAGAAGCTAACTCGACGTCGACCAGAGTAGTTGATGTTGACCTATGCTATCGAGTTCTTGTAAGGCTGCACAAAAAATGACAAAAGCACTCGATGTCGAGTAAAAGTACTCGATGTCGACTAGTGTAATCGATGTGGAGTTGTCAGTGCAAAAAAATCGTAACTTTGCAAATAAAATAAAGACAGAAACAAACACAGGTTGGTAAGATTCAAATCAATAAGATAAAAGCTTCCAAGATTAGGGTTTCAACGGCAAAACGATAACCATGTAAGAATCATGCCAAAGTATAAAAGATTATGCTTTTTCATCAAATTACTTTCGTCATTAACAATTAAGAAAGTAGAGGCTTTCCCATAAACTCTAATTGTTACTACCCTTTTTAATGATTAATCCAAATTCGCATTAAGATCACTTTCGCTTCAATAATAAAAATAAGGACTGCCTACTACTTTCGTAGAAGAACTATGTACATAGGGATAGAAGATGCAATTCCGATAAAAGTTGTACCTCTGATGCATTACCTTACATGGCTACCGTCGGGCTCACCCCGACCCTAGAGGTAGGGTGACTACTTGCTCTTCCTTATCGCATCAAACATCAATAACATAAAAGAAACTACTTGCATTAAATTAAACGAAAGCTTACAACCGAACAGAGCCAAAACGTCTCGTCTCCGCTCCCACTCTACTCGGCCTAGCTCTCTCTCTCTCTCTAACTCTATGAAAAAACAATTGCTTGTGTGCTTGGATCCTAAACTCAGTCCCTCGGGATTTATTTATGGTGTTAAACCCTTGCTATCCAAAGAAAGAACAATCAATCTCCATCTAAATTTATCTATCTAAAACCTTAATGATAAATGTTTAACAATTAAGTAAAATAAAACAATTAAAATTCCCCTAAGGTAAAAGTGGGAATTACTAAAGTGGATAAATTCTTCCAACTTGACAGATCTCTCGTGCCTTGGTGTGTAAGCAATCTCTCACTCGGACTCCTACTCGATCTCGACTCGGATTCGCTCCTGGGATGTACTCAACATCGACCAAAGTGGTCGACGTCGACCAGTCTTCGTGTCTCAGCTCAGTCTTTACTCGATCTCGATCTCTGAAGGTGATGTTGACTTGGTGGTTACTCGACATCGACTAGAGGGAGTCGACGTTGACTTCATTCCTCAGCTGGTCGATTTCTGGTCCTTGGGCAATCGACTTCTGGGTCAACTCTCACTCGAACTCGGTTTGCTGCAGCCGACCTCGAGTGCTTCAACGGTTTTCTTCTCTTCTCCAAATTGCTCATAAAGTGTCTCGATTTCCGCGAAATTAAACAAGAACTAGTGTAGATCTCTATAATTGGTAAATAAGCATAAACTATACAATTCCTGCATTATTCTAACCAAGAAATATAAAATGTATACATAAATCGATATAAATGTTAATGCAAAACATGGCAAATTAGGGGCACATCAACACCCCATACTTAAGCTTGCTTGTCCTCAAGCAACACTTTTAATGGTCATACAGGGGAAGAAATCAAACTCTCAACATCATAGATTCATTCTCATATGTCCCTCCATTCAATTACCATCCTGGAAAAGGTACTAGTGTCACCAATTTCATGCATGTGAATAAAAGCAACTTCATACACAAAAGGAGGGTTGTGCAAAAACAATTCATATGTGACAAAGTATTTGATAATCAGGAGGACTTTTATGTGCATGGTGAAGAAAAGGTAAAAGGTAAAGTGGTGGGCTATTTTTGGGCAATGTGGTGCTAAATCCGGGGAGAATTCTTCAAACTTGCTTTCTTGCTTTGATGCACTTTCTCCTTCATATGATATTCCACATCATTCATCCTCTTATAATTCACTCTTTGCTTTTTTAACTTATATGCTTGTACCTCTTTAACCTTCGCACCGCCTTCTCGCGAGTCACAAACATGGGTGTCATGAATGGCCCCGGATACTTAGTGTTTCGGACTCCTCACCTTGGTTTCCCATCCTGCGGAACTATCATCTCAACGCAAGTAGGGTCGATCTACCTTTATCTCCTGAGGTGACCGGAATTTTTTTCTCTCATTAAATTTTCCATAAAATATGATGATTCTCCTACCAAACACCAAATATAATAATACAACACAACACCATATAATAATCTCCATAACATGACATCAATTTCTCAACATACTCCCAAGATGGGTAATAAGGTAAGAAAATAGGTAATTTATAGAACATGTGGAGCAAAATATGAAATAAGGCATAAATATGGCTTTGTGATGCATATATGCATAGGTATATCCAGGAATAAGGTAAGAATGTATGGAAAATAAAGTCCTCCGTCCTCTTGTCATGCATATGTCAAAACCAATTTCAATTCACCTCCTTTCATGGTTTTCAATAAATAAAGCACTTCATTGTGATTTCCCTTACTAGGCAATTTCATGTTATATCTCTAATGAATCCAATTTTGCATCGTCGAGTTCTATTAAAGCTTCCATGAAACTAATTCAAAATTTTCAATGGGGGTGATTTTAATAAACTTTGGATAAAAACATGAAGCATATAGATAAATAATCATATATCCAAAGTAACAATGTATGGAGCAATTAAAGAAATATCAAACATGAATAAAATAAAATATAAGTAAGTATTTCCCCCACCCCATACTTAAAGATTATAATGTTCTCACTGTATAAAAACATGGGTAAAGGAAGAAGCTTACTAGACAGATGTGCAAAAGCTCGGAATAGGTGCTGAAAATCGATGCAGGGTTAGTCGATGTCGAGTAGGTTAATCGACGTCGACTTACTCGACATCGAGTGTCTGGGAACTTCAGGGTGGTCTTGAGTTGACCACATGCTCCCTTCCTCTCTACATGTGTAGTCGACGTCGAGTACCTTCTGCCGAGTCTTGCACCTGCCATCATGTTGGACAGAAAAAAAAATCCACAAAGAAATCCACTTAATGTTTAAACCCAAAACCAAAAGTATCTAAAACCCTCAAAATTAATTGTCTTGTTACATGCTCTAGACTTTATAGTCGCTAGGCTGACTTCTTCTTTTGCACTTAAGGTGGCATTTGCAGAGCCCATGTGGCTTGGGCCTCGAATAAGACTCCATGCTTGTCCATCAGTTGTAGTCCTCTAGAATGGATCTTATGCACCGTGAAGGGTCCCATCTTTTTATTGTTGAATTTATTGGGAAACCAATGATTAGTTGATTTGGAGACATACACTTTGTCTCCTACCTCGTAGTCTTTCGGATCATTATTGGAAACCCTGCATAAACGCACATACCAAGGCAAACCTCTTCCTTGTATAGATAAATCTTTAATGGAAATAGGGGAAGAAAGGTCCATACCTTGGCTTACCTTCGCGGCGTCCTCATTGTTCAGCTTCTGTAGTTCGGGTCAACGTCGACTATGGTTACTCAATGCCGAGTAACTTTCTGCTCTTGGTAGATCACTCGATGCAGGAAAAATCGATATAGGCTTGAGAGTTGGGTAGATGTCGAGTTTCTCACTCAACATCGTACTCGATGTTGACCCCATTCTTAAAACCTAGCACATAATCTGAAAGAATGTTAGTCGATGTCGACTTACCTAGCTCGACGTTGAGTTGATTTTATGTTTCTTTATTCAAGATCAACATGATTTCCTCCACTTGGGCTTCCATAGCCCTCTTCTCCAATTATTCGGGAGTCATTGTTAATACCTTAGACTCCCCGCAAGTGATGTACCTTTCTGTAATAGACTTCACCTCCAGAGCACCTGCATGCCTTTTGTTGTCTAGGCAGGAGTATGTCGAGTATTGAAATAAATATGAAATATAGATCAAACTGACTTCCCTGTCTCAGCAAATAAATACAAGACTTCCTCCCGTTGTAATAAGAGAAAAGTCAGGATGGAATCCACGAGGAAGCACGTCAGCAGTTCTCAGGTAGCTGTCAGATTCTCACAGACACAGCAGAAAAGACAGAAACACAAACAGAAGCAGAAATAAAATAGAAACAAATAATCCCGGCAAGGGCAACTAAAAATAAAAGCAAATAAAAGACAGAAAGCAAGAAATAACGCAAAGCAAGTAAAGCAACTCGACAAAGACAGCAGCAAAGTACTCGACAGAAGAACTCGACCGAATCTTGTCGACACAGAAGTCCTCGATATCGAGAAGTACTCGACACAGAAGGCTTATCGACAAGACACAGATCGACAAAACAGAAAGAACTCGACTTCAGAACTTCTCGACGTCGACAAGTGAACTCGATGTCGAGTAGATTCTTTGAAATCGATAAGAACAGAAACGTAAATTGCAAATGCTTTTCGGACAGAAACGAATGAAAACACGGAATTAATCAATAAACTAAAGACTTCCAAGGCTAGGGTTTCAACACCACAATGATAACCATGCAAAGTAACACATAAAGGCATAAAAGATCATGCTTTCCATCTAAATAACTTTCGTTATTAACAAATAGGAATATAGAGGCTCTCGCATAAACCCTAATTGTTACTAACCCTTTTTCACATAATTAATCCAAGTTGTATTAAGATCACTTTCGCTTCAATAACACAAACAAGGATCACCTTCAACTCTCGCAAAAGAATCATGCTCATAGGGATAGAAGATGAATCACATAAAAATCTGACCTTTATTGCATCGCCTCACATGGCCACCGTCGGGCTCACCCCAGCCCCAGAAGTGGGTGGACTACTCGCTCTTCATTGCAATAACAGACATCTTCGATCGAAAGGAAATAAATTGTATTAAACTAAATTCAAAGCTTTTACAATTCCGGCAATCAACTTTCGCAAATCGCCAAAACCCTAAAAACCTCAAACTCCTAAACTACTCTACTTGTATCTCTGAATGGAATTGTGTGTAACTTGGAATCCATGAAAAGTCAGCCCCTAGGGCCTTATTTATAGGCTTCTAATCCTTGCTAATCAAGGATAGAAGATATCTATCTTTATCTAAAACTATATCTAAAACTTAATGATAAATAAATAACATAGTGTAATTAAATAAAATAGATAGACTAGGATTGTATCTAATGTGTGGACATCTTCTTTGGTCTTGATAGATCTTGATAGAATTGGACGAATCTTAGCTTGCAAGTAATCTCCTTTCTCTTCGGACTTCTCCTCGATCTCGGCTTCTGGAGTGCTCGACATGTCTTCTCGATGTCGACAACTTTCCTCGACATCGACAACAGTTTGTTCTTGAGTTCAGTCAACTCGACTTCGTCTTCCAGTGCTCATGTCGAGTTTGGGATACTTGTCGATGTCGATAACTCTTGTCGACGTCGAGTTCTTTTCTCAGCTTCCAGCTCTGTTCGTAAAACGCACTTTCCCGCTGCCTCGGTTGTCGGATTGACGCATATGACCATGCGTTGGAAAGCTCTTTCCGAGGGCTACAACTCTCATGAAGACATCACAGCCTGATTCAGAATGATGAAAGCCGGAAATTGGCCTTCTCTCCAGTTGCACCATTCTTGGCTTCTCCATGAGTTTCCTTTAAGCTCCAAAATGCGTCCGATTTCTGCGAAATATAACAATAACTTGTGTAGTCCTCCATATATTGCAAATAAGTGTAAACTACACATATTTTGTATCATTCAAGCCCAAATGCATGAAATGCATGTAGAAATCGATATAAAAGTAAGTGTAAAACATGGCAAATTAGGCTCACAACAAACACCCCATACTTAAGCTTGCTTGTCCTCAAGCAATACTTTTAATTGTCATTCAGGGGAAGAAATTAAACTCTCAACATCTTAGATTAATTGCCATATGTCCCTGCAGTCAATTACCATCCTCGAAAAGGTACTAGTGTCATAGATCCATGCATGTGCAAATATGTAAAAGCAACAACTACTCACAAAAGGAGGTTTATGCAAAACATTCATTCGTGACAAAGCATTGATAATCAAGAAGACTTTTAATTTAAGCTCATGAAGGAGTAGAATTGGTAAAAGGCTAAAAAGGTGGGCAATTTTTGGCAATGTGGTGCTTTTGATCCGGGGAAATGGATCACTTTCAAACTTTGAGTTTCATTCCACATTCCTTTCTTCCTTTGATTCATCACCTTTCATATTGCTTTTTTCAATAATAATGCTTTTACCTCTCTAACCTCAGCACTACCTTCTCGCGAGTCGCAAACATGGGTGTCATGAATGGCCCCGGATACTTAGTGCGTCGGACTCCTCACAATGTGTCCCATCTCTCCAAACTATTATCTCAGAGAGCAGGGTCAATCTACCTTTATCTCCTGAGGTGATTGGATTTTCTTTCACTCATTAAATTTTCCATATATTTCAAACACTTTCCCTCCAAACTCCAAATATGATAACAACACAAACACCATATAACATCTCCATAATGTAACATCATTCTCAACATAATCCCCGGATAAGGTAAAGAATGGAAAATATTCAGATCATGTGGAGCAATATTTGAAATAAGGCATATTATGGCTTTTGTGATGCGTAAGCATAGGTATGGCTAGGAATAAACACTGAGCATTATATGGAAATATAAAGTCCTCCATCATTTTATCATGCAATATGTCAAAAGCAACTTCAAATTTTACCTCCTTTCATGGTTTTCAAGAAAATATGCACTTCATTGTGATTTCCCTTTACTTAGGCAATTTCATGCTATATCTCTAATGAATCCAATTTTGCGTCGTTGAGTTCAATTTAAGCTTCCATGACATTATTCAAAAATTTCAATGGGGGTGATTTTTCTCAAATTTTGGAAAACATGCATATAAACATATAAATCAATAATGCATTCCAAAATAGCCATGTAGCAATTCAAAGAAATAAATTCTAAATATGCACAAATAATGTCAAATATGGCAAATATGCATAAAATAAGCCCTTCCCCCACCCCATACTTAAACATTACAGTGTCCTCACTGTATAAAAGACAAGGGAAGAGAAAGGAACTCACAAGACAGGTGTGCGGAACGTCGAAAAATCAAGCGAAGAAGGTGCTGCAGTAGGGTTGTTGACATCAACAACACTAGTCGATGGAACTCCTCGATGTCGACAACATCTCCTCGACATTGTCTTTCTCGATGTGGCTTGTCGATGTCGAGTTCTTTTCTCGACGTCGAGGAGATCTGTAGCTTTCTTCGTACCTGCAAGATTCGATAGGCAGAAAATATCCACAATAGAATAATCCTAAAAACAACATCTAAAAACAAAAAACAAACAAAAGTAACAATGTCCAAAAAGTCTATTTACAAGCTCTAGATTTTATAGTCGCTAGGCCGACTTTCTCCGTTAAGCTCAAGGTGGCATCTTCAGAGCCCATGTAGCCTGGGCTTCAAACAAGACTCCATTTTTATCTTTCAGCTGAACCCCTCCTGAATGGATCTTGTTCACCGTGAATGGTCCCATCTTCTTCTTATTGAATTTGTTAGGAAACCAATGATCCTTTGATTTAGAGACATAGACCATGTCTCCTACTTCGTATTCCTTTGGATCGTCATCGGAAATCCTGCATAAGCGCACATACCAAGGCAAACCTCTCCCATGTATAGATCAATCTTTGATTGAAATAGGAGAAGAAAGATTCATACCTTGGCTTACCGTTGTGGATTCGGGAACCACTGGATTTTGTCGACATTGAGCAGTGTTACTCAACATCGATGAAGTTGGCTCATCTGGTGGATTGTAAGTCGAGGAAGGAGAAGTCGAGGAGACCAAGATCTTGTCGACATCGACAAGATTTGTCGACATCGAGTTGTTCTCGACTTCCGGTAGATTCCTCGTCGATGAAGGTGGAGTCGAGGGAGCTTGGTGCTTGTCGATATCGACAAGATTTGTCGACATCGAGAAATTTTTCTCGACTTCAAGTGACTTGCTCGACGAGGCTGGCGGTGGTTTCTGGCCTTTGTCGATGTTGATTAAACTACTCGATCTCGAGAAGTTTTTGTCGACTATGACCCCATACTTAGTTCCTGTGTTCTCCTTGAGGATTGCCATGATCTCCTCCACCTGGGCCTCCATATCCCTCTTTTCTATCTCTTCAGGGGTCATATTTCTCACCTTGGGTTCCCCGCAGGTGATGTAGCCAGCTGAGATAGATTTGACCTCTTCCATCGGACCTGTATGCCTTTCAGTTTTGTTGAAGGAATACTCAATTACCTCATCGCTGATGTTGAAGGTGAGCACTCCTTTCCCTACGCTTATGTTGGCATCCACAGTCGCCAAGAATGGTCTCCCTAGAATAATTGGACAAGCAGGATCTTCTTGCATATCAATAATTAAGAAATCAGCAGGGACAAAGAATTTACCTACTTGTACTGGGACATTTTCCACCATGCCTGTTGGAATGACCACCGTGTTGTTGGCCATGTAAAGTCTAGCATCCACAGGCTCCAGGGCACCTATCTTAATCTTGGACCAAATCGTTAAAGGCATAATACTAACACTGGCTCCAAGATCACATAAAGCATTAATTTTGTATGGACCAAATCCAATAGTTATAGCAAACTTACCTGGATCCGGCCGCTTTTCCAGTATGTCCAGCTGGCTGCACTCCTCTGTAATTTCAGCCATTGATCGTTTTTTGCTCAGAATCTCCTTTAGGAATTTGACATAGGACGGCATTTCATTGAGAGCTTCTGTGAAGGGTATGGTGACATTCAGCTTCTGAAGCATTTTGATGAAGCGCTGAAACTTTTTCTCCGTTGGGTCCTTTAGAGATTTCGTGGGGAAAGGCAGCTTCTTTTTCTGACTCGGAGCCAGAACAGACGTCGGAGGCGTTGCAGACTTCTCGACATCGATTTGAGACTTCTCGACATCGACAAGTTCCTCGACATCGACAACTTTCCTCGATGTCGAGTTGCTGTTCAGTGCAGAAGTTGGTCGATCAGGGCTGTCCTCGACATCGAGAAGTTTTTTGTCGACATCGACAAGATTCTTGTCGACATCGAGTTGTTCTTCAGTGCTGTCCTGCTGCTTTCCGACCTCTGGCTCTTGCAGTTGATGCCCGCTCCTGAGTTTTACAACAGCTATGTGTCCAGTCTTTCCCTTAGGATTTGGTTCTGTTTGCCCAGGGAGCTTGCCGGACTGTCGTGGGATCTGCGCAGAAATCTGTCCTATCTGCGTCTCAATTCCCCTTTTCCAGATGTCTAGTTCTCCAAATTTGGTGGTGATGTTCTGGAACTGGTTGTTGATGGTCCCTTGATTTCGTCGCATCTCCTCAAGGACCAGCTGCAGATCATCTCCTCAAGGACCAGCTGCAGATCATCCCTTTGATCCCTTTCTGGATGTCCTGAAGCTCTGTAGGGTGGAGGATTCCTAGGGGGACCTTGGTTCCATTGCTGTTGATAAGGCCTTTGATCCCCCATATAGCGATTAGGCCCCCCTGCGTAAGCTGCATCCTCATGATGTTCTGCCATCCTGACTTGCTCTGTATGTGGGCACTCAGTAGTGGTGTGCCTTTGCGATCCACATTCTATGCAAGGTTGGTTGACAGAGAGATACTTCACTTGTTTGAGGAGCTTCTTATTCTGGTCTCTGTAGTATTGTTCCCTGACATCTGGGTCGATCTCCTTTGCTGGCTCATAGAGAGGCATGGATGGTGCTGGCCTAGCGTAGGTATTCTCCTCATAGTTTGCAGGAGCCCCATACTTGTTGTCGTAATTTGTGAGCTTATCCAGGATACCCCATGCTTCAATTGGTGGTATTGTTAGGAACTCATATCGAGTATAATTGTTGATTCTGTCCTTAGTGATTTGATCAAGAGAATTGAAGAAAATCTCCTGAACCACATAAGGTGGTTGTCCATGGGTGGGACAGGATCGCAGAAGTTCCTTGTAGCGCTCCCATGCCTTTGCCAGCGGTTCCCCAGGTTTCTGTCTGAAAGCTGTGATCTTTTGGCGTAGGAGTGCTGTCTTGGCAGGAGGAAAGAATTTGTCGAGAAATTCCTGCTCTACTTGGGCCCATGTCGTGAGGCTTCGCGGTTTAAGCCCTACTAACCATTGCAATGCGGGGCCAGCGAGAGACCATCGAAAAGCCTTCATCTTGATGTACTCCAGAGTGGTACCTTCAGCAAGTGTACGACACGTGTCAGAAAAGTTTATAATATGCTCAAGAGGACACTCATTAAAATTCCCATGAAAAGCATTATTTTTAAGTTCAATTAGAAATTGAGTGCGAATTTCATAGGAGTTTTCAGGGATAAGAATGGCCGATTCAGGCACGACGAGAGTGGGATGCATGTAATCCTCTGCAGTAAGAGGATATTGGGCGAGCACGCCTTCTGCTTGTCTAGCACGCTCATTTGCTTGTTCTTTTTCTGCCCTCTCAATAGCGAGGGCAGCATCTCTGGCGGCTAGATCCCTTGTGAGCCTAGCGATCAGCTGTTCCTGTGTTTCAACAGCTGACATGATTCTTTTGAGTTTGGAGTGGATGTGTAGGTAGCGCTCCGGTTCGTCTAAGCTGTCAAACTCAGGTGTTTGACCAGAACGACGCATACACCTGCAATCTAACTCAAAGAAACAGTGAGAACTGACTACCTAAGGCGCGATTGATTGCTTCCCCGGCAACGGCGCCAATTTGTTGTCTAGGCAGGAGTATGTCGAGTATTGAAATAAATATGAAATATAGATCAGACTGACTTCCCTGTCTCAGCAAATAAATACAAGACTTCCTCCCGTTGTAATAAGAGAAAAGTCAGGATCGAATCCACGAGAAAGCACGTCAGCAGTTCTCAGGTAGCTGTCAGATTCTCACAGACACAGCAGAAAAGACAGAAACACAAACAGAAGCAGAAATAAAATAGAAACAAATAATCCCGGCAAGGGCAACTAAAAATAAAAGCAAATAAAAGACAGAAAGCAAGAAATAACGCAAAGCAAGTAAAGCAACTCGACAAAGACAGCAGCAAAGTACTCGACAGAAGAACTCGACCGAATCTTGTCGACACAGAAGTCCTCGATATCGAGAAGTACCCGACACAGAAGGCTTATCGACAAGATGTTCTCGACAAGACACAGATCGACAAAACAGAAAGAACTCGACTTCATAACTTCTCGACGTCGACAAGTGAACTCGATGTCGAGTAGATTCTTTGAAATCGATAAGAACAGAAACGTAAATTGCAAATGCTTTTCGGACAGAAACGAATGAAAACACGGAATTAATCAATAAACTAAAGACTTCCAAGGCTAGGGTTTCAACACCACAATGATAACCATGCAAAGTAACACATAAAGGCATAAAAGATCATGCTTTCCATCTAAATAACTTTCGTTATTAACAAATAGGAATATAGAGGCTCTCGCATAAACCCTAATTGTTACTAACCCTTTTTCACATAATTAATCCAAGTTGTATTAAGATCACTTTCGCTTCAATAACACAAACAAGGATCACCTTCAACTCTCGCAAAAGAATCATGCTCATAGGGATAGAAGATGAATCACATAAAAATCTGACCTTTATTGCATCGCCTCACATGGCCACCGTCGGGCTCACCCCAGCCCCAGAAGTGGGTGGACTACTCGCTCTTCATTGCAATAACAGACATCTTCGATCGAAAGGAAATAAATTGTATTAAACTAAATTCAAAGCTTTTACAATTCCGGCAATCAACTTTCGCAAATCGCCAAAACCCTAAAAACCTCAAACTCCTAAACTACTCTACTTGTATCTCTGAATGGAATTGTGTGTAACTTGGAATCCATGAAAAGTCAGCCCCTAGGGCCTTATTTATAGGCTTCTAATCCTTGCTAATCAAGGATAGAAGATATCTATCTTTATCTAAAACTATATCTAAAACTTAATGATAAATAAATAACATAGTGTAATTAAATAAAATAGATAGACTAGGATTGTATCTAATGTGTGGACATCTTCTTTGGTCTTGATAGATCTTGATAGAATTGGACGAATCTTAGCTTGCAAGTAATCTCCTTTCTCTTCGGACTTCTCCTCGATCTCGGCTTCTGGAGTGCTCGACATGTCTTCTCGATGTCGACAACTTTCCTCGACATCGACAACAGTTTGGTCTTGAGTTCAGTCAACTCGACTTCGTCTTCCAGTGCTCATGTCGAGTTTTGGATACTTGTCGATGTCGATAACTCTTGTCGACGTCGAGTTCTTTTCTCACCTTCCAGCTCTGTTCGTAAAACGCACTTTCCCGCTGCCTCGGTTGTCGGATTGACGCATATGACCATGCGTTGGAAAGCTCTTTCCGAGGGCTACAACTCTCATGAAGACATCACAGCCTGATTCAGAATGATGAAAGCCGGAAATTGGCCTTCTCTCCAGCTGCACCATTCTTGGCTTCTCCATGACTTTCCTTTAAGCTCCAAAATGCGTCCGATTTCTGCGAAATATAACAAAAACTTGTGTAGACCTCCATATATTGCAAATAAGTGTAAACTACACATATTTTGTATCATTCAAGCCCAAATGCATGAAATGCATGCAGAAATCGATATAAAAGTAAGTGTAAAACATGGCAATTTAGGCTCACGACACCTTTCAGTTTTATTAAAGGAATACTCAATTACCTCATCGTTGATGGTGAATGTAAGCACCCCCTTCCTTGCACTTATATTGGCATCCATGGTTGCTAAGAAGAGCCTTCCTAAAATGATGGGACAAGCAGGGTCCTCTATCATATCAATAACTGTGAAATCAGTAGGGACAAAGAACATACCTACTTGCACCGGTACATCGTCCACCATGCCCGTAGGGATGAAAACTGTGTTGTTCTCCATATATAATCTTGCATCCACGGGCTCTAGGGCTCCTATCTTGACTTTGGACCAGATTGATAAGGGCATGATCCTGACCCTGGCTCCTAAGTCACAAAGTGCATTGAATTTATGTTGACCAAATCCAATAGTGATAGAAAACTTACATAGATCTGGCCTTTTATCTGGAAGCTCCATCTTGCTGCATTCCTATGGGTCCTTGAATCTCCTTGAGGAACTTGACGTATGAAGGCATTTCATGAAGAGCTTCGGTGAAGGGAATGGTGACGTTGAGCCCTTGAATCATCTTCATGAAACGCTGGAACTTTTTCTCCACTGGGTCCTTCAAAGATTTCTTTGGGAATAGAAGTGTTTTCTTCTTCGGCGGTGATGGAGTTAGGGCGACGTCGACTGAAGGAGTTCACTTCTGGGGGCTTTCTGCTTATTGGTTGACATCGAGTACGGGGTGCTCGACGTCGACTACATTTTGGTCGATGTCGACTGGGTTAGTCGACGTCGAGATGTCTCCAGTAGCTTCTTCCTCCATGTTTAGCTCGGATGTTTGCAACTGACCCCCACTTCTTAGGTTCATCGCAACCACCTGAACTGCAGATTTTCTTTTAGTATTAGTTTCAGAATATCCAGGAAGCGTACCTGATTGTTTGGGGACTGATGTTGCCAATTGACCAATCTAGGTCTCTATTGTTTTTCTCCAAACATCGATTTATCCCAATCTTGAATTGATGCCATGCAGTTGAGTGTGGATGGATTTGATAGATTGCTTTCTTTCAGTGTGATTCCTCAGCATCTCGTCAAGAATGATGTGCATGTCATCTTTCTTACCTTCTCTATCAGGATGACCAGGAGCTCTGTAGGGCGGGGGGTCTCTTTGGTGCTGGGGCTGGCGATAATAGCTCCAGTTATTTTGCTGATGTTGCCCTGAGTAGTTCCCACCCTGCATAACGCGCCTCTTCGTGGGTCTCTGCAAGTTGCACTTGCTCGGCATGTGGGCACGCAACAATGTTATGCCTCACAGACCCACACTCCAAACAAGGTTGATTATTAGAAAGGAATTTAACTTGTTTGGTGAGATGGCGTATCTGGTCTTTGTGGAACTGGTCCCTGACGTCTAGATCAACTTCCTTTGGCGGCTCGTAGAGTGGCATAGATGGGGCAGAACTTTCGTCAAGGGCTGCAGTATTCCCATAAGTGTTGTCGTAGTTAGCCAACGTCTTAATGGTATCCCAAGTGCGTTGTGGTGTGTACTCGACATACCTATAGGTCGTATAGTTGTTGATCCTCTCCTTTGTTGGTGGATCTAGGGAATTGAAGATGATCTCTTGGATCACATATGGTGCATGTCCATGTGTAGGAAAGATTTCAGGCAACGTTTGTAGCGCTCCCAGACCTGTGCTAGTGTTTCCCCTAGCTTTTGCTTGAAAGTCATGATCTGCTGTCTGAGCTGCGCTATTTTGGTTGGGGGATAGAATTTGTTAAGAAACAAATGCCTGAGTTCGTTCCACTTGTAGATGGATAGTGGAGCCAAACCCTCGAACAAATGTTGAGCCTTCTCTGCAAGTAGACCTGGGCGAAAGCGGTTAGGCCCGCTGGGCCAGCCCCGTCCACCTGCATTAGCAGGCGGGTTTGGACATGGGAAAAAGCCCACATGAGCTGCTAGGGCACAGCCCGTGCAGCAGTGGGTACGGGATTAGACATATCAATCAACCCGTTACGGGCCTAGTGGCCCGTAACTGGTACCCGCCTATTTTTATTAAAATTAATATATATATATGTATATATATAGTAAGTAATATAAATTATTCATTTAAAAAAGCATGTAATATATACATACATACAATAATTCTCTCTCTCTCTATAAATATATATATATATATGTGTGTGTGGATGTATTTATTTTAATATATAGTAGCTATATGTGTTAAATATAAATAAAATTAATTATTCATTTTAAAATAAAATAAAAATAGTAACTATATATGTATTTTTAGTATATATATATATATATATATATATATATATATATATATATATATATATATATATATATTAAAATGAATTACGATAGGCTTAATATAGCATTAAAAAGAAAATTTTATTAGTTTGCGGGTACCCGCGGGCTACCCGCACCCGCAAACTATAAAAGATTATGCATTTTCATCAAATAACTTTCGTCATTAACAATTAAGAATATAGAGACTTTCACATAAACCCTAATTGTTACTACCCGTTTTAATGATTAATCCAAATTCTCATTAAGATCACTTTCGCTTCAATAATACAAATAAGGATCACCTACTACTTTCGTAGAAGAACCATGTACATAGGGATAGAAGATGAAATCGCGATAAAAGTTGTACCTCTGATGCATTACCTTACATGGCTATCATCGGGCTCACCCCGACCCTAAAAGTAGGGTGACTACTCTCTCTTCCTTATAGCAGCAAATATCAATAACATAAAAGAAACTACTTGCATTAAACTAAATGAAAGCTTACGACCGAACAAAGCCAAAATGTCTCATCTCCGCTCCCACTCTACTCGATCTTGCTCTCTCTTTAACTCTATGTAAACACAATAGCCTGTGTGCTTGGATCCTATAACTCAGCCCCAGAGCTTTATTTATAGTGTTCAACCCTTTCTATCCAAGGAAAGAACAATATATCTCTATCTAAGTTTACCTATCTAAAACCTTAATGATAAATGTTTAACAATTAAGTAAAATAAAACAAATAAAATTCTCGTAAGGTAAAAGTGGGAATTACTAAAGTGGATAAATTCTGCCAACTTGATACATCTCTCGTGCCTTGGTATGTAAGCAATCTCTCACTCGGATTCCTACTCGATCTCGACTCGGATTCGCTCCGGGGATATACTCGACATTGATCAAAGTGGTCGACGTCGATCAATCTTCGTGTCTCAACTCACTCTTCACTCAATCTCGATCTTCGAAGGTGATGTCCCGTAGGTGGTTACTCGACATCGACTAGGTGTAGTTGACGTCGACTTCTAGGCCAGCTTCCACTCGAGTGCTTCGACATTTTTCATCTCTTCTACGAATTGCTTGTAATGTGTCTCAATTTCTGCAAAATTAAATAAGAACTAGTGTAGATCTCCATAATTGGTAAATAAGTATAAACTACACAATTCCTGCATAATTCTTATATGGTTATCGTTGTGGCATTAATTCCACGACTTTGGAAGTTTTTGGTTAATTGATATGCAAAACAACAAATTTGCGATCTTTCTGTTCATCTATTCTTCTTATTCATCCTTATACTCTTCATACGATATTTCCCGATACTTACTTTTAAATTCTGCACGTTTTAAATTTCTACACACTCACTCAATTTCGACCCTATCAGTCGATATCGAGTTCTTCTAACTCGATATGGAGTCCTCCACACTCGACGTCGAGTCTTCTGTTTTTTGTTATGCAGGTGTTCCTTGTAAATCAATGATTGAGTCGATATCAACCCTTCTAAGTCGATATCGAGTTATCTGCTGGTCGACGTTAAGGTTTGTTTTCAAGAAACTGTTTAGGCGAGCGCTGACACACTTCCTTGTGGATCGATCCTGATTCCCTACCACTAAAACGGGAGGGTTTCTTGTATTTTTATTTGCGTGGACAAGACAATCGGTTTGAGATTTATATTTTATATTTATTTTATACTTGATTTCCCTGCTAACAAATTTTGGCTCCGTTGCCGGGGAAACTAATAAGCGCACCCTTTTGTTTCTTTTTACGCCCATTTTCTAGTGTATGTTTTATAGGTGTATGCGAGGTACTGATCGCACACCAAAATTTGATCCTCACCTCGAACCAGAACGCTTCTTTCATCATCAACGTAGACTAAGTAGAAGACTCTTGTCGTCTGACAACGAGAATGAGGTACAACTTACTCTACGGCTGGAGCTTGAGATGTTCCGCAAGTAAATAGAGGAGCTCACCAGTAATGTAACGACCCGAAATTTAAGTACCCGAATTAACCTCCATAAACCTACTTAGAAGGTAAATAAGGTTCGGAGTACTAGATTATCGGGGAACGTTATAGGAGAAGTTTGATCTTCTCCCGTGAGCTTTGGATCTTACGACCGAATACGAGTTATTATTAGGTTCATTTAAGCGGAGGATTTAGTTGTCAAAAGATGGGGATTACGAACCCCGAAAAGATCGTAAGCCCGTTGGAGGCTTTACCTATCCTAGACTATCGCGAAAATGTTCCGAATAGAAATAATAGCGGAAATCATAAATACAACAAAACGCCACGGCCACGCCGGGTCAAAACGATAAAAGTATGAGCAAAAGAGTACGATTGTCAAGCGTCTCCCTCACTCTAATCGTCCAAAAGGTTCTTCCCGACAACCATCCACATAAGTAAGTCATATCGGGTAAGGGGTACCTGAATCTAAAAACAAGAAATAAATCGGGGTCAATCATCGGAAATATACACACTCAATGCCATATAAAGAGGCATACTTAAACTACATGAATGTTAAAATGTAACACATAAGCAAGTGTATAGATATATATAAATGCGAAATAAACACATAAGGGCCCGTATCATCATCATAATCATCATCATCAACACCATCATATCATAATATCTTCTCAAACGTACTCATCCTTCTCAAACATACTCATCCTTCTCAAACATACTCATTCTTTCTCATCATAAGTCATTTATTCAGATTTTGACGGCCGTCCTACCATAGACACATAGCATACATATGAATCATTGGATTTACTAAGTTCATCCTACGTTATATTACCAGTTTATATTCCTAACATGTTACTAGGTCGCGTGATGCATGAAGACTCTCGATAAGACAAAGAGTATCACATAAATCCATCATGAGTAAGTCCAGGGGACTTACCTGGAGTCCGGAGAATAAGCAAGCAATAAAGTGCACAACCAAGGATCCAATCAACAAGAGCCTATTAATTTCATTAAGCTTTCATTAGGTGGTATTCTAATGCAATGTACCCAACCTAATAATACACATACATCCACATAAGGTTCACGATTCTATAGATTACGCACTTTGGTTAAGTGATCCGGACTTAACCAGTTATAATCTATATCGTATTATCACATAATCGATTTTCTTCTTATCGGATCATAAGCCAAGTTATGGGTATACTTCATTTCTGTATTTTATATGCCCTAAATTTCGGTTATGCCATCACATATTTTATATGCTCTTGATCCAACCGTTAGATCGCCCTAATATTTAAAGGACAGTTAGAAAATATTCTCATGAACATCATATTATAATTTCAGCCAAATCAGACCGTTGGATTGGAAATAAAGTCCAAATTACAGAGGCATATATATCCATTTTGTTTCTTGACGTTTGCTACAAAACGCAACCAAAAACACATAGAGGCTCCACTTCCTATGCCTTAATTTACACATAAGGATCCTAACCTATAGAGGGGAAGGTGGATGAGAGATTACCCTCGAAGCCTCTCTCGTAAAAGACCAAATTACCCCTCCAAGCTTCCCGGGACCTTGCGCCAAACACCTAGCATTTTTGACAAATCCAAACAAAAACATAAAAGGAATTCTTAGACAAAAATCTTCAAAATTAGTTGTAAAACAAGTATAAAATCAGATTTGAAGGGGAGGAAACCAAGACTCACCCAAACACACTTGAAAACCTCAAGAACACAAAGGGCTCAGCACAGCTGGCTCGAAAACGGGGCTCAACGGGTGGCTTAATGGGACTGGATTTTTGTGAACTCACTATGGTTGGAAAGGCCTCTCTTTTGTGGATATTTGGCTTCAAGAATCAGCCAAAAAGCTTGAGTGAGGAGGGAGTTATGGTGGTTTGAAGTTGGCAAGGTTGCTAGGGCAACTTGCTCTCTCTTTCTTTCTCTCTTTCTTTTTCTTTCTTTCCTTCTTCTTTTCTCTCTGATTTTTGGCGTGTGAAGTGGCTGAATGAGGCCAGAAATGTGTCTTTAAGAGAGCCAAAAGGTGAAGCCAAGGTTGGTCAAGGAGTTGGTAAGGTTTAGGTAGAATAGTGGTCAAATAGGAATAAGTCATTCATCCAACACGGCTTCTATTTGTTTAATGCAAAAACATATGGCTCATATTTGATCATATAAAGGGCTGAAATGGGGTGGTTTGGGCAGCAATTTAATTTTAAAACAACGTCCCGAAATGTCGCGACAAGTTACAAAAATTACCAAAATAAACGGATGACAAGGCTTTTGCCTCATTAATATTTCTCGGAATTTTATCATACGAATTCCAATAGATTGGAATTGTAATCCTCTTTCCATATAAAATATGTCATCCAAACATTTTAAATTTTTCCGGGTTTTCAAAATCGTCAAAAGAAGGATAATTGATCGAATTATCCCTCGGAAATTAATTAAATCTTAATTAATCATAATTAAAATTTTCGGTCTTTACAAGTAAGCAAATGGAATTCGCCCAGAAGAAGGCAGAATTTGCACGAAATCAACAATGGTGGGAGGCAAGGGCGGATCGGAACGCCCAAGCCAGGAGAGAGCTCGAAGAACAACTACAGCACATCCTCAAAATGTGAAAGAATGTCTGCATCCTACTCTAGCAGTGCTAGAATCTCCTATTTTTCTCCCTCGCATTTCTTTGGAGGTTAGACCTTCTTTTATTTATGAGATTATGAGGAATCAATTTGAGAGAAAGACTAATGAATGCCCCTTAGAACATATTAGTGTATATCTAGATTTGTGAGAAAATATTGTTGATGGCCCCAATCTAGAGTATATGAAATTAATAGGTTTTTGTTGGTCACTTGAAGGAAAGGCGCTACATTTGTTTGAGGGTTTGGCCCCACAATCCGTCAGCACGTGGATTGAACTCAAGGACTTGTTCCTGAACAAGTTCTTTCCACTGGCAAAGACGGTGCATCTCAAACAAAAGATTACAACTTTCAAGCAAATGCCAGGGGAAACACTTGCACAAGTTTGGGAGCGCTACAAATGCCTGCTCAAATCTTGCCAACGCATGGTCAAGCGCCATATGTGATCTAGGAAATCATCCACAACGCCCTAGATGTGCCTAATAAGTATCGGATCAACACCTATACCTCTTATAGGTATTTCGAGTACACTTCACAATGTGCTTGGGAGACCTTAGAGAGATTGGTCAAGTTCGAAAACACATATGGGACTTCTGAGGCTTTTGACTCAAAGTCTGTCCCATCTATGCCGCTCTATGAACTATCGAAGGAGATTGATCCCGAAGTTAAGGACCAATTTAATAAGGATCAAGTACGTCGCCTTTAAAAACAAGTTAAGTCTCTTACTAATAACCAACCTTGTTTGGCATGCTACGCGCGGGGTCCTACCTAATTAGGAAAACATCAACAATAAAATTGGGGTTATCGTCAACCCCAATATCAAAGAGAGACCCCCACCTTCCAGAGCTCTTGGACACCTGGATAGGGAATGAAAGAAAGAGTACCTACACATCATCCTTGACGAGATGCGATGAAACCATGCTGAATTCAAACAAGCATACAACTCCGTCTATACTCAACTGCATGGCATCAACTCGACGTTTGGCGAAAGAACATTGAGACCCAAGTGGGTCAATTGATTGCATCAATCCCCAAACCGTCTGGATCGCTCCCTGGATCATCTGAGCCTAATCCCAAAGGTAACTCTACTAGATACGTGGTTGCAATTAACCTAAGGAGTACGCATCAAATGCAAAGGCCCGAGCAAATGACGGAAGAGGAAGCTCCTGGAGATGACTCGATATCGACTAATCCAATCGATATCGACCAACCATCACTCGATGTTGAGTCCCCACTCGATGTCGAGTCATCATCTCATCACCAATCAGAAGCCAACTTCTCCAGTCGATATCAACCCTGCAACACACGATATTGAGTCTCCTAGACTCAATGTTGACCCACTCCACTCAACATCAGTTAAAAAGAAGAAGAAGACGATGCCATTCCCCACCAAATCTTTGAAGGACCCCGCAGAGAAAAAGTTCCACCGTTTTGTGAAGTTTCTTCAAGGGCTCAACGTCACCATTACCTTCACCGAAGCTCTTCATGAGATACCATCCTGTGTAAAATTCCTCAAAGACATCTTGAGCAAGAAGCAGTCGGTGGCTGAGATCGCAGATGAGTACAGCAAGATGGAGTTTCCTGAGAAGAGGCCAGTCCCAGGTAAGTTCACCATATCCATAGGATTTGGTCAACACCGTTTTAACGCACGTTGTGATTTAGGGGCAACCGTAAGCATCATGCCCCTAACAATTTGGTAAAAGGTGAAGATTGGTGCATTAGAGCATGTCGATGTCAAGCTATACATGGCGAATTACATTGTGGTCATACCAACATGCATTGTTGATGATGTACCCTTCCAAGAAGGTAATTTATTTGTCCCTGCTGATTTTCTTGTTATTGATATGACAGATGACCCTGCTTGTCCTATTATCCTAGGTAGGCCTTTTTTTTAGCAACCATCGATGCCAACATCAGCATGAGAAAGGGAGTGCTCACATTCATAATCAGCGATGAAGTAATCGAGTACTCTTTCAACAAACCTATGGAGAAGGAGGACGGTCCTATGGAGGTTAAATTTGTCAAGGGAGGCTACATCACTTACGGGGAACCAAAGGTAAGAACCATTACCCTTAAGGAGCTAGAGAAGAGAGCTATGGAAGCCCAAATGGAGGAGATCATGGCAATTTGGAGCGAGCACACTGCAAATCCAGTCGATGTCGACTCAAGTAACTCGATATCGATTGACCTTTTTCCAGATTTTGTTGCAGGGCCTAAGTATGGGGTCAATATTGAGTCATATTACTCGATATCGAGTCACCGACATCGAGTCGCTTCTCCCTGTATCGACTGATCAACCACCATGCAAGCAAACTGAGTTGATATCGACTGATACTACTCGATATCGACTAGAACCTCATAAGCTGAATGAAGAAAATGCAACGAAGGTAAGCCAATGTATGGATCTCTCTTCCTCTATCTCAATTCATGATTTATCTATACATGGAAGAGGTTTTCCTTGGTATGTGAGATTGTACATGATATCCAATGACGATCTTAAAGACTATGAAGTTGGAGACAAGGTGTATGTCTCCAAATCAAAGAATCATTGGTTTCCTAACAAATTCAGAGAGACCAAGATGGGTCCTTTCATAGTATGCTAGATCCATTCGAGCGAAATGCAACAAAAGGACAAGAATGGAGTCCTATTTGAGGCCGAAGCCATGTGGGTCCTACAGATGCCACCTTAACAATCTAAAGAAGAAGTCAGCCTAGCGACTATAAAATCTAGAGCTTGCAAAAAGACAATGAGCTTTTAGGGGTTTTGAATACATTTGGTTTTTATTTTGATTTTCTTTTTGCTTCTTTCTAACAAAATTACAGCTGCGAAGAAAGCTGCGAAGAGGACTCGATATCGACTGCAAATGTCGAGTGTGGAAGAAGTTGTGGTCAACTTAGATAATCCTGAAGCTTGGAATCAGTAGAAATCGAGTAAACTCGGTTAATAATGAATTACCAAAGTTGATAAATATCTTCCATCTTGATAGAATATCCTTTGCTTCATGTGGAAGACATCCAGCTCAAAATTCGGACTCGGACTGCTCGAAATCGGGTTCTGGGGGTTACTCGATATCGACAAACCTAGGTCGATATCGACCTTGTCTTCTCAGTTCACTCGATCTCGGCTTCTAGAATGGATTTCGACCTGTCTTGACTTGATATCAACCAAATGTAGTTGATATCAACCTCTTCAATGTCTCTCCTAGTGTCTGCTCGATTTCTGGCATTCTAGTCGATTTGATCTACTCGATATCGACCAAATTAGGTCGATATCGACCTCTTTGACAGCTATCAGCATTCTGCATCTGTCTAGAAACGCACTTTCCCGAGTCCTCGTTCATCCGATTGTTGCATATGAATATGCGTTGGAAAGCGCTTCTAGAGGGCTACAACTTTCATGAAGATATCAAAGCTTGATTCAGAATGATGAATGTCAAAAAGTGGTCTTTCCTCCAGCTGCACTCTCCTTAGCTTCTTCATGACTTTCCATTAAGTTCCAAAATGCGTCCGATTTCGGCGAAATAAAACAAAAACTTGTGTAGACCTCCATAATTGGCAAATAAACATAAACTACATAGATTCTGTATTATTTTAACCCAAATGTATGAAATGCATGCAGAAATTGTTATAAAAGTCAATATAAAACATGGCAAAATAGGCTCACATCAAACACCCCATACTTACGCTTGCTT
The DNA here is from genome assembly GCA_037127255.1 of Persicaria tinctoria. Lineage (NCBI taxonomy): Eukaryota > Viridiplantae > Streptophyta > Magnoliopsida > Caryophyllales > Polygonaceae > Persicaria > Persicaria tinctoria. Next base: position 24,291,255 of record JBANSL010000004.1, read on the forward strand.
GTCCTCAAGCAATACTTTTACTAGTCATTTAGGGGAAGAATTCAAACGCTCAACATCTTAGATTCATTCTCATATGTCCCTGCAATCAATTACCATCCTTGCAAAGGTACTAGTGCCACAAATAGATGCCCGTGAATAAAAGCAACAACTACTCATAAAAGGAGGGTTATGCAAAAATATTCATTCGTGACAAAGCATTAATAATCAAGAGGACCTTAATTTAAGCTCAATAAGGAGTAGATTGGTAAAAGGCTAAAGGTAGGCAATTTTTGGCCATGCGGTGCTAATGATCCGGGAAAATGGAGTACTTTCCAAACTTTCATACCACATTCCTTCTTCCTTTGATTTCTCACCTTTTGCTCATTCGCTCATTGTTTTTTTCAATAATATGTTTTTACCTCTCTAACCTCAGCATTGCCTTCTCGCGAGTCGCAGACATGGGTGTCATGAATGGCCCCGGATACTTAGTGCTTCGGACTCCTCACCTTGGTGTCCCATCCTACGGAACTATATTATCTCGACGCAGGCAGGGTCGATCTACCTTTATCTCCTAAGGTGACCGAATTGTCTTTCTCTCCTTAAATTTTCCATAACTTTTCAAACTTTCCTTCCAAACTCCAATAATGATAATAACAACACAACAACCATATAATATTCTCCATAATGTGACATCATTCTCAACATAATCCCCGGATGGAAATAAGGTAAAGAATGGACAATATTTAGATCATGTGGAGCAATAATTGAAAATAAGGCATAATATGGCTTTGTGATGCATAAGCATAGGTATGGCTGAGGAATATAAACATCTGAGCATTATATGGAAAATATAAAGTCTTCCATCCTCTTATCATGCAACATGCCAAAAGCAACATCAAATTTTACCTCCTTTCATGGTTTTCAAGAAATATGCATTTCATTGTGACTTCCCTTTACTAGGCAATTTCATGCTATATCTCTAATGAATCCAATTTTGCATCGTCGAGTTCAATATAACTTCCATGACACTATTCAAAATTTTCAATGGGGGTGATTTTTATAAACTTTAGAAAATACATATATATAAACACATAGATGAAATATAGAATCCAAAGTAACCATGCATAAACAATTCGAGAAATATGATGAAATATGCACAAAGTAAGCCCTTCCCCCACCCCATACTTAAACATTACAGTGTCCTCACTGTATAAAAACAAGGGTAAAGAAAGAGACTCACTAGACATGTAAGCAGATCGTAGGAATCGAGTGCTGAAGAAGCTGCGGGAGTGGTCGACTTCGAGGAGAGTAGTCGACGTCGACTACTACTACTACTACTCGACATAGAGTACAGTTGCAAGCCTCCAGGGTGATCCTCGTCGATCACAAGCATTTCTGATCGTTTTGGGTAGTCGACGTTGAGTAGAGTACTCGACGTCGAGTACTTCTGCAACTTCTCTATACCTGCAATCTGTGTTAGAAAGTCAAAATCCACAATAGCAAATCCAAAATAATATGTTTAAAACCAAAAACCAACAGTATCTAAAATCTTAAGAAATAAGAAATAGCGGGTTGCCTCCCGTAAGCGCTAAATTTAAGTCTTTATCTTGACCTACTTCCCTTTAAGCATTAGTCTGGCTCATCCTTTTACGGAGGTATAGGTGGATCTGGTGGTTTCTTCGGTGATGGGAAGCGTGGGATGTCATCCGGGGGCATCGTATGAAGAAACTTAAACCCCCCCCCCCCCCCCAAGTGAACGCTCCATGGCTCCAACCATTCATCTTCCCTGGCTTCGGCTAGCATGTATAAAGGAAAATATAAAGAAGATCTACATACCTCATTATCATATATCTTCCGCTTCATTGGTTGATTTGGTTGTGCGTCTCCACTACAGCAGAACAGTAGAGTTGGAAGAGATATTTCCTCCTCATTATGCGGAGCTTCATGCCACTTTGCTAGGACCCCATACTTAAATATGAACATCGGCTGCTCAAAATTGTCGGGGATGGCCTTCACCTTGTAAGGTAAAAGCGACCTTGGAAAGCCCTGGCCAACAATGTCCAACTTCTTCTCTTCTAGTGATATTTCATCTTGGGATCCTTCATATGATTCATCAGGACGAGGGCATGGTCCTTTAGACATACCTGGTTGAGGATGGCCTTCACCTTGTAGCAAAGTAGGAATGAAATTCGAGGAAGGACATACTTGGTTGTCGACATCGTGTGGCTCAATTGGCTCATCGGGCGGAAGGCATGGTCCTTTAGACTGAATGGAAGCCTCAAGCCTTCGGATTTCGTCTTCCAGCCGAGCTATTTCCCTTAATCGTGCCTCCTGTACTGCAAGCCTATTTTGCCGTCTCAATTCTTGGAACCATTCTTCCCATGCGGGATTCCCTTCGAAAAAGTCTTCCATCTTTGGACCTAAGCTTTGAAATCAAAATAAAGCACGAATTAGTAGCAAAAGCTTGGCACTTTTTTGGTACCGGTGAGGCGGGTGGTGGTAGAGTATGTGATAGTAAAAAAAGGGGATGGGCTATTCCTAAACTTTAAAAACAACTAAGTTATGCGCGATTGATATCTCCCCGACAACAACGCCAATTTGACGAGGGGGTTTCTCGACCAAATAAATTTATAGTCAAGACCTCGCTATAGGATAGTGGAGTCAGGTTCATCCTCAGGAGAGAAGTCAGTGGTTCTAGGTTTAGTGTGTTTTGGGGTTCGGGAATATCGGGCAAGGGTGGCGAGGGTTGCTGTCGGCGTCAACGAAGACTTGGTCGATGTTGAGGGATGGAGAGAGAATGGAGGTTGGTGTCAAGTAGAATCTGTGTCGAATAAAAATAATAAATATAACAAATAAAGATGCAAACTTCCAAGGTTAGAGATCACCACAACAATAAACATATATGTAACTCATAAATCACATAAAAGAGTATGTTTTATATCAAATAACTTTCGTCATTAACAAATAGGGATTTAGAGGCTTTCTCATAAACCCTAAGTGTTACTACCTTTTCTTAATTTGGATCAACCAACTTTCGCAAGCAAACCCTAATTACTATCCAAATTCATAATAAGATCACTTTCGCTTTAATATCACAAATAAGGAATTTCCTCAACTCTCGAAAAGGATTAAGCACACAAGTAGATGATGATAAAGACATACAAATTCATAAATCAAACACACATATCTATGTTGGGATCACCCCAACTCTAGAAGAAGAAATTAGAAACAAAACATAATAAAAGAAACTAACTTAATCATTAAAAATAAAACTTAAACTTACAAAACATTCCAAACGTTCCTCATCTCTCTCATCTCTCGCCTCCTCTCTCCTTGCGCCCGAAGACGTCTTGCTTGAATTAATGAAAATCAGCTCCCTAGGGCCTTATTTATAGTGCTCCATCTAGCTAATCTAGGAAGGAACTATCTATCTATATCTAATCCTATCTATCCAAAGCTTAATGATTAAATTTGGAAATAAAACAAATAAATCCCTAAAGTAAATATGGGAATTACCACTACAAAAAAAATTAAATTTGCATTGCTATATAGCTTCGGCCGGAGTTTTGCGTGGCAATTGATACCCTTTTGCCACGAGAGTAGCCACGGGAGGCGTTGTATCGCCAAAAAAAAACAAATCTGTAGCTTCGGGATGTAGTAGCCGTGGCTAACACACACAAAAATAGGAATTTGCCACGCATCGTAGCAACGGCAAGAGTATTCCGTCGCGAATGGGTACACTTTTAGATATGGCGTAGCGGTGGCAAGGGCATGCCGTAGCAAACCTCCGTAGCAAAAAAAAAAATGAAATTAACTTGAAAGGGGAATAAAACCGAAAGTCGAACCCAAATTCAAAGTCGGGACAACATTTTATCGCTCTCAAACCCTAACCCCCAAATCAGTAACCCAAACCCAAAAATCCTTAGGAGACCTTGCTCCGGCGGCCCCTAGCCAGTGAGCTACTGTGAAGGGAAGACGGTGACGACAGCCTACCGGAGCCTCAACTCCGTCTGTCCATCGTCGCCAGCCAAGGTAAGCTTTTCATTGCTAGTTCTCACCAATAATGGAACCCTAACCTTCAATCCCTAACCAGGTCGATTAGACGCATTCTCCCCCATCTTTTCCCTCGAAGAAGCTGACCGACCCAAGAACTGAAGAGAGAAGGTCGCCGGTGCCAAAAATCGTAGATCCAGGTCGTCGGAGACCCACGTACAGGGGAGTTTGGGTAAAATCTCTCTCCCTTATTTCTCAGATTTAGAGTTGTTGAATTTGTTCGATTTTGATTTAGATTTGAGAATGGAGGTATTGAATGAGTTAGTGCTTGATACCCGTTTAGGGTTTGGGTTTAATTTGGGGAAAGTGGTCGGGTTTGCTAGAAAATTTAGGGTTTTTTATCTTCTGAAAAAGAGTACGCTGGAATAGATTCCGAATTTGTGCCAAAGTATTTAGAATTTGTGTGATTTCACTCTCCTTGATTTGTCAGAGTATTGTTGCTCAATATATTTATAATTCTCCCATGTGTGTTTTGATGTAGATATGACAATGGAGGTGGTGAATGCCTTAGTGTTTGAGTGTACAAAGCTTTTGCTAAGCTTAATTGGATTTTGATTTTGATTTTGATGTAGGGCGCTTTGATTCTCCATTTAAGCAAGAGCTGCAGAGCTGTAGACGGTAAGATCTGACTTTCGGATCCTGAAACAATTTGATTCTCTCTGTCTTCTCCTGCTCAATATACTGCAACCATGGATCCTCCATACATTGCAGTTGTGTTACCTTCATTTTTTATCGTAGATGAATAATTCATTAAGAGATTACAGTAAAACAAGAAAGAGATTTTATATGGTATATAGCTAACTGAAATGCGGATTCATTTATTTTGATGTCAATTGTAAGTGAATGTTTGTTAGATATATCCTTATGAATGACTTGTTAAGTTGAGTAAGTTAAGATTTTGTCTTCAAAGTTGGTAGCTTTCTGTTATAAGGTTGCTATTATTGATGTCTTATAGTGTCGACTGTTACTAAATGTAGTTATTTATACATAAAATATAATTATCTGAATGTATTAATGTCTTATAGTGTCATCTGAGCACATTTCTCATGCTCATCTTTGTTTTTGTCATCAAGGAGAGTCCACTGCAGTTCTTGGGCGTAACGTGAAGAGAGTTATATTATTTCAACCTAGGTGGCTCGTGAGGTAGCCTTTTGATTACAATATTTGTTTTATTTGATTCTCGGTGTTGTCTTTTTACGATCTTGTCAATATATTTGAGCTCAATGGTTTGCCACTTTTGTGGGTTGGTTGCTTTTCTTCTTTGGTCTATAACTGGATTGTTAGAAACTCTGCTTTGAACTTTCATTTGAATTGGCAATGCTACTAAAATAAGTAATTAAGAGAGAGAATGAAGATTAAAACTAACACAAAACCAACAAGTTCTCATGGAATTCAACTTGAATCTAGGTAGAGATCTTCAATTACTCAAAAAACTCTCAAAGGAGACACAACCCTATTTTAGAGGTAGAAAATGATTAACTATAAAATGTGACCTAACACATAATAAGATGGAAAATACCTCATTTATTTGACTTGTAAAAATGCCTTATTTTCTTCATGAAAAAAAATGAAAATAACTTTTACTAACTTTAGGCTTGTGTAAGGGATTCATTCTTCTTTATTTTTTTAACTACCAGTATATGCAACCTCATTCTTCTTCTTCTTCTTCTTTCATGAAACATAACAACTTGAGGATAAAATGCCATTATAACTTGATGACCTTATTTTCACACAGAGTGGGGTGATATGCTGTTGAGTCTTACTTGGAGCAGATTCTTTCCCATGGCGTCATGCAAGCCTGTAAGTGTTTCACTGATTTCAATCTTCTGTGTATTTGCATTTGTTATATATTGTATGGTCAACAATTCACATCTAGAAGATGGTTAAGAAGTCAATAATTGTTAAAGAATAACTATACAAATATTTTGGTCCAAGTTAAAGGTGACTGTTAATTGTTATTAACATCTTAATTTTATTGGTATAGTTAGGACAAAGGGATAAGTGTAAGAAGTCAATAATTGTTAAAGAATAACTGTAAAAATATATAATCAAAGAGAATCAAGAGAGGTCAAAACAGTAGTTAGCAGTTTAAAACATTAAAACCATTTGAGGATAAAATGCCATTATATCTTTTCTTCTTCTTCTTCTTTCATGAAACATAACAATTTGGGGATAAAATGCCATTATATCTTTTCTTATACACCCAAAGTGTGTATAAGAAAAGATCACCAATAAAATTCCTTAAGAAAACTACCCAACACACAAGTTGTAATACCAATAAAATGTCAAGTATTAATTAATGGTCATATCTTCCCATCTCAAGTGTAAACTGAAAGAAGGTGATTTTAAAACATTAAAACCGTTTTTTTTAAGAAACCGACAATCTATGTGCCATAATCTAACATTAATAGATAACCATTAACCAAACATTCAATAAGACAATACCATAAGATTAAACAACAACGACATAAAGATTTAAAACCCTCCAACAAAAAAGGAAGTCAATAAAACACAATACGAATAAACCAACACAACACATTCAAATACAAGTCTATCGTAGGAGGTAGCGAAAATGGGGATGCGTGGACCATCTGGTTCCATTCCACTCGAAGTGTGGGCGCATCTCACGGGCACGATAATCATGCGTATTGCCGGTCAATGGGAAGTGGACACTATAAGTTGGAATATTCCCAATCCATTGGCCATGCTCAACTACCCGACCTGTCCAATACCCATCGAGTGCGCGGCAATCGACTCGGTCATTGATCGTGTAGACAAGCTGATACCTAACCCGAGGAGGGCGTGGACGTAGTCGTCCAGCCTGCACTACTTCCGCAAGTGGCTCATTGTCTTCGGTTGTGAGGGTGACGTACTCCACTTCATAGTGGCTTGGATCCACTCTCCTTAGAACGGTCGCCTCGTACAAGGATCCTAGCAGCCCGCCTTCTGCCCCTATGACCTCCACTCTTTGATTTGGCCGGTATGGCCCCGGCATTGGTGCTGCATACAAAATAAACACAAGTTAATTTAGGGATACACGTAGAAAAATGAAAACTAAACCGAAAAAATCAGTGACTAACCTATGTAATCATACCCTTCGTCCGAGCTGTCGGACGATATAACAATGAGGATGGGGCGTGGAGGGAGGCCAGATGAGGAGTCGTGGTGGTTTGAAGAGTATTCCATATCGTTGAAGGGGAAAGGTTTTTGGGAGATATGCTTCAATTGCAAGGATGAAGGGGTAGCAATCTGTAGGGGAGAGGTTAAGACTTAGTAGCATATAAATACATTGAGAAATGATGGTTTTGGGAAAAAAAAAATATATGGTTTTGCCCAATGTTCAGCATGTGACTTTGTTGATGCTTTTTTGATGCTTTGTAGTTGCTTTTTAAAGCATGTGAGCAACTTTTTTGCTCCTGTCAGCAGCTTTGAAGTTATTCAAAAAAAAGCAGTAGCATTGACCATAGTAAAAAAAACAGTAGTAAAAAATAATAGGAAAAACCACATAGCATTTACCATAGTAAAAAAAACAGTAGCATTGATTATAGTAGAAAAGACAGTTGCATTAAAGGAGCTGTCCAAAAATCAGTAGCATAAAAAAACAGTAGTCATGAAACTCGAATAACATCAGCCTCAAAACATCAAATTTTCTGAAAAGCCTTGATCACTTTGAAAACAGTTGCACACTTTGAAAAAAACAGTTCCATTGATCTTCAAATGTTGCATTAAAGGAGCTTTGGGAAAATATTTTAAAACATTGAAAATATCAAATTTTCTGAAAATAGATGCATTAAAGGAGCTTTGGGAAAACAGTTGCATACTTTTAAAATCAATCAGATTTTCTGAAAATACAGTAGCATTGAAAAAACAAACATTAGAAATAAAAATATTTGTTAACAAACAATAAAAAAACTAAACATTTTCAACCTACATTGTGTATAAATATTACCTAAAAAACAGTAAGTTTGTGACTCTAGTAAAATAAACACTATCATGGAACTTTGTGAACAAACAGTAGCATTCAAGGAGCTTTGGGAAAACAGTTCCATTGATCTTCAAATGTTGCATTAAAGGAGCTTTGGGAAAACATTTTAAAACATTGAAAATATCAAATTTTCTGAAAATAGATGCATTAAAGGAGCTTTGGGAAAACAGTTGCATACTTTTAAAATCATTCAGATTTTCTGAAAATATAGTAGCATTGAAAAAACAAACATTAGAAATAAAAATTTACAAACAAACATTAAAAAAACTAAACATTGATGTTCATACCGTTTCCTGCAGGCAGGTCCTTGAGGTTGTCGCTTGATTCAAAGGCCTTCACATCCACCAACTGAGCAATAAGTTGTCCAGACCATCTTGTGGTTTGTCTCCTTCTCTATCTTATTTGTCTGTTTGTGTTCAAAGTTCGTCTTTTACTCTCTCTGACTACTCACTTGGTGAGTTAGACAGTTATCATAGGGTTGTTATAAGGTTGCATGTCTTTCACTACTCATGTGTGTGGGTTAATTGTGTTAACCGTAAAGTAGAAAGGCCACCACGAGTATTAATTAATTTCGTACCTACATAAAAAAAATAAGGTTCAATGTCTCATAATATAGTTTCACTCTATTTTGATACATACTTATAACATTTCTATTTTCTGTCAAATAGGACATGCCAATCCATGTAGATAAGTCATGGATTGATTGGGGTACTAGAGTATCCGATGAATATTATGCAATGCTAGATGAATTTCTAGAGTTTGCATATGCCAACAAGGATACACTACAAAAAAAAAATGAAATTTGCTTCGGCAAAAAACCGTGGCAAATGGCATTCAAAGGGTGGCCAAAGGCATCTAGCTTCGGCTTAGCTACGGCAAATGGGGGGTAGCGAATTTTGGGGTGGCAAAATTTGGTAGCTTCGGCAAATAGCCGTAGCAAAAAAATTGGCGACGGCTAAGCGACGGCGAAGCAACCCTTGATGAGACACGACACATTTGCCACGGCAAGGTGCCGTAGCTAAAGTGTGGGTGGAAATTTTTTTTAAAAAGCTGTTTTTTAGCCCGGATTTTTTAGACCCGGGCTAAAAAGTCCAATATTTTTTTTTAAAAAATAAAATAATACACAAGTTACATATATAATAAAATTTCATTAATTATACAAAATTTACATATATAAGAAATTTTCATTAATTATACAAAATTTACACATAATAAAATGCCAAAAACTACCTAATTTATATATAATAAATACATCATTGTAATCTTTTGAATAAAATTTCACAATTTTGTTGACTTTTTGTCGAAGCTCTCACCTCTGGATGGATACGATACTGTGTCTTCAGGAGTGAAACTGGATAATGCCATGAACAAGCCTTGATATTGGATCTGAAAAGTTCCTGGTTTCCAGATTTCCCTCCAAATAAACTAGTGTGCTGGATAGAGAAAAACACCACATAAGAGAAAACTTAACCAAACAATAAGGAAGTCAATATGGCACCAGATGTTCAGATACACAAGACCACAAATAAGGAACCCTTCGATAACCGGAGCATAGATAACAACAATGAGAAATACACTAACCTATCACCAGATTTAAAGACAAAAAAGAGAGTATTAATATATGGACTATGAACAAGTTTGGTCTTAGCTATAGAACAATGCAAATATATATCCTTTAAACTAGAGCACAATACATCTCTAGAGCACAATACATGTCTAAACTAGAGCACATTTCAAACCAGTTTTTGCATGATAAAATCATAAGATTAATGCCAATTATTTTTTCCAATATGCATTTTAATACATCTACAGGATATCAATAAGGGTTACTAGTGATTTGGAAGAACACACACTCAAGAACAGGAAATGGCAAGAGAGAACTTGCTACTTTGCTAGTGAACTTGGCTGTTTAAACCCAATCCCATATTTAGTGCATTTCTCCAAGAAAAAACTTTTGAGTCAAATCTCAAGTTTTAAATTAACTTATGATTCTCATTTTCTGTGACAAAATTTTGACCCAAAAGATAAGAAGCTAACCAAGAACACCAGGTCCACCATGGTCCGTGTAGTAGATAAAGATACGATCATCAGGGCCACCATCAACCACCTTATCACTACCCCAGTTATAGCAGAATTTATCACCAAGTATCACTGCCAAGTAGTTGTTAACATCACATTTTCTCCAGTATAATCCTACATGGCAGAAAATAATCACACATTAATTGGAAATATATAAAATATTTTCTTCAATAAGGATACATAATACTTTCGCCAATCAGATATCAGACATAAGGAAAATAAATTAGAACCTTAGGGACTCCATTGTAGACATCATCTCCGTGAGGACTGTTATTGATGACTCCGGGTTAGGGTTCTCCTCATTATTGGCAAGGTCATCGTATATGAAAACTAGGTCCCCTTTCTTCAATACTTAGTATGCATGACAGCTAGGTTAAAAATAGTTTTTTTTAAGAGTAATTGTATTCGCCACCCGCTGAAGGCCACACCAAGTCACATTCTCATAAATGGAAAGAGCTAAATAACTATACCCTTTCTTGCAGCTTCATGATATGCACAGAATGTGAAATCTGAAGTTTGATCTGTAACTCAGTAATTTCGTGTTCGGTGCGTCCCTCCAAGGCTTTCACCTCTTTTTCTTGCTGCATTTTCTTCATTGCTGCTTCCTACAACAAACCAAATGAAAGTCCAATTGTTCCACCTGATTACCTACACAAGTACTGACACAGTATATAAAAAAAATAGCCAAGTAGGCGAAAGAAACAGCTATGGAATCCTCACCCTAAATTCTTCAAACAATTCATGAGAATACCGCTGCCTGTTCTTCTCCATCACCTTGTATATAAGAGAAAACAGCTTTACAAGATGAGACTCTTTCTTAACTTGATCCTTCGTCTTGTTATAAAAAAGGACAACCCGGTTGTTGCACATTTTAAGAATATCCTGCACAAACAAGAAACGAAAATTAAAATATCAGATCATAATGTTTAAACAGTATTTGCAAGTATAATTAACAACTTAATAAGCATTAGAATAGAAAAAGGTTATTCAAAGGTTTCTCGTGTTAAACAATATATTGCCTCATCATATATACACAAAATAATTTGCCTCCTTTAAATCGTGCAAGAGCTATATATCCAAATTATCCAGGGATCGATGAAGATATTACTAACATAATCGATCACCAACAGAAGAATTATATAGCAGGCATTCCGTCAAACTGAGTAATGTATGTTACCCCTCTATGACATTGGTTCCCACTCTCTAACTAATAAGTTCTCAACTGTTACTATTTCAAAGAAAAAGGTACAAATCATCTTTGATACCCTCTTCAGCTCATAGGTTTTTTTTCTTCGGATTTAACCTGATCAACAAACAAATTATAACACAGAGGATATAAAGAACAAGCAACAACTTCTTCCATATTGTCCCCACCAGTAAACATAGAGTCCGCGATCCTCTTCCATATTGTCCCCACCAGTAAACACCACTATAATGTACTCAGTTATTTTGGGACCAAAAAATGTCTGCAGACTTTCGAAAGCAGCAACTTCTTCATCAAAAATTTTGGACAATAATGTACTCAGTTTTTTCCATCAAAAATTTGGTTTCATTCCCTTATATTGGTCAAAGGATTCATGAGAGATTCATCTAAAAAGTAGTGCATTAACATAAAATCTATCAGCTCTTTTTTTCAAACTATACCATCCTAGTTTTCTTTCCTTTTTGGCTTTCATAATTTGCAACTGAACGGATAATTGGTGAATATTTCCACCATCTAGGCTATCAGAGCTCATAATTACCTACAACGAACCATGTAATTGTGAAAAAAAATTCCGAATCTCGAATTGAAAGAAGATTAATTAAATATATGATACTCAGAAACCAAATTTGATTATTGATATAGGTGAACAACAACAATAGAACATATATCTAATCGCAAAAATACTGTATAATCAACAAAAGGGGGATTGAATCAATAAGGAGGGACCGAAGAGACGAATACCTAAAGTCAGGACTAGGAGCGAAGAGTGGTGACCGGAGGATGACGATGAGCGACCAGGAGCATGGAGGGCGACGTTTTCGACCAGCAAGATCCAAATCTAGAGGCGGCGCCTGGCGACAACGAGATCCAGATCTGAGAGTAGAGGTTGCGAGAGAGGGCGATTTGCAAATCTGAGATCGGGAGTGGAGGTTTCGAGAGAGGGCGAGAGACGAATACTTGAAATCAGAACGAGGATCGACGAAGGGTGACCGGAGGACGACGACGAATGACCAAGAGCGACGCCGTCGACCGAAGAGATCCAAATCTATGGCGGCGACAGGCGACGACGAGATCCAGATCTGATATCGGTAGTGGAGGCTGAGAGAAAGGGCGAGATCTAGGTTTGAGATCTGAGGGGCCGAAATGTGTGGTTATAGGGTTTGGGGTGAGCGAGAGTGAGTAATATGAAAACCAAATCAATGGCCACGGTAAATCTCGTCGATGCTGCCGAGGGTGGCAAAGTCAATCAAGTAGCTATGGAAACCTTTGCCGAAGCTACCTTCGGTGGCAAAAGTACCAATTGCCACGGCAATCCCCCTTCCGAAGCTAGATAGCGTGGCGAATTTCATTATTTTTTGTAGTGATAATAGGACTCGCATATACTGTCCTTGTAGGAAATGTAAGAATAAGGGAATGTTTGATAGAGACGTTGTGCAGAAGCATCTTCGGGAAAACGGATTTTTGGTTAGTTACAAGTTATGGACAAAACATGGTGAGACGATTCATGATCTGATTGAGGAGCCGCAACTGAGGGGTGAAGTGCTAGCTGAGCGAGATGGTTTCATGGATGTGGATATGACGAGATTGGTGGAAGAAGCATTTGGTAGGACCGACGTTCCTGGACCGGATATTCTGGAAGATGACGGCGTTCATGAGGGTGCCACTACTACGCAAAAAGCGGGTACTCACGAGTTCCTGAAGCTAATGGAAGCTGCCAACTTGCCTTTGTATCCGAGATCTAAGAAGCACACTACTTTGTCCTTTGCTGTGCGTCTCTTACAAGCAAAGAGTTTACACGGTTGGACAGATCAATCATTCAAGGAGCTTCTAGAGATATTTTCCGAGACTTTGCCTAAAGGGGTCAACCTTCCGACATCTTATTATCAAGCCCAGAAGTTAGTGGACGATTTAGGATTCACCTTCACCACTGTGGACGCATGTCCTAATAGTTGCTTGCTCTTCCAAAATGAAAATGCAAACCTAGATCAATGTCCATTCTGCAATGAATCGAAATGGAGGCAAACCGTTGAGGGTTTTGAATCAGGGACACGAAAAGCTGCAAAACAAGCTCGGTATTTTCCGTTGACGCCCCGCCTCCAAAGGCTGTTTGCGACAGCCGAGTCTGCCACTCTAATGAAATGGCATTCCTTGAAACGTGTTGATGACGGTGTCTACCGACATCCTGCAGACTCCCCTGCTTGGAAGCATCTAGATGCTAAACACCCGAGTTTTGGAGCTGAGATGAGGAATGTACGCCTTGGGATTGCTTCTGATGGATTTAACCCTTTCGGGAATCAAAATATGAATCATAGTACATGGCATGTTGTCATTGTTCCGTAAAACTTACCACCTATGTCTATCATAAAGCAACCGTATGTATACCTTTTTGTGCTGATTGATGGACCAAAAGGACCCGGAGATAAGATAGATGTATATTTGGAGCCTTTCATAGAAGAGCTGAAACAATTGTGGGAAGTGGGCGTACCCACATTTGATGCTTCCATGAATGAAATGTTTCGAATGCGGGCTGTCATACTTTGGACCATCAACGACTTTCCAGCCTACGCGAATTTTTCTGGGTGGAGTACTAATGGTGAGTATGCCTCTCCAAATTGCAACATCAAGCCACGGTCAACGTACTTAAAAGCTAGCCACAAGTGGTCGTACAGGAGGAGTAGGAGGTTCTTGCCCTATCCTCACAAGTATCGACGAGACTCTAAGTCATTTTATGATGGACGGGAATTTGATCATGCACCTCCTCGACTGACTGCGGCTGATCACCTCTCCCGGCTTGAAGCTAACAACGTTCTTACTTGTTATAAAAAGGATGACATGATATTGCGAAGGGAGATGGGACCAGATCGGCCGGAAAGGGATCCAGCAAAAAAAAAGAAGCATAATTGGAAGAAGAAGACCATCTTGTTTGAGCTACCGTATTGGAAAGACAATTTGTTGCCATACAGCATAGATGCGATGCACTCTGAGAAGAACTTCGCCGAAAATGTTCTAAACACAATCATGGGAGTGAAAGGTAGAACAAAAGACAATGACTCTGCCCGTCACGACCTTGAGGCTCTTGGGATTCGCAAGGAATACCATGTGAAGGTCACAGAATCAGGTCGTCAGGTGTACGAGAGAGCTGAATTTGAGATGGACAACGCCGAGAAGGATAAGTTCTTATTAGCATTATCTAAGGCAAGAATGTCGGATGGTTCATGTTCTAGTATTGTCCGGAGGGTTAACTTAAAGGATCGAACCATTGGGGGCTTGAAAAGCCATGATTACCGCATCCTTTTACAACAACTAATTCCGCTCTGTGTACGGAGTTCATTGCCTCCGAATGTGGTTTCCTTTTTGATTGAAGTAGGAAAGTTCTTCAAGGTATTGAGCTCGAAGGTTAATACAAGCGCGTCATTGGAAGAGGCACGTTCTCAGATTGCCCTAACCCAATGTGAGATTGAGAAGATATTTCCGCCATCTTTCATGGATGTAATGGAGCATTTACCTGTGCATCTCGCGGAGGAAGCCTTAATTGGTGGACCTGTACAGTTTCGTTGGATGTACCCTATAGAGAGGTTCTTGCTAACTTTGAAGAATTATGTACGCCAACAAGCTTGGCCAGAAGCATCAATAGCCAAAGGTTACATTATGGAAGAGTGCATGAACTTTTGCTCTCAAAATTTAGAAGATGTGGAGAGCAAGGCGAAGAGACCACCAAGAAGAAAAGATGATGCCGATAAAAAGGGAAAGGGATTCATTCTACCAGAAGTGACACGTTCCCAAATTCACCGATGGGTGTTGTTCCATTCAACTGCAGTTACACCGTATCTAGAGTAAGTCATGTTCTACAAGCGCTTCAATTTGGGTTTCATGGTTATGTAAACATAATGGCTCCTTGGTAACAATTACTGAATTCTTAACATTGAAGGGAACATTTGGCGTCCCTTAAACATCAAAATCCCACGACAAATGATACATCATTGGCATTAAGCCAGTTCAGCACGTTCCCGGAATGGTTCAAGTCACATGTGAGTCTATACTCCTAGATTTCCTACTCAAAATATTGTGCTTTATCTAGTTGACTACTATGTGAAGCACAATGGCTGTCCCACCTACATTCTCAGGTCGCAGTGTTGCGCCGGGCAGGGGATGTGGCATTAAGCGATGAAGTCGTGGCATTGTCGAACTTCCCTTCTCCGGTGGCTTCACGGCTGACCTCATTCACCTCCAATGGCTATTTCTTTCATGTCAAAAGTGCTTACATGAAAAGAACTAGACAGAATTGTGGGGTGTATTTGGATGGAGATATTGTACCCTATTTTGGGAGATTAATAGATATTATAAGGGTTACATATGCCTCCAATATCGAGTATATATTATTTAGGTGTGAGTGGGCACATCATTCAACCGGGGTTAAGCTAGACCCTTTCAAATTACCCTTAGTGAACTTCGGAAAGTTACTATGCCCACACGATCGTCTCGAGGATAAGCCTTTTATCTTAGCGTCACAAGCACAACAAGTTTGGTACAATGAAGATCCTTCTTGACATGGGTGGCTAAATGTTAGGGAAGTTGAATCTAAAGCGTATGCCCATGTGGATGACTACGGTGTGGATGATGACAATGTGGATGTTGAGTTGTGAATACCCTTGTCTAAACCCTTTTGTATAGAAATCCTTTTGTTGTGATACCTTTTCCATCAGCATCTAATATGTCAGGTATCAATCCATGATATTGTCCACTTTAAATACCCTTTTGATTTCTTTGAATTTTCCTTTAGTAATTCCATCAACATCCCATTGATTGCATATTTATGTTTTTAAGAAAGTGTAGCTATAGGTATCAAATGTATCTTCTAGTGTGTATTATATCCCCTCTTGCTAAAATGCTAAACATCTTTTTTTTTTTGCAGACCAATACAAGTTATTCATAGGCATTCATGGCGAAACGAAAGGCTGCACCCACGAGACCGCGAACCGTTAGTGAATTCTTAGCGTCTGCTGACTCACATGCCTCCCAGACTAGTTCGGCATCGTCCATAGAAGCAATTGGAACACTGCCTCTCACAGCTCCACAACTAGCTCAACCATCGACTCCGCTTCCGGATGCAACTCCACAACTTGGTCCGCTTCCGACTTTAGCTGCGGAGAAGGTATGTTGGCAAGATCGAGTCCAATTCAATAGAGTAAGCTGTGTGTTTTGTATTTGTTTTGTCTTGACACTAATGATTTTCGTATTCGTATAGGCACCCCTGAAGAAACGCAAGGTTGGAGCAGGGAGACCGCGAAAAATCTCTGATTTTCTACAGCCTACAAGCTCGACATCCTCTCAGCGAGGTGGGTCCTCACCGCCTGCGTCGGGAGCACTCCCTCTAACTGATCCCACATCAAATGCACCTGCTGCTCCAATCCCCCCACAGCCACAGCCTTCGCATCCTGCAACTCAAGCCGTTACTCAAGTCCCCCCAGAGACACAACCTTCGCTTCCCCCACAACCGCATGCTTCACTTCCTGCAACTGAAGCCGCAACTCCAGTTGCCGCTGCTGTACCTAGTACTCCGCATCCAGATGCTCTAGAGACGGCCGACCATCCAGCTCGTAAGGCAATCATTGCATCCTTTTATAAACTAGTGTATTCTTCTGATTATGCACATGTGTTCATTAATTCTTAAATATTTGTTGTGTCAAGAAGAAGAGCCACTTGTAGTTATTCGTAGAGGTCACAATCAGGGTGTGCTGGGTTGGAACATCGGAGCTAAGTATGAAGTCGAATTCAATGAGGTGTTCGTTCCAGTTGGGGTTAACGCCAAAAATCTCAGATCGCAGCTGGGAATATTAGTGCGTGATGGGCAACGACTTCCGCTGACTGTACTCGAGTGGACAGCTTTTGGAGAAGATGTGATGGATGGTATATGGGAAGAAGTGAAGGTATTTTATGTAGCATACAACCTCCTATTTCTTTCATACTGAAAACAATAGGTTCATTCATTTGAAGAGGAAAAGACACTAGGTAATTAGTAAGAGTAAAACAATAACATACAACCTCTTTCTTTACCTTATTAAGTGAAGGTGTTTTATTTTGTTGTAGAGAAATTTATTGAATCCTCCTGCTGAGTTCAAAGAGGTTTGCTTGCACATGTGCAACCTCATGTGGAAAGACTACAAGTCAAAAACAAAGGCCAAATATTTTACTGCGGTCATGAATAAGCCTAATCTAGAGAAGTTCCCTCCTCCGAATGTCCTGCCGGCTGATTGGGTTCTGCTCCTTGCATACTGGAGAAGTGAATATGCTCAGGTATTCTTTATTTCCTTCTCCTGTTCAATGGTCGATACGCAATAAAAATGTGCAGCCTCTTTGTTCTGTACAGAATCAAGCTGAGCAGAACTCAAAGAATCGAGATAAGCATGGACCGGCGCATATCACTGGGCGAAAGTCATTCGCTGAAGTAAGACATGAGGTTCGTATGGTCTACGTTGCAGGTTTCTATGCATTTCTTATGTTTTTAATGACTGAACTTTTGAGTACTTGCATGGATCAAATCCATGAGGTTTGTATTTAATCAGACTTGGATTTGTTTCATTTAAATAGAGGCTCAAATCCAACCAACCAACTGATAAGATGAGCTTGTGGATTTCATCCCGAAATGCAGATGATCCTTATGTAATTGAGATCATTGTAAGATTCTTCAACCTTTTCCTTTTCTCAATGATATATGAACTGAATTTTCGCATCTTGGTTGCCATTTTTGATCTTCAAATGTTGACCTCGTTTGATAATGTAGCAAGACTACAACGCCCTCTTAGAAATGGAACCTGAGGATCAGCGAGGACTTGACTCCCTGAAAGATAGGATATTCCATGAGATCATTGGACCTGATGGTCACGGATACTGCCGCACATATGGTGCTAGTGCCCCTCCGCGTTTGGTCTATAACTCTATATCAAACACAGGTCAAATCAGTGTTAGAGAGATGCGGGAGATTGCCCAGACAACCTAAAAAGCCACATAGAGACGAGACTTCAAGACTTCAGAACTGAATGGATGGCGAGTTGCCGGTGCCATGACGAGAGAGGCTCACGTTCACACGGACAAGTAAGTCAGGACTTGTTTTAAATGAGTGCTAAGGAAAGTGCATGGCTGATGCATTACTGATTTTTTGTTCACTTCATTCCTTCTATTATCATACTCGAAATTGCACTTTTCAAACTTAGCTCTTTTGGATGGTTGAATGATATTTATTATGTCTTTCTCTTAAGTAATGCATTTAGGGGAATGACTTCCATTTTTTAGACGACTTAGAAAGTTTAGACCATACAATGATTACCCCCACTTATTGGAATAAATATTTGGATGCATGTTAGGTTAAATTGGCATCCATCAAGGTCATTTTTTTTTTGCAAAGATCGGGACTTACGTTTCAATTATGAGGTAAGGTTGATAGCTTTAGTTTAAGTCAATTTTTTGCTTTTCAATTGTAGGCAAGTGTTCATCAGACTATTCTGAGGGAGTCAATTGGAGACGGAAATGCTATGTTATCCAACAATGAGCAAGCTGATGTTAACACCTCAACTGAACCAGAAGAAGACACCGAACAATCTGCCCACGGTGTGAATGACGGAGGTGTTGTCTGACATGGTGAATATGTGCAGTTTAGCATCAGGTTCTATGGACTTTTTATTTGTTGGTAAGACTATATTGTATGGTTTAGGTCGTGTGAATTTACAGCTCTAAGTACATTTTGGGATTTCGCAGTCTTCGTTATCAATCTGCATGGATCTTTCTTTCTTCTGTTGGTTGGAATTAGTTGTTGGACTTCAAACAATGTGTTTGTAGGATGTATAGGAATGGACCTTTAACTGGTGTTGTTGTTTGTATATATATGGTATTTGGGATCATTTGTAATGGTGGAAACCAGGCAGGCCAGTAGCCTGTTGGAGCAACGACTCCTATTGGAGCAACGACTCCTAGCCGTGGCAACCATATTACAAATATGAGCATTTAAAAAAAAATAGCCACGGGGTCGAGCCGTCGCAAGATTGTTATACGGACTGCTAGCGTAGCTTCGGCTTACAGTCGTGGCAAACTCGTAGCCACGCCAATTTTGGTGCGAAATCACTCCCGCCAAAATTTGGGCGCCAAAATTTTCGCCACGCCAACTACCATGGCAAGACCAGGATATGGCGCCAAAAATTTTCCCGCCTTCAATTTCACTAACTACGGCATACAACCGTCGCATATTGGTCGTCATTTTGAGCTGGGGTCGCTTGCCGTCGCATTTGCCGTGGCTAACAAACTTGCCACGGCTAGTACCCGACGCTAGGATAATTCCCCCCCCCCCCCCTCATTTGCCATCGCTGTGCCGAAGCTACACCCCTTTTGCCACCACAAACACCCCTGTTGCCACGACATTTTTCCGAGGCAAATTTAATTTTTTTTTTTGTAGTGTACTAAAGTTGATAAATATCTTCCAACTTGATAGAATATCCTTTGCTTCATGTGGAAGACATCCAGCTCGAAATTCGGACTCGGACGGCTCGAAATCGGCTTCTGGAGGTTACTTGATATCGACCAACTTAGGTCGATATCGACCTTGTCTTCTCAGCTCACTCGATCTCGACTTCTAGAATGGATTTCGACCTGTCTTGACTCGATATCGATCTCTTCAATGTTGCTCCCAGTTTCTGGTCAATTTCTGGCATTCTAGTCGATTTGATCTACTCAATATCGACCAAATTAGGTCGATATCGACCTCTTTGACAGATATCAGCATTCTGCATTCGTCTTGAAATGCACTTTACCGAGTCCTAGTTCGTCCGATTGATGCATATGAATATGCGTTGCAAAGCTCTTCTCGAGGGATACAACTTTAATGAAGACATCAATGCTTGATTCAGAATGATGAATGGCGAAAAGTGGGCTTTCCTCCGGCTGCACCATCCTTAGCTTCTTCATGACTTTCCTTTAAGCTCCAAAGTGCGTTCGATTTCTGCGAAATATAACAAAAACTTGTGTAGACCTCCATAGTTGGCAAATAAACATAAACTATACAGATTCTGTATTATTCTAACCCAAATGTATGAAATGCATGCAGAAATTGTTATAAAAGTCAATATAAAACATGGCAAAATAGGCTCACATCATCGTGCCCCTGCACTAGAAAAAAGAGAGTTAAGAGTGTTGCATGTTGCAACAGAAAAAGGAGAGGTGAGAGCAACACTGAGTAGGTGAGTGAGAGGAGAGAACCATCCAGAGTAAGGAGCGGAGAGCAAACACTAGGCGGGTTCGGCGACGCCGAACCCGCCTAGTTCCTACCTCCGCCTAGATACCCGCCTAGGGCAAAAAATTCCGAGGACCTGTGACGCCTAACGCCTAGGCGCGATTTTTAGAACACTGGTCGATATCGACTGGTTCACTCAATATCGACTCATTCTGCAGTGCACCTGTTTTAAGATTTTACGTCATGTCTAGTAAGTTTCTTTCTTTACCCTTGTTTTTATACAGTGAGGAAACTGTAATCTTTAAGTATGAGGTGAGGGAAGGGCTTACTTTTATCATATTCATGACTACTTCCCAAATTGTTCTTTATATGGTATTTTGGATATGATCTTTCATTTATATGCTTTTATGTTTTTATCCAAAGTTTATTTTTATTACCCCCATTAAAAAATTTGATTAGTTTTATGGAAATTTTAATAGAACTCAACGATGCAAAATTTGATTCACTAGAGATATAGTATGAAATTGCCTAGTAAGAGAAGTCACAATAAAGTGTATATTTTATAAAAACCATAAAAGAAGGTAAATTTGAAGTTGATTTTGACATATGCATGATAAGAGGATGGATGACTTTATTTTCCATAAATACTTATTCTCACCTTATTCCTATCCTTACCTATGCTTATATTCTTCACAAAGCCATATTGAGGCTTGTTCCATAATTTACTCCACATGTTCTATATATTGCCTATGTCTTTACCTTATGACCTATCCGGGGAGTATGTTGACAAATTGATGTCATATTTTGGAGATTGTTATATGGTGTTGTGTTGTATCATTATATTTGGAGTTTGGTAGGAGAATGATATTTTATGGAAAATTTAATGAGAGAAAGAAAATCCAGTCACCTCAAGAGATAAAGGTAGATCGACCATTCTCGGCGAGATGGGACACCAAGGTGAGGAGTCTGAAGCACTAAGTATCCAGGATAATTCATGACACCCGTGTTTGCGAATCACAAGAATGCAATGATGCGGTTAGAGATGTAAAAGCATAAATAGTGAAAAAAAGAGTGAATTATGAGAGGACGATGGATCTGGAAATTTCATATGAAGGAAGAAAGCAAAGAAAGTAAAGTTGAAGAGTTCTCCCCGGATTTAGCACCACATTGCCGAAATATAGCCTACCACTATACCTTTTACCTTTTCTTCACCATGTGCATAAAAGTCCTCTTGATTATTAATTCTTTTTCACATATGAAATTATTTTTGCATAACCCTCCTTTTGTGTGCAATGTTGCTTTTATTCACAAGCATTGATGGTGACATTAGTACCTTAATGAGAATGGTAATTGATTGCAGGGTTATATAACAATGAATATATGATATTGAGAGCTTAATTTCTTCCCCTATATGACCATTAAAAGTATTGCTCCAGGACAAGCAAGCTTGAGTATAAGGTGTTGATGTGCGCTCAATTTGCCATGTTTTTCGTTGATGTGCGCTCAAGCAAGCTTGAGTATGCCAAGTCACCCAATTTCTACCCAACCACACGACATCGACCCAGTGACTCTATGTCGAGTCCCCTGAAGGTCCAAAATTGACCAAACACTCAAAGACCACATAAAGGAGTCGATATCGAGTCTTCTTATTCAATATCGAGTGACGCCAGACGTGACACCACACACAAGACCTGATGTTGAGTGAAGATCAACTCGAGACAACAAGTTGAGTCGATATCAACTCTTTGACTCAATATCGATTGACCTACAAAAGCAGTCCGACGCGCTTTTGGAGTCTGAATTTGGAGGAGATTACTTGGCCATTAAGAGAAGATCTTTTATCTCTTTTGATAAACTTCTATCCTCTTTGATGAATTCCATATTTACATAGGGGATTTTTATTTGTTTTATTTAGGAAATTTAGGAAATTTTTATCTTTTAGGAATAGATAGATATGCTATTTCCTATATTGGCGTGGGTTGAACCATATAAATAAATTCCTAGAGGCCGAGTTTTAATGCATTTAAGCATACAAGCAACTGTGTAAACACTAGTTAAGCAATATAGAGAGTAGAGAGAGGCTTATTGCAGTTGTGAAGTGACAGTGATTGTGGCTTTGTTCGATTTGTACTCTTTCGTTTATATTTCAATTCAAGTTATTTTCCTTATGATTATGATGTTTGTTATGATGATGCAAGTAGTCACCCTACTTCTAGGGTCGGGGTGAGCCCGACGATAGCCATGTGAGTTTGTGCTTAAAGGTATGATCTTTTATGCGATTTAATCTTCTATTCCTATTTGCATGATTCTTCTACGAGAGTAGTAGGTGATCCTTATTTGTAATATTGAAGCGAAAGTGGTCTTATTATGAATTTGGATTAATTATCAAAAAGGGTATTAACAATTAGGGTTTATGCTAGAGCCTCTATATTCTTAATTGTTAATAACGAAGGTTATTTGATGAAAAAGCATAATCTTTCATGAATTTGGCATAAGTCTTATATGGTTATCGTTGTGGCATAAATTCCCCGACTTTGGAAGTTTTTAGTTAATTGATATACAAAACAACCAATTTGTGATCTTTCTGTTTATTTATTCTTTTTATTCATCCTTATACTTTTCGGACGATCTTTCCCGGCACTTACTTTTAATTTCTGCACGTTTTATGTTTCTGCACACTCACTCAATTTCGACCCTATCAGTCGATATCGAGTCCTTCTAACCCGATATCGAGCCTTCCATACTCGATGTCGAGTCTTCTATTTTCTCTTGTGTAGATGTTCACTGGAAATCGAATGATCGAGTCTTCTATTTTCTCTTGCGGTTGTACTTTTACTCTTTTTTTCAAGTTAGTTTCTTTTATGTCAATGATTATGATTGTAATGATGAAGAGCGAGTAGTCGTCCCACTTCTAGGGTCGGGGTGAGCCCGATGATCTTCATGTAAGTATGCTTTATTCATGATTCTCATGTGATTTTCATCTTCTATCTTATGTGCTTAAATCCGTAGCGAGAGTAGTGGAAAATTCGGTGTTTACGATATTGAAGCGAAAGTGGATTTATTATGAATTTGGTTATAATTATGAAAAGGATAACAACACTTAAGATTTATGCGAGAACCTCTATATTTTTTTTTAATAACGAAAGTTATTTGATGAAAAACATGTTTCTTTCATGAGTTAATTACATTATTTGCAAGGTTATCGTTATGGTAATTCCCCGGGTTGGGAAGTCTTTTATTATATTGTTTACAACCCTTTGCGATATTTCTATTCATCTTTCCTATTCATCCTTACATTCTTCGGATGTTCTTTTTCGACAAGTTACTTTCTATTTTCTGCATTGTGACAACATCGACTGCCTTTAGTCGATATATAGTTAGTCTAACCCAACATCGAGTGCTCTACTCGATGTCAAGAGTGTGTTTGTGTGTTTTGCATGTAGTGCACTAGAGATCGACTACTTTACTCGACATCGACTGACTTTAGTCGATATCAAGAGATTCTGGTCGACATCAGAGAGCTGTTTTCGAGACTAGTTCAGCGAGCGCTGGCATGCTTCCTCGAGGATCAATCCTAACTACTACCACTACAGCGGGAGGAAGTCTTGTAATTTATTAGCGCAGATAGAAGATTTGGGTTGATTTTATATTTCATATTTATTAATACTTGATTTCCTCCTAACGTGATTATGGAAGCCACATGTGACACATATTATCCATTTGTCATTTTCATTTTATTGACCTTTGAGCTCAAATTCACACCCCACTTTCCTAGACGTCACAAGCCTAGTCGATGTAGGGGAGAAATCCAAATCAATGTCGGGTGGTTCCCTGCGCTCATCGTAGTGCTCACACACTAGTCTAAAGGTCGAAAATTCGGTTCGTTTGTTCTTCTATGATTGATGTATCACTAGAACCATGTTTTTAGCATCACCCATATAATGAGTCTCCTATTTGATATTCTTCTCGTCAAGCCACAACCAGGATAGTTGAAACATCAATGAATAATCGGTGCCCCCTTCTAAATGTTGGCGTTGACTCTACATTATTGTGGATTATAAAATTTATTAATTATTATTTCACAATTATATCAAATGGCACCTCAAATATCATTTTACAACTATAAACTTTGTTTTTCGAATAATCAACCACTTTGTTTTCGAATATTTTATACTCCTTCCATTTGGCAAAACATGTCACTTTACTATTCACGCACACTTTTTTAAGAGATACAAACTATATAAAGTATCTAGTTTGTTTTAATAAACTTTTTAAGAATTTCATAGTTATTATTAGTAAGTACAGAGTTGTTTAAAAAACTTTATAAAAAATAAACCGTGAAAATGTAGGCGGTTACAGTTCCTAAAACTACGGAAAGTCCCGAGGCTAAACCAACTTCAATTCGAGGAAACAATGTAGTTAAATTTAAATTTTCCGAGGGTCAGAATTTGGGATAGATTTTCGGGATTCGTAGTCGGATCTTGCGGGACCATCTCCCTTTCTCTCTCTCTCTCCTTCCTTCTCTCTTTTGTCCTCTTGTTCAATAATACCCATAAAACCCACTTATTGCTCTCTATATACAGACACCAATCCCAAAACCCTAACTCTCACACTCACCTCAAATTCCGAGCCACCAAACACAAACCCTAAACCCTACTCTCTCTCTCTCCCTCCCTTATTTGAAGTCCAAAGGAAGAAACCCTCACCTCACTCTCATCTCCCCCATCTCCAATCTTCAAACGCACCTCCAAATAATTAGTTTTGTGTTTATCCAAGCCCCCAACACCCCAAACACTCTTCCCACCTCTTCCCTTTTAAGATCAGTTGCAAAAGAGTCATGACCGATGCCAAAATCGAAGATAGCAGAAGCTTCTGGACCAAGTCGGCGCTACAAGATCTCTGTTGCCATCATGAGGAAGAACCCAGATCGTACTTTGTTCATCTTTGCTCACGGTAATCCCCTCGTTCTCCTCTTTTCTTGCTTCATTTCTTTTCCAAACCCCTTAAAGTTGAACCTTTACTAAGTTTTCTACCTTCCAAGGTCATAGGGAAGTAGCTCTAACCCCTGGAAGTGCAAAATCAACCTCTCCTTCCTTCTTACCCCTATTTTTCGAAGGTAAGGTTCATCTCTCTCATTTTTGTTTGCTTTGGTCTCAATTTTATGTAAAAGAGGACTTTTACTCATCCTGTATCCTTCCTAGGTTCGATCATTTTTTTTCCTTGTCGATTTGGAGCTCGGAGGACCACCATTGAAGCTTTTGAAGATTTCCTTGACGACCTTTGGTAATCCTTCTCCCGCTCTCCCTCTTTGGTCTTTGTTGGTGTCATTTTGTGTTGTTTTTGGTTGGGGAAGGTTTTACTTTATTTTAGAATTGGTTTGACAAAGAACTGAGTTGATTAAAGGCAAGAATGAGCTAAAACGTTCGAATCTCGCCGTGGCGAAACCATGGTCGCTGCGGCGAGTTAGAACATGAGCCAGAGGAAGAAAATAGGCATTTTGCGACCGCAAGTGCTCTTTTCTCAACGGAGAAAGTGGCCTCTTGCGGGCAACGAGAGCCTATCTTCGTGAGGAGCCTTGGATGGGTTTCGCCGCGGCGAAACCAGCCCTAGCAGCCCAGGTCGAGGTAGCTCGTTTGAGTATTTTGGATTATGGCTTGGTTTTGAGTTGAACCAACCTATGTCGGGTTTATTTTTTATTTGTGATTTTAAAATAGGGATTTTAATTACATTTTAAGGGCGTATTATAATATTTAAAATGTGATTTTAAGGATTTTGAAAAGTGTTCGCTTGTATTAAATTAAATGTCTCGAAATGTTTTGGTTGCTTTAAAGCTTTTCAAAAGGTGTTGAAACCTTAGTTGTTGTTCAATCATTTAACGATCCTTGGAACTTGTATTTCGAGAATGTTTTTGAAGGTTTAGTGTCTTACAACTGAGATGGCGAGATACCTTTAATGATAACTTTGACGAATTAACTGGAGTTAGTGATTTGAGAATGACCTCGAGTTAACTATATTTCACGAACCTTGTTTAACGAATTGATCTAACCTATCGGACTTTTGGACCTCTTTTAACCGGATTCCTTTAAACTGTTTAACTGAACTTGACTTAGACTTGCCTTGAAACTTGATTGGACCGACAAACTGGATATGATTGGACTAGACTTTGAGAATTGGACATGTGAATGATGATGAGTTATGAGAATTGATATGAAATGAAATTCTTTGGATATCTCGGCTTTCGGATGTTTTCTCGTGTTTCGAATGGTTAGTTAGTGGGATTGTTTCACTTATCACGTAATCATTATTATTATATATGTTAGATGCTTATTGACTTGTTCCCTCGTGGAGCTTACTCAAACTGATTTCCATATGCTTGTAGTCACATGATATACTAAGGGTTGCATGTGCATAAAAGCATGATCATTATAGTATCATGCTTAGGTTGCAGTATTTGAAAGAGCATTTGTTTTCTCAATGCGTTTGATAGAGAACGGTCGTTATCTGTGAGTCCTTAGAGTCATTTCTAGGAACATAAGATAGCCCAACCTCATCGGGTGTTGTCCCCCTCGAGTCCTTAATATAAATATATACCATGAGTTGAGCTTGCGAGCTTGATTCATTTTATGAGCATAATTACAAGACGAGACGATTATATGGGCATGAGTTATTGATGCGCACACTTTATGATGGATTGGATATGCTGCTATATAGCACCGTTCTAGCCAGGGTTTGCCCTAATGGAAAGGGAGACTGGCGTAGGAGAGGGATATGTCACTTTCCATTCTGTGTGGATCCATTTATCGCACTTTTTTCGTGTGCGCGCGCGCGCGCGCGCACACACACACACACACAGAATAACTTTCCAATGCATTCACTCCTTACAATGCATTCATGAGACCAATTTTGAACCATTGGATTGGATTTTGATGGATGGATTAAAAAAAACAAGATTTTTCTCTCTCCTAAAATCATCCACGTTAAACTTACGTGAATATTTGATATATTCGCATGAATATCCCTATTCATGTTCATATGAATATGAATATATGTATATTCATATATTCAAATAAATATTCATTTGAGTGAGAAAAGTGGAGTTCACCTCTCCTTAGGCCAATATTGCCTATCCTCTTCATTCAAATGAATATTCATTTGAATATCCCTATTCATTTGATTGCATATATGTATATTCATATATTCAAATGAATATGAATATTAGTTGTCTAAATATTCATTTGAATATATCTATATTTGGATGAATATTTATGACTTATATTCAAATGAATATTCATTTTTTGAACATTTAAATTTTCAACGTGTTTGAGAAATTGGTGAGAGAGAATGAGAGATATGGAGAGAGAGAATCTAATTAATTTTTTAAAAATGATTTTTAAAGATTATTTTCAATATGTTTAGTGAGATTTCATTTATTTTTAGTTTAAAATCCATCCATTCATTAAAACTCATCCAATGGCTCACAAATGTTCTCATGTGTGCATTGTAAGGAGTGAATGCATGTGAAATCTCCTCTTTATATATATAGGGAAGCTTTAAAATGTAAAAAGTCCTTAACGTGTAAAATAAGCTTAACGTGTAAAATTTATTTATTTTAATCAAAAGCGCGCTCACGCGCTTCATTTTTTTTAAAAAAGGCCCAAAAGGCCTCTCTCGCTTCTCGCCCAGTAAGGCCCTCGCGAAGGAAGGAAGACGCCGGCCATGGCTGCCCCTCTGTTCCTCTCTCTCCTCCCCGCCATCGATGCCGGTTCGCTTTGCCTCACCCCATTCAGATCCGGCGACGACGCCGACCTTGGAGCTCCTCTCACCTGGCACGCACCTCGCTCTCAGACCACTCCCTCTCGATCACAATCGCCGCTGGTCCACTTCCAAAACCCTAAACCGCATCCACCACTGCTTCCGACCACTCTCACCGTCCCTCCCCTCTCAAATCTAGCCTCCTCGCAACCGTTGGCGTCCCTCCGCTCTCAGATTTCGACTCCTCAACCTCCGTCGCGGCGGACGAAACCTCGCCTATCTCGCCCACATCCTAATCTCTGCTTCTGGCAGCGCCAGTCTCCCTCCCTACTTCCACTAGTCGATTCCCTCTCCCTCTCCAGCTCTCCGCATCCGCTTGTCGACCCCCTTTCCCTCTCTGCTTCCGCAAGACGATTATACACCATATTCAAGGTTTGTATGCTGTGAATTTTTCATTCTCAATTTCTTCATCTAATATTCTTAATTGATTCATGCTTGTGTGAATTCAATGCGTTCTTAAGACTTTTACTTGTTAATGGAAGAAATCTGAAATTGCCATTTGGAATTTTGGGGCTGATTGAATTTGTGAAATTGGGGCTGAATTTTTCTATTTTTGCATAGTTTTTGGGAATAGCATTGGATATGGCCGTTCAGTTTCAAAAGAAAGAATCTAATCTTTGGAAATGCATTTTAGTTGTTGAAGAAACTGGAAAGAGGTCAGTTTATTTTTGTGCTTATTGAAGCTTCAAATGTTAGCATTATTTCCTAGGAGCCTAGATATTAAAAGAAGATTGACGTGTTTTCATGCTATGATTGACGTGTTTTGAGAATGGGATTGTTTTGTTTGTGATTGTATTGTCTGTGTTGATTTTCCTTGCTCAAACGGTCTTACATACGATGCATATATAGTGCCTCTATGATAGCTGTCGATAGCTGGATCGAAGAAGCTAGAACAGTAGTACAAAATGCGGCCAAACGTCCAGTCCTGATGTCCTAGGATTTGAGCTCTTCCGGCTTGGGCAGTTTGTTGGACTTCTCTATGATAGCTGCTCATTCAGTTTCATATTCATTTAGGGCTGAAATTCAGTTGCTTGGAGTAATTAACTTGCATTTTCACATTATTAATGACCTAACATTGCCAATTCATTGAGTCTATGTACTGATTATGGAGCTGCAAAAAATTTGGGGGAAATGATTTAGGTTTTTTTCCTAATTAAGACACAGGGCTTGTGATTTCCATGGGTTTAAGCTCTTTGATTGGTGATGGGGGTAATGATTGATGAGTATGAGCCTTGCAATCCAGGCTCAAAAACACACCAGGACAAGTCCCCCTATTGGTTCTCTTTGAGCATTGCACAGAAGTGAAGTCCTTGTGCAGGAGATATACTATTACTGCTTGTGAAGCATACCGAGCTTATCATTGACAAGGTAAAATGTGTATTGGTTTTCATTGATTAAAATCCATTTATTTAGGCAATTGCTGGATTCAATAATAAAGAGACAAACCCTGCTCTTTTATTTATTTTTTTATTTTTTATTCACATTAGTAGGCCATGTAGATAGCAAGACCAATATTTGTCTCAGAAGTATGAGTATTGTTGGCATACACATTTGTCAGTGGCTTCAAACTTATTTTGTCTACTGTCTTTTAGATGTAATGTCGATGTCTCTCATTTTTTGGATAGAGATAGAGCACACATATTGTTGTCATCCAAATCCTTGTGGGTGCGAATTGCAGGAACCATCTTAAATACTTACTGAGATTAAACTATTCAAAAGAGTTGCAGACAAGAAGAAAGTCTAGTTGACAGTCCGAAACTGAATCCTAGAAATTAACTCATATAGAAGGATTGGAAAATCATATCCCAATAATGAGAAGTTTTTTACTTTTGCACTACCACCTTCAATCTAGCGAATTTATGTTAATTTTTGAAGATATTTTTTAGTTTCAATCTTAGTTGTTTGCTCCCTTCCATCTGGGGGATAAATGTTATCTACCTTGCACCATCAGTCTTTTCCTATAAAAGTGATGATCCTTCTCATAATTAGAAATTTTGGTTGTAATTTGTTCTCTCTTTCTCATTGTTTTTTGGATTAGTTGTGTCTGGAAAGAGCACCAGTTTCTTACTTTACATTGTCTTCATTAGATTTGCTTGATTCTTACCACTATAATATAATATTTTTATTTGTGGCCTATTAGCTCAATTGGTAGAGCGATGTGCGTATGCACAAAGATGTGGGTTCGAATCCCACATAGGTTATATTATAAACAAGAACACACCAATCCCAAATTGTTAATCATGGACATTATAATCTTAGTTATGCACTTTTTAACCTTAATTATACACTTTTTTTTTATCTTAATTATGCACTTTAATTTGAAATTGTTATACGTAAAAAACTCAATTTCAAACTCACATATATCCAACCTAAATTATATATGTGAGAGGTAAACCCAAACTCTCAAAAGTAAAAAAAAAAATAATTAAAACATCGATTTCAAAAGCACATCTTTTGTCTTATTCATGCACATTATGATCTTAATTTTGCACAATTGTATTCTAAATCTGCACAATTGTATCTTACTTTTGCACACTTGTATTCTAAATGTGCAAAATTGTATCTTACTTTTGCACAATTGTAGTATAAATTTGCACAATTGTATCCTACTTTTGCACACTTGTATTCTAAATGTGCACATTACAATTTTATTTTTACACTTCATGTTCTTATATTTTCACTTTACAGTTGCACAAAAGCATTTCAC
This sequence comes from Persicaria tinctoria, assembly GCA_037127255.1. NCBI lineage: Eukaryota > Viridiplantae > Streptophyta > Magnoliopsida > Caryophyllales > Polygonaceae > Persicaria > Persicaria tinctoria. The sequence continues at coordinate 24,322,291 of JBANSL010000004.1, forward strand.
AGTTGCACAAATGCACTTCACAGTTGCACAAATACACTTCACAGTTGCACAAATGCACTTCACAACTACACAAATGCACTTCACAGATGCACAAATGCACTTCACAGCTGCACAAATGCACTTCACAGCTGCACAAATGCACATTATAATTTTATTTTTGCACTTTATACTATTCACGAAGAGAAACATAATAAGAGATACCACATAGATAGCCTATACGGGGTTTGAACCCGCATCTTTGTGCGTAGACACATTGCTCTCCCATTTTGAGCTAATAGGCTTTAGTACAAAACTTCAAAAGGCTTAAGCAGGACAATGTGGAAAAGATAAACAAAGACTATTTGTAATTTATTATCCTGAAATGAATCAAATTCAGCATCAAAAGTGCATCCGTTTTGCTATCTCTTAAGTATGCACTATTATCTCTTAAGTTAGCACATTTGCTATCTAATATTGCACTTAAATATCACCAAGTCCTAATGAAATAGATACCCGGAGTTAAATAGAAGTCGGTAACTATTGATGCAATCTTACTACCACACAAGGCTGAATCTTTGTAATCATATCAGTTTAATTACAAGCCCCATCAAAACACCAATCCGTATTTGTATTAAGAATTCAAACCCTGCTTTGAAATTTAAAGCATATGTAGTGCAATTAGAGGAACATATAATTATTAGCCTACCTTCATAATGCCAAAACACCATCAACAAGAGAAGAAATCACAATACAAGATCGGTAAAAAAATCAACATAATCAGAGGAGAAAGATGCACTTGAATTGAAGAGTAACAAGCAAAAAAGGAACAGCACTGCAAAAAATTACAGAAAAAGGAATAGCAGCAGCAAAAATTACACAAAAGTGTATCCCATATTGTGCAAGATGAACAACCTGAATAGAGGTATAAATACATATATAATATGGCATAAAATTCCTACACCTTTTTTCTCCTATGCTATCCCCTTTATCCCTCTAAATCACTTGGCAAAAATGAACTTCTCTGGCCTATATCACCTTGTATATGTTTACATTTGAAAGAATGAACAACCTGTTTTCTCCCTGGCTCTTTCTGTTGCTTTTGCTCCTGATTTTCAGTTGTATTTTTCTGCGTTTCATTCACCTGAACAGCTCCCACTTCACTTGTGCTCGGACCCTTCTTCTCATTCTTCTTTTCTGTCACATCTTTCTCACTGATTTTTCTAGCCTTTCCATCACACTCTTATCATTGTCTAAGCATGCTCTAGCACTTGACATAACCCCTGCAACATGGACAGACAAAGAAAGCTGATCAGGCTTGGTAACCTTCGCCTTACCTTTTTCTACGGTTGTATAAACCCCTCCTTTGAGTCCTTTCTGTTCCTTCGGGCACCATTCAAACTTAGCCTCAAGACCAATTCCAAGCTGTATAAAACTTTGTTTCCCTCTATTCAAATCTGTCACCTTTGTGCAGGCTTCAAGACCAGTGATGGATAATTAGCATTTAAGCTACTTGCAATTTCTTCTATAAGAAAGCAGTGATGGATACTATCAAATAAGGAATGGAAGAGTTACCTTGCCAATGATCACAGGCACCAAGAGAATGAGAACAAGACTTGTAAATAGTTTTTGCGTTGGAATGGATACACCAATTCCACCAACTACCAACAGTGAGATAGAAAATGGAATTTGCAAGGTAAATGAGCATTAAATTGGACGTTACCAAATCAAATGTAAATAGAAAGCTGCTATAAGGATGTGCTAGTGGGCTACAAGTACCAGATGCACACACAGACACAACAATACCAAAAAAAAAAAGTTCTCCTAAGCTCACTTTGTAAAATTCTCAATACCTTTGAAACAAGTTGAGTTCAGGCTTTTACATTCTTTAAGATTGTGAACTGACCAGTCAAGTTCTAAACCTAATGAACCTATAGAACATAAATGCATTGTCCCTGGTGGCTACATGTTTTCTACAAGCTAATGAAAAAAACTGATTTGATAATGGTAATCGATTAGTAAAAAAATATTAGTAGCTAAGAACAAATCTGCCGAAAACTACTAATGTACTAAGTAAGATCAACAGTGCAATGAAAAATAATAATAATATCTTGACAAGAAAATGATTGCTTAATTATCAGCCCAGAAAATGATTCAAGTATCTATATCAACTGGCAATGGTTTCTATAAATCAAATTTAGGGAAGAAACAAATATATAAATTGTTCAAGACCTATTTGGGTGTGAGATGACAATTGATCCATAGAAAACACAAGGGATGAGAACAATTATCATCAAGTTTCAACTCAGAAAAAGGTTCAACTCAACACTGCACTGAATTTCCTTAGCTAGTTCCTACCAAAAAAATGTCACTGCATTTCCACGCCCTACAATTCAACAACAAAGAAATGACAAAATGGCATTGCCATTTCATCCTGCACTTCCTCACACAATAATCACCTTAGAAATGCCAAATGCCCAAATGAGCAAAGACACGGAATGGAAATAGGCAGGCTCAAATGAAATGGGTAAAGAGTAACACTGAGGGCTGAGCAAATCAGACACGAGACAGGTATCAAAATTGATATTAAATTGAGTTCCCTACCATCGAACAAGAACGAAAGAGGAGAGAAGGATCGCACACCCCTAGCCCTAGCCCTAGATTTACAAATCGGAATTGTATGTAGATTCCAACGAGCCATAGATGAAGCAAAGAAAGAGGAGAGAAGAGACGGGAATGAAAGAAGTTCTGAGCGTACCTATATTGGAGAGAGCGAGGCGGCGGAGGAGCGACCAGAAGAAAGCGACCAGGAGAGAGCGAAGAGATATGCCTTTACGCTCTTCTCTGAACCCTCTTGCTGGCGGATGGACGAGGAAGACGAGAGATGTGGGCCGCGGCCTAATTAAGGGATTTTTACACGATAAGCATTTTTTTACACTTTAAGGAGTTTTTTCATTTGAAGGAATCCCTATATATATATATATATATATATATATATATATATATATATATATATATATATATATATATATATCACTACTAAATTAAGAGGCTATAGTGGCGCCAATAAACCGCCACACACATAAAGGGCTAAATCCGCCTCCTAAAGTCTAAGGTGGCGGTTTTTTTATCGCTACATCAGCTCGCGCTGCCTTAGCTCAAATGTGGCGGTTTTTCAAGGCAAATGTAGCGGATGCTAGAGTATATGAAAAACCGCTACATTAGAGTTAAAAAACCGCTAGCTTATGATGTAATGTAGCGGTTTTATCCAAGTTGTTTATCTGTTTTAGGTGGCGGTTTTTGATGCCTTTGGTGGCGGTTTTGATGCCTTTGGTGGCGGTTTAAAGGGAAAAGGTGGCGGTTTTGAGAATCATGAATGTGGTTATTGTAGCAGTTTTCAAAGGCATAGGTGGCGGTTTTAAGAATATCAAGTGAACTAAGTGTGGCAGTTTTTTTGGCTTTAGCTGACGGTTTATTTATTCCTTTTGTCCTGTCAATATGAATAATAAATATTATATATATTATAATTGACATTACATACACATTCATACATTTGCACATAAAATGGTATTTTATCATTCACGATTAATTATATGCAAAATAGCATTCATTCTTACAAACTTTACCATCAATCTTGGATATTTCATGCAAAAATTATAGTGGACTAGCAATTGCTGCAAGTACATGAAGCTAGGAGAAATTGTGCTAATTCCACCTAAAGCACAAACCAACCATTTGGCTAGTTGCACGTACTTGAAGCTAGGAGAAGCTATGTCAATTTCACCTAAAGCAAAAAACCGACCACCAAGCGTTTATCTATGCAAATTTACCTTAACAAAATGAAGCCAAGTGCTTATAGCACAAACTTGCTATCTAGGTAACTACCCATGCCATATATGTGCAGCCATCGTCTAACAAAAAAGGTCATAATCTTCAAAAGGGATCAAATGTACACTTGTCCTTGATTAGTCGATCAAAATGCATTGTCGATCTTGATTCGTGCTAAGAAAAATATAAGGATATATATATATATATATTATTGAAACAAACTTTACCAAAGAGAAGATTACTTACTAATACACATACACACATACGTACTTATCATTTTGGATAAAAACAGCTACTTATATGGATTATGTCATATATGTTATATATATATATATATATATAATTCCTCATTTGTTAGCCACTCTAGGATAGAACAAGTCAACCGACATGTTGCTGCTACCAAGACCTTAATCTGGATGAATGCAAGGGTCATTTGTAATTTAATTTGTTATAAAACTGAACTTATTTTCTAGTAAATTGGTTTAATTTTAACAAAATTGTAATGTAGTACAAAGTAGGATAAGTACAATATAAATACGAATAAAGATGTATATTTTACTAGAAACATATTTCACAACAAGGATCACCACCAACAACATCAACTACGATAACAATGCAAAAAAAAAAGTAGAAACAAAATGAGGAGAAAGCAGAAGAAACTAGAGCATTTGTTGAGGATCAATTAAATTAAAGGGGACCGAGAGTGTACATACCAGCTAGACTCTTTCCAAATCGAGGGAGGGTGAGAACAAATTTAGCAAAATGACCAGTTTTAGCAACCTTAAAACCAACATGAAATTGATCAGACACTACAAATTGGCCAATCCATAATTCATAATCCAACTTTAGGTATCACTTAGATAACTCTTAACAAACAAAACTAGATTCCTGATTTAGATTAATCAACCTCAAACCTCCCCCAATTTGCCTTCACTTATAGGATTTCATGACTTTCTTTGCCATTAGATGCTCCCTTTACTTTGAGTAATAGAGAGAAGTTAAAAAAACATTAACCTCACTCTTTCAAGAGTACATACCTTAGGGCAAACTAGAATGACCAGATGAGTCATCATCGGCTTAATTGTCATGGGAGATAGATCCATTTACTTCATTTTCTTGAAAATTTGGAAGAACAAGATTCATTCCGGGGTTGGCCTCCTTTTCCTTTGATAACATTTGAGCTAACTTTTCTTCCAAACGTGCTTCTATTGTTTCTTCAAAGTGTGCTGCAACTTCTTCTCGTACTTTCCCCTCCAGCTATTCTGTGATACTCTCTAAGAAAACTGAGGGGACTATAAACGGTGTCTTTCCAACCTTAGTCTTCACATTTGACTCTGTGGCACCTCTCCCATACAAACGCACGCAACCACTGTGCTCCTTCTTAGTGATAACATCAAAATAGGGATCACCTTTGTCACTTCCACCCTCTGATATTTTTAAAGAGTTCATTTTCTCCTATGTAAGTCAAAAAAAGAATATAAAATAGGCTAAATATAGAAGGGCCTGTTATAAAAAAAAAGAATGATAATCCACGAGTCTCTCCTTATGTAGTGATGAGAAACATGGCATATTCAACATATGCAGCTGCTTTTTTTTCCAGAATTGAAACTCAAAATTCCATTTTTGGAAATGGTAGATTACATAAAAAAAAAGGTCAAAGATTATGCTCATAATATTTTCCATCGTCTCTTCCTTTTCTGTAAGGTAGGTACGTCTAGCGGTCCGCTTTCTCGATTCCATGTACACTTCGGCTTGTGATGGCAACTTCTTGTTTGGTTCATCTTGTTGCTTTAGAAATATGTACAATAGAATAAGATAAATCGTAAATAGAAATCTATAGCCTAAAGAACTTAACTTTTCCGAAAAAAAGGAAGTATAGTTAATCGAGGAAACCCAACATTACCAACTTATGACGTAACATAGCTAGCGATTTTGGACCCATGGTATGCATGTCACTTTGCATTTCTCTGTTCCTTTTGTTAGTAGCACTTACTTCCTACATATTACCATTTAAAACACGAGGTAACATTTACTGGAAAAGAATGAGTCATGCTGTAATAACTTAAGACATGTTAGTTGTTGAAATTATATAAAAGATACATACCTTAGTTGCACTTGTTTCCCAATATTCTACAAGGTTCGTCCACTGATCTATCGGAATAGGATCAGGGCGATCAGCCAACCTTTCCTCTAAGGTTTTATGTGGATAGTAATGTTTATCCTTCAACCTTGCTTTGTAAGACCGCCACAAAGCATTAACAGTCTGTAGAACATACTTCTTACCTTCATTTGGGACAATGTATCTCTTCTAACAAATGATAAATTGTAAGATTAATTAATAAACGTCTATATATGTAAGTGATAACTCACTCCCTTGATGAAAATCGGAAAAGATGTTCCAAAGGCTTTGACAGGATATTTGTGTCAAAGGCCTTGGAGCGTTAACTGTTGATGAAATACAAAACCTATCTTATTATTCGTATATTATTTTATCTTATTATATACTTCCATTATATTATATATATATATATATATATATATATATATATATATATATATATATATATATATATATATATGAATAACTAACCATTTCAGGAAGTATAAATCAGATTACATCCTTCCTTTTACTTGTTGAGAAGATCGGTTCAAAAATAGATCATGGCTTCGAAGTGTCCTTAAATAGAAGATCCAAGATCAACCTGATTGGAAAGAGCCGTTGGAGATCTGGTGATGAAGATCCTCACGCTCCATGCTATCTTCATGCTATTATATAAAGGAAAGGAAGGAGAAGACAGAAGTACAAGTGCTACACACGAGCTTCATTCATTCAAGCGATCTGTCTTCCAAGTGTCTCTCTGCAAAGCGCTCAAATAGTTTGTTGTTTATTTCAAAGCCTTTGAGAGTCACTGTGAGCTTATAGGATATATTTATTTCAAGTGTTACTCGAGAGTTTATAACTCGGGAAGTTGCACTAGGCTATTGATTTGCGAGAGTTAGAGGATTGTACTAGATAGCTGAGAGAGGTGGGGCTCTTCTAGATTGGTCTAGGACTCCAAGGGAACGTGAGTTGACTAGATTGCAATTGTATAGGAGAGAGGCTTCTCGGTGAGCTATTAGGATCCTAAGCTAAGCATTCAATAAAGCCTTTGAATCCTAGGGTTGTGGAAGAACCCTAGGCGGGGACGTAGGCCAGTTGTGTTGAACCTCGTAAACAATTACTCGTGTCCTTTACTTATTTGCTTTACCTTATTTCCGCACTTGGTTCGATTGTCTAACTTTGTGATTCAGGTTTAATCTCAAGAGTTTTGATTCAAGCTTCAAAAGTCTTGAGACTTTCTGCGAAAAACGGGCATACTCTATTCAACCCCCCTTCTAGAGTATTTCTTATTACATTGTTTTTACATTATCGAACCTTCAAGGATAGTGAATTCATATGAGGAAAAAGCATTCACAAGTACATTACCGTGACATAATCCCAAATTTTCTCCTTTGTCGGCACATAAATCGAGCTTATAAAATTCAAAGGAGTGAGGATGGGATCTTTAGCCACGGTTCCTGAAAATCGACTGAACTTCTCAATCATTTCTTTGGTTGGCCCGACTGGTTGATGCATGCTATTTAAAATTATAGCATCACGCTTGTCCATAGTGCGAGCATGCACCTCTAGTAAAGTAGTTCTCCCTCGACGCTTCTTCTCTTTAGGCTCTAGTTATAATTACATGTAAAATGTGAACAAAATCATTTATCAACCGACAATCATAAGTATAAAAAGAACATGTAAATTTGCTTGAAGTGATTCCAGCCATAGTGGTAACAATGTCAGATTTAACAAGAAAAGATGTATAGCATGCAGAGATGATACAGGTGAAGTTATTCTGACTGCATACCGTTACAACAACATATACGCTGTAAATGCTGATCAAGTGGCACAAGGAAGCTTAACCTGTTTAAAGGCCTTGGCGGACGATCCAAAGTTTTGGCACAGGAGACTCGGTCATGTGAGTCCACATACACTACAGAAGCTTGTGTCCAAAGGACTTGTAAGAGGGCTACCTGAGATGGACTTCAAAGGTATTGACATGTGCAATGCTTGCACACGAGGTAAACAAACACGTAGCTCCTTCAAACCCAAAAAGGTTGTAAGTTCTTCTAGACCCCTTGAACTTTTACATATGGATTTATGTGGTCCTATGCGAGTCAAATCTCCCAATGGTAAAAAGTACATGCTAGTTGTTGTCGATGATTTTTCAAGATATACTTGGGTTGCTTTTTTGAAAGAAAAATCAGAGGCCTTATTTGAGTTTTCAAAACTTTGTAAGGAGTTGCAAACTTTAATAAATGAGCCCATAGTGTCTATTCGGAGTGATCATGGTAGGGAGTTTGATCAACTTCAATTTGATTTGTTTTGTGCTAAATATGGCATCTCCCATAACTTTTCTGCTCCTAGGACACCTCAACAAAACGGGGTTGTGGAACGCAAGAACCGCACCTTAGAAGATATGCCCAGGACTATGCTTTTAGAAAATGCATTACCTAAAACCTATTGGGCTGAAGCTGTTAACACAGCTAACTACATTTTAAATCGTTGTCTTATTCGTTCCATCTTAAAGAAAACTCCTTATGAACTTTTCAAAGGCCGCAAACCACTTATATCTTATTTTAAACCCTTTGGCTGTACTTGTTTTGTTCATAACAATGGAAAAGATAACCTTGGGAAATTTGATGCGCGTAGTGATGAAGGTATATTTCTTGGCTATTCCACGAGTAGCAAAGTTTATAGAATCTTCAATAAAAGGACCCAGGTAGTTGAAGAAAGTTTACATGTTATTTTTTATGAATGCAATGATGGTGCTTTGAGTGAAAGTGTTGCAGATATAGATCTTAATATTCATGAAGAGAACGAGGAAGGTAAATGAGGCACTTCAGGAGCCAGACTGGATTATAGCTATGCAAAGTGAACTCAATGAATTCGAGAGGAACAAAGTCTGGACTTTGAAGCCTAGACCAAAGCATCAATCAGTCATTGGCACTCGATGGGTGTTTCGAAACAAGCTAGATGAGAATGGCAAGATTGTGAGGAACAAGGCACGGCTTGTTGCTCAAGGCTACAATCAAGAGGAAGGTATTGACTACGAGGAGACCTTTGCTCCCGTAGCCAGGCTTGAAGCCATTCGCATTTTATTAGCATTTGCATCTTTCATGAGCATAAAGTTATATCAAATGGATGTCAAGTGTGTTTTTCTTAATGGTTTCTTAGAAGAAGAAGTTTATGTGGCTCAACCCCCAGGTTTTGAAAGTTCAGAATTTCCCAATCATGTTTATAAACTTGACAAGGCGCTTTATGGTTTGAAACAAGCCCCAAGAGCTTGGTACGAGCGCTTGTCAAAATATCTTTTAGAAAATGATTTTAAAAGAGGGTTGATCGACAAGACTCTTTTTATCAAGACCAAAGCAAAGGACATTTTGGTTATTCAAATTTATGTTGATGATATATTATTTGGTGCTACTAACACATCTTTGTGCAAGGAATTTTCTAACATTATGTGCAGTGAATTTGAGATGAGCTTAATGGGTGAACTAAACTTCTTTTTGGGGTTACAAGTTCATCAATCCAAGAAAGGAATCTTCGTCAACCAAAGCAAGTACACTAAGGATCTCTTGAAGAAGTTGAAGATGGATCAATCCAAAGCAGCCAAGACTCCCATGAGCTCAACATTGTCTCTAGATCAAGACAAGACTGGAACAAGCGTCAATCAAAAGGAGTATCGAGGAATGATTGGATCTTTATTATATCTCACGGCTAGTAGACCTGACATTATGTTTAGTGTTTGCATGTGTGCTAGGTTTCAAGCTGATCCCAAAGAATCTCACCTCGTGGCTGTGAAGAGGATCTTTCGATATCTCAATGGCACTAAGGAACTTGGACTATGGTACCCAAAGCAAAAGGATTTCACTTTAATTGGATATTCTGATGCAGATTTTGCAGGCTACAAGGTGGATAGAAAGAGCACATCAGGGTGTTGCCAATTCTTAGGAGCATCCTTGATCAGTTGGCACTCAAAGAAGCAAAATTCAGTCGCTCTATCCACTGCAGAAGCCGAATACATTGCAGCTGGAGCTTGTTGCTCCCAAATCCTTTGGATAGCTCAACAAATGCGAGATCTTGGCATCAACCTCAAGGGTATCCCAATTAAGTGTGACAATACAAGTGCCATATCCATCACTAAGAATCCTGTTCAACATTCAAGGACCAAGCATATTGATGTAAGACATCATTTCATTAGAGATCATGTTGAAAAAGGTGATGTGTCCATATCTTTTATTTCTACTGATTATCAATGGGCTGACATTTTTACTAAGCCTTTGGCAGAGGACAGGTTCACCTTCATTAGACGAGAGATTGGGATGCTTGACAAGGATGCACTTTCGTAGGGGGAGCTTTCCCTTTACGAAAGATAAACTCCACTCAGTGTCAAGACCTTTGAGAGTTATGTCAAGGTCTGCTAACTGAACAGTGGAGTACATATATCGGATCATATATTTTTGGTTAATATCTCTTTAGATATTTAATCAATTACATTTGTTTTAATCGGATTTAAAAAAAAATTGCCTATTTTTCATGATTTCCTTAACCGTTAAGATATTTTATTTATGGAACTAAATTGGTTTGTGTTTAGTCCGATTTTTATGGTAATTTGAATTCAAATTTGAATTTGAAAATCCTTCAACTTGGCAAGGTAATGATTTCTTTCCTTGGAACCCTAAACCCATCCCATCAATCCGCCACCCTCTCTCTCTACTTAAACCAAATCTGTACCCGACTACAACCCACACTCAGATTTTATCCAAACCCTTTCCACTTCTTCATCTTCAACCTCTCAAAGAAACCCTAACCAACTACCTCCATGGCACCCAAAACCAAGAAAGCCGTCACTCCCAAAAGACTTGGCGCCACCCCCAAGGGACGCCAGGCCACTGCTACTTCTCCCACACCCGAACCTCCTACTCAAGCCATCATCCCAGCAGTTGTCCAGAGCACCGTCAAGTCGAGCTCAGCCACGGCTCCCAAAGGCTCTCAGAAACGTGCTGCTAAGAAACCCTTGAGTGCTAAACAAAAGGGGAAGAGAAAGATCCTGGCTGAGGAAGAGGATGAGGAAGAAGAGGAAGATGACCTTGATGCTGCCCTGGAAAGAGATGCTGCCAGGGAAGCCGAGGAGGAGGCCTTGAGACAGAAAAAGGCCGATGAGGAGGCCGAGCTTGCTAAGAAATTGGCCGAGGAGGAAGCTGAGCGAATTCGGAAGGAAGCCGAAGTCGAAGAGGTTCCATCTAAGGTGGAGCCTGAGGAAGAAGAAGAGGAAGAGGAAGAGCACGAGGGATCCGGAGAGGACGAGGAACCTGAAGGTGATGAAGTGGGGTCCGGTGAGGACTCGGGGTCTTAGGAAGAGGAGGAAGAATCCCCTTCTCCCTCTCCTCCTCCTCCCCCGTCTCCGAAGAAGCGGAAAGCCCCTGCTCCAGTCAAGCCTCCAACTGTTGCACGCAGGAAGAACGCTGAACCCCCGACCTATATCCAGGTAAATCAATCCTTGCCCTCCTCTTGGTTTCAAGATGCTGAGACTGCTGGTAAGTGGGTAGACGAGTTTAGAACTCGTAAGATTAGTTGTTCTGTTTTTTAGATATCGAGTTCTTTGAAGCTTTGAAGTTACCTTGCATTGAGCTCCTCAAAAAATCCCCTGCCTGGAACCTTATTAATCTTGAGACTGTTTACTACCCCGAGCTTACCCGTCTTTTCTACATAAACCTAAAAGCCAAAAGTGATCCTGATGGTTGGTCTTTGGAGTCTGTCGTCAAAGGGGTTAGAATCTCTCTCAACTCCAATGACTTTCCAGACTCTCTAGGCTTACCTACCCCTGTTCCACCTGCTCAAGTAAACCCCTCAAAAGAAAACTGCATCATCCTATCCCGAGCCAAATATCTCCTACCCGAAGCGTCCAACAGCACCTCAAAACAACTCACCCACTCATCCCTAACCCTTGAGGCAAAAATTATCTTTAACATCATTGTTAGATGCCTCTTACCCCGTCTCAACTCTGGCTCACTCCTAACCGACAATGCCATGGTCCTGCTCTACCGCATTCTAAATAGCCTTGATCCTGATCTGGACAACACTATCCTTGGAACCATGGCCCATGCCAGAAAAACTCGAAAAGGCTCTCCCCTCCCCTTTGCTACCCTTTTTACCCCTATCTTCAAAGCTTCTGGAATTGATGTCAAAAATGAAGAGCAGCTGCGTCATACGGGTATGTTCGACTCTAAAGGCCTTGAAAAGATTGGCATCACTCGGTCTCCCCAAGGGACCTTGAGTCTTGCCACTCCTTCAAAAGCCTTTCCCATTGCTCCAGCTTTCGATGAACGCATGGACAACCTAGAGTTGGGCTTGGAGGAAGTTCGCCTGGATATTAAGGAGCTGCAGACGGAGGTGATGACGAAGATGAGCGGGATTTCAACGCTGCTGGAAGGACTGTGGACGAGGCTCACTGATGATGCTCTGGATTGACCAAGCCTAAACCTTAACCCACCCTATCCCACCCTGAAACTTGTTACTTTGCTGGTTTTTGGAAACATTTTCAAAACATTTGGTAACTTTTTGGTGACTGTTTTACCTCCGCCCTTTGTTGAAAGACAAAACGGGGGAGATGATCGTTAGACTTTGAAAACCTCTGATTAAAGGTCTTGGAAGACCTTGCCCTTTTGATTTCTGGTTTTCGGTTGGATATTTTCTTACTTTAAAATATTTTGATCCAACATTTGTCTAACCCCTTGCAGGTACTTAGTCTGTCCTTGATTATGATATATTTGTTTGACTAAGTTGCAGGGACGCACAGGTTTTGTCTTTCATCAAGGGGGAGATTGATAACTCACTCCCTTGATGAAAATCGGAAAAGATGTTCCAAAGGCTTTGACAGGATATTTGTGTCAAAGGCCTTGGAGCGTTAACTGTTGATGAAATACAAAACCTATCTTATTATTCGTATATTATTTTATCTTATTATATACTTCCATTATATTATATATATATATATATATATATATATATATATATATATATATATATATATATATATATATATATATATATATATGAATAACTAACCATTTCAGGAAGTATAAATCAGATTACATCCTTCCTTTTACTTGTTGAGAAGATCGGTTCAAAAATAGATCATGGCTTCGAAGTGTCCTTAAATAGAAGATCCAAGATCAACCTGATTGGAAAGAGCCGTTGGAGATCTGGTGATGAAGATCCTCACGCTCCATGCTATCTTCATGCTATTATATAAAGGAAAGGAAGGAGAAGACAGAAGTACAAGTGCTACACACGAGCTTCATTCATTCAAGCGATCTGTCTTCCAAGTGTCTCTCTGCAAAGCGCTCAAATAGTTTGTTGTTTATTTCAAAGCCTTTGAGAGTCACTGTGAGCTTATAGGATATATTTATTTCAAGTGTTACTCGAGAGTTTATAACTCGGGAAGTTGCACTAGGCTATTGATTTGCGAGAGTTAGAGGATTGTACTAGATAGCTGAGAGAGGTGGGGCTCTTCTAGATTGGTCTAGGACTCCAAGGGAACGTGAGTTGACTAGATTGCAATTGTATAGGAGAGAGGCTTCTCGGTGAGCTATTAGGATCCTAAGCTAAGCATTCAATAAAGCCTTTGAATCCTAGGGTTGTGGAAGAACCCTAGGCGGGGACGTAGGCCAGTTGTGTTGAACCTCGTAAACAATTACTCGTGTCCTTTACTTATTTGCTTTACCTTATTTCCGCACTTGGTTCGATTGTCTAACTTTGTGATTCAGGTTTAATCTCAAGAGTTTTGATTCAAGCTTCAAAAGTCTTGAGACTTTCTGCGAAAAACGGGCATACTCTATTCAACCCCCCTTCTAGAGTATTTCTTATTACATTGTTTTTACATTATCGAACCTTCAAGGATAGTGAATTCATGTGAGGAAAAAGCATTCACAAGTACATTACCGTGACATAATCCCAAATTTTCTCCTTTGTCGGCACATAAATCGAGCTTATGAAATTCAAAGGAGTGAGGATGGGATATTTAGCCACGGTTCCTGAAAATCGACTGAACTTCTCAATCATTTCTTTGGTTGGCCCGACTGGTTGATGCATGCTATTTAAAATTATAGCATCACGCTTGTCCATAGTGCGAGCATGCACCTCTAGTAAAGTAGTTCTCCCTCGACGCTTCTTCTCTTTAGGCTCTAGTTATAATTACATGTAAAATGTGAACAAAATCATTTATCAACCGACAATCATAAGTATAAAAAGAACATGTAAATTGCCTGATGACATTAACGAAGGAATCAAAAGACTTATAAACATGAAAGAAACTACCTGTATTCTTGTTTTCAGCATTATTATTTCCTGCATTTTCATTTTCAGCAATAATATCGTTTCCAACAGCAGCTACCAATCTACTCCACGTGAGTAATTGGGAAGCTAATTCCAACAATGAAGGGAAGATAATCTGGTAATATATGAACTAAAAAAAAAGACTAGAATCAAGCATACATGCAAATACTTTCTGCAAATACTAACTAGTTTAATCACTTATCTAGAAGACGCTAGTCATTTTTTACTCTAAGAAGTAAAACAGCAATTTGGTTCTGTAATCCGTAATCAGAGAAATAAAAACTGTAATCTGAAAAAAAAATCTGTAATATGTTATCAGAGAAATCAGAGCTGTAAATCTGTAATTTCTATAATGTTAAAAAAAATCAGCATCATTTACAAGCTGTAATCTGTAATCAGAAAAAAAAATTGTAATCTGAAAAAAAAATATTTTGTAATACGTAATCAGAGAAGTAAGAGCTGTAAATATGTAATTTCTGTAATGTTAAAAAACTCAGCATCATTTACATGTTGTAATCTGTAATCAGAAAAATAAAAACTGTAATTAGAAGAAAAATTCTGTAAATTTTGTAATCTTAATAAAAATCATAATAAAATTCTGTATCATTTACAATATGCAAATGTGTAAGTAAGGGGTTTAACTCTAAGAATTTATTAGGGAAGCCTAACCTTCACTGCTTGTGGAGAGACTCAAGTTGATAAAGGGAATGATGACTCCAAATATGCTCTCTCTTCATATTATGCTCGGAGTTGAATGTGTTTATGCTGCTAGTTAAATGCAGATGGACAAAATTTTATAGACGGTACTCCAATTTAAAAATTTAGCAATAAGACATCTATATTTCAATCCGTCTTGTTGCACAGAACATTAAACACAAGACTAGTAAGTCAACTAATAGAACAGAGCATTTTATGATACACTTGTTTTGGTCATGGATGGAGATCAAGAACGTACTATTTGGATTTTTTATATAGAATAATGTTAAAATCTTTCAAGTCTTATCCAGATCAGCATATTTGTGGTACATGATTAAGTGCTTTTCTTTGTACACTTGAAGATTGGGACCTTGCACTCATGCATAGGGACTAAAAGCCTTTTTTTAAATATGGATTTTGTTATAGAATTGTGGTGAAGCTCTCAAGGATGACTAAAGGTGTATTATAGAGTTTAGGGGCATAGTCTTTTTGGTAACTAAGTAATGGACACATGTGTAACAGGACAAAACTTGAAGAATGTGATAAACAAAAAAGTTCCAAACCATAAGATGTTCTGAAGCAAAGTTTCTCGTAAAAATTTTAAATAATTGAAAGTGAGATTAGGCAAGCATAGCATCAATAACCTGTTACATATACAAGAATGCCAAGAAAAGTGTGAATTCCAAAACTAATGCCAAGAAAAAATTTGTACTAGGAGATTGATTGTTCACAAAATGGGAAATTGAATGACACTACTGATTTGGGAACCAAAGTGAAATGAAGGTCAAATTGATTGGGGGAAATAGAAATTGGAGGTCCTTAACTTGTTGAAATCGAAGACCGAATCACAATGGAAGTCTGGATCAAGGGGAGTAGGGGAGTGACTTTTGTTATTAGCACACATAAATGACCACCTGTCTTCAAGTTTAAAACTAAAACTATTCATTTTATACCCAAAATTAAAATGCAAACAAGCCTAAACATATCATCTTTCATCTATCAGTGTAATGGTGATCTCATGATCTGGGCTCTTAAGCCATTGAATGCATTATAAATGGGAATACATGCAGGAACCTTTCCCTCTTTAATCTTCCTCTTCTCTTCTATTCCCTAATTTAAAGCTCCATAGCCCGATTCTGTGCTCCATAAAAACCCCAACACCTCGCTCAGCAACTTGGAAGCAGACAATATATAATACATCATTTTTTTTTTCAAAAGAGCAGAAGATAGAGAGAAAGAAACGAACCAGAACTATCTCCAAGCACTAGAAGAAATTGCTCGCACCGAAGGACAACATCAATTGAAGCTCGAGGACTGATTTTCGCACCGAAGACATACACCGGAAGGGAAACAGACAGGCCCCATGAGTGATTTAGGCACCGATTAAGTGAATTTGAAGGTCGATTAGAGAGGGACGAAACTGAAATCGGGGATCACTGGGTGAAATCAAAGGTTGAATCGAAAAGGGCAAACCATGAGATCGTTCGGGGTGGGGGGATGATTTCGGTGAAGCCAAACTAATAGCCTCGATGAAGCGGTGGAGTACTAGAGTGGAGAAAGTACTTTTTGATAATATTAAAATATAATTGAAAATTTCCCAAATATTCATGGAGCGCGGAAATCTCCCGCACGGATAACCGCTACCTATTCTATATTAATGCCGCCATATTTTTTTTATTTTTCATATTTTATTAAACCGCTACATTAGACTCAATAAACCGCCACCTTAGCTTTAAAAACGGAAAATGGATTTACAAGTAAATATGCATCATGAAAAACCGCTACATAAACCGCCACCTAAACCTAACCGCCACATCCACCCGCTACATTAGTTCGTTAATGTAGTAGTGTGTGTGTGTGTCTATATATATATATATATATATGGGAGTGGTTCCCTTGTGCACACTCCTTAGAGTGTATCTAGTGAACAAATATTAGCCATAGATCTGGGTGGATTGAATGACCCAGATTACACCATGTGTGTGTCTTTAAAAAAAAAACTTGCAACTACAAAGAAGAAAGTGGGCGCGTGCAACCCAAAGCTAATTAAAACCCTAGAATACCACAATCGGCCATTACGTCAAAGAGGTTGAAATCGTGTACAACGGCCCTCACCCCCACCACACCGACCGTGTACCAGCGGCGCCTATTCTGGCCCACCGGCATCGATTGCAGCGGCCACCGGTGCTAAGCAGCATCGCATGCGAACGGAGGTGCATCTCATCTCGGCCTCAGTTCTCCCTGCCGCCTCGGACCCTATGAGCACGACATTCGTCGGAGAGGAAGGAGCGTCTTGTCACCAACAAGTGCGAGCAAGAAAAGCGACTAGCAGTTGATATCGAAGCGCGGGATCTGTTGGAGATCGAGTTGCCGATGGGAAGCAATTTCAGCCAAATCCTCCCCAATCGCGCTCTCGGTGGCAACGGTGGCATCGATTCGGACAGTGGCAGCACGGTGGTGGCGATTCGGACGGTTGCAGCGCGGTGGTGGCTATTCAAACGGTGGCACTGCGGTGGTGGTCGACATTCGTCATCGCCACCCGCCACTCCCCAGATATGAGCCCACCGGTGGCGGAACCGAGATCTCCGGGCAATAAGTTGAGGCACTGAGGTCCACACCACCGTCATCGATCCAAATCTGTTTGAAGAACCCTTCTCCCTCCCATTGAGCCAAATTCGCGTGAAGCTCCTACGTTAATTTCCCTTCCCCTCCGCCATACCCAGGAGATGAGACGGGCACAGGTGGCCGGCGGCGGCGGCGCCACCTACCAGAGGCACTGGCTTCTCAAAATCGTCCGAGAGGGGATTTGCACAATTGCACATAAACCGAGTTCACAAAGGGGAATCAATAACACTAGGTGACTAGATGTGTAGTTAGTATTCCTCGGAACAAAAATTAGAATTTGACTGAATAATCCATCAATTATCGTTCAATGTACGCATTAAACCGACCTTTTTAACCGAATAATTCTAAATATTTACTTATTTACAACGATAATGCAATTATTATCGCTTTTGTAAACCTGGTAAAAATAAGAATTCCAGTGAATAATCTCCCAATTATCATTCAATTTACACATTAAATCGATTGATTCAACCGAATAATTCTAAAAATTTACTTATTCACAACAATTATACAATTATTCGATGAAATTTGGGGCAATTATTCGGTCTAATTTGATTCATTATTCGTAAGCATGAGTATAATTACACAACTAAATATTATTCGATGAAATATAATTATTCATTGAAATGCGAAGCATTTGGTTTCTTTTATCCGAAATTGATGGAAAAAAGTAAAACATATTCGGTAGTATGGGACAAATAATTCATTGGAATTGATAATTAGTGATCTAAATTAATGGAAATAAATAACATCACATTATTCGGTGGAATGCAAATTATTATTCGATGGAATTGTCACATTTACAAAATTATTTTGGATGGGTAATATCAAAAAAATTGTCAAATCTTTATAACATTATTTGGAATTGCCAGATCTTTATAACAAAAAATTGATTTAGAATTATTTGAGGGGATATGTATCATTATTGATTTTTTAAATCCACTAATCATTTTATTTAAAAAAAAATCCAAAAACCGCCTTGTGGCAAATACTTGCCAAATCTTTGTTTTTCAATCCACTAACCATTTTTTTTTTAAAAAAAAATAATCCAGACACCGGTTTCTTTTTTTATTAATATAAAAGTAAATAAATACCTACCAAATCTTCTATACCCATACAAAGACGTCCGATTTATGGAAATAGTGGATTTGTGGGCCCCACAAGAAGCCAAAAATAACAACAACCCAATTTTCACACGCGCCACGCATGGAATGAAAGAGAGTGGCTCCGAATTGTGTTCTTTGTGCGCGGGTCCCACTCTTTTTTAGATTAAAAATAATGGAAAAAATCATTTTAATCTCAACCATCCATCCACCCCGATCAATGGCTAAGAATGGTGCGCACACACGCACACGCACACGCACACGCACACGCACACGCACACGCACACGCACACGCGCGCGCGCGCACACACACACACACACACAGATAAGCATGACTTGAGTTATTTAAATACTGTCTTGCATTAGAAGCATCTTTATTTCGGTATGGCGTATATGTGTGATCATAGTGGAACAGAGTCCCGTGTGTGAGACTCACTCTGATCCCATACCCTGTATTTTTTTTAGGTATACTTGCAGATACTTGATTGCTCGATGCTTCAATGACGAGGTTGTCTTTGGGCGTTCCATCGATCGAGAGAGACTGACTTCACCAGACTTGTAAACTTGGATGATTTTGACTCATTTAATTTACTCGTTTTTGGCTTTGACCCGGCCTTGTTGTGGCGAGTTGTACTATGATTACTGTTTTGCATGTTTCGCACTTAAAATGTTTTGAGGGACTTAGTCAAGTAGGACATGTTTAGGGTACCCAACGACCCCATCGCGCATTTTGGGGTTCGAAGTCCCTTCTTTCAAAGCTAACTTTTTGGGTTTGAAACCTCGACGCGTACCTGGATTGCAAGATCCAAACGAAGGTATTTAACCTTCGAAACGTAACCTGAATATTAATATTTGGGCCATTAGAGCAACCGTGGATCTTATTCCTTATGGTTTTCAATACTGTGTCCGCTAATTTTTTATTTTTTTTTTTAGTTTTTAAAAACCGTCATCGCCACCGTGTCTTTCACGTGATTTTATCTGTTTAATCGGAAAAAAAATACTCCCTACGTCTCAAAATTAAAGTCACTTTAAACTAATTTATTTGTATCAAAATATATGTCATTTTATATTTTCTAGTTAGGGGATAGTAATAACTTGTATTGATATTTGTAAACAAACACTAGGGTTTTGTGAATGTAATTCTTGGTCTTTACATTAATCTCAATGAATTTATACACATAATCCTTAGGCTCCAAGGCACTACAGGATATACACAATGAATATGGAAAGATATACATAATCACAAAGAATAGAAATATATCCCAACTAATAATATATCCTAATACCCCCTGCAATCTCATGGAGGATCATGAACATGGAGCTTGGAGCGCGGTGAGAGGAATCGAGCCGTACCGACAGCTTTAATGAAGATGTCTACAATCTGATCTTGACCCCGAACAAGGTGGACAATAAATGAGGCATCCTCAACTTGCTCACGAAGAAAGTAGTGATCAATCTTGATGTGCTTAGACCGCTGATGGAAAACAGGATTGGCGGACATGTAAGTGGCACTCAAATTGTCACATAGAATAATGGGAGGTCGAACAACTGGAGCTCGCAACTCAAAGAGCAATTGCTAAATCCAAATGAGCTCAGTAGCGGCGAAGGCAATTGCCCTATATTCGGGTTCAGTGATGGACTTAGCAACAACATTTTGCTTCTTAGACGCCCAACTGATGAGGTTGCCACCATAATAGATGGCAAAACCATGCTGAGAGCGACAGCCATTGCCATCAGAGACCCAAACGGCGTCAGAGACAGCCAAAAGGAGGTTGTCATCAAGTGGACGGAACACAAGGCCAGACGATAGAGTACCTTTCAGGTACCGGAGAATCCTTTTAACAGCGGACCAATGAGCCTCAGTAGGAGAGTGCATGAATTGGCATACCCAGTTGACAACATAAGAAATCTCAGGACGAGTGATAGTAGCATACTGAAGAGCACTGACGATGCTTCTGTAGAGGTACTTCCGAGTGGGGATTGCCATCTCGAACCAAGCGGGAGGCCGGCTCAGCTGGGGATGAAATGGGGCGAGCATCGTAAATCTTGCCTCTCAAAAGAAGCTCACGAATGTACTTCTGATGAGATATGACAATCTGATTCGGCTGACGTATCATTTCAATGCCTAGAAAATAATGAAGATCACCCAGATCGCACAAAGAAAATGTCTGATTGAGAAGCGCAATAAAGGTATCAATCTTTGCAGGCACAGAACCAATAATAATGAGATCATCAACATAGACCAGGATGAGAAGAGTCGATGAAGCATGACGATGAACAAATAGTGAAGTGTCTGACTGATAGGGGCGGAAGCTATGCTGTAAGAGGAATTGGCTAAGATTGGTGAACTAGGCACCTTGTGCCTGCTTCAGACCATACAGAGCTTTACAAAGCATGCACACAGCTTGAGGCCGAGACTGATCAACAAAGCCCGGAGGTTGTGCCATGTACACCTGTTCAAAAAGGTCACCATTCAAAAAAGCGTTGTTGATGTCAACTTGTCGAAGAGGCCAAGACTGATGAAGGGCCAGGGAGATCACAATCCGAATGGTGGTGGGTTTGATCATTGGGCTAAAGGTGTCAAAGTATTCAACCCCTTCTTCCTAGTTGAAGCCCTGGGCAACAAAGCGAGTCTTATAATGCTCAGTGGATCCATCAGCACGACGATTCATCCTGTAAACCCACTTACAACCAACAATGTTAGCATGTAGAGGGCTCCGCACAATTGTCAAAGTCTCATTACGTTTGAGGGCATCAAATTCAACATGCATAGCATTCTGCCACTCGGGTGATTTGGAGGCTTGAAGAAAGGTTTTGGGTTCATTATATAAATCAGGAGCAGGTGGAAGAGGGTGATTTGTAATGATGTGAGCTTTGGGTTTTAATTTGTTCGTTTGTGCTCGAGTGAGCATGGGGTGTGTACTACCAGCGGCAGGGCGAAAGTAGGATGAAGCAATTGGTTGCTCATCAGGCAAGAGGGAAGGAGACTTATCTTGATTCGGAGACATTTGAGCCGCAAGCACCTCCTCTAGAGATCGAGAAACCGAGATGGGAGAAGTTGTGGTACTGACAGCTTGAGAGTGAGCAAGGGGTGTCGGCTGCGGCATGGGTGTGTTGGAATGCATCAACGGGGAGGCAGCCGAGTGGGTGGTGGCTGGCGACAGGGGTGGTGTAGGGGAAGGAGTCGATGGTAGCCAAGCCGATGAGGCTTGCTGTTATAGGGAAAGAGTGGGGAGATCCAATTCAGAGGGATGGTGTGGGTGATAGAGAGGTTGCATGGGACGGGTAAGGGAATGTGGCTTCATCAAACATGACATGGCGAGCGACATAGGCTCGGTTTGTGGGAACATAAAGACACAAGTAACCTTTGTGTTTGTCACTATAGCCAATGAAAATGCAAGGGGAGGACCGAAACTCTAATTTGTTTGAGGTGTAAGGATGCAAAAATGGATAACAAAGACAACCAAATGTCTTAAGGAATTTGTAATTAGGGACTTTGCCATAAAGATGCTCAAAAGGAGATTTGTAATGCAACATAGGAGTGAGGGTCCTGTTTTCGAGATAGACTGACTTGTGAAAATCATGCTCCCAGAAGCTTTGAGGAAGCTTGCGTGAGAGAGAATGGCAAGACCCTTTTCAACGATTGTTCTGTGACGACGCTCAACATCCCCATTTTGAGATTAGGTGTGAGGACATGAGACTTTGTGTATAATGCCTTGAGACTGAAGAAAGGAGGAGACATTGCAATATTCGCCTCCCCAATGTGACTGAAATTGTTTGATTTTGGTAGAGAACTTGGTCTCAACCATCTCATAAAACAACAGAACATGATTAAGGACTTGTGATTTGTGAGTCAGAAAGTATATCCAAATAAATTTGTTATGATCATCCACAAAGATTAAGAAATAAGAATTGCCATTAAAGGATGCAACAGGGACAGGGCCCCAAACATTAGCGTAGACTAAATCAAATGGAGACTGACTGGACTCATGGGGACTATTCAGAGGGAGTCGATGACTCTTCCCAAGTTGACCAGACTCACAAACTGTTTTAAGATTATTCAAAGAAACTGGTAATTTAAATCTAGAGAGTGAACGCCGGAAAACAGACTCATGCGGATGACAAAGACGCTCAAGCTATGTCTGAAGACTGGTCTTTTCTCCAAGGAAAACATTTTGGGGTTGCCGAGATGGATCAGGTGGTTGGAGATGGTAAAGCCCGCTCTCAACGATTCCTTTGAGGAAGGTGTGTCCCTTCATGTCCTTCATAAAGCAAGCAGATGGGTAAAATAACATGTAGGCATTGTTATCTTTGGTCAATTGAGAAACACTTAAAAGACTCTTTTGAATTTGAGGAACAAATAGGATGTTATGTAAATGAAGTGGTTTAGGATTGGCAGACAAGGAAGAAGAGCCCAAATAAGTAATAGGAAGGGACATACCATTGCCCACCTGCAAACCTTCATTGCCAGTGTAATCAGAGTAAACAGAAAGGTTACCGAAATCATATGTCACATGGTTGGTTGCTCCAGAGTCAAAATACCAATTGGGATCAACTAGTGTGGACGGAGGAGCCCCAACCATGAAGGCGTGGCACTGTGCTGGTGACGAGGATTGCTGAAACCGCTACTGATCGGGCTGCTGAGAGGAGTCACGACTGATGGTGGTATTTGTGGGAGGAATATCATTGGTGTTGAGGCGCTGCCAGCAATTTATCGCCTCATGGTCGGTCCTGGCGGATATCTGACGCTGAGGGTGCGACCGAGAATGGTCATTGGGAGTCTGATTTGGACGCCCTGTTGATTGGGAGGAGCGGACGCTGCGACTTTCAACATTAGCCGAGAGGGCCGAGTCTGAGGCAAGAGCAAGTGATGTTGCGATGTGCTCCTCTTCACGAAGAAGGAGATCAAGTAACTCATCGGAGGAAATCGAATCCCTATGCATGTTGTACCAAGACCGTTGAGGATGCAGTCGACGAAGTTGGTGTCAAAGACAATGTAAGAGCATTCAGCAAGGGCATCAGAAAAGGAATGCTTTTTCTCGACATACTCAAGAATACTGAGCGAACCCTTATGTAGGTTTTCATCTGTTGCTTGAGATGCATCTGACGGGCTCGAGTCTGAGCAAAGAACATACGCTCAAGGATTTCCAAGGCTTCATGGGTAAACCGAGCACGAGCAAAATGAGCAAGAAGCGGTCTGGTGAGGGTTGACTGGATCCAAAGAAGAACAAGGCGGTCCTAATTCCTCCAAGCGGCAAACTCGGGGTTGGGGGCGGCGGATCTGTTGATCCGGACGGCACATCGAGGGTGGCGGCGGGAACATTGGATTTGAGAAGGAAGGATTCGAGATCAAAGGCCTCTAAGGCAGATTTGATAGTTTGTTGCCAGAGGGTGTAATTGGAGAGATCAAGGCGAACATTGAGGTTGGGAAATTGAAGGGCCGGAAAGGGACCGGTTCCGGCAGCAACGAGGAGGATGTTACCGGTGCTCTTGGTGCCCGCATTGGGGTCGGGAAATGTGGTCGAGACGGCGGTGGCGGGGCTGCTATCACAGGACATGGTCGGCGACAGGTAGTGTTTAGGAGGATCGAAAAAAGGCTGATACCATGTAAACAAACACTAGGGTTTTGTGAATGTAATTCTTGATCTTTTCATTAATCTCTGAATGAATTTATACATGCAATCCTTAGGCTCTGAGAGACTACATGATATATACACAAAAAATATGGAAATATATACATAATCACAAAGGATAAAAATATATCATAACGAATAATATATCCTAATAATATTTATGTGTTGTTGATTTTTTTAAAAGATTTTGATTGATTAAAAAAAAGTAGTGAATATTAAAAAACAATAAAATTTATTAAAAAGTTAGTGAAATAATAATGTTGATTGAGGGATTAGTGTTTTTATCAGGATAAGTATAGATATAGCAAGTGTAAAATCTAAATTTTATGCTTCCGATAAGTATAAAAGTGTCATGTTAGCAAATAATTATAATATTTTAATAAAATGTTCCGTAATTAATTTTTAAAACACCCGTAATTCCTCTATCTTCTTCACCCTTCATGAGCCCTAGTGGGATACAGGCCCGTCCAATGGGTTGTTCAAATAGCCCAATGTAACAGGGCCCCAAATTTTTTTAGGGCCCCATATTAAAATTTTTAGGACTTGTATTATTTGTTTTTCTAAAAAATCATGTTGTCATACCACTTATCTCGAGTTCGAATTTCAGTGGTAGCCGATTCCTTGTTTGTTTTTTTTTGTTTAATCTTTTAACCTTTTGTACATGGAAAACTATTGAGGCCTTCTTATTAACTATTTTTAATTAATTTTGGGCTTTCCTATTAACTATTTTTATTAGTTAATTTATCAAAACCTCTTATTATATTGATACAAACATAAAGAGTAAAAATGGCTAAAAATCTAATAGAATGTAGTCCTAAATTTTATTTTATACTAATTTATTAGTAAATCTTAATAAATACTCCTAGTAAAATAGGTATATTTGACTTTTTCATAGAGTTTAAAAAATAAAAACTCTATAAAATATTGACTTTTAAATTATTATTTTTTAATAATTTCATATATTTTTATATTCTATATAGTTTTATTCTTATTAAAAACTATACAAAAAACAAATATTTTAAAATGAATATAGTATTGAACAGGGTCACAAAATACATGGTACGGCCCTGGTGGGATAAGTTCCCGTTCAATCCTTAACCAACAGGCCACCACCTTTACAAAATCAAAATGTGTTTGTTGATCATCACCCCGGCCTCACAAATTTCTTTTCTTTTCTTTTTTTTTTTTTTTTGCTTTTTGGTCTTCACATGTGTTAGTTAGTAGAACTGACATAGAGCAAACATGGGAGGCAATTACCCTGACTTCAAATCCCTTTGAAACTAGGCCGACACAGCCGCCAGCGGCGAGCGACACCAAGTTGGAGAACACTAGTCCTTTACCTTATCGTTATATATAATCCTCTTGTGTAGAAAAGTCGATAGCAACGGTTATGGCTACAACCCAAATTGCCTTAAATTTCATCCTCCAAAGTCCCGATGACATATCCAGCACCGGACCTTCTGCTACTCTACTCGCCGGTGGCAATGTGACCCAAGTCGGAATTAGGCCATTGTCTGTAATTCTGTAAAGGCATCCAAGAAGAAGAGTTGTCATACTAAACGCTTCCACTTTTCCGGACTCTTCCAACTCTGGACTCTCCCCCCTCCTACCATGGTTGTCTTTGGACTATTTATGCACGCTTTCTAAGGATCTAAAAACCAGTCCAAATCCCCTGTAGCTCTTAACGTAGCAAACCATGTACCAAGTTTCCAATTGGTGCCCTTGGAATTAATTTTAATATATAATTAATAATAAAATCAAACTAAATAAATAGATAAAATCTTCTTTCTATAACCGTCTTCTTCTTTTTGAGCCTAGAGATATTATTCCGATCTCCATTCAAATCCCTCTCTCTCTCAATCTGAAATTTCTTCGTCCAATAAGTCAGAGACCATCCATCAGGAGCTTTATCACTGTTCGGCGCTCGCAATTTGATCCACCCATCTGCACAAATTCCAAATTCACCTTCTTCAATCCAAATTCCGAATTCACCTTCTTCTCAATTGATTTGACATAAATTTCTTCATAAGAGCGTGCTTTTTGTAAGCTATTGCGATCACGAACAGTTATGATCTAAACTAAATTCAGAAGTTGCTTGAATGATCATGAACAATTATGATGAAAACTCAAAGGCAGACAATTCAATTTTGAGGTAAATTATTGAAATGAATAAGTTTAGATAAAACTCAAAGGCATTAGATAATTTAGTATATGGAAAAATGAAGTCTTGAACTTGTATGGAAAGATGAATTGAAGTCAACTTTACACGAATTCTGCATAAGGTTCAATTGTACTGAAATCTTTATTATTTAGCAAATGAAATTAGTCCAATTACCTAGAATGTGTCTCGTGTAAGTGCAAATGTAGGGCCGTTTGATGGTAAAACGAGGTTGGGAAAATCGTCGAAAATGTGTTTAGAAAACCAGATAAGTTGTGGCGTCGTATATGCAGAACTCACTGCCTTAGAAGTGAATTTTCCTCGACCGTAGGTGCAAGTCGGAAACTGGCTTCGCCCCCCAAGGTTACACAGCACACCCTCGTAGTCGTGCACTCGAAATAAGGGTTTGGAATCACAAAAGAATTTGCTCAGAACTAAGGTGAAAGAGAGAGATGGTTTTCTGTGTGTAAAACTGGGAAGGAGACGTCTGGTTTTAAGGAGAAAAAAGACGCTCCTCAATCAGTAGTGCAGGCGAGAATCTCGAAACGGTTACAAAGGCGCTCCGCATTCAAAACGTGACGGAAAATTAGGAGCAGTTGCAACAGAGGGATAAATACGAGAATTAATTCAGAAAAACAAAAGGATAAGTCACAGAAATCTCAACAGCTATTTTGTGACTCATCTGGCCCAAATTAATAAACCGTGACCCAAAAACATACCCCATCGCGCACATGTCTCGAACCCGGACCGGCGGCGGTGGTGGTGGTGCGCGGGTGTGAGACTCCACTTCCATCACTTAAACCATGGGTGGATGTGAGACACTTTTAAATCAACCCCTCATGTCCCTAGAAATCAATGTGGGACAAAACTTTTCACATTCCCTAAAATTCAAGCGTTTACTCCAACAATCCCCCACAAATGGGAGGAACTGAGTTTTTTCATAACAAAACTTGGAAACAGTGTTCTGAGCAAAGTTTAGGAAAAAATACCTAAATGCTGGTGTCTTGCTATTGAACCAACACATAGTGAAACTGAATAGACTCTCAAATCAGATAGGTGAACGAGTCTTGAACCTTCTGATTCAAGAGCTGGCATCAACATCACATACCTCTTCCATGTTCTTTACTGATTCCGCGATAATACCTGCAAAATTGGTAGTCATCTCTGACCTTGGGTGCTAAAGAGTGCTCTAGAAAGACTACCCATATCTTTCATAGAAGAAGACCAACCCTTCACACTCTCGTAGGTGGTTCCATCAAGTCTATCTCATATAGACCACCCTTGTAGGGCTATAGAACCATTAAGAGCATTTCGCTCAACCTCTACAGATTTCGGTGAATCCATCAAGTCCTTCTCAATAGGACCACCCAACTCTGGGCTATGGACTCATTAAAAGTACATGACTCAACTTCTTCCGATACACCTGTCCTGGGGAATGAGATGTGGTGTATCTCTCATCGTATGGGGTTGAGTCCCATCCCCCTAGACGAATCGAGAACCAAACTCCTTGTTAGTCCTTTCGTCAATGGATCCGCCAAATTTCTCTCAGACTTCACATACTCTAGACATATCACACCAGTCACAATTAGCTGTCTCACAGCTTCATGTCAAATCCGGATGTGTCTCTTCTTGCCATTGCATGTATTGCTGTTAGCTACACAAATAGCAGACTGTGAGTCACAATGTAGAGAAATAGATGGAGCTTTGCGCCCCCACAAAGGTAAATCATCCAGTAAGCTTCTTAACCACTCAGCCTCTTGACCAGCTAAATCTAAAGCTATGAACTCAGATTCCATAGTTGATCTAGCTATGCAAGTTTATTTTGATGATTTCCACGAAATAGCACCACCATATAATGTAAACACGTAACCACTAGTGTAGCTAACCTCATCATTATCAGTGACCCGGTTTGCATCACAGTAACCTTCCAAAGCTTGAGGGTACCCTACATAATGTAACCCCCAATCCATTGTACCTTTCAGATATCTCAATAATCTGTGAAGTGCGGTCCAATGATCACTACTAGGTTTATGGGTATATCTACTGAGTCTACTGACAACATAAGCAATATCAGGCCGAGTGTAGTTCATCAAAAACATTAAACTCCCTATTATTTTAGCATACTCATTTTGTGAAACACTATTCCCAAAAATTTTCTGCAATTGCATGTTAGCATCATAAGGAGTTTTTACTGGCATAACATCAAAACTATCAAACCTTTTCAACATTTTCTCTACATAAAGAGGTTGAGATAAAATGAAGCCATTTTATTTTCTAGTTACTTTAACACCTAGAATCACATCATCTTTACCCATATCTTTCATTTCAAAATGAGAGGACAGAAATTGTTTGGTTGAATTTATAGCATTTATGTGGGTACCAAAAAGTAACATATCATCCACATATAAGTATATAACCACACAATCAGCACCAAACAATTTTGAATACACGCAAGCGTCAAATCCATTTACCTCAAATCCCAAGCTAAGTATGGTTTGATGGAACTTTTCATACCATTGCTTCGGCGCTTGCTTCAGTCCATACAATGACTTCTTCAGTTTGCACACGTTGTTCTCCTGTCCTGGAACCACACATCCTGGCGGCTGCTCCATGTAGATTTCCTCGTTGAGATCACCATTCAAAAAAGCTGTTTTGACATCCATTTGATGTACAAGCAATTTATAGCTAGAAGCTAGAGCAAATAATGCACGAATGGTAGCAATCTTTGTAACATGAGAATATGAGTCAAAAAAGTCAATGCCATATCTTTGACTGAATCCTCTAATGACTAGTCTTGCCTTATATCTATCCACTGAGCCATCCACTTTAAGCTTTTTCTTAAAGATCCACTTACAACTAATGGCTCTATTTCCTCTAGGCATATCAACTAGTTCCCAAGTGTGATTAGACATAATGGATTATATCTCACTATTGATATCATCTTTCCATAAACTAGCATCTAATGAACTTTTTGCCTCATCATAGGTCTTATGATCATCTTCTATCATATGAAGACTAATGAACGTCTCATCTAGTTCATTTAAGTCATTAAGTTCAACTAGAAATGCAATCACAAAATAGGGACCAAAACTAGTTTCCTTCCTACGCCTTTTACTTTTCCTAAGTTCATCATAATCAGCATGAGCATTAGGCACAACAGTATTAGGCATGGATGAAGATGCATCGTGAGATGAAGAATCATTAGTTGGCAATGCAAATTACTTTAAAGGAAACACATGCTCAAAGAAAACAACATCACGATATTAACACAAGGTACGATCACTCAAACACATAAAACGATATGCAGCACTGTTTTCAGCATAACCAATCATAATTGCATCAAAAGTCTTCGATCCAATAGTATCAACTTTGAAGGAAGGTAACCCCACCTTAGCTAGAGACACCCCCACACTTTCAAAATATTCAGATTAGGCGGATGCCCTTTCCAAAGATCATAAGGTGTTTTGTCACGCTTCTTGTGAGGTACCTTATTCAAAATATAATTTGCGGACCATACAGCTTCCCCCCACATATTATCAGGCAAACCAGAACTAGAAAGCATAGCATTCATCATTTCATTTAAAGTTTTGTTTTTCCTTTCAACAATGCCATTTTGTTGTGGGCTATATGGCGCTGTAAATTCATTAATAATGCCATTTTGTTCACAGAATTCTCTCAAAGAATTAGTGACATATTCACCGCCTCTATCAGATCTAAGCCTTTTAATTTTGCGATTCAATTGGTTTTCTACTTTTGCTTTATACACATAAAACATGTTTTCTGCTTCATCTTTTGACCTAAGCAAGTATACCTTAGTATATCTAGCATGGTCATCCATAAATGAGATATAGTAGCGCTTTCCATCTCTACTCTCAGTGTTCTTAAAATCAGCCAAATCAGAATGGACTAACTCCAGCAATTCAATTGTCCTTTCATTCACCGTTTTAAAAGGTTGTTTATGAAATTTGGCCTCAACACATATTTCACATTTGCTATGGTCATGTTAGGATAGGCTAGGAATCAAACCCATATCATGCAATTGACATATAGATCTCGCATTCTCATGTCCTAGTCTAGCATGCCATAAATCAACAGCCTCAGCAATATAAGCAGAAGTAGATGCATTCTCATTATTCTCAATCATGGTCTCAAGCAAATACAGAAAGTCAGCCATATAAGCATTTCCTACAAATTCTCCATTTTTTATTAAAACCATTTTTCTAGAATCAGTGACTTGCTTAATTCCAGCTAACTCAAGCAAACCACATGAAATCAAGTTTTAGCGCAGAGATGGAACATAAAGCACATTCACTAGGGTAAGAGACTTCCCTGAGGTGAGCTTGAGTGTAACCTTGCCCTTGCCAAGCACTCGAGAGATGCTCGAGCTCCCCATGTAGACCTGGTCAATGTATGAAGCATCCTCAAACTCAGCAAATAGGTCCCTGTTGGCGCAGAAGTGGCGAGTAGCTCCGTTGTCCAGGAGCCAATTGACCTGGCCGCCCACATGGTTGACTTCGGTGATCATGGCTATCAATTAGTTGTTGTCCTGGACAGCATTGGCTTGCTGCTGGGCTGGAGCTGAGGGCTTGTTCTGCTGCTGTCCTTGGTTCTGGAGATCAGCCCGATTGCGACACTGCCAAGCCTTGTGGCCTGGCTTGCCACAAACATAGCAGCCGATCCCAATCCCTCCCTTTTTTTGCTGCTTGTCTTGCTGGTTGCCAGATTTCTTGAACTTTTGACCCTTCTGTGGCTTCATGTTTGGTTTAGAGCCACCAGCTTTGTTTCCCGGCTTGGACCTACCACATTTCACAAAAGACTCAAACAGATTAGCTTTAACAGAATCGACAGATTTAGGCTTGGGCTTGTCCTTGAGGCGATTTGCCTCCTCTATCTTCATGTGTTTGATAAGCTCCTCCAAAGTCAAATCCTTCTTCTTGTTCTTCAGATGGTTCCTATAGCCGGCCCACGATTCAGGTAACTTTTCGATGAGGAAGTTTGCCCTCAGCACCTCACACATCTTCATGCCTCAGAGAGGATATCAGCCACCAGGTTCTCGTACCCGTGGACTTGCTCCATGATTGGCTTATCATCCACCATTTTCAACTACATGAATTTCCCGCAAACATATTTTTTCTTTCCTGCATCATCAGCACTATACTTTTACTCCAATAACTCCCAAATCAGTTTTGCAGATTTATGAATTCAAATTAAATCGAAGATAGGGTCTGAGACATGGCTGAGGATGTGACCGCGCACTATTTTGTTGTCCTTCTTATACTTCTTCAGCAGCGTCGGATCAGGCTCCTTCGTCTCCTTATCGACCTTCTTTCCCTTGCCCTTGTCGGTAACAACAGAGGCATCAACAACCGCATCAGGAACCGTTTTGCCCTCCGCTTTCTCCTCTGCAACAGCGGCGGATCCAAATGGCACGGCTTCAAGCAGGACGTAGTCTACCTCCAATTGCTCAAAAAAGATGAGCATTTTCTGCGACCAGCGTTTGTAATTAGTTCCATCAAGCAGATCCAACTTCGACAAATCCAACAGAGGCTTGAAGAACTGGAAAGCCATTGCACGAACAAATTGTAAAATTCGCTTCTAAATTGTAAGTGCAAATGTCGGACCGTTAGATGGAAAACGAAGTCGGGAAAACCGTCGAAAATGTGTTTAGAAAACCCGAAAGGTTGTGGCGTGGTATATGCAGAACCCACTGCCTTAGAATCGAATTTTCCCAGATCGTAGGTGGAAGTCGGCAACTGGCTTCGTCCCCCAAGGTTACATAGCACACCCTCTTAGTCGTGCACTCGAAACAAGGGTTTGGAATCACAAAAGACTTTGCTCAAAACTAAGGTGAAAGAGAGAGATGGTTTTCTGTGTGTAAAACTGGGAAGAAGACGTCTGGTTTTAAGGAGAAAGAAGACGCTCCTCAATCAGTAGTGCAGGCGAGAATCTCAAAAGGGTTACAAAGGCGCTCCGCATTCAAAACGTCATGGAAAATCAGGAGCAGTTACAACGGATGGATAAATATGAGAATTAATTCGGAAAAACAAAAGCATAAGTCAGAGAAATCTTAACGGCTATTTTGTGACTCATCTGGCCCACGGACCGGACCGGCGGTGGTGGTGGTGGTGGGTGTGTGTGAGACTCCACTTCCGTCACTCAAAACATGGGTGGATAGGAGACACTTTTAAATCAACCCTTCATGTCTCTAGAAATCAATGTGAGACAAAACTTTTCACCTTCCCTCAAATTCAAGCATTTACTCCAACATCTCGTGTAAGTTACTATAACTTTTGGTGAAAAGACATGTACAACAGACGGGTGAACCCTTTGTCGAACGGAGAAATTTCGTGGAAGAAAGGTGGCGCTGAACAGAGAGATCGGATCTGAACGGATATCCGCAAAGAGATCGGATGGTGAGGAATAACAGTTATGGAAAAGAAGCTGAAAAATAGGAAATATTGAAGATTTTTTTGATTATTTTATTTTATTTTATTGTTAATTATATATTAAAACCAAGTACAGGTGGACCAAATGAAATAATGCTACAGGGTTTCCTACGTTAAGAGCTACAGGCGATTTGGACTGGCTAAAAACTATATAAAATATCCATTTTTAATTAATTTTTAAAAATAATTCTATATATATACTTATTAGTAATTTGTATGATATTATTTAAAAATACATATTTAATAAAATATGGCAGAATGGTCATAGATATACCATTTTGTTGACCTTGCACAAATAGCACAGGGATGGGGAAAATTGCAAAAATAGACACTTTTCCAAAATTTTGCACAAAAGTGCCCATCACCACACCTTTCATAACCGGTTTGGGCGGGAAAAAAACAAAAAAAAAAGCCAAAAAAAAGGTGAAAGGGAAAAAATTCAAAGGCATTTAATGCTATCCGGTGGGAAGCAAAAAAAAAGGGGGAGAATCATCATCACACTCTCTCTATTTCACTTATCTCTCTCTTCATTTAAAAAAAACGTAAGCAAGGAAGGGAAGAAGACACCGGCGATTTCGAAAGGGAGGAGGCCGAAAGATCCATCGTTTTCGGAGTGTCAAAGAGAATAATGCCGGTGCTGGATTGTAAAGGTACGCACCCCTCTCCATTTCACTTCACTTCTACTTTTTGTGCGAACATGGGTTGTGGGGTGTGTGTGTGAAGGCACTTGCTATGTGGTTTAGAGATTGAATGTCAATGGTGGGTTGGGTGGTGAGTTGTGGAGGGGTGACAATGGTGGGTGCGATTGAAAGACGAGGAGGGTGGTTTTCGGGTATGGTTAAGGAAAATTGTCGGTTAGGGTTTAGGAAGGCTGAAGATGGTAGCAATGGTGGGAGTTGAAATTGGGATATGGGGATGTCTATTGGTGGGCGATTGAAGAAGAACGATTGAGGTTTGAGTCGTGTTTGATTTGGATTTTTTTTTTGTTTGAAAGATAAATTGGGTGACATTGGTTTTGAATTAAGTCGTGTTTGATTTGGAATTTTTTTTATTTGAAAGAGAAATTGGGTGACATTGGTTTTGAATTGGATGGGAAAGTACGTCATTCATTCACATATCTTCATTTTCTATAAAATCTGCATAACTTAGGTGATGAGGTAAATGCACTCCTCACACGTGACATTTTCAAGGTGACACGTAAATGTTGATATTTAAAGGATACTGTCCTAATCGATCATTTCTATCTGAAATTAAGCGACATATTCCCTTTGATGTCATTCTCTTGTTTTTTATTTAAATTTCATTGATTACTAGACAACAATGTTGTTTTCTGTTTTAATTGGGCTTGTTTTTTAATTATAAATGAGTTTTGACATACCGAGGTCAATCGATGTTGTTTTCTGAACGCTTTTGTGCACCTTAGTCCGTATGAGTGATGCTAAAAACCTAATCTCTTTAGATGAAAGTGTTGGAGGAGGTCGTCAATGGACTGCGGGTTGCTAAAGAGATAGGAAGAGCCGAGGAAGAAAGAGAAAGGGATGCTAGCACTTCTTTTAACATTGATGCAGAGGAGGGTGATGTTGGGAAATATGGAGCTGAAGACAAACTTGTCGATGAAAAGGAAGGGGATGGGGGAGGGGGCACGAAAGGATAAGGAGGTAAGTTTGTTTTTGGGTGACATGATATTTTATCTTGAGTGACATGGGAAATCGGGGATCTATTCTTGTTCTATTCCTATTGATTCTTTTGCGAATATTGTTGATTTCTTCTAGTCCGCGCAACTAGTTGAGATTATTGCTAGGATTTTGTATATTCATCATAGCGAACCTTAGTCCATAGTAGCAATCATGCCTTTTTAGGACTCGTATGACTAAACTGGTGTGTAGAGAATCAATTATATGTTAAATGCTGACTCGTAGCTTGGTGTTGCATATATCCTGGTTAATCTTTAATCTTAATGCTACTATTAGGTTAAATCTTGACCGTGTTAAGGTTATCTAATTAGTAAGGGTTACTAGGACTAGTAGGACTAGTAATTTACACAAGACCAGGACAGGTACAATAATAGGATGAAAAGAGAACTTGAAGAAGAATCGATGATCAACTAGTCAAATTAAAGTGGATATTTGTAGATGAAACTAGTCTTTTAATTTTTATCTCCGTTAATTTGTTTATAGTTTATTTTATTTTCTTTCTTATTCTCAATCACAAAAACCCCTCTTTCTCTTAATTGGTAAATAAACTTAACTTAGGAATAACTTGATTCTCCGTGGGATCGACTCGTGCTTATCACACTACATTAATTAGTTAGTAAGTTCGAATTTATTTTGATACGGTTTAGGCGACTAAAAACCGTTCCATCACCTGTCCAAGATGTCACTAATTTTATTTGCACAAATAAACCCATAGCACACTTTTACATTTTCCCAAAAAGCGGTCTATCCATGCAAAACCTTTAGAAAATTGGTCTATCTATGCAAATCTCCCATAAAATATTGATATTTAAATTTTAACTTTTTAAGAAAACGTGCATTAATAGTTAAATACTCTCTCTGTTCGTTAAAACTTATCATTTTAGCTTCTTTCAAAAGTTTTAATACAATTAACAAATGTACTAATTTACCCTCAATTACTACCCTTTTTTTTACTTTATCGAAAACTACAACTAACAAACCATCAATTATGTTAAGGGCATTTTTGTAAAGTGAAGAGAAAAATACCTATAATGACAAGTTTTTTTTAACAAAAACAACACAATACAATGACAAGTTTTACCGGACGGACCGTATTAAATTTTGTACACAATTCTAAAATGTCTTAAATTTTGAGATGGAAGGAGTACATCCATAATCCTCTCCGTACTCCCTAAAAAGAGTTGACTAAATAAAAAAGTTTAAAAAGTGACAGGAATGTCATTTCGGGAGGTTGCTTCAACAGCAGTGCTTAATGGCAGGCTGCACGATTCAGCTTTTTTACTCCATTTGATCGTACGAAGTTATTTGCCTTGCCAGTTTACTTTGGCTCTTTTACCGAATTTTCCCACTATTGAAAAGTGGCGGGCCATCAAAATTGGACAAATTACGTAAAATCACCATTTAAATCCGGAATATATTCATTCGCTAAATTGCTACCCCAACCGTTCAAAAATCCTGACCTTTTAGCCAATTTTTATAAGTTTTAATGAAATATTTACTTTAAAAAAAAATATAAAACCTCATCTATTTTGAATAAAAAACTATCATCTAAAACTAGGCATGTCCACGGATCACGGGTCTACCCGTGACCCGACGGGTTTGGCGGGTCGACGACCCGGCGAATCCGGGTCAAGCGGGTCGCGAATCTTGGCGGGTTACGGGTCCGGTTTAGGGTCGAGCATATTTGAACCCGGCAACCCGGCGGGTTGACCCGTGACCCGTGCATATTTAAATACGCTTCCACTTGTCCAAGTTCCCAACGGCTAGTTTTTCGACCGTTGTGGTTTCGGACCGTTGTGAACTTGGTGACCTGTATTTGTTGCCTATAAATACATATATCACTAGCACATAATTACTAGGGGTGGAATTGGTACAATGCCAATTAGTTTTTGTCGTTACCACGTACCAAACAATTATAATTGGTAATCCTAAAATCCAAACCATTACCAACCACCGAAGGGGTTGTACCAACTTAATTGGTTACCAATTAAGTTGGTTGGTACGTGTTGGTAATGGTATTTTAACATGTTTTGGGTGTTGGTGAAAAAAACATACAAATAATCAAAGACAATACTACAACTTAAATAAAATTTAAAATTTATAAGTAGCAACAACATAAATACGTAAATTGTTCATACATTTAGGCACAAAAGCAATATAAAGACTTAAATTGTCCCGATAATATTTAAAATAACATGTCCACTAGCTTCCGAATAAAATTTAGGTTTTAGTCTGAACCGAAGCCGGGCTAGTATTCCTCCCTTAATTAAAAACAATTTATACAAATAACAAATATAAAAATAAATCAAGTTAATAGGTAATACCAGTACCAAAAATAAAATAACAAATAAAAAAGAAATAGGAAATACGAAGTACTTATTAACTTGAATAACAAACAACAAGTCTTATAACCCAAAAAAAAATACTTCAACTTAATGTAATCTTAAAACAATTAAAATATAATTAAAAAAATACCTAAATGTATATTGGTAATAGTTGGTTGGTAATTACCGTACCAACCAATTGTAAATCGGTTGGTAATGGTAATCCCAACTTTTCCGTTTCGATTACCATTACCGTACCGACTTCTGACAATTGGTTCGGTATACCGAATCAATTAAAAAAAACGGCTAGTCGAAAAGCAACGTTTTAGCTTACAACTTTGCACATCGTTTACATTTTAACAACTGGGTGAGTAGGACGATTAACCCCGCCTACCGCCCCATTTCCCGCCAAACTGTTACGAGGAAAATTGAAAAACATTTTGCTTGTCGAAAAGCACAAATTATTGAGTATTTTCAAAAACACTCTGATTTGAAAGTTTCAATTTGTAGCGATATTTGGACCGATCATTGGCTTGAGCACTCTTACATGGGTATCACTTGCCATTGGGTCGACAACGAATATTTTTTACACAAGAGAGTTTTGGCCTTCCGCCTTTTTGATGAGTCACACACAACACGTAACATAGCCAAGGTCATTATAACTGTTTTACAATAATACCAGTTGAGGCAAAGAGTTTTTTCAATCGGTTTTGACAACGCCTCCGCAAACACGACTTCTATTGAAGAATTAATTCAATATTGTAGCCCCCAGTGCGGAGGTACATTTTTTCACATCCGGTGCGCACCACATATTTTAAACTTATGTGTTCAAACCTCCTTATCATATGTACAAAATGTGGTCGCACCTATTCGTTTTGTTCTGAAGAACCTCTGGAAGAGCAAATCGCTCCATGATCAGTGGAAGGTCTTCTGTAAGCAAAATAAGGTGAGACCGAAGAAATTTCCAAGGGATGTTTCTACTCGGTGGAACTCCACATATTTAATGATTCACGAATCATATGCTTACAGAGAGCTCCTTTCAGCTTTCGGTGCCCAATACATCGAAGGCTCCAAAGTTTTCGTGATGTTTGGGTAGCGGCGAGAAACGTGATGGAAGTTTTTAAAGTTTTTTACGATGCCACCAGAACGTTTAGTCAAGTTTACACCCCTACCTCTCATTTATTTTGTTTTACCGCAATGAACGTTGCAATAGCCCTTCATGACAGGTTGCAGATATCGACAATCTGCCAACCCGTGATGGAAATGAGGGCTAAATAGTTACAGTATTACACAAACATTCCTAATATTTTCCTCGTAGCAACGGTTTTCGACCCTCGAAGTAAGCTCACCGGTCTTCAAAGTTTTTTGGACAACTATTATCCTATGCTACAGGTTGAAGAACCTCCAAATGTGCTTGTTACAATTACTAAGGTTAGAACATTACTTCAAAGCTTATATGATATTTATTCTACTAGCGGTACTCAATCCTCTCAACCGCCCCCTTTGTCCTCAACCTCGTCACGCACTAGCATTACTGCGCGAACGAAGGCTCTTGCCAGAGATATTTTTGGCACAATGAGATCGAGGACCTCGTCGACCTCCCCTTCGGAGATCGACGAGTATTTGGCTACTAACTTTGATTTTATTGATATCGAATCGGATGACTTCGACGTCCTGGCTTGGTAGAGTAGGCCAGAGAGCTAAGATTACGATTTCCGACTCTACAGGTAATTGCTGCAACTTTCAGAGTGAAGGGGAAGACTCTCACCAACATCTGATCATCATTCAAATCACCATGCTTGATGCGATCATGGATAGCATGTAACACAGTGAGATGCTTGTTTTGGGATCTTCTCCCTGAAGACCATGAAAATAAGGTAGGATATCAGTCCATCATGACTCATATTTGAACCTTGAACCAGCCGGAAGATCGGGGAGTATAATAGCCAATGGTTGAGGGTTGATATTTGGCTCCCTAATGTCTTTTGCAGAGTCCTCATAGGAGGATCAACTGCTCCAACAAAGAACTTGATTGTAGTTGTCATTAGGAGAAGGTTTCTGTTGGTTGTTTAAAATACCTCTTGGCGCGTGATTATCAATATTATCAGCCATCTCTGCTGTGCTTTCTGGGTTAGAAGAGTGTTCTCTTTGCAACCTAGAAAGAGTCTGCTCAATTTCTGGATCTAAAGACAAAAGAGATGTGTCAGTAGCACAAGTGTGAACCATACAATGGCTCACACCAAAGTAAAGTAACTATTGGACTAAAATAAATCAAATAGAATTCCGTGACAACAGTGCCAAAATTTGAACGGAGGGTTAAAAAGTCGTGTGTAAACCTCGCCAAGGAAATTCACACACATAGAGCTAGTATAGCGGTAAGTGCAGCGTCGAACCCACAAGAAAATCTAAGATTAATAGTTTAAACGCTACTTTACCAAAAAATGGGAAATAAGCAAATAAATATGAGAAATAAAACTAATGATCAAGATTGCAAATGAAATAACAAAGCATAAAGATGATAGTTTTTATAACAATTCAATAGAGAAAATAGTTCTGCCTATGCATTCATCGACATTGGTTGGCTTACTTGGTCGTATATTTCCTTTCGCATACATTCTTCCCATCTTAGTTTAAATAGATTAAAGCACAAATAGTACAATTAATCACTTACACCTTTATGTAACTAAATAACAATATATATATATATATATATATATATATATATATATATATATATATATATATATATATATATATATATATATATATGCATGATATTTTTGGATTTTTGACATTTTTTTCTCATTTTTTCTTTGATTTTCTAATGCATAAAATAAAAGTAAAAACATAATGAAATTGAAACATGAAATGCATACAAGAAATTGAAATATGACCTAACTAAATGCACCAAATCCCTCCCCCACACTTAAATCTTTCATTGTTCTCAAAGAAACATAAAAGACAACAAAAATAGACAAATAAAATTAAGGCGAGGAAGGAGGAAACTGACGTGCTCACGGATGTGGTGGTTGAGGCGGATAGCTTGGAAACTACAGTCCACGTAGCATATAGCAAAGATAATCAAAACTCGTCATTTGGGCCTCCTGAGCAGCTCTAATCTCAACCTGAGAATCGTGCCGGGCAGTCAATTGGTTGTCAAAAGAATCGAATCGCTAAGACACAGTACCGAAGCTCTGATTGATGGATGTGAACCTCTGATCAACCGTAGCGAACCGCCGATTGTTGGACTCATCCATACGCATGTAGTTACGAACCATATGGCAATGGTTGTCAAACTCTCAAAATAGACCTGGGAAGGAAACTCCTGAATAGGACGGAAGAAACCCTCAAAATAGACCTGAGAAGGAAACTCAACTCCAAAACCTCTATGAGATGAACTAGCACCAGCATAATAGTTCTCGCCCGGGTAGGTAGTCTCCTAATGGGAAGGGTACTCATACTCCATGTCATCTCCCCGCTCCTCCTGCTGAGATGAATTCTCCTCCACAATCATTATTCCCTGACCCTCTATCTCTATTAGTCGGTCATTCATAGAGTGAAAGGACTAGATCATCCCTAGTGAGTCCATGATAGGGGCATGCAACAACAATCCATTTGAGACGCTCATAATACTCATAAAGTGACTCTATAGCCAGCTGCTCAATACTAGTGATCTCACACTTCATCTTGTTGTGTCTGCTAGCAGGATAATACTAACTCAAAAAAGCTTTCTTCAGCTCAATCCAAGTGCGAATACTTCCGGCATGAAGATAGTACACCCAATCGTTGGCTGCATCCTTCAGCGTGAAGGGGAAGACTGTAAAAAACATATGTCATCATTCAGACCACCAACTCTGATGTGGTCGCGCACAACATGGAACATAGTGAAATGCCTGTTGGGATTCTCGCTCTGAAGACCACGAAACTAAGGCAGGAAACCAATCCATCCTTACTCAAATTTGAATCAAGAACCCTCAGGAAGATCCGGGAGTACAATAGCCAAAGGTTGAACATTCAGATTCGTCTCCTTAATCTCTTAGAGACTCCTATTTGGACGATCACCTTCGTCATTCAGAACTTGACTGTTGTTTCCGTTCCCATTCAAAACTTGATTGTTGTTGGCGTTTGGGTTATTACCGTCATCGCCCATCTCTCCTGCACCTTCTAAGTTGGAAGAGTGTTCTCTTCGCATCCTAGAACGTGTGCGTTGAATTGCTAGATCCAAAGACAAAAAGAGATGCGTCAGCAACATGGGTGTGAACCATACAATGGTTCACACCAAAGTAAAGTAACAATTAGACAATGAATTAAATAGAAGCCCCCGGCAACGACGCCAAAATTTGACCGGAGGAGAACCGTCGTGTGTAAACCGTGCCAAAGAAATCCCCACAAAAATAACTAAGTATAGCAATAAGTGCAGGGTCAAACCCACATGGAAATCTAAGATTCAATCTAAAAGCTACTTTACCAAAAAGTGGGAAATAAACAAGTAAATATGGGAAATAGAACTAAATATCATGATTGCAAATGAAGTAACAAAGTATAAAGATGATGGTTTTGATAACAAATCAATGGAGAAAATAGTTCCACCTGCGCTTTAATCGACACTGGTTTGCTTAATTGGTCCTAGACATAAACTCAAGTTGTATGATTCATTTGACTTACATTTCTCACATCTTAGTTTGAATAGATTAAAGCACAAAGAGCACAATTAATCTCTTACATCTTTATGCAACCTAAGCACGGACAAAGGTTTAACATAAAGTTAGAACAAGTTCCTAAGAATCTAGGCATATGAATAACACCAAGTATGCAAGGTAACCGATTTTTAAGACATATGTTGAAATCCTTACATAGTCATGATCAAACAAAGGTTCTCACAATCCTAAGCATGCTACTATGGAATTCATTCAATGACGAAAGAACAAAAACTAAGCAAGATACTATTATGGTCGTGAATCACAATAATATCATCAATAATCGCAAGGGAAATCAAAAGAACAGTAGGAAACAAATGAATTTAAGCCTCACAAACCACCAACCATGTCTCTGAAACACAAGTGAAAGAAATAACGAACTTAGCCACTCATAGCGTACCTAAATCTCCTTCAAATTGATGGAAAAATAAGCAAACTTGTATGGATGATTGAACTATTATAAATTATGATTCAGGGTATGGAAATAGTTGTTCTCCAATGTCTAATTTCGTGCCTCCCCTTGATAGGAAAGAAGAGACCCCAAAAACGTAGATACTTTCCTTAAAGATAATGTGGAAATAATCCTAAAATAATATAAAATATCATAAAAATTGAAAATAATAATAAATAAGTCTCAAAATATCTTCCTTAAACCCAAGGAATAACTCTTCAAAAGATTGGATCGAATCTCCTTCCGAAAAGATAGAATTTGGCATTCGACCTAATGTTCTCTGCACGAACTCGCCACCGCGACAAGTATCTCGCAGCCGTGACTTATGGGCTTCAGCTGACCCTCTCGCGGGCATATCTCCACGGTGAACTAGGGTGACTCGTGGGCGCGATATGGGACTCACGGCCGCGACTCGTGACAGAATCGTGTGTTCTTGTGTTATGCACTCGGTCTTTTCTTTCCTTGCTTCCTTTTCTCTTCTTTTCTTCTTCTTCTTTACTCCATTAAGAACTCTTCTGTGCTAACCACAAGCCGGATCTACGAACCTCCAAAATACAATCAAAATAGCGTAGTTTTTGAACATTCCAACCAAAAGAACAAAATATGAAATTAACTCTAAAACATAACCAAACAACCATGAAAGATTTAACACAAAGATAGCATAAATTCCAAAAAGTCTAGGCATATGAATAACACCAAGTAAACAAGGTAACCGATGTTTAAGACATATGTCAAAATCCCTACTTAGACATGATCAAACAAGGTTTTCACAATCCTAAGCATGCTAATATGAAATTCATTCAATGACGAAAGAACAAATGCCTAACAAGATACTATTATGGTCGCGAATCACAATAATATCATCAATAA
Organism: Persicaria tinctoria; assembly: GCA_037127255.1. Lineage (NCBI taxonomy): Eukaryota > Viridiplantae > Streptophyta > Magnoliopsida > Caryophyllales > Polygonaceae > Persicaria > Persicaria tinctoria. Next base: position 24,365,215 of record JBANSL010000004.1, read on the forward strand.
ACACAAGGGAAATCAAAAGAATAGTAGGATAAAACTGAATTTAAGCCTCACAAGTCCCCAAATAAGTCTCCGAAGCACGGATGAAACAAATAACGGACTTAGCCACTCATGGCCTACCTAAATCTCCTTCAAATCGATGGAAATTAAGCAAACTTAAATGGTATAAAAACCTACGGTAAATTATGATTGAAAGTATGAGAATGACAATGGATGTCTCTCCTATTTCGTGGCTCTCCCCGTAGAGGAGAAAGAGACCCCGAAAACATAGATACTTTCCTTAAAGATAATCTAGAAAATATCGTAAAATAATATAAAATAGCCTAAAAATATTGAAAGTGAAAATAATAAATAAGTCTTAATCTCACTTCCTTAACCCATAAGAAATAAGTAACTAAAGAGATTTGATCGATTCTCCTTCCAAAAAAAAGATTTGGCCTTAAAATGAATTCTCCCCGGACGTTTTTACGGCAGCAGAATTTCCTCTCGTGGTCACGACTCATGGCTTTCATCGCTGGCGGCTCGCGGGCAATTCACCATGGCAAGCTGAGGATCTTGCGGAGACGACTCAAGATTTCGTTGCCGCGACACATGCTGATCTTCCTTTGTTTCTCGCTGCCTTTTCAGCATGGCGAGATGGGTCCTTTCACGGTGGCGACTCCCATCTCGCGGCCGCGACTCACGCTGAACTTGTCTTCTATGTTGTTGTTCTGTCTCTCCATGGCGACTAAGAACTCGCCACAGCGAAATGCTTCTTTCGAGCTCCTTCCTCCTGACCTTTGCTCTTCATTCATTCTTCTTCCTTACATTCTTGAACTTCTTCACTCCATCTAAATCTCTCCCAAGCTTATCACCATGAAAGAACTACGACTCTACATAAATCAATATAAATAACATAGTTTCCACACTTTCCAACCAAAAGAAAATGATATCAAATTAATTATAAAACATAATCAAATACTCATGAAATGCAAAAACAATTATCCTATAATGTCTATTGAAATATGCATTATCATATAGGGAGTCAGGATTGTCCATGGGAGAGAGTCGGCGTTTCTTATTTAGTTGCTTAAGAAAGGTATATAAATAGCAAGAAGAGGTGGCAAAAATATAGGGTTTAGGAGGTTGGAGAGTTGCTGAATTTTGGAATAAAAATAAATATAAATGAAATCTAGGGCATATAGATTACCACAACAACAATCACGCATGTGAACACCATGAATCACATAACAATCGCACTTTTATCTATGGAATAGGTTAACTTTCGCAAACTCCGACAAAGCAGGAAATTTACTTTCATAAATTAATCAACTTTACTATAAATCTTAACTAGTTTATCAAAACTTTCGTCTCAAAACCCTAATTACTATCTAATTCACAATTATATCTTTCAATTTAATTGCAAAAAGGAATTTTTCCCAACTTTTGTTGACTACTTAGGCAAATTAAATAGATAAAAGCATTCAACTCAAGGATTCATAGCAATTTCACACGCATAACTATCGTTGGGATTACAGGCCCAGCCCTAGAAAAGAAGATTATTCACACATTGTCATGGCGAATAATTCAAAATTCATAAATATCAGGAAAAAAAATTTATTTCAAATAAAAACTTGGAAATAACTTCAAAATAGCGTCTTGACAATCCCACAACGTGTTCTTGACTTTCACCTAAGAACACGCATTGAAAAACTATCAATTCCGCCCTAAAAAACCCTACAACTATGCTGAGAAGTAATGTTTGTTTGAATGAATTTTTTGAATGAATAAAACCTAACCCCAAGGGTCCTATTTATACTAAAAACATATAATTTATCTTAGGAAAGTAGAATTCTATCAATCTATCTAAATTCTATCTATGTTCTATCTAAGAAAAAAGGATAAAACAATTAATTTCGGACTAGGACTCCTCGCAGATGGCTCGTACCGAGGTGGAGGCACCTCGGTACCCCCGAACCCCCTTAGGGTCAGCACACTCACTGGATTCATAACTCGCTTTGCTCGATCAGATATGGGGTCGGTACGGGATCGGTACAGCTCGGTAAAATGCTCATATCTCCTTCGTTATAACTCCGATTGCTTCCATTCTTTTTCCTATGCTCTCCATATTATTTTTCGCTTCTTTTATCATTTTAACATTTCTTCAAAAAACAGCTTCTAAAATCATGTAAAACATCCAAAAGATAGTGTAGACCTCTATTCTTCAAGGAAATAAGAAAACCTATGTAAATGACACTAAACCCAATGCAAAACCTAATAAAAAGACTCAAATTAACGCTAAAACATATGAAAAAACATGACTAAAAACATGCACATCAGTCATTGGTGTGGGATGCGGCCAATCTCTAATGACGGTTACCTTGCTCTCGTCAACTCTTAAGCCATCTTTCCTTTCAACAAAACCGAGAAAAATTGTAGATTCCGCACAAAAATGACATTTCATAAGGTTAGCATAAATGTGTTCCTTTCTAAGAATTGTGAAAACTCGGTGGAGATGGTCTAAATCCTACGTTTCAGTTTTGTTATAGATCAATATGTCATCAAAATAAATGTTGTGAGTCTAATTTGCCATGTTTTACATTTACTTTTATATCGATTTCTGCATGCATTTCATACATTTGGGTTAGAATAGTACAAAATCTGTGTAGTTTACACTTATTTGCAATATATGGAGGTCTACACAAGTTTTTGTTATATTTCGCAGAAATCGGACGCACTTTGGAGCTTAAAGAAAACTCATGGAGAGGCTAAGTATGGTGCATCTGGAGAAAAAGACATTTTTCACCATTCCTCATTCTGAATCAAGCTTTGATGTCTTCATGAGAGTTGTAGCCCTCGGAAAGAGCTTTCCAACGCATGGTCATATGCGTCAATCCGACGAACGAGGACTCGGGAAAGTGCGTTTCAAGAACAGAGTAGAAAGCTGAGAAAACTTTACTCGAGATCGAGTACACTCTACTCGAGATCGAGTACACTCTACTCGAGATCGACCAAAAGTGCCTGATCGAGGACGGAACTGATCGAGAAGCCGAAGACAAAGACAGACCGGGTTACACCCTACTCGAGATCGAGTAGATCTACTCGAGATCGAGGAGCCCAGAAGCCGTGTCCGAGCATGTCGAGCAGAGTCACCCGAGAAGACCTAGTCGACAAGGCCAGTCTAGTCGAGATCGACAAGGGGTCCTCGAGATCGACTAGACCCGTGAGCCAGAATCCGAGCCTGTCGAGCAGAGAAGCCCAGCCAGCCAAGTCGATGATCCACCCCTACTCGAGATCGAGGAGCTCTCCTCGAGATCGACGACGCCCAGGACTCAAGTCCGAGTCTGTCGAGCACCAGCTAGCCGAGACGCCGAGCCACACCAGTCAACCGACAATCCTACTCGAGATCGAGTAGACCTTTGTCGAGATCGAGGAGACTTCCACAGACGCGTTATGCGGTTTGACGCAATTCTACTCGGTGTGGGATTACTTGGGCTCGAAGTTTGCCGAATTCCATCCAATCTATCAAGATACATCATGGAAGGAGAAGATCTATCCACTTGAAGACACTTTAGATATAATTCCCTATTTAGATTTAATTCCTTTATTGTTTTTATTTATCATTAAGCTTTTAGATATAATTTTAGATATAGATAGAGATTTTTATCCTTGATTAGCAAGGATTAGAAGGCTATAAATAAAGCCTTAGGGGGCTGATTTTCATGGATTCAAGCAAAGTCTCTTAGGGCGCAAGGAGAGGGAGGAGGCGAGAGAGAGAGAGAGAGAGGAGGCGAGAGAGGAGAGAGAGGAGGAACGTTTGGAAGGTTTTGTAAGTTTTAGTTTATTTTATGTCAAAGTTAATTTCTTTCATCATGCTTGCTTTCTAATTTTCCTTCTTCTAGGGTTGGGGTGATCCCAACATAGATATGTTTGTTTGATTTATGAATTCATGATTTTGTGTGTCTTTATTATCATCTACCTATGTGTTTAAATCATTTGCGACAGTCGAGGACAATTCCTTATTTGCAATTATGAAGCGAAAGTGAATTAATTATGAATTTGGATAGTAATTAGGCTTTGCGTGCGAAAGTTGGTTGATCCTAATTAAGAAAAGGTAGTAACACTTAGGGTTTATGCGAAAGCCTCTATATTCCTATTTGTTAATAACGAAAGTTATTTGATATAAAGCATTCATCTTTATGTGATTTATGATCTGCGCATATGTTTATTGTTGTGGTGATCCCTAACCTTGGAAGTTTGCATCTTTATTTATTTTATTTCATTATTTTTATCCTGCAAATTTACCCGACACCGACCACCTCTTCTTCTATCATTCCCTCGACATCCACCAAGTCTTAGTCGACATCGACAACAACCTCCCCACCTTTTCCCGCTATCCCTGAACCCCATAACACACTAAACCTAGAACCGCTGACTTCTCTCCTGAGGAGGAACCTGACTCCCCTATACTCTAGCGGGGGTCTTGACTACAAATTTATTTGGTCGAGAAACCCTCTCGTCAATAAACAAGAAAGAATTTCCAAAAATAGGGTCTCAAAACATGGTTCATTTGCCTCATGAAAGTAGAAGGTGCATTAGTGATCGAGTCCAAAGGGAATAACCAACCATTCATATAAACCATATTTAGTTTTAAATGTTGTTTTCCATTCATCTCCCTCTTCATGCGAATTTGATGATAACCACTTAGAAGATCAATTTTAGTAAAAAGAGTGGAGCCATACAATTAATCTAGCATGTCATCTAAACAAGGGATACGGTTGCGCGATACTTATTGTAAGTGTTGTTTACAACTCTACAATCGTCTCACATTCGGTCTGAACTAGGATCGCTGAAACGGAAAAAGGGCTCAGGGAGTCACGAACATAGCCCTTATTGAGCAACTCCTTGACTTGACATTATAGCTCCTTAGTTTCCATCGGGATGGTTTCGTATGCCACTTTGTTGGGTATTGTAACACCCAGATTACATTCTATTTGATGCTCGATGCTATCAATGGCGGTAGGCTTGGTGGGATGTCCTCGGGAAAGATATCCTTGAATTTTTGCAAAAGTGGAGCAACAGAAGAGGGTAAATCGTGCAACGACTCCAAAGCCAAGGAAGACTCTTTAAACAAGAGTAGAAAACAAGGATTACATCCCTTAATAGCACTGTTGACCTCACTAGCACGGTCCAACCAGAAGTGTTTTGGCGGCTACGAAGGGGATGACGCCTGATACTGTATATTTCATATAGGCATTATAGGTATTTCTTATTGCATTTAAATATTGGTTTTGGTTATGTTTGAGTCTAGTTTTGTATATTGCTTGTGAAGTATTCAAGTTCGGAATCTACGCTTTTTTAGTGTTTATTCTGCAGAGTTACATTCCGACCTTGAAAGGACTTTGGAAGAGCTTAAGAGACTTGTTTTAGAGCATATGGAGGCTGAAGAAGAAGCTAGAGAGGAGCATGGAGACACAACATTGGAGATTATAGAAGTCAATCGAGGGAATCTTGTCACTATAAGGGCAGCGCCCGCCGCCATTTACACGGCGCCCGCCGTGGGCCAAGTTCCAGCGATTGCGATTTTGGATCCGAAGAACATATTTTCTATTATTTTATTATTATTTCTATTAGGGTTTTGCCGAATCTTTGAGAGACTTTATTAGGTTTATTCAGTTCTTTCACATATGTGGATTGAGGATTATTACGAGACTATGAACACAGTTAGAGAGAGAGAGAGAGAGAGAGAGAGAGAGTTGGCCTATGAGTTGCTAAACTGATAGTTTCGCGTGTGATTCGAATACATGGTTGTTTGGATTGTAAGGATTTGATTCCATTTAGTTATTCATATTCATAGTTATCATCTTGTGTTTATTGATTATATTTGTTCTCCTTTCTATGATTGATCACCACGATAGGAATTGCATCTTAGCTATGAATTCGTTATTGTGTTCTTGATAGCAAACAAAGGTACTGAAGTAGTGATATTTCTTTGTCTTTATAGTGGATGATTTCAATTGATCTATCTTGTGGGTATGTCGATTAGGGCTTATTAGGGTCGTTCCGGTTTGTCTTCATTGCATTGAATCAATGTGCCATTTAGTCTAATTACTTGGGTTCTGAATGGTATTCTTTAGTGATATTGAATAAGGTGATTGTATCCCTGCGGATCTCTCAACTTTAGTAAAGTAGACATGTGTTTATGAGTAATTGATAGATCAATCCTAGGACCATGAAATCTAACCATTGTCAGAGTACATGTGAAATATCGTTTCTACTTTGTTGTCAATCTACATTGCAATCATAAAGCTGGATACTTTTACATCTCGCTTATTTACTACAAATCATTGTTTTGTCGTAAGAGTCTATGTTAAGAGCTGTTTAATAAGAAATCGTTTCTCCCTGTGGGTTCAACTACATACTTAATTGATATACTAGTAGTTGCTTGGTTTATCAAGTGATTGATTGACTATTCAATTGGTTCTGTGTTTGAGTTTAGATTATATTACTATTTGGCAAATGGCGAAAGTGTCAACGACGTTCGTCCTGCACCAAATTCTTGGCGCCATTGCCGGGGAGAAGAAAGGAGTTTGCTTTTCTTTATCTTTTTCAATTACTCTTTCTTTTTGTTTTGTTTTCATTCTTTACTTTGAGTCTTTTATGTCCTTGTATGGTTCAAACTAGATCTTCTAATTCATTGCTTTTTTCTTTTGATTCTGAGATTGAAAGATCTCTTATGTTGAAAAGGAGGCTCGAGTTTGATAAAACAAGGAGATGGCAGACGAAGTTGTTGATCAGCCAAGAAGAACACTAAGAAACCTAAAATAACCTAATTTGAGTGTTCAACCACTTGCAATTAGCCTTCCTGATCTTCCTGAGGGTTCAAGAGTTGAATACAAGTCGAATTGTTCTTCTATTTTACCCTACTTTCATAGATTGCCTGGGGAGGTGTTGTGCGCCTAATTTGTAATATTTTACACTTACTTTTATACCGATTTCTGTATGCATTTCATACATTTGGGTTAGACAAGTACAGATTATATGTATTTTACAGTTATTTGCCAAATTATGGAGTCTACACTTGTTTTTGTTTAATTTCACAGAAACCGGATGCACTTTGGAGTTTAAAGGAAAGTCATGAAAGAAGTTAAGGATGGTGAAGCTGAAAAAAAGCCCACTTTTGACCATTAATCATTTGGAATCAAGCTTTGATGTCTTCATGAAAGTTGTAGCCCTCGAAAAGAGCTTTCCAACACATGCTCATATGCATCAATTGGACCAACGAGGACTCAGGAAAATGCATTTCAAGAATATAGCAGAATGCTGAGAGAGAACCAATTCTGCTCGACGTCGACCAGATATAGTCAAAGTCGAGTACATCGAGCCCAGAATTCTACACGGATTCGAGCAAAGTCACTCGAGCATAACAACTCTACTCTACGTCGAGTACACCCGACGAGTCCGAATGCTGCTCAAGCTCGAGTGCAACCCCGGGAGAAAAATCCTACTCGACGTTGAGGAGTTTTGGTCGATGTCGAGGACAATCCAGTGGCCGATCTGAGTCGAAATCGAGTGGAGTCCGGAGAAGATAGATTACTTGCAAGGAAAGGAACAAGATATTTTATCTAATCAAGAGAAGATATATCAAGATGGAAGGAAGATCTGTCCACATTAGTCCTAGTTTCCTTTTAGATTTAATTATTTTATTTCCAAGTTTTATCTTAATGTTATTAGATATAAAGTTTAGATATAGATAAATATTTCTTTCCTAGATTAGCTAGGGAAGGAATACTATATAAATAAGGCATTAGGGGCTGGATTTTATTCATGCCATCAATCCAAGCCAAGCCACAAGAGAACATAGAGAGACTTGGAGCAAGTAGGAAGTAGGAAAGAGACTTGGAGCCGAGTGGAGTTTGTGAAGCGAGAGCGGAGTTGGCTTTATTCGGTTGTAAGTCTTGTTTGAGTTTATTTAATGCAATTTAGTTCCTTTTTTGTTATTGATGTGTTTCTTGATGATGAAGAGCGAGTAGTCACCCAACTTCTAGGGTCGGGGTGAGCCCGACGGTAGCCATATTAGGTGATGCGATAAAGGTACAATCTTTTGATGCGATTTCGTCTTCTATCCCTATGAGCATGATTCTTTTGCGAAAGTTGAAGGTGATCCTTGTTTGTGTTATTGAAGCGAAAGTGATCTTAATGCAACTTGGATTAATTATGTGAAAAAGGGTTAGTAACAATTAGGGTTTATGCGAAAGCCTCTATTTTCTTATTTGTTAATAACAAAAGTTATTTGATGAAAAGCATGATCTTTTATGCCTTTATGTGTTATTTGGCATGGTTATCTTTGTGGTGTTAATGCCCTGATCTTGGAAGTATTTTAGTTTATTGATTTTATTTACAAATTTCGTGTTTATATTCGTTTCTGTTCGAAAAGTTGCGATTTTGGTGTCTGTTTCTAAACGACATCGAGCACTGTTGATCGGCGTCGAGGACTTTGGTCGACGTCGAGTAGGTTTAGTCGAGATCGACCAGTTTCGTTTCGTTTTCATTTCTATTCGTTTTTGTTGTCTGTTTTACTCGACAGTGTCGTCAACGTCGAGGACATCTAGTCGACGTCGAGGACTGTTCTGGTCGAAATCGTGTTGAGTTTTGTAACTGCAAAGGCGGGCGCTGACACGCTTTCTCGTGGATCGATCCTGACTGCTTTCTACTACAATGGGAAGAAGTCTTGTATTTATTTGCTGGGACAGGGAGTCAGTTTGCTTTATATTTTATTTATATTTCAAACCTGACCATCCTCCTGTAACAACAAATTGGCGTCGTTGCCGGGGAAGCAATTAATCGCACCCTTGTTAGTCTTTTTCTCTTCTTTATATTTGTTTTTGCCTTTTAGTTTCTTTTTACTTGTTTCTTTTTGAATTGTTATTGTTTTTCAGGTGCATGTGAAGAACTGATCGCACAAAACCAACAGCGGTGGGAGGCAAGGGTAGATCGTGAGGTTAACACGAGGAGGCAACTTGAGGAGCAGATGGGGCATATCTTGCTATTAGTTTTAAAATTCGTCATTCTTTTATTATTGAAATTAAGAGGAGTCAATTTAGGGGAAGAATCAATGAATGTCCTGTAGAGCATGTCACCACGTTTATAGACTTATGCGAAGCTATTGTAGATGGTGCTAATTTAGAATATCCAAAACTAAAGGCTTTTCATTGGTCCCTTGCAGGAATAGCACAACAGTGGCTGGAAGGATTGTCTGCACGATCAATTCGCACTAGGAACGAACTACATGACCTATTCCTCAACAAGTTCTTTCCTCCTGCAAAGACAGCTGCTCTCAAGCAACAAATCACGACTTTCAGACAGAAGCCACGGGAAACACTTGCACAGGTCTTGGAGCGCTACAAGAGGCTTCTGAAATCCTGTCCTACGCATGGACAAATGCCCTACGTCATCCAAGAGATCATCTTCAATTGCCTGGATGCACCTACTAAGGATAGGATCAACAACTACACCGCCTATGGATATCTCGAGTACACTCCACGCCGTGCTTGGGAGGTCTTTGAGGCACTGGCCAATTACGACAACACATATGGGACTTCTGCAGCCTCTTCTGACGAAAGGTATGAAAGGCCTACCCCATCTATACCATTGTATGTGCCACCAAAGGAGGTTGATCTGAACGTCAGGGAGCAATTCCAGAATGACCAGGTACGTCATCTTACCAAACAAGTCAAATTACTATCTAAAAATCAGCCTTGTTTGGAATGTGGGTCTGTGAGGCACAACACCACTGCATGCCCACACGTCGATCAAGTACATAAAGCGAAAACCCACGAAGAGGTAAGGTATGCAGGGGGACATTACTTAGGGCCACATCAGAACCAGAACTGGAGTTACTATCGCCAGCCCTAGCATCAAAACCCCCCTCCATACAAAGCTCCTAGTCACGCTGACAAAGAAGGTAAGAAAGATGACCTGCAGACCATTCTTGAGGAGATGCGGAGGAATAATTTAGACACCAAGCAATCTATCAATTCCATCCACACTCATCTGCATGGCGTCAACTCTAGGCTTGGAGAAATCGATATCTGGCAGAAATCGATTGAAATCAAGATTGGTCAGCTGGCAACATCCGTCCCCAAGCAATCAGGTACGCTTCCTGGATCATTTAAACCTAACCCTAAAGATAAATCTACAGGACAGGTAGCTGCCATGAACCTAAGGAGTAGGCAGCAGACACAGACTGCCGATCAGAACACAGAGGAGAAGGACGCAACAGACTACTCGAGATCGAGCAAGCCAGACACCTCGACCAAACCTTACTCAACATCGACCAAACCCTACTCGATGTCGACCAGAACGCTGCACCTACCCCAAAGTCGAACACTGTACTCGACGTTGAGGAAACCCTAGTCGACATCGACCAGTCTTCTGCCCCGCTCGACACCCCTTCGGCACCTCCGACGAAAAAGAAGTTGCCTTTCCCAACGAAATCTCTGAAGGATCCAACGGAAAAGATGTTACAACGTTTCATAAAGACGCTTCAAAGGCTCAACGTCACAATACCCTTCACAGAAGCTCTTAATGAGATGCCATCATATGTAAAGTTCCTCAAAGAGATCTTAAGCAAAAAGCGATCAATGGCTGAGATCGCTGAGAAGTGCAGCCAGGTGGACATTCTAGAGAAAAGGCCAGATCCAGGTAAGATTTCTATAACCATTGGATTTGGTCAATATAAATTCAATGCTTTGTGCGACTTGGGAGCCAGTGTGAGTATAATGTCTTTATCAATCTGGTCCAATATTAATATAGGTGCCTTAGAGCATGTGGACGCAAAGCTATACATGGCAAACAACATGATGGTCATCCCAACAGGCATGGTGGACAATGTACCAGTGCAAGTAGGTAAGTTCTTTGTCATTGCTGATTTCTTAGTTATTGATATGACAGAAGACCCTGCTTGTCCGATCATTCTAGGAAGGCCCTTCTTGGCGATGGTGGATGCCAACATAAGTGTAAGGAAGGAGGTGCTCACTTTTAACATCAGCGATGACTCGATGAGGTAATTGAGTATTCCTTTAATAAAATTGAAAGGCATACAGGTCCAATGGAAGAGGTCAAGTCTATATCAGCCAGGTACATCACCTGCGGGGAGCCTACGGTAAGAAATATGACTCCCGAGGAGCTGGAAAAGAGGGATATGGAAGCCCCGGTGGAGGAGATCATGGCCATCCTGAACGAGGACGCAGAGGATCTACTCGACATCGACCAAGGTAAGTCGACGTCGACTAACTTATTTTTGGATGCCTTGACAGGATTTAAATGTGGGGTCGAAGTCGACCAGATGTACTCGACGTCGAGTACTCTGGTCGACGTCGACCAGACTCAAAGCCCTTCACCGATTGGACCTTCGTCAAGCACTCCACCCGAAGCCGAGCTAAACTCGACGTTGAGTAACTTGGTCGATGTCAACCAGTCCTAACCCTCCTCGACTCCGACTTCCTCAACCAGCAGTCCACCCGAAGAAGGTTAGTCCTCGACGTCGAGTAACCCTACTCGATGTCGACCACACTCCAAGGTCCCGAAATTCGAATCTGTGAAGGTAAGCCAAGGTACTGACATCTCTTCTCCTATTTCCATTAATGATTTATCTATACATGGGAGAGGTTTGCCTTGGTATGTGCGATTATGCAGGGTTTCCAATGATGAGCCTAAGGAATATGAAGTTGGTGACAAAGTCTATGTCGCCAAATCAAAGGATCATTGGTTTCCTAACAAATTCAACAAGAAAAAGATGGGACCCTTCATGGTGAACAAGATCCATTCAGGAGGACTGCAGCTGATGGAAAAGAATGGAGTGATGTTTGAAGCCCAAGCTACATGGGCTCTACAAATGCCACCTTGAGCTAAATGGAGAAAGTCGGTCTAGCGACTATAAAGTCTAGAGCTTGTAAATAGACATTTAGTTTTTGGGATTTTCAGACATTGTTGGTTTTTGGTTTTTTGACATTATTTTTATGTTTTTCTATTTGTGGATGTTTTCCGTATAACAATACCTTGCAGGTAAGAGAAGGTGCAGAACTTACTTGACGTCGAGTAAGTTACTCGACATCGACCAAAAATATCGAGCAGAAAGGAGCCTGTGATCGAGGAAAACCACCTTGGAGGCAACACTCTCCTCGATGTCCAGTAAGTGTCCTCGATGTCGACCACCCTCCTCAAAGTCGACCAGCCCTCCTCAATGTCGACCACTTCTGCAGCCATATTGCACTCGATTTACGATGATCAGCACACATGTCTAGTGAGTTTCTTTCTTTACCCTTGTTTTTATACAGTGAGGACACTTATATGTTTAAGTATGGGGTGGGGGAAGGGCTTACTTTGTTCATACTTGATTTTATTTGACAATATGTGTGCATATTTAAGGCTTATTTCTTGAATTGCTTATACATGGCTATTTTGGAATTCATCATCGATCTATGTGCTTATGTGCATGTTTTCCAAAGTTTATAAAAATGACCCCCGTTGAAAATTTTGATAAGTGTCATGGAAGTTATATTGAACGCGACGATGCAAAATTGGATTCATTAGAGATATAGCATGAAATTGCCTAGTAAAAAGAAGTAACAATGAATTGCATATTTCTTGAAAACCATGAAATGAGGTAAAATTTGATATTGCTTTTGACATGTTGCATGATAAAAGGATGGAGGACTTTATATTTTCCATACAATGTTCATATTGTTATATCCTAGCCTTTACCTATGCTTATGCATCACAAAAGCCATATTATGCCTTATTTTCATATTTGCTCCACATGATCTAAATATTGCCCACTCTTTACCTTATTTCCATCCGGGGATTTTATTGAGAATGGAATTACATTATGGAGATTATTATATGGTGTTTATGTTGTTGTTGTTGTTGTTATAATATTTGGATTTTGGCAGGAAACTGAAAAATTGTGGAAAATTTAATGAGTGAAAGAAAATCCGGTCACCTCAAGAGATAAAGGTAGATCGACACTGCCTACGTTGAGATAATAGTTCCGCAGGATGGGACACGAAGGTGAGGAGTCCGAAGTACTAAGTATCCGGGGCCATTCATGACACCCATGTTTGTGACTCGTGAGAAGGAAGTGCGGAGGTTAGATAGGTAAAAGCATAATATTGAAAAAAAAAAGCATTGAGCGAATGAGCGAAAGGTGAGAAATCAAAGGAATAAGGAATGTGGTATGAAAGTTTAGAAAGTACTCCATTTCCCCGGATTATTAGCACCACATAGCCAGAAATTGTCCATCTTTAGCCTTTTATCAATCTACTCCTTATTGAGCTTAAATGAAAGTCCTCTTGATTATTAATGTTTTGTCACGAATGAATGAATTGTTTTGCATAAACTCTCTTTTGTGAGTAGATGTTGTTTTTTATTGCACATGCATGGATTTGCAACATTAGTACCTTTTCGAGCATGGTATTTGATTGTAGGGACATATGAGAATGAATCTTTGAAGTTGAGAGTTTAATTTCTTCCCCTGAATGACAATTAGAAGTATTGCTTGAGGACAAGCAAGCTTAAGTATGGGGTGTTTGTTGTGCGCCTAATTTATAATGTTTTACACTTACTTTTATACCGATTTCTGTATGCATTTCATACATTTGGGTTAGAAAAGTACAGATTCTATGTAGCTTACACTTATTTGCCAAATTATAGAGTCTACACTAGATTTTGTTTAACTTCGCAGAAATCGGACGCACTTTGGAGCTTAAAGAAAAGTCATGAAAGAACCTGATGTCACTAAAATAGTTAGGTTTTTATGCACATTTTAGCTCCATGTTCTATATACTTTGCATATTTCGGGCTGGGGATATGTTGAATTTATGTAGTATATGCTTATTTGGAAGAAATGGAGATCTAGATAAGTTTTGGTTTAAAATTACAGAATTTGAAGCTATTCCGGGACAAAACCAAGAAGTAAAGACGGAGGCTGCACTCTACTCGATATTGAGTATTTGTCCTCGATATCGACAAAGGAGTCCGAGCAAGGCCAGATCGAGGACAAGCCATATAGAGAAGCGGAAGACAAAGCCAATCCGACTCCGGAACCTTACTCGATATCGAGTACTTTTACTCGATATCGACAACACTGAAAGTCACACCCGGAATTGAGGAGGAGCACTTGATCGAGGAGCCGAAGAGAGCTGCTCGAGTTGACCAGACAAGCCGATACGGAGCAATATTCTCCTCGATATCGAGGAAATTCCTCGATGTCGAGTAAACCCAGAGCACATGTCCGAGCAACATCGAGAAGAAGCTGCTCGATAAAGACAGACCAGCAAAGTCAGTTACACCACTCCTCGATATCGAGTAGGTTACTCGATATCGATAAAACCAGAAGTGCATACCCGAGTCAAGTCGAGGACCAGTTACCCGAGCAAGCCAATGAAGTCCAGTCGACACCACACCTCTCCTCGATATCGAGGAAACAACTTGATATCGAGTACCACTTTTCTGGGCTGCGACGCTGCTGGGCCTGTCCGATCATGACTTGGGCTGTTGCGTTGCGAGACGTCCAAGTTCTATCAAGTTTTATTCAGTTTTACCAAGTTTATCAAGGATTTATCCATGGAGGAAAGATTTTCTACCTATGCCAAGAAGATAAAGAGATTTTTAGATATTCCCTTTTAGAATTAATGTTTTATCTTTATTTAAGTTTTATCATTAGATTTAGATATAGATTGCTTTCCTTGATTAGCAAGGATTAAGCCCTAAAAATAAAGCCCATGGGGCTGAGTTTTTATTCATTCAATTTCAGAGATACAATTACACATAGAGTTTCAGGAGTTCAAAGGTTTTAAGGTTTTGGCATTCTGCGAAAATTTGAGTGCCGGGATTGTAAAGACTTTGAATATAGTTTATTGCAAGTTATTTCTTTTACATCAATGTCTGCAATTGCGATGAGGCGTGTGTAGTCCACCTACTTCTGGGGTTGGGGTGAGCCCAACGAGAGCCATGTTGGTGGATTAGCGATTACAAAAGGAGGTATTTTGTCGTTATTATATTCTATTCCCTATGTGCTTCATCCTTGATTGAGAAATTGAGGAACTCATGCTGTGAAACTTGGGTAGTAATTAGGATTTCTATTCGAAAGATTATAAATGCTAATTATGAAAAGGAATAGATGCAATTAGGGTTATTTATCGCGAGATTTATATTCCTACTTGTCGGATTAGGTGAAAGCCTTCTCCTTTATCGATAAAGTCACGGCCTTTTATGATTTATATTCCGCTTTCATGGTAATCGTTGTCGCAAACCCTAATCTTGGAAGTTCTCTTTCATTCATCAAGTTACAATTCGAAAACTTCTTGTTTTTATTTTCTATTTCTCCTCGATATCGAGTAATCTACTCGATATCAACTACTTATCTTCGATCCCAGATCGTTGTAGCTTCTGTTGTGCAGGAAGCCAGGAACTCGACCAAGAAACTCCTCGACGTCGACAAAGTTACTCGATATCGAGTAAACCTTGCTCGATATCGACAACATCCTGTGACTGCTGCTACGCTGTTCGACTTGTCCGATCTTCTATCGACTAACCCTAGTCGAGATCGAGCAACCTATAAGTCGACTTCTGTCCGTGAGTGATAGAGCATATTTACTGGTGCATAATAGATTGCATTTAGCATAATTTAGTTGTGAATATTGCATTTATTTAGTTGAATTTACATAATTACTTGTTGAGTTAGAAGAGGCGGAATCTACATGATTTTATGGTTTATTTCAGGTAAAGTAGATTGGAGGTGAAATGAATCGGAAAAGAGTGAAAACAAGTTAAAGAAATACATAGGAGCTGCTGGAAACAAAGAAGAAGAAGCTTGGAAGAATCGCAGGCCGCCTCGCAGTATCGCTGGCCGCCCCGCGACTCGAATAGAGAAACGGAGGACTTCGCTGATCGCCGGCCGCCCCGCGGCCCCTACAGAAACTAAACATTAATTCCGGATTTTTACTTAGGGTTTGATCTAGTTATTTCGGCCGACTTTCATAAGACTATTTAAGGCTTTTCTAGTTATTCTTTCATTCACCTTGTGCACATTATTCCATTGTTGAGAGCGCTGTTGAGCATTAGCAACTAAACTCTCGAGGTTTCACCTACAGTTTGGATCTTTGATTGTTGAATTGTGAGTTTCTTAATCTAGTTCTTATTCCTATTTCAATGTTTCGACTTCTTTGTGCTTAATTGCTTGAATGTGTTTTATTCTCTCTGGTCTGATCAACTAGTTAGAGTAGATTCATTCAATTGCTAGGGTTTTGCAGATTCCTCCTAGCGAACATTAACCCAAGTGGAAAACATATCCCTTTAGGACTCGTAGGACTAATTGGATGTGTAGGAAGTTGAATACATGTTGAATATCGACTCGTAGCTTGATATTATGTGTACCTTGGTTAATTCATAATCTTAATGCTATCTCTAGGTTGAATCTTAACAGTGTTAGGGTTATTTAGAGATAAGGGTTGCTAGGACTCGTAGGACTAGTAATTTACCTAAGATCTGGACAAGGACATTGATAGGAAAAGACAAGAACTAGAGACTGAAACAAGGATCGAATTCATCAATCGAAGTGATAAATTGTAGGTGAACCTATTTCTCTCCACTGCATTCTAAAACCAATTTCCTTTGTTTGCTTACTTCCGCTTTGATAAAAGTCGAAGCTTTTCACACCTAAAACCTCATCTTCTTACTAGCGATTAGAATTCCCATCTTCTTACTAGCGATTAGAATTGATACTTGAATTGAATAGTTTTCCCTGTGGATCAGTCTCTTGCTTACACGCTATACTAGTTGTGAGTTTGAGTATTCTTTGGCAAGAACAACGACAGGTTTTCCTCTTGTCAAAGAGTCCCCGGCTTGTCAAAGATAAAAGTCGGGGACTCTTATTGAATTCTTGTATTGTTTTAATTGCTAATTTTAGTGTGGACCACCTATATGGTCCACACTCGTGCTACTAGTTCATCTTTATCGTCTTTAGATTTGGAGATTGAGAGGACTCTCTCTAGATTGAGGCGAGAAGCTCGTGATCACTTTCGCGAGTTACTTTTCGATAAAGGAGAAGAGGAGAGTATAGAGATGGCTGCTAACGATGATAATCGAACGCTGAAGGAGCTCACTACACCAAACATAGCCCAACAACCATTGGCTATCGTGTTCCCTGAACTTGATGAAGGCGTCAATTTCGAGCTAAAGTCTGGGGTGGTTCATCTCTTACCCAAATTCCATGGGTTGAGTGGTGAGGACCCCCACAAGCACTTATCTGAGTTTCATACTGTCGTGGTGGGGATGAAACCAGGCAAGGTCACGGAGGAGCAAATCAAGTTAAGGGCATTCCCCTTTTCGCTGAAGGACACTGCTAATGAGTCGTTATACTACTTGCCACCAGGTAGTGCAACAACATGGATACAGTTGACGCGTCTCTTATTGGAAAAGTACTTTCCTGCAACCAAGCTGAACAGTCTGAAAAAGGAGATCAGCAGCATTGACCAGCAGGCTACAGAGACACTCTATGAGTATTTCGAGCGCTTCAAGAAGCTTTGCTCTAGTTGCCCTCACTATGGTTTTTCAAAGAAGGATTTAGTGCTCTTTCTATTCAATGGATTGCTTGACGAGGAGCGCAAGATGGTGAACTCTGCCTGTGGAGGCAACATCTTGAACAAAACACCCAATGCTGCTTGAGAGGTGTTTTCAGAGCTTGTTGATGGCTCTAGACAATTCAGCAAGGGATTTCATGCTAGAGGGGTACTCGCCGTTGACTCCTCAACTTCCGCATTACATAGTGACATGGCTGAATTGAAGGATATGATGAAAAGGTTCATGCTACAAAGAACCCCACAACAACTTAAGGCATGTGGCATTTGCGCTGATCTTTATCATCCGACGGACACTTGTCCAATGCTGCATGAGCCAAATGTAGAGTTGAATGCCATGGGGAACTTTGTTCCTCAGCGACCCAGGTATGGTAACTATCCTAATCCTAATCAATACAATAACAACTATAATGCAGGTTACCAGGGGTATGGCTATGGTAATAACCAAGCCCCTTTCAATCCACAAGGAGGACCCCATTTCAGACCTCAGCAACAATTTGATCAAAGACAGAGAGGACCTCCACCAACTGATGATCAATCCAATGAAGATCCTCTCAAAGCTCGCACAAAGATCATCCTGGGTCAAGCTGAGCACCAAAAGAGACAAGCTGAGCACCAAAAGAATTTGGAGAAGCAAATTAGCCAATTGGCTCAATCGCTGAGCGAACTGCAGGCGAAGGACTCAGGATAGCTACCATCTCAAACGGTGGTGAATCCCAAGGAGAACGTCAGCGTTATGGCGCTAAGAAGTGGTAAGGAACTGATTAGCACTCCCCATAATGATACTAACATAGAGAATTTTGAAACAGGTGCGAACGAGGAAGAAGAAGAGGTTCGAAATCGCCAGCCGCCCCCCGGCACCCCTGAGCCGCCCCGCGGCCAAGGCGATTCTGACGATGCGGAAAATCACCGGCCGCCCCGCGGCCTTTCCAATGACTCCTCTGACGGGTATGTTCGACCTGATTTCCCCCCTCTTAATTCTTTTAAACCTGTTCCTCCCTTTCCTAAAGCACTCAGAGACACAAAAAGACCAGATAATGACAAAGAGATCTTTGAGACGTTCGGTAAGTGCGAGGTAAACATCCCTTTACTCAATCTGATTAAAAGTATTCCTCGTTATGCCAAATTTCTCAAGGAACTTTGCACAATAAAAGGGAATCAAAAGTTAAAGGGGAAGCAGAAAATTAAGGTAAGCGAACATGTGTCTGCTG
This sequence comes from Persicaria tinctoria, assembly GCA_037127255.1. NCBI lineage: Eukaryota > Viridiplantae > Streptophyta > Magnoliopsida > Caryophyllales > Polygonaceae > Persicaria > Persicaria tinctoria. The sequence continues at coordinate 24,384,041 of JBANSL010000004.1, forward strand.
TGCCTAAGAAATGTAGCGACCCTGGCATGTTCACAATCCCATGTGTGATAGGTGAAACTAAGTTTGATAAAGCTTTGTTAGACTTGGGTGCATCTATTAATGTTTTACCTTATTCTCTGTATGAATCATTGGGTTTAGGACCTTTGCATGAGACTAGAGTGGTAATCCAACTAGCGGATCGATCAAATGCTTTTCCTAGAGGCATAGTTGAGGATGTTTTAGTTATGGTTAACAATTTGATCTTTCCTGCTGATTTCTTTGTCTTGGACATGGAGCATGGTAACCAAGAGGCTCTTATTCTGCTAGGAAGGCCCTTTTTAAAGACTGCTAGAACAAAAATTGATGTGTATTCTTGTTCTTTGACTATGGAATTCGATGGTGAGAAGGTTGAATACAATATATATGATGCAATGAAATTCCCTTCCGATGATCATTCCTTATGCTTTATGGATGCCATTGATACTTGTATGCAGGATACCTTTGACATGAGTTGTGTAGATGACCTGCAGGTAGCTTTAGAAACTCCTATTGAGGAGTTCTCATTGAATTATGCTTTATCCACTAACCTGCAGGATACCATAAGAGACTTGTCTTCCCTCCCTTCTAAATCGCAAGAAGAAACCTTTATGGCATTAACCATCTCTAACAAGCTTACCAAAGAACATGAAGATATGCATTTGTGGGGGAGGGTGACACCTTGCCTGTCATCATCTCTAACAAGCTTACCAAAGAACATGAAGATAGGTTGGTAGGAGTGCTCAAAGAGCATAAGACAGCTCTGGGATGGACCATAGCGGATATCAAGAGAATCAGCCCAGCTACTTGCATGCACATGATCTTATTAGAAGAGGGAGCCAAACCTTCAAGGCAACCTCAACGGAAACTCAACCCACCTATGATTGATGTAGTGAAGAAGGAGGTGCTCAAACTCCTTCAGACAGGTATGATCTATCCCATCTCTGATAGTCAATGGGTTAGTCCAACGCAGGTAGCACCAAAGAAGGGAGGCATTAGAGTGGTTGAGAATCAAGAAGGTGAGTTAGTCCCTACCAGAGTCCAATCAGGCCGGAGATTTTGCATCGATTATCGTAAGCTGAATGCGGTAACTCGAAAAGATCACTTTCCCTTACCTTTCATTGATCAAATGCTTGAAAGACTTGCTGGTCGCCCATATTATTGCTTTCTAGATGGATATTCAGGGTACTTTCAGATAGCTATTGCACCAGAGGATCAAGAGAACACAACATTCACTTGTCCGTTTGACACTTTTGCATATCGCAAAATCCCTTTTGGCTTGTGCAACGCTCCTGGGACATTCCAACGGTGTATGGTAAGTATCTTTTCTGAATATATAGAGCAATTCATTGAGGTTTTTATGGATGATTTTACAGTCCATGGTGATAGTTTTGATGCTTGCCTCAACCATTTGGCGCTAGTGTTTAGAAGATGTGTTGACACTAATTTAGTGCTCAATTCAGAAAAGTGTCACTTTATGGTTGAGGAAGGCATTGTTTTGGGTCACATTGTCTCCCATAAAGGGATTGACGTTGATAAGGCAAAGATTGACATCATTCAATCATTGCCTTATCCTACTAATGTGCGTGAAGTTCGTTCATTTTTAGGCCATGCAGGATTCTACCGCAGGTTCATTAAGGACTTCTCAAAGATCACCTCACCCTTGTGCGAGCTGCTGAAGAAGGAAGTCACATTTGCTTTTGATGAGAAGTGTAGGACGGCATTTGATGAGTTAAAGACTTGTCTTACTAGTGCACCAATCATACAAGCACCAAATTGGTCTCAGCCGTTCGAATTGATGTGTGACGCCGGTGACTACGCTGTGGGAGCCGTGCTTGGAAAAAAAGAAGGGAGAAGCTCTCATGTCATATACTATGTGTTGACTTGCAGGAGGATGGTCAAGTATGAAATAAATATAAAATCAAGTTCAGACTGACTTCCCTGTCTCAGCAAATAATAAAAGACTTCCTCCCGTTGTAGTAAGAGAAAGTCAGGATCGAATCCACGAGGAAGCACGTCAGCAGTTCTCAGGTAGCTGTAAATTCTCACAGAAGAGGCAGCAGAAGGACAGAAACACGGAAAGGAAAGAAACAAATAAACCTGGCAAGGGCAACTAAAACAAAAGCAAAGAACAAAGCAATAAATAAAGCAAAGCAAAAACTAAAAGTAAAGCAACAGGCTGGTCGATCTCGACAAGCAGCTCCTCGAGATCGACAAGAGTGGTCGACAACAAAGAACTCAGAATCGAAAACAACACAACTCGACGAAGACAAGTGTACTCGATCTCGACAACAGTTCCTCGAGATCGACAAGGGGCAAATCGACAGAAACTCCAGAAATCGACAAAAGACAGAAATTTACTCGACTAAGACAAACCCCTACTCGAGATCGACCACGGGCTACTCGATCTCGACCAAGCTTCGTCTAGGTCGACAAGAAACAGAAAATATAAAATTGCAGATTTTCGACAGAACTCAGAAATTCGACAGAAATAAACTTCAATATATTAAAAGACTTCCAAAGCCAGGGTATCAACACCACAACGATAACCATGCAAAGTAACACATTTAAATCCAAGTTGCATTAAGATCACTTTCGCTTCAATAATACAAACAAGGATCACCTTCAACTCTCGCAAAAGAATCATGCTCATAGGGATAGAAGATAAATCGCACAAAAAGATCTGACCTTTATCGCATCGCCTCACATGGCCACCGTCGGGCTCACCCTAGCCCCAGAAGTGGGTGGACTACTCACGCCTCATCGCAATAACAGAAATTGATGTATAAAAAGAACTAACTTGCATTAAAACTAAATTCAAAAGCCTTTACAATCCTGGCAATCAACTTTCGCAGAAAGCCAAAACCCTAAAAACCATAGAACTCCTAAACTTCTCTGTGGAACTAACTAATTGTGTGTCTTGGAATTAATAAAACTGAGCCCCCTAGGGCCTTATTTATAGGCTTCATTCCCTAGCTATTCTAGGAAAGAAGATATCTATCTGTATCTAAAATTATATCTAAAACTTGAAAGGATAAATAAATTGTTTTATGGAAATAAATCTAAAAGGAAAAGATAAAACTAAATAGGGTAAGTCTTCATGATGTTGATAGATCTTGTCTCCTTGGATAGAACTTGATGGATTAGGATAGAATCTTCCTCCTTCGCGCCCAAGGAATCCCAATTCTAGTCGGACAGGTCTTCGTCGAGAAGCTGCTGGAAACTGGTCTACTCGAGATCGACCACGGCTCGTCGACCTCGACAAGGATGGTTCGTCGACTGGACCTCCCGGTTAGCTCTGCTCGATGTGGCTCGGACTTGGTTCACAGGGCTCGTCGACCTCGAGAAAGCTTGGTCGAGATCGAGTAGGATGGCTCTGTCGACTAGGCTTCCTCGGGTAGGTGTGCTCCACAAGGCTCGGACAAGGCTCCTGGGCGTCGTCGACCTCGACAAGGCTCATCGACATCGAGTTGGGTTCTTCCTTTCCGCTTCCGCGAGTTGCCTCTTCCGCTGCAGCGAGTTGGCTTCTCCGTCGGCTTGGTGAATCCCGCTGGCAGCGAGTTTTTCCGCGGCAGCGAGCGGTCCGCTGCAGCGAGTCGAGTCGCTGGCAGCGAGTGCCGCCTGGTCGTCCTCGGCTTGTCGATCAGCTCTTCTTCGGCAAGGACTCGGACTGGCACGGTGGATCTTGTCGATCTCGACTACGCCTAGTCGAGATCGAGTAGGGTTGCTCGACGTCCTCGTCCTCGGCTTCTCGGGCAACTTCTCTCCTTGTCGACTCCGGGTGTGGTGTCTGGGCTTCGTCGATCTCGACTAGGGCTTGTCGAGATCGAGTTGGGTCCGGAGCCGGGTTGGTATGGCTTTCTCGATCAGGCTTTGTCGACCAAGGTTGCTCGGACATGCTCGTCTAGGTCGAGTAAGTTCTACTCGAGATCGAGTAGTCTTGACTCTCAGACTGGTTCCGCTGCTTTGACCTTGGACTTCTGTAATGGTTTTCTGAGCTTTTCCGACCTTCTGTAAAATTGTTGTAATATGCCTCGACTTCTGCGATTTAAACAGAAACTGGTGTAGATTCCATAATTTGGCAAATAAACATAAACTACATAGGTTCTGTACTATCTAAGCCCAAATGAATGCAATGTATACAGAAATCGATATAAAAGTTACTGTAAAACATGGCAGATTCAGCTCACAACAAACACTCCATACTTAAGCTTGCTTGTCCTCAAGCAATACTTTTATTTGCCATTCAGGGGAAGAATTCAAAAACTCTCAACATCTTAGATTCATTCTTATATGTCCCTGCAATCAATTACCATCCTTGAAAAGGTACTAGTGTCTCAAATTCATGCATGTGCAAATATGTAAAAGCAACATCTACTCATAAAAGGAGGGTTATACAAAAACATTCATAATTGACAAAGCATTGATAATCAAGAAGACTTTAATTAAGCTCATGAAGGAGTAGATTGGTAAAAGGCTAAAGGTGGGCAATATTTGGCAATGTGGTGCTTTTGATCCGGGGAAATGGAGTACTTTCCAAATTGAATTTCCACATTCCTTCTCTATTTGATTCATCACCTTTCATAATGCTTTTCTCAATAATAATGCTTTTACCTCTCTAACCTCAGCACTGCCTTCTCGCGAGTCGCAAACATGGGTGTCATGAATGGCCCCGAATACTTAGTGCTTTGGACTCCTCACAATGTGTCCCATCTCTCCAAACTATTATCTCAGAGAGCAGGGTCAATCTACCTTTATCTCCTGAGGTGATTGGATTTTCTTTCACTCATTAAATTTTCCATATATTTCAAACAATTTCCTTCCAAACTCCAATAATGATAATAACAACAACCATATAACAATCTCCATAATGTAACATCATTCTCAACATAATCCCCGGATAAGGTAAAGAATGGCTAGGATTATATGGTTTTTGTGATGCATAAGTATGGTTTTTGAAATAAGGCATAATATAGTTTTTGTGATGCATAAGCATGGGTAAGACTAGGATTATAAACAATGAGCATTGTATGGAAATATAATGTCCTCCATCCTCTTATCATGCAACATGTCAAAAGCAATTTCAAATTTCACCTCCTTTCATGGTTTTCAAGAAATAATGCACTTCATTATGACTTCCCTTTACTAGGCAATTTCATGCTATATCTCTAATGAATCCAATTTTGCATCGTCGAGTTCAATATAAGCTTCCATGACATTTATCAAAAATTTCAAATGGGGGTCATTTTTTTCAAACTTTGGCAAACATGCATATAAGCACATAAATCAATAATGCATTCCAAAATAGCCATGTAGCAATTCTAAGAAATAAATTCCAAATATGCACAAATAATGTCAGATATGGCAAATATGCATAAAGTAAGCCCTTCCCCCACCCCATACTTAAACATTACAGTGTCCTCACTGTATAAAAACTAAGGTAAGGGTAAAGAAAGAAACTCACAAGACATGTGTGCAGAGCCTCATATTTTCGATTGGAGCACCTCCTGGACCGAGTATTAATGTAGCTTGGTTCCATTCATGGACCTAAAAAGTAGAAGACATATACCCACAATAGCAAAACTAAAAGTGTTCAAAACTAAAAACAAAAAACAAAGTCTCAAATGTCCTAAAAAAGTCTATGTACATGCTCTAGATTTTATAGTTGCTAGGCCGACTTTTCATTTATGCTCAAGATGGCATTTGCAGGGCCCATGTAGCTTGGGCCTCAAATAAGACTCCATTCTTGTCCATCAGCTGCAATCCTCCAGAATGGATCTTGTTCACCACGAACGGTCCCATCCGCTTCTTGTTAAATTTATTGGGAAACCAATGATCCTTTGACTTAGAGACATAGAGCTTGTCTCCAACTTCATAGTCCTTAGGCTCATCATTGGATATCCTGCACAATCGCACATACCAAGGCAGACCTCTCCCATGTATAGATAAATCTTTAATGGAAATAGGAGAAGAAAGATCCATACCTTGGCTTACCTTCGCAGAGATGGAATCGGGAACCACTATGTTTGGTCGATCTCGACTAGGGTTAGTCGATCTCGTCAAGACTACAGGTTCTGGTGGTGGTCTGGTCGAAGAGGCAGAAGTCGACGAAGGACAGGTCTTGTCGATCTCGACAAGCCTGGTCGACCTCGAGTAGGACTCCGCTCCTGGTGGCTCGCTCATCGACGAAGGCGGATCTCGTGGAGCCAAGTGGTGGTCGACCTCGACAAGACTAGTCGAGATCGACGAGGGCTCTCCTCCTGGTTGCTGCAGCGTCGATGAAGTAGGCTCTGGTGGCGCCGGGTGGTGGTCGATCTCGACAAGCTTAGTCGAGATCGACGAGGCTGGTTCGTCAGGCGGCTTCTGTGTCGAGGAGGATAGAGTCGAGTTAGGGCATTGGTGGTCGACCTCGAGTAGTCTACTCGAGATCGAGTAGGGTGGCTCCTCTGGTTTGCTGCTCGACGATGTTGGCGCTGGTGGAGACTCCTTGATCTGGTCGAGATCGACTAGGGCTCTACTCGATGTCGAGGAGCCTTGGTCGATCTTGACCCCATACTTAGTCCCTGTTAAGGCATCCGAAAAATAATGAATCCACAATGACTTACCTTGGTCCGTGTCGATTGGATTCTCTGTGTTCTCCTTGAGGATTGCCATGATCTCCTCCACCTGGGCTTCCATGTCCCTCTTTTCCAGCTCCTCAGGGGTCATATTTCTGACCTCGGGTTCCCCACAGGTGATGTAGCCAGATGAGATAGATTTGACCTCTTCCATTGGACATGTATGCCTTTCAGTTTTATTAAAGGAATACTCAATTACCTCATCGCTGATGTTGAAGGTGAGCACTCCTTTCCTTATGCTTATGTTGGCATCCACCATCGCCAAGAATGGTCTTCCTAAGATAATTGGACAAGCAGGATCTTCTTGCATATCAACTATTAAGAAATCAGCAGGGACGAAGAATTTACCTACTTGTACTGGGACATTTTCCACCATGCCTGTGGGGATGACCACCGTGTTGTTGGCCATGTAAAGTCTAGCATCCACAGGCTCCAAGGCACCTATCTTAATCTTGGACAAAATTGTTAAAGGCATTATACTCACACTAGCTCCAAGATCACATAGGGCATTAATTTTGTATGGACCAAATCCAATAGTTATAGCAAACTTACCTGGATCCGGCCTCTTCTCCAATATGTCCAGATGGCTGCACTCCTCTGTGATTTCAGCCATCGATCGCTTTTTGCTCAGAATCTCCTTCAGGAACTTGACATAAGATGGCATTTCATTGAGAGCTTCTGTGAAGGGGATAGTGACGTTGAGTTTCTGAAGCATCTTGATGAAGCGCTGAAACTTTTTCTCTGTGGGGTCCTTTAGAGATTTTGTGGGGAAAGGCAGTTTCTTTTTCTGATTCGGAGCCAGAACAGACGTCGGAGATGCTGTAGACTTCTCTATGTCGACCAGGGGCTCCTCGACATCGACAAGGCCTTTGTCGACATCGACCAGATTGGGCCCAGTCGAGTTATTGTGTGGTGCAGACGAAGATTCTGGCAGTGTCTCCTCGAGGTCGGCGAGGCTCTTGTCGAGGTCGACCACGGCTTTGTCGAGATCGACTTGCTGTTCCTCGTCGTTCTGCTGCTTTCCGACCTCTGGCTCTTGTAGTTGATGGCCGCTTCTGAGTTTTATAGCAGCGATGTGTCCAGTCTTTCCCTTAGGATTTGGTTCTGAAGATCCTGGAAGTGACCCTGACTGTCTGGGGATTCCTGCTGCTAGCTGACCAATCTGTGTATCAACTGATTTCCGCCAGATATCAATTTCCCCAAGCCTAGAGTTGACACCTTGCATCTGAGTATAGACGGAGTTGAAAGATTGCCTAGTTTCTGAGTGGTTTCTCCGTATTTACTCCAGGACTGTCTATATATCATCCTTTTTTTGCTCCCTTTCCGGATGTCCTGGAGCTCTGTAGGGCGGAGGATTCCTAGGGACACCTTGGTTCCATTGTGGTTGCTGAAACCTTTCGCCCCCCATGTAACAATTGGGACCCCCTGCGTAAGCTGCATCCTCATGGTGCTCTGCCAGCCTGACTTGCTCTGTGTGTGGGCACTCAGGAGTGGTGTGCCTTTGCGATCCGCATTCTATGCAAGGCTGGTTGACAGAGAGATACTCTACTTGTTTGATGAGCTTCTTATTCTGGTCTCTGTAGTATTGCTCCTTAACATCAGAATCAATCTCCTTAGGTGGCTCATATAAGGGCATGGATTGTGCTGGCCTGGCGTATGGGTTCTCTTCATAAGTTGCAATAGACCCATACTTGTTGTCGTAGTTAGTGAGCTTCTCTAGCACACCCTGTGCGTCACTTGGCGGCATTGTCAGATACTCATAGCGAGTATAATGGTTGATTCTGTCCTTTGTGACTTGATCAAGAGAGTTGAAGAAGGTCTCCTGAATGACGTAGGGTGGCTGTCCATGAGTAGGGCAAGATCGCAGAAGTTCCTTGTAGCGCTCCCATGCCTTTGTCAGCGATTCCCCTTGCTTCTGTTTGAAGGCGGTGATTCTTTGGCGGAGATGTGCTGTTTTGGCAGGTGGGAAGAATTTGTTCAGAAACTCTTGCTCTACTTGGGCCCAGGTTGTGAGTGATCTTGCTTTCAGCCCTTCCAGCCATTTCAGTGCAGGCCCAACAAGAGACCAGCGAAAAGATTTCATCTTGACATATTCCAGGGTTGTACCTTCAGCAATAGTACGGCACATGTCAGAAAAGTTTGTAATATGCTCAAGAGGACACTCATTAAATCTACCATAGAAGGTATTATTTTTAAGCTCTATAAGAAATTGAGTGCGAATTTCAAAAGAGTTATCAGGGATAAGAATCGCCGATTCAGGCACGACGAGAGTTGGGTGCATGTAGTCCTCTGCCGTGGTTGGATACTGGGCAAGCTCAGCCTGTGCTTGTTCCCTTGCTGCTCTCTCAGTGGTGATAGCAGCATCTTTAGCGGCGATAGCAGCATCCTTTGCGGCCAATTCCCTGGTAAGCCTAGCGACCAGCTGTTCCTGTGTCTCAGCGGCCGCCATGATCCTTTTGAGTTTGGAGTGGATGTGTAGGTAGCGCTCCGGTTCGTCTAAGCTGTCAAACTCAGGTGTTTGACCAGAACGACGCATACACCTGAAAAGTAACTCAAAGAAACAGTGAGAACTGACTACCTAAGGCGCGAATGATTGCTTCCCCGGCAACGGCGCCAATTTGTTGACTTGCAGGAGGATGGTCAAGTATGAAATAAATATAAAATCAAGTTCAGACTGACTTCCCTATCTCAGCAAATAATACAAGACTTCCTCCCGTTGTAGTAAGAGAAAGTCAGGATCGAATCCACGAGGAAGCACGTCAGCAGTTCTCAAGTAGCTGTAAATTCTCACAGAAGAGGCAGCAGAAGGACAGAAACACGGAAAGGAAAGAAACAAATAAACCTGGCAAGGGCAACTAAAACAAAAGCAAAGAACAAAGCAAGAAATAAAGCAAAGCAAAAACTAAAAGTAAAGCAACAGGCTGGTCGATCTCGACAAGCAGCTCCTCGAGATCGACAAGAGTGGTCGACAACAAAGAACTCAGAATCGAAAACAACACAACTCGACGAAGACAAGTGTACTCGATCTCGACAACAGTTCCTCGAGATCGACAAGGGGCAAATCGACAAAAACTCCAGAAATCGACAAAAGACAGAAATTTACTCGACTAAGACAAACCTCTACTCGAGATCGACCACGGGCTACTTGATCTCGACCAAGCTTCGTCTAGGTCGACAAGAAACAGAAAATATAAAATTGCAGATTTTCGACAGAACTCATAAATTCGACAGAAATAAACTTCAGTATATTAAAAGAGTTCCAAAGCCAGGGTATCAACACCACAACGATAACCATGCAAAGTAACACATGTAAAGGCATAAAAGATCATGCTTTCCATCAAATAACTTTCTTCATTAACAAATAGGCATATAGAGGCTTTCGCATAAACCCTAATTGTTACTAACCCTTTTTCACATAATTAATCCAAGTTGCATTAAGATCACTTTTGCTTCAATAATACAAACAAGGATCACCTTCAACTCTTGCAAAAGAATCATGCTCATAGGGATAGAAGATAAATCGCACAAAAAGATCTGACCTTTATCGCATCGCCTCACATGGCCACCGTCGGGCTCACCCCAGCCCCAGAAGTGGGTGGACTACTCACGCCTCATCGCAATAACAGGCATTGATGTATAAAAAGAACTAACTTGCATTAAAACTAAATTCAAAAGCCTTTACAATCCTGGCAATCAACTTTCGCAGAAAGCCAAAACCCTAAAAACCTTAGAACTCCTAAACTTGTCTGTGGAACTAACTAATTGTGTGTCTTGGAATTAATAAAACTGAGCCCCCTAGGGCCTTATTTATAGGCTTCATTCCCTAGCTATTCTAGGAAAGAAGATATCTATCTCTATCTAAAATTATATCTAAAACTTGAAAGGATAAATAAATTGTTTTATGGAAATAAATCTAAAAGGAAAAGATAAAACTAAATAGGGTAAGTCTTCATGATGTTGATAGATCTTGTCTCCTTGGATAGAACTTGATGGATTAGGATAGAATCTTCCTCCTTCGCGCCCAAGGAATCCCAATTCTAGTCGGACAGGTCTTCGTCGAGAAGCTGCTGGAAACTGGTCTACTCGAGATCGACCACGGCTCGTCGACCTCGACAAGGATGGTTCGTCGACTGGACCTCCCGGTTAGCTCTGCTCGATGTGGCTCGGACTTGGTTCACAGGGCTCGTCGACCTCGAGAAAGCTTGGTCGAGATCGAGTAGGATGGCTCTGTCGACTAGGCTTCCTCGGGTAGGTGTGCTCCACAAGGCTCGGACAAGGCTCCTGGGCGTCGTCGACCTCGACAAGGCTAATCGACATCGAGTTGGGTTCTTCCTTTCCGCTTCCGCGAGTTGCCTCTTCCGCTGCAGCGAGTTGGCTTCTCCCTCGGCTTGGTGAATCCCGCTGGCAGCGAGTTTTTCCGCGGCAGCGAGCGGTCCGCTGCAGCGAGTCGAGTCGCTGGCAGCGAGTGTCGCCTGGTCGTCCTCGGCTTGTCGACCGGCTCTTCTTCGGCAAGGACTCGGACTGGCACGGTGGACAAGCTCTTCTCCGTCGGCGTCCTCGTCCTCGGCTTCTCGGGCAACTTCTCTCCTCGTCGACTCCGGGTGTGGTGTCTGGGCTTCGTCGATCTCGACTAGGGCTTGTCGAGATCAAGTTGGGTCCGGAGTCGGGTTGGTCTGGCTTTCTCGATCAGGCTCTGTCGACCAAGGTTGCTCGGACATGCTCGTCTAGGTCGCGTAAGGTCTACTCGAGATCGAGTAGTCTTGACTCTCAGACTGGTTCCGCTGCTTTGACCTTGGACTTCTGTAATGGTTTTCCGAGCTTTTCCGACCTTCTGTAAAATTGTTGTAATATGCCTCGATTTCTGCGATTTAAACAGAAACTGGTGTAGATTCCATAATTTGGCAAATAAACATAAACTACATAGGTTCTGTACTATCTAAGCCCAAATGAATGCAATGTATACAGAAATCGATATAAAAGTTATTGTAAAACATGACAGATTCAGCTCACAACACTATGCATCTATGACCCTGAATGGAGCTCAAAGGAATTACTCAACCAAAGAAAATGAACTTCTTGCTGTAGTTTTTGCACTTGAGAAATTTAGATCTTATTTACTTGGCACCAAAGTTATTGTGTATACTGATCAAGCAACACTTTGTTACCTTTTGACGAAGAAAGAGGCTAAGCCAAGACTGATTAGATGGATCTTGCTTTTAAGCGAGTTTGACATTGAAATCAGGGACAAAAAGGGTGCTGAGAACCTAGTTGCTGGCCATCTAAGGCATATTGGGGAGCTTTCCTGACGAAGAGCTTCTATAGGTCTTCGCAATCGCCAGCCGCCCCGCGGCCAGCCCAGGCCGCCCCGCGGCCGAATCCTTGGAGAAAACTTCCCTCGAAATCGCCGGCCACCCCGTGGCCAGCCCTTGCCGCCCCGCGGCCTCTGCAGAATCTGAATTTGAATCTCTCCTCAAGGTGAGTTCTCTTCCACGCCCTTGGTTTGCTAACTTGGTCAACTTCTTAGTGTCGGAAGAGTTTCCACCCAACTTTTCAAAGGCTCAGAAGGACAAGATACGCCACGATGTTCGCTTCTACGTTTGGGATGACCATTACCTATGGAAGCACTGAGCAGATCAAGTGATACGTCGGTGTCTTCCCAACAATGAGGTACAATATGTCCTTAATTTTTGTCATTCGCATGAATGTGGTGGACACTTTGGACCACAAAAGACAGCTAGGAAGGTACTTGATGCAGGATTCTTTTGGCCACATATATTTCATGATTCATATGCGTTTTGCAAATCATGTGATCACTGTCAGAGGGTTGGGAATCTTTCTAAGAGGAATGAGATGCCACAAACTCGCATGATATTTTGTGAAATTTTTTATGTTTGGGGCATTGACTTCGTGGGACCATTCCCTAACTCCTTTGGAAACTTATATAGTTTGCTTGCGGTGGACTACGTCTCCAAATGGGTGGAGGCAAAGGCCACCAGAACTGATGATTCAAAAGTAGTTGCAGGTTTCCTCAAGGAGCTATTCTCTAGATTTGGAGTTCCAAAAGCACTAATCATTGATAAAGGGACCCATTTCTGCAACAAGACTGTGAGTGCGCTCTTAAAGAAATATCATATGACTCAGAGGGTGTCTACTGCATACCACCCCCAGACCAATGGGCAAGCTGATGTGTCTAATCGCGAGATAAAGACTATCTTGGAGAAGAATTTTGCCCCAAACAGGAAGGATTGGAGTGTCAGACTTGATGATGCTCTATGGGCTTATCGAACGGCTTACAAGACTCCCATTGGGATGTCTCCGTTTAGATTAGTCAATGGAAAGGCTTGCCATCTTCCTGTCGAGCTTAAACATAAAACATATTGGGCAGTGAAGCAGTGCAACATGCAAATTGAGGAGGTTGGGGAGTTCAGGAAACTACAGCTGCAGGAGTTGGAAGAGTTGAGACTGGATGCCTATGATAACTCCGTAACCTATAAGGAGAAGACAAAGGCATTGCACGATAAACATATCTTGCGAAAGGACCTCAAAGTTTGGGAAAAGGTCCTTCTATTTCAATCGCGCCTACAACTCTTCTCAGGTAAGCTTCGTTCTAGATGGACAGGACCATATGTGATTACTAATGTCATTTCTCATGGTGCAGTAGAGCTACTAAATGAGAGGAATGGAGACATCTTCAAGGTAAATGGTCATAGAGTTAAACCCTATTATGAGAGTTTTGTCAAACAGGATGGTGATGAGTTGGTTCTTACTGAACCAATTGATGAGGATAATTAGGGGGTCATAACGTCGAGCCAACGACGGTAACCAAAGGCGCTGCTTGGGAGGCAACCCAAGTTAAGTAGTTTAGATTCTATTTTATTTGTGCATTTTACTACTTTTTAGTTTAGTTTTGGTTTTTGTTTGGGATACTAACACTGCAGGGAGAAAGAACAAAGAAAAAGGACGAAAAAGTATCTGGCCACCCCGTCGCCAGCTAGGCCGCCCCGCTGCCGAGTCACAGCGAAGTCCCTTCGCGAAAATCGCCGGCCGCCCCGTCGCCTGCCCTGGCCGGCCCGCGCCCTCAACAGGATAGGAAATTTTTTAGGGGCCTGTGTGGGCCCCCACTTGATACACACATAAAACCCTATCTTTATCTTTTTCTATCTCTATCAAGCCGCCCCCGTCGCCCCAATCCTCTATCTTCTTCCTCCTCTCTCCAAAATCCTCCATTAAAATACTTTCTCCAAGCTCTCTTTCACCCAAAGCTCCACATAAATTCTCCTTTCTCATCTTCTTCCTCCACACTATCCACCTTACCGCTTCTCTCTCCTAGATCTACAGAAAAACCGGCCTTCTCCCAAGAAACCTCCAAGTTTTTCTTCAAATCCACCACGGAGGGAGGAAGTTAGGGACGTCAGAGAGCAGATCCGACACCGAAAGTTCCAGATCCAATGATTCTTAGGCCGCCCCATCACCAGACCAGCCACCCCGCGGCCGAACCTGTCGCTAGCCGCCCCGTCGCCCTCCTCGGCTGCCCCGCGGCCATTGCAGACGCTGCCATTTCGTGAGTTTTTTTCTTGACCTTCATTCTTTTAGGTAATATTTCTTAGCTCAGATTCATAATGTTGATACCGCATGGAATGAGTAAAAATCAGAAAGAGAGATGGAATGGTTTGAACACTACGAATTTCTTTGTAACAAAATTCTTTCATGAGCCTACACTTAGATTGTTACAAATGGATGTATGCACAATGCAATTGTTAGAGCATGGGGGCCTAGGGCAGTTTTTAGGGAAGAATGCCCCTACTTATCCAAACCTATGTAAAGAATTTTTAGCAACTTTGAGTGTGAACCGTGCATCTATTTATTTTCGGTTGCTTGGGAGAGATTTCACACTATCAAAGGAGAGATTGGCATAGATTTTGGGTGTTAATGCTGCGCCGACTGCTGGTTGGCTTGATGTTTGCAAGGGAGAGGGCCCTGTGGCTTTCTGGATGGCATCTACTAGGGTGCCTTTTGAGGCCATGAAGGGCCAGTACAATTCTAGCATTCGCCATCCTGCACTACGCCTGATTCATAAGGTTCTAGCGAACACCTTCTTTGCTCAGGCGGAGGTCAACAAGATCTCGCTTAAGGACATGTCATTTCTGTAATGTCTGACGCCATAGAGCCCAATGGTTCCAGGTTGAGTAGATCTGTTTCTGATGAACTATAAGGATATCCTCGACAAGCGCAACAAGGCGACCATCAGCTTTGGGGGTCTTATTACCCTCATAGCTCGCACATGCATCGATGTGAGCACTGTCCATGATGCTCAGCATGGCTCATTTCTGTATGATGAAGCCCAGCTGAGGAAAGCTGGCCACCAGGAGGGTAGGGCTCCGATGTGGATCTGAAGGGCAGGCCATCAGGGGAGGATCCAGTTGAGATTGCCCCGTCATCTCCCTTTTAGCCCTACAACAGCTGATTTTTATATGGGAGATGAGATGGATGAGGATGATGATGATGATGAGGAGGAGGCTCATGATGCCGAGCAGGAAGATGTTGAAGATGTTCCCAGAGTTCAGACGGATATTAGAGGTAGTGGAGTTGGACCTTCTGGCACAGCTGGTGCTGGTCCAGACTACTACTCGTTGGAGCCGAAGATAGCTGATATGTCTCTCCAACAGAACACTATGTGGGAGCATCAGCAGATGATGTCGCGTCGTCAAGACGCCATGTGGGAGCACCAGCAGAGGATGTCCCAGCGCCAGGACTTGATGTGGGACCAGTAGCAGCAGATATATGTGGAGATTGGCGACATTCGCCGGGATGTACGTGGTTTGACTTCTCACCTGGAGGATGTCTCTGAGGGACAGGCATCGATCAGACGGATGCAGGAGCAGATATGGCAGAGGCAGGAGGACTTCTATCGATTCGCCTATCTACAGTTTCCACCATACCCACCGCCGCCGCCACCACCTCAGCAGTGAGCATGTCAGTTGTTTCTTTTCTTTTCCCTTTTATTTTTATTTTGATGTTTTTGTTCTCTTTTCTGCATTGAGGACAATGTCAAAACTAAGTGTGGGGGAGAAGACTTGCAAACTCTCTGTATTTTGGTTCTAAGTTGCACTGCATTTTAACTTTAAGTTTTCATGTTTATTCCTATTGGTTGTATGCATATTTAGTTTCTACCATTATTGCTTAATTCAAAAAAAATGAAAAAAAAAAACAGTTTTAGTTATTGCATTATTAGGAATAGGTCTTGTTTCCCCATGTGGATGTCGTTTGTCCTCCATTTTATCTATTGAGATTTATGCCCCATGATGTGCTTGGAGTGTTGAAGCCTTTGATATATGTTTTCTATACTATTTAGTAGGCATGATTGATTAATGATTGAGCACATAAAATCTTGAATTTTTGGGTGATCTTGAAGTTCTAGACATGTCCTGGTGAGCTTATTTTGGCCTATTCAGGACTACACTTTATTGAGTCATCTTGCTTGTTGTGTGTACTCTCTTCAATTGCTTTCTCTTTGACTTGCATTGAGATATCTTGTTCAAGGCTGCATATTATGATTTCTGCACATGACTTAAACATGATTGAGGCACCTTTATTAGCCCTATTTGACTCTATTCCCACCTTACATATTATCCTCTACTTGAAGCCAGTTTGAGCCTAATTGCCTATTCTTTTGTAGCTCCACAAGATTTTTCCATGGCCAATGATAGCCTGACTCATCCGGGAATTTAGGAATAGTTGGTGAATATCTATAGTGTGGATGATGGTTCTAGTGGTGGATTGTATGTTGAGGTGTATTTATGAGATGTTTGATTCTTGCTAGCATATTTATTACTTGGGACCTAAGGAGGATAAAATTCACTTAGGGGAAAAAGTCAAGGAAAATCATTTGATATAGCATGAATGAATGGAAAAAAAAAAGAAAAAAAAAAGAATAAATGAATGAGTTGAGTATGGTTTCTAAAGTTTTATGCTTGAGATTGGTGTTGTTTGGCATTATAGTGATATGTTATGAGAAGTTTATGAGTGGTTTTATGATTTGGTAGCTTCCTTAGTTCCCGGATTATGAGCACCACATAACCAAAATTGTTCCATACCTTATATGTTATACCTTGGCCCCATTACAACCCAATTGAAAGACCTCATTTTTTTTTTGTGTAGAGTCACCAGCGGTGGAGAGTTAGAACACTGGTGCAAGGCTCTTGTAGCTAAGTTTTTGAAGATTAAGTTTTGAGCGTAAACATTTAAACCTAAACACTTGAGCGAGAGTGAAACACATATCCTTTGTGAGGTCTAGAATGAATATGGTTGCCTGATTTCATTGATTTTTCCAATTATGTGCTATGATGTTATTGATCTTTTCTGTTTGCTAGTTTTCATGCACTTAAAGAATATTGAGGCGTGGATACATGAATTGCTATTATGTGGGGCTGCAGAGTTGAGTTTTCTATTGCTTGAGGATAAGCAAAGGTTCAAGTGTGGGGGAATTTGATAGAGCATATTTAGTGTTGCATAATAGATTGCATTTAGCATAATTTAGTTGTGAATATTGCATTTATTTAGTTGAATTTACATAATTACTTGTTGAGTTAGAAGAGGCGGAATCTACATGATTTTATGGTTTATTTCAGGTAAAGTAGATTGGAGGTGAAATGAATCGGAAAAGAGTGAAAAAAAGTTAAAGAAATACATAGGAGCATGCTGGAAACAAAGAAGAAGAAGCTTGGAAGAATCGTAGGCCGCCCCGCGGCTCGAAGAGAGAAACGGAAGACTTCGCTGATCGTCGGCCGCTCCGCGGCCCCTACAGAAACTAAACATTAATTCCGGATTTTTACTTAGGGTTTGATCTAGTTATTTCGGCCGACTTTCATAAGACTATTTAAGGCTTTTCTAGTTATTCTTTCATTCACCTTGTGCACATTATTCCATTGTTGAGAGCGCTGTTGAGCATGAGCAACTAAACTCTCGAGGTTTCGCCTACAGTTTGGATCTTTGATTGTTGAATTGTGAGTTTCTTAATCTAGTTCTTATTCCTATTTCAATGTTTCGACTTCTTTGTGGTTAATTGCTTGAATGTGTTTTATTCTCTCTGGCCTGATCAACTAGTTAGAGTAGATTCATTCAATTGCTATGGTTTTGCAGATTCCTCGTAGCGAACCTTAACCCAAGTGGCAATCATATCCCTTTAGGACTCGTAGGACTAATTGGATGTGTAGGAAGTTCAATACATGTTGAATATCGATTCGTAGCTTGATATTATGTGTACCTTGGTTAATTCATAATCTTAATGCTATCTATAGGTTGAATCTTAATCGTGTTAGGGTTATTTAGAGATAAGGGTTGCTAGGACTCGTAGGACTAGTAATTTACCTAAGATCTGGACAAGGACATTGATAGGAAAAGACAAGAACTAGAGGCTGAAACAAGGATCGAATTCATCAATTGAAGTGATAAATTGTAGGTGAACCTATTTCTCTCCATTGCATTCTAAAACCAATTTCCTTTGTTTGCTGACTTCCGCTTTGATAAAAGGTGGGGCTTTTCACACCAAAAACCCCATCTTTTTACTAGCGATTAGAATTGATACTTGAATTGAATAGTTTTCCCTGTGGATCGATCTCTTGCTTACACGCTATACTAGTTGTGAGTTTGAGTATTCTTTGGCAAGAACAAACATAGGTTTTCCTCTTGTCAGTGAGATTCCACCGCTGCCTAGGATCCGCTGACCAGCTTCCTCGTGGATTCGAACCTGACTTTCTTTTACTACATCGGGAGGGAGTCTTGAACTTTATTTGCTGGGATTCAATCCGTTTGCTTTACTTTAATTATATTCTGTTTGCACTCTCGATTTCCTCTCTTAACAAATTGGCGCCGTTGCCAGGGAAGCAATCATTCGCGCCTTAGGTAGTTAAATCTCATGTTTGCCTTGAGTTACTTCGCAGGTGTATGCGCCGTTCTGGTCAACCACCTGAGTTTGATGGCTTAAACGAACCAGAACGCCTTCTACACGTCCACGCTAAACTAACAAGAGTCATGGCGGCCGCAGAAACACAAGAACAGTTGATTGAGAGGCTTCGGAGGGAGCTTGCCACCAAAGATACTGCTCTCGCCGCTGAGAGAGCATGAAGGGAACAGGAAGCTGAGCGTGTGAGGCAAGCAGAAGCTGAGCTTGCCCAATACCCAAGCACTGCAGAGGATTATATGCACCCGACTCTCGTCATGCCAGAATCGACTATTCTAATCCCTGAAAATAACTTTGAAATTCGCAGTCAATTCTTTATCGAACTTAAAAATAATGCTTTTCATGGAAGATTTAATGAATGCCCTCTTGAACATATTACCAATTTTTCTGACATGTGCCGTATTCTTGCTGAATGTACTACTCTGGAATATGTCAAGATGAAGGTCTTTCGTTGGTCTCTCGTCGGTCCTGCATTAAAGTGGCTAGAAGGACTGAAACCACGATCCCTCACAACATGGGCTCAAGGCAATGTGGGCCCTTAAGGAGCTCAACATAGATCTAGATGAGGCAGGTAAGAAACGCTTTATTGATTTGCAGGATTTAGAGCAGCTAAGATTGAAAGCCTATGAGAATGCTGAAATCTACAATGAGCGCACCAAGAGATGACACGATAAGAAATTGGTGCCCAAGACATATGAGGTAGGTGACAAAGTGATTTTATATAATTCTAGATTGCGTCTATTCCCAGGAAAGCTCAGGACAAGATGGAGTGGACCTTTTGTGGTTCACCACATATACCCTCATGGAGCAGTTGAGTTAATTGGCACTGATGGAACCACCTTTAAAGTGAACGGGCACAGGGTCAAGAAATATTATGACAAAGAAGACCCGAAAGAGGAGATTCGCGCCACCCTAGGATTGGTCAAAGCCTAAAACAGGGAAGTAGGTCGAGCTAACGACTTAAACCTTAGCGCTTACGGGAGGCAATCCGCTTTTCTTACTCTTTCTTTTTCTTTCAATTCTATTTTATTCTCTTGAAAATTTGTGCATAATTTCTTCTCATGGGTAAATTCAGGCATTCAAGGTGGTTCTCCATCAGTCGAGTTCATCTAAATCAGGTAAGCCTATCAGGTAAGTAGGGGGTTCAAGGTAAGTTTTATATCTCTAAATAAATAGAAATAAAAAAAAATTAATAAAATATATATATACAGCTTACAGTTTTTTTGAACCTCCTCACCAAATAACTCGCGCCACCATCTCTTGCTCCATCTTCTCGAGCTCCCAGTACAGCCACCACAGCCCGGATCCGGCCGCTCTTCCCGGAATCCGACCACCCGAGCCCCAGTCCAGCACCCCCGAGCACCTACAGCCCTCACCGAAGGCCGTGACGCCATCCCTGTTCTTGCTGCCGCCCAGAACTGCTTGATCGACCACCTCATGACCACAACAGATCCGGCCTCCTATTCCCAAAATC
Organism: Persicaria tinctoria; assembly: GCA_037127255.1. Classification (NCBI taxonomy): domain Eukaryota; kingdom Viridiplantae; phylum Streptophyta; class Magnoliopsida; order Caryophyllales; family Polygonaceae; genus Persicaria; species Persicaria tinctoria. The sequence goes on from JBANSL010000004.1 coordinate 24,404,106, forward strand.
CAAGCACAACTACCAGATCCGGCGTCCCCATTACCGGAATCGACGAATTCCGAGCACCAGCAGCGCCCACTGCCACCGCCACGCCACCCCCTTCGCTGCCCAGATTTCTCAAGATTCCGGCCACCTCCCCCCAAGAATCCGGCCTCCCCTTCCCGCATCCGGCCCGCTAAACCCCGGATCCACCGCCCTCAGTCCCTGCCGAGCCGGTTCCGCCATTCCCGAGCACTGCACAGCGCACAATCGCTCCTCCTGGTGTGTTTTGTTTGAAAATCCGAAAACCTACCCCTTAATTTCTCTAATTTACAGATTTTCTCCCATCTTTTGCAACTCTTGGTATGATTTCTCTCTCCTCTCTTTAATTTTTAGATTATTGCATTCTTTGAGAACCTAGGAAGAGATTGGAATTTGAGTTGTGTTGAATGTCTAGGGTTTGAAATTTGTTGGGAAAATTGCTATTTATTACTCCATCTGTTCGGCAAAACTTGTCGTTTACTATTCATGCACGCTTTTTTATAACGATAAAAACTATATAAAATATTCATTTTTTTATAAAACGTTTTTAACAAGTTTGTACTTATTAATAATAACTACGAAGTTGTTAAAAAAATTATTAAAAAAACTAGATATTTTATATATTTTTTATCTCCTAAAAATGCGTGCATGAATAGTAAAGTGTCAAGTTTTTCCGAACGGAGGTAGTATTAAAGGTGGGTTATATATGGAAATTGCTATATTTGGTGGGCTGATTTTTATTTATCTAAATGATGTCATACTTAGTCCATTTATATTATCAAAGGAAATTCATGAAATTTGGGATATATTACATGATATATTTGTAAATTTCTTGAAATCGTGCCTTCATTTAAATTCATATATATGTTACAAATATTGTTTCATTATATGGGTTATTACATGATAATATAAACTTCCCCAGGCTTATTTATTCCTTCTAATCGGATGGTTATGCACTAAGTATGGGGTTATTTTGCGGTATTATGGTTGGGACAACTTGCCGGGAGATGAATTACTAAAAGACCAAGAGATTCGATGGTCAGCAGCTCTGTAAGTTTCCTTTTCCCTCCCTTTGGTTACAGTTCTTTGACAGTGAGGACACTGTCGATTTTAAGTATGGGGTGGGGATACAGAAACCTTATTTTAGTCTTGCTTTTTATGCGATTTATGTGTTGCATTTTTTTGATTATGTTATGCATTCATGTTTTAAGTTTTATGCATTCGAGTCTTTTACTTTAAATCTTGCTTTTAGTTGCACAATAAAAAAAATATCGAAAAAGAAAAAAAAAATGCATGTTTAATTTTTGCATTGTCTTAGTTTTTATACCCTAACTTAGATGTCCTATGATGATAAATAATGACTGACTTGATCATGTAAATACTATGGCATGTTTGAAAGGTTTAGCCTAAGTCCTCAAAATTGTTTTTATGTGGATTGTGAACTTGTGATGAAATTGAGCACATATGATCCTAAGCTAAAGGTTAAAATCTAACAAAAATTGTCCTAGTGAGAATTTTTGCCTTATAGGGAGAACATTGAAAATCCCTTTGATTTCTTGAGTGTATTTACTCTTCCTATGCATCTCTAAATGTTGTGATAGTTATTCAAAGTCAATGCATTTATATGTTTATGTGAATGAGAATTAAATGATGGAGGCACCTTTTAAAGCCAATTTTATTCTCTCTTTACCTACCCTGCATTACCCCTGCTTGAATCCAGAACATTAGCCTGAGACTTTTATTATAGACTCCACAAAATTATCCTTAGCCAAATTGAGCCTGACCCTCATTTGTGAATTAAGACTTAGAGTAGGTTGGAGTAATGGTTTGTGGAAGGAATGAGTTGGTGTTTGATTTCAAGTGAGATGAATTTCTGAGTTTATTAAGTTATGGGTTGGTTTGTGAGATAGGGAAAATCTCGTCATCATAGCACAAGGGCGTTCCGGTTTTTTATCAAGCGGTATCATAATCAATAAATACGAACATTCAATACGGCGCTGACCAACATCAATGCGGAAACCGTTTCGCCTATTGAATATGATAACGGTTTCGTGCATTAAAGCCTCAACCTATTTAATTACGGTAACAATTTCTTTTATTTAATACTCGACTAGTATAAATAAGAGGAGATATATTCATATTTTGGAGGACTGACTTGAGCGTCGGAGGCTCCTACAGGGGAGACAAGCCCCGCCCCGACCTCGGTTGTTCTTGTTTTGCAGGCTACGATTCGAGTTGGATTGAGAGTCAAGATCAATCGTCTTCAACAACTATGATGCAGGTTTTATGCATCACAATTGGCGCCGTCCGTGGGAATTCGATGAAAACGCCATGATAGGTTTCGTTAAAAGGTGTGTCGGAGGGTCAAGAAGAGGGGTGATGAGGAGCACAAGGGCCTTCTCATCGGTGGAGTATTACAGTCTCTTCCAATCAGCCATCGAGATCCAATCTAATATCTCCACCTAATTCATTCGGATCTCGCATCTGATCAATTTCACCCGTGCGAGGCCTGGTTTAGTGCCTTTGGATTAGGCGACTTGATGAAGCTTTACAGGTCGTCTCTTCCAAATCACGGGATTCGTCGCTTTCGAATGTCGATGTCGATCAACCTCAACAAATCCGCTCATGTCTATCTATAGGAGAAACCTTTGATTGGATCATTAAAACTGCCATTCTCGTCGAGCAAAAGCCCGAATGGCTGGGGGAGCGAATGTCAAGCGCCGTGGAGAAGCTGCTTACGCTGACCACACCGAGTCTAAGGGCATCGAGGCAACAAGGGTTTGTTCACAATATCCACACCTAGAAGATCTCATCGGATTCACAAACAGATAAGCTCTCCTTCCTTTTAATCTCATTTAATTTGTCATTCAATTCTACAATTCTTACCTATATGTGCATAATGTGCCGTACGGTGAGCGTTACGTTGGTGTGCTGGGTTAATTTTCAATTACTTATGGGCGTTCACACTTACAAGATTTTCAAGATTTTCTTGACGGTAACAGTCAATCCTAAATTTCTGCGCATGAATGTAGTTCTTAATGATTAAATATATATATATATATATATATATATATATATATATATATATATATATATATATATATATATATATATATATATATATATATATATATATATATATTTCATGTACGAGATCTGGGAGATGGAGCATAATTAACGTGATGAGCAAGGGTTAATTGGGTGGCATCTCTCTTTGTCGCTAGATTTAATTTACACAAGGTGATAGATTCCAGTTTGATTTTGGTTAATGGAAATCCACATCACTCTTGATTGATGATTTTATTTATCGATCATCTCAATTTCAAATTGATTAATTGTTATATACGCATCTAATTGGTCTTGACTTGGATGAATGGGCAAGAGCTGTATAATTTTGAATGCTTTGTGCGACTGTGTGAAAGCTTTGATATCCCTTTTGTGTTTTAAGGATGTCTTATGGTTCCAATTTCATTCAGTCAACAACTTTGAATCCTTTGATACCCATCCACCTACAGTCTCTAAGCGTCGATGGTATAATTAGTGTCATCTCTGACCTTAAGGGTGGATCGACAATCTCTGTGCAATAGCAAACTGATCGAGCTACAACAGTCCCAGATGAATGCGGTCGGCCTCATTCTTATTTAACAACAATCTGAGACGAGAGTCTATCATCTAAGTTTTCTACCCCCTTCTTTTGATTCATACGATGAAAAGTGTGTTCATTGACCATCTTGCACTATACTCATAAAAATAACTTATTGCATGATCCTCAACCTAGTTTAAAACTTAATAATGAAGTGTATCATAGTTTGATGACCTCTCACAACTCTTATTTACATACGATTGAGAAGAATTTGGCTATGTCTCTAGCTAGAATTGTTTAACAAATTGACATTGTTCTTGATTGGGAAGCGGGCTGGGGCAATCGTGCATCACGGGCTCTCTCAAGGTCTCGTGTGCAAGCTAGAGCGGCGAGGGAGAGCTGCTCGTGACACTATTTCACGCGCTCACTAGCCAGCGCCATTAGCATGCCATACACCATGATGGTTCCCGCATGTCCTCTTGAGCTCAAATTCGTCAATCGAGCATGGGGTAGGGAAGTCCTGCAGTGCCGCTCTTTTTAAACCGAAATGAAGAAGGTGGTTGTTGATCGCAGATGTGGTATACTTTTGTAATTGATTCCAAAGTTCCCAAAAATCACAAGGTCCAGGTAACCATTTTCCATCACAACGTCATCATGTCATTAATTACGTATTACTTTCTCGACACGAGAAATGGAAATAAGGAACAAATTCGTACGACTGTTCATCCTCACCAGGGAAGCGAGTGCTAGATTTGAAGTGACAAGGATTATTTGCTTTGAGATAGATACAAATTGCAATTTTGTTGCTAGCTGTATTTGAGTATATATGCAGGATGGCATAGAAACTAAATACAAATTTCAAGAGCGGCATCAAAGCTACAAAAGTTATTCGGGAAAGGCAGAAGAGTCGCCACTTATGGCCAAGCAAATGCCAGTTAAGGCAGAAGATTCGCCACTTATGGCCAAGCAAATGCCAATTAAGGCAGAAGATTCGCCACTTACGGCCAATTTGACTCGCCACTTAAGGCCAACGAAATTGCCACTTACGGCCAATCCGAATTGCCACTTAAGGCCAATGAAATCGCCACTTACGGCCAATCCGAATCGCCACTTAAGGCCAATGAAGTCGCCACTTACGGGCGATCCGAATCGCCACTTAAGGCCAATGAAATCACCACTGACGACCAATCCGAATCGCCACTTAAGGCCAATGAAATCGCCACTTATGGCCAATCCGAATCGCCACTTAAGGCCAATGAAATCGACACTTACGGCCAATCTGAATCGCCACTTAAGGCAAATGAAATCGCCACTTAAAACCAATCCGAATAGCCACTTAAGACCAATAGCCAAGTACGATTCAAGCGACTTCCATCATCGTTCACTCGACAAACTTCGACGTGTACGTAATTTTTTCGGCTTCCTTCATCATCGAGATATGAAGAAGAAACCCGAGGGGCAATTGAGATAGGAAAAATCCCGTCATCATAGCACAAGGGCGTTCCGGTTTTTTACCAAGCGGTATCATAATCAATAAATACGAACATTCAATACGGCGCTGACCAACATCAATGCGGAAACCGTTTCGCCTATTGAATATGATAACGGTTTCGTGCATTAAAGCCTCAACCTATTTAATTACGGTAACAATTTCTTTTATTTAATACTCGACTAGTATAAATAAGAGGAGATATATTCATATTTTGGAGGACTGACTTGAGCGTCGGAGGCTCCTACAGGGGAGACAAGCCCCGCCCCGACCTAGGTTGTTCTTGTTTTACAGGCTACGATTCGAGTTGGATTGACAGTCAAGATCAATCGTCTTCAACAACTATGATGCAGGTTTTATGAATCACTGTTTGATATTGCTATGCATGTTTTGTAATAGGATTTTTGGCTCACCCTATAAATGCACTATTCTTATTTTATTTTCGTTTAAAAAAAATTGGAAAAAAAAAGAATCGAAAAAAAAATGAGAAAAACAAAAGAAGAAAAGTTTGCGATTATGAATAAAGTGCATGAGCCAAATTTACCTTATTTCTTTCATTTTCGCAAGATTCATACTTTGGAGAGGTTAATTTAGTTTGAAAGGTTACGTACTTCATTGAGATAAGTTGGAGAGTTTCGTTGATGCATATGATTGAGAGTTATGGTTGAGTTGTGTTGGAGATTTAGGAGTCTTGATTCCCGAATTCTATTAAGCACCACATGGCCAAATAATTTCATACCCTTTTATTTCTTACCAAGCCCCATTACAACCCCGCCGAATAAAATCTTCTTTGAAGACTTCTATTGAGCGAAGTCCTCCTGATAATTCTTGTTGCATTTACATAATTGGTTGCGAAGTGGATTTATATTTAAATTGCAATGTTTATGAGATTGTATATGGAATTGAGTTGAAAGTTGATTTAAATAGCCTAAACACATTGAGAGTTGAGTGTAAACACTTTACCCTGGTGAGGTTGGATTTATATTGCCTATGCCCAATGATCGCTCATATATGTGTGATAACGTTAAATTCACTTGTCTTACATTGCTGGTACTTGAGATGTTGCTTTTGACAAAGGCGAAGACTTGAAGGATGTGTTGTAGTTATTGGTTATTGTTTGGTTATTGCTTGAGGACAAGCAAGTCTAAGTATGAGGTGATTTGATGTCACTAAAATAGTTAGGTTTTTATGCACATTTTAGCTCCATGTTCTATATACTTTGCATATTTCGGGCTGGGGATATGTTGAATTTATGTAGTATATGCTTATTTGCAAGAAATGGAGATCTACATCAGTTTTGGTTTAAAATTACAAAATTTGGAGCTATTCCGGGACAAAACCAAGAAGTAAAGACGGAGGTTGCACTCTACTCGATATCGAGTATTTGTCCTCGATATCGACGAAAGAGTCCGAGCAAGGCCAGATCGAGGACAAGCCATACCGAGAAGCGGAAGATAAAGCCAACCCGACTCTGGAACCTTACTCGATATCGAGTACTTTTACTCGATATCGACAACACTGAAAGTCACACCCGGAGTCGAGGAGGAGCACTTGATCGAGGAGCCGAGGAGAGTTGTTCGAGTTGACTAGACAAGCCGATATAGAGCAACATTCTCCTCGATATCGAGGAAATTCCTCGATGTCGAGTAAACCCAGAGCACATGTCCGAGCAACATCGAGAAGAAGTTGCTCGATAAAGACAGTCCAACAAAGTCAGTGACACCACTCCTCGATATCGAGTAGGTTACTCGATATCGATAAAACCAGAAGTGCATACCCGAGTCAAGTCGAGGGCCAGTTACCCGAGCAAGCCATTGAAGTCCAGTCGACACCACACGAGGAAACAACTCGATATCGAGTACCACTTTTCTGGGCCGCTGTTGTGAGCTGAATCCGCCATGTTTTACAGTAACTTTTATATCGAGTTCTGCATACATTTCATTCATCTGGGCCAAGATAGTACAAAGTCTATGTAGTTTATGTTTATTTACCAAATTATGGAATCAACACCAGTTTCTGTTTAAATTCGCAGAATTCGAGACGTTTTACAGCAATTCTAAGGAAGGTCAGAAAAGCTCAGAAATCCACTATAGAAGTCCAAGGTCAAAGAAGCAGCGGAACCAGTCGAATCAAGTTGAGAGCCCAGGTTACTCCATCTCAAGTGAACCTTACTCGATCTCGACGAACATGTCCGACCACAGGCCTTGTCCACTAAGAGCAGTGTCGAGAGCCAGACCAACCCAACTCCGGAAGCCAACTCGATCTCGAGTACAGCTAGTCGAGATCGACAAAGCCTAGATGCCACATCCGGAGTCGATGAAGCTGTGCCATGCCGAGAAGCCGAGGACGAAGACGCCGAGCAGAACCCTACTCGATCTTGAGGAGATCTAGTCGAGATCGAGGACAACCCAGCGCCAGTCCGAGTCCATGCCAAGGTGGAGCTGCTCGACATCACCAGTCCACGCATCCTCGACCACACCTCTACTCGATCTCGAGGAGATCTAGTCGAGATCGAGGAGCCAAGGAGCCCAGATCTGAGCCTTGTCGAGCGCCAGTCATTCGAGGAGCCAAGCCACACCAGTCGACGACAATCCTACTCGATGTCGAGTAGCCTTGGTCGAGGTCGACGAGCCACGTCCGGGAGCGCGTTACGCGGTTTGACCAGTCCTTGTCGAGTTGGGAATCCTTGGACCCTAAGGAAGTCGAGTTGGCCGAGATTCTATCCAATTTGATCAAGTCTATCTATGGAAGAGGAGTTCTAGCTACATTAGAAGATATTTTACAACTTTAGATATAGTTTCCTTTAAAGATTTATTTCCCTTAAGCAATTTATTTATCTTTAAGCTTTTACGTAAATATGGATAGAAGATTCTATCCTTGATTAGCAAGGAATAGAAGGCTATAAATAAAACCCTAGGGGCTGGTTTTTTATTCATTCAAAAACACAATCAATTCCATTCAAGTAAGTAGGAGTAGAGAGAGAGAGAGTTCGTAGCAAGCAAGGTGGAAAGGCGAAAGCGGATTTGTCGTGTGGGTTGTAAGCTTTCTTTATTTAAATTCAATGCAAGTTAGTTTCTTTTGTTATTTGATGTCTTTCTTGATGATGAAGAGCGAGTAGTCTACCCACTTATGGGGCGGGGGTGAGCCCGACGGTGGCCATGTGAGGTGATGCGGTAAAGGTTAGATCTTGTTATGCAATTCGTCTTCTATCCCTATGAGCATGATTCTTTTGCGAGAGTTGAAGGTGATCCTTGTTTGTATTATTGAAGCGAAAGTGATCTTAATGCAACTTGGATTAATTATGTGAAAAGGGTTAGTGACAATTAGGGTTTATGCGAAAGCCTCTATATGCCTATTTGTTAGTAACGAAAGTTATTTTGATGTAAAGCATGATCTTTTATGCCTTTATGTGTTAGTTTGCATGGTTATCGTTGTGGTGTTTATACCCTGGCTTTGGAAGTCGTTTATTATATTGATTTATTTCGTCGGAATTTTGAGTTTTGGGTTCGAGAAATTGCAATTTACGTTTTCTGCATTTTTAGTCGATACAGAGGAGGGGCTTGTCGAGATCGAGTAGGACCTTAGTCGATCTCGAGTAGGGTCTTGTCTAGGTCGAGTTGTGTTTCTGCTTTATGTCGTCGATTTTCAGTTTCTGTCTTTTACTGTTTCTAGTCGATCTCGAGTTGCATCTAGTCGAGATCGAGTTAGCTTCTGTGTTTGTTTTATTTCTTGCTTTTGTTTGTCTTTTTTCTTCGTTTCTGTGTTTCTGTCTTCTGTTTGCTTTTCTGTGAAATTTACAGCTACCTAGGATCCGCTGACACGCTTCCTCGTGGATTCGATCCTGACTTTCTCTAACTGCATTGGAGGAGTCTTGTATTTATTTGCGTGGGCCTAAATCTGGTTTGATTTATTTTGTTATATTTCATACTTGATTTCCTTCTCACAACAAAATTGGCGTTGTTGCCGGGGAAGCTATCATTCGCGCCTTAGGTAGTCAGATCTCACTTTTTCTTTGAGTTAATTTACAGGTGTATGCGCCGTTCTGGTCAACCACCTGAGTTTGATGGCTTAGACGAACCAGAGCGCCTTCTACACATCAGAACTAAACTGCAAAGAGCCATGGCAGCTGCGGAGACACAGGAACAGCTGATCGCAAGGCTTACAAGGGAATTGGCCGCTAAAGATGCTGTTATCGCCACTGAGAATGCAACAAGGGAACAAGTAGAGGCTGAGCTTGCCCAATACCCCACCACGGCAGAGGACTATATGCACCCAACTCTCGTCGTGCCTGAATCTGCGATTCTAATCCCTGAAAAATCTTTTGAAATTCGCACTCAATTTCTTATAGAGCTTAAAAATAATGCCTTTTTTGGTAGATTTAATGAGTGTCCTCTTGAACATATTACAAATTTTTCTGACATGTGCCGTACTCTTGCTGAAGGTACAACTTTGGAATATGTCAAGATGAAGGCTTTTCGCTGGTCTCTCGCCGGACCTGCACTAAAGTGGCTTGAAGGGCTGAAACCAAGATCCCTAACAACATGGGCCCAAGTAGAGAAAGAATTTCTGAATAAATTCTTCCCACCCGCCAAAACAGCACATCTCCGCCAGAAAATCACCGCCTTCAAACAGAAGCAAGGGGAACAGCTGGCAAAGGCATGGGAGCGCTACAAAGAACTGCTGCGATCTTGCCCTACTCATGGACATCCACCCTACGTCATTCAGGAGATCTTCTTCAACTCTCTTGATCAAGTCACTAAGGACAGAATCAACCATTATACTCGCTATGAGTATCTGACGATGCCACCAATTGACGCTTGGGGTGTGCTGGAGAAGCTCACTAACTATGACAACAAGTATGGGTCTACTGCAACCTATGAAGAGAACCCCTACGCCAGGCCAGCATCATCCATGCCCCTCTATGAGCCTCCTAAAGAAATTGATCCTGATGTAAGGGAGCAGTACTACAGAGATCAGAACAAGAAGCTCCTTAAGCAAGTAAAGTATCTTTCTGTCAACCAGCCTTGCATTGAATGCGGATCGCAACGGCACACCACTCCTGAGTGCCCACACACAGAGCAAGTCAAGATGGCAGAGCACCACAAGGAGGTTGCTTACGCAGGGGGTCCCAATCGCTACATGGGGGACCAAAGGTTTCATCAAACACAATGGAACCAAGATGTCCCTAGGAACCCCCCGCCCTACAGAGCTCCAGGACATCCAGAAAGGGACCAGAAAAGGGATGATATACAGACAGTCCTGGAGGAAATTCGGAGGAATCACTCAGAAACTAAGTAGTCCTTCAACTCCGTCTACACTCAGATGCAAGGTGTCAACTCTAGGCTTGGAGAAATTGATATATGGCGAAAATCAGTTGATACACAGATTGGTCAGCTAGCAGCAGGAATCCCCAGACAGTCAGGTGCGCTCCCTGGATCTTCAGAACCAAATCCTAAGGGAAAGACGTGACACATCGCTGCTGTAAAACTCAGAAGCGGCCATCAACTGCAAGAGCCAGAAGTTGGAAAGCAGCAGAACAAAGGAGACCAGCAAGTCAACCAGCAGCTAGTCGACATCGACCAGACCCTGGTCGATCTCGAGGAGAAACTTCAAAAGCCCTCGTCTACACTGCACAGCAACTCGACGTCACCCAATCTGGTCGAGATCGACAAGGGTGTACTCGACATCGACGACGGTCAGCCCGAGATCAAGAAAACTGCAGCACCTCCGACGTCTGTTCTGGCTCCAAATCAGAGGAAGAAGCTACCTTTCCCCACAAAATCTCCAAAGGATCCGGCAGAAAAGAAATTTCAGCGCTTCATCAAGATGCTTCAGAAACTCAACGTCACCATCCCCTTCACAGAAGCTCTCAATGAAATGCCATCCTATGTCAAGTTCTTGAAGGAGATTCTGAGCAAAAAGCGATCCATGGCTGAAATTACGGAGGAATGCAGCCATTTGGACATACTGGAGAAGAGGCCAGATCCAGGTAAGTTTGCTATAACCATTGGATTTGGTCCATACAAAATCAATGCCTTATGTGATCTTGGAGCTAGTGTAAGTATAATGCCTTTAACAATTTGGTCCAAGATTAAGATAGGTGCCCTAGAGCCTGTGGATGCTAGACTTTAAATGGCCAACAACACAGTTGTCATTCCAACAGGCATGGTGGACAATGTGCCAGTACAAGTAGGTAAATTCTTTGTCCCTGCTGATTTCCTAGTTGTTGATATGCAAGAAGATCCTGCTTGGCCAATTATTCTAGGAAGACCCTTCTTGGCGACGGTGGATGCCAACATAAGCGTAAGGAAAGGAGTGCTCACCTTCAACATTAGCGATGAGGTAATTGAGTATTCCTTTAATAAAACTGAAAGGCATACATGTCCAATGGAAGAGGTAAAATCTATCTCAGCTGGCTACATCACCTGCGGGGAACCCAAAGTAAGAAATATGACCCCTGAGGAGCTGGAAAAGAGGGACATGGAGGCCCAGGTGGAGGAGATCATGGCAATCCTAAAGGAGGACGCAGAAAATCCAATCGACACAAACAAAGGTACGTCGTTATGGACTAATTATTTTTCGGATGCCTTGACAGGAACCAAGTATGGGGTCAAGATCGACCAAGACTCCTCGACATCGAGGACCCTAGTCGATCTCGACAAAAAACAGAAGCCTACACCAGCACCAGCGTCATCGAGCGGCAACACAGAAGCTGAGGGCTACTCGAGATCGACCACCACTCTGCTGCCTCGGCTTCGCCTTCCTCGACGCTGATGACTCCAGAACCTGAACCCTCATCGAGATCGAGTACGGTACTCGAGATCGACCACCACTCTGCTGCCTAAGCTCCTGCTTCCTCGACACTGAAGACACCAGAAGGAGAATCCTACTCGAGATCGAGTAGGCCACTCGATGTCGACTAGCCCTCCCCTTCATCGACTCCTGCATCCTCGAGCAGCCCACCACCAGAACCAGCACACTTGTCGAGATCGACTAGCCCTAGTCGAGATCGACCAAACACTGTGGTCCCCGATTCCGTCTCTGCGAAGGTAAGCCAAGGTATGGATCTTTCTTCTCCTATTTCCATTAAAGATTTATCTATACATGGGAGAGGTTTGCCTTGGTATGTGCGCTTATGTAGGATATCCAATGATGAGCCCAAGGAGTATGAAGTTGGAGATAAGCTCTATGTCTCTAAATAAAAGGATCATTGGTTCCCCAACAAATTCAACAAGAAGCGGATGGGGCCTTTCGTGGCGAACAAGATACATTCTGGAGGATTACAGCTGATGGACAAGAACGGAGTCTTATTTGAGGCCCAAGCTACATGGGTCCTGCAAATGCCACCTTAAGCTAAATGGAGAAAGTGGGCCTAGCGACTATAAAATCTAGAGCTTGTAAATAGACATTTATTTTTGGGACTTTTGGACATTGTTGCTTTTGTTTGTTTTTGGTTCTGAACTTTTAGTTTTTCTATTGTGGGTATATGTCTTCTACACTTTTCAGGTCCATGGATAGAACCAAGATCATACTCGGCCCAGGCGATTCCTTCATTCGATATTAAGAAGCCCTGCACACCTGTCTAGTGAGTTTCTTTCTTTACCCTTGTTTATGTACAGTGAGGACACTGTAATGTTTAAGTATGGGGTGGGGGAAGGGCTTAATCTATGCATATTTACTTTATTTGACATTATATGTGCATTATTTCTTTGAATTACTACATGGCTATTTTGGAATGCATTATTGATTTATGGGCTTATATGCATGTTTTCCAAAGTTTGAAAAATGACCCCCATTGAAAATTTTGATTAATGTCATGGAAGCTATATTGAACTCGACGATGCAAAATTGGATTCATTAGAGATATAGCATGAAATTGCCTAGTAAAGGGAAGTCACAATGAAATGCATATTTTCTTGAAAACCATAAAAGGATGTAAAATTTGAAGTTGCTTTTGACATATTGCATGATAAGATGATGGAGGACTTTATATTTCCATATAATGCTCACATGTTTACATTCCTAGCCTTACCTATGCTTATGCATCACAAAAGCCATATTATGCCTTATTTCATATATTGCTCCACATGATCTAAATATTGCCATTCTTTACCTTATCCGGGGATTATGTTGAGAATGATGTTACATTGTGGAGATTATCATATGGTGTTTGTGTTGGTTATTATCATTATCGGATTTTGGAAGGAAAATGTTTGAAAAATATGGAAAATTTAATGAGTGAAAGAAAATCCAATCACCTCAGGAGATAAAGGTAGATTGACCCTACTCTCTGAGATAATAGTTTAGAGAGATGTGACACATTGTGAGGAGTCCAAAGCACTAAGTATCCGGGGCCATTCATGACACCCATGTTTGCGACTCGCGAGAAGGCGGTGCTAAGGTCAGAGAGGTAAAAGCATTATTATGAATAAAAGCAATATGAAAGGTGATGAATCTTATGGAGAAAGAATGTGGTATGAAATTCAGTTTGGAAATACTCCATTTCCCCGGATCATAAGCACCACATTGCCAGAAATTGCCCACATTTTAGCCTTTTACCAATTCTACTCCTTATTTGAGCTAAATTAAAGTCCTCTTGATTATCAATGCTTTGTCACATGAATTGTTTTTGCATAACCCTCCTTTTGTGAGTAGATGTTGCTTTTGTATATTTGCACATGTATGGATTCGTGACATTAGTACCTTTTCAAGGATGGTAATTCACTGCAGGGTTATATAAGAATGAATCTGATATGTTGAGAGTTTCGAATTCTTCCCCTGAATGACAAATAAAAGTATTGCTTGAGGACAAGCAAGCTTAAGTATGGGGTGTTTGTTGTGAGCTGACTCCGCCATGTTTTACAGTAACTTTTATATCGATTTCTGCATACATTTCATTCATTTGGGCCAAGATAGTACAAAGTCTATGTAGTTTATGTTTATTTACCAAATTATGGAATCTACACCAGTTTCTGTTTAAATTCGCAGAATTCGAGACGTTTTACAGCAATTCTAAGGAAGGTCAGAAAAGCTCGGAAATCCAGTATAGAAGTCCAAGGTCAAAGAAGCAGCGGAACCAGTCGAATCAAGTTGAGAGCCCAGGTTACTCGATCTCGAGTGAACCTTACTCGATCTCGACGAACATGTCCGAGCACAGGCCTTGTCGACTAAGAGCAGTGTCGAGAGCCAGACCAACCCAACTCCGGAACCCAACTCGATCTCGAGTACAGCTAGTCGAGATCGACAAAGCCTAGACGCCACACCCGGAGTCGATGAAGTTGTGCCATGCCGAGAAGCCGAGGACGAAGACGCCGAGCAGAACCCTACTCGATCTCGAGGAGATCTAGTCGAGATCGAGGACAACCCAGCGCCAGTCCGAGTCCATGCCAAGGTGGAGCTACTCGACATCACCAGTCCACGCATCCTCGGCCACACCTCTACTCGATCTCGAGGAGATCTAGTCGAGATCGAGGAGCTAAGGATCCCAGATCTGAGCCTTGTCGAGCGCCAGTCATTCGAGGAGCCAAGCCACACCAGTCGACGACAATCCTACTCGATGTCGAGTAGCCTTGGTCGAGGTCGACGAGCCACGTCCGGGAGCGCGTTACGCGGTTTGAGCAGTCCTTGTCGAGTTGGGAATCCTTGGACCCTAAGGAAGTCGAGTTGGCCGAGATTCTATCCAATTTGATCAAGTCTATCTATGGAAGAGGAGTTCTACCTACATTGGAAGATATTTTACAACTTTAGATATAGTTTCCTTTAAAGATTTATTTCCCTTAAACAATTTATTTATCTTTAAGCTTTTACGTAGATATGGATAGAAGATTCTATCCTTGATTAGCAAGGAATAAAAGGCTATAAATAAAGCCCTAGGGGCTGGTTTTTTATTCATTCAGAAACACAATCAATTCCATTCAAGTAAGTAGGAGTAGAGAGAGAGAGAGTTCGTAGCAAGCAAGGTGGAAAGGCGAAAGCGGATTTGTCGTGTGGGTTGTAAGCTTTCTTTATTTAAATTCAATGCAAGTTAGTTTCTTTTGTTATTTGATGTCTTTCTTGATGATGAAGAGCGAGTAGTCCACCCACTTATGGGGAGGGGATGAGCCCGACGGTGGCCATGTGAGGTGATGCGGTAAAGGTCAGATCTTGTTATGCAATTCGTCTTCTATCCCTATGAGCATGATTCTTTTGCGAGAGTTGAAGGTGATCCTTGTTTGTATTATTGAAGCGAAAGTGATCTTAATGCAACTTGGATTAATTATGTGAAAAGGGTTAGTAACAATTAGGGTTTATGCGAAAGCCTCTATATGCCTATTTGTTAGTAACGAAAGTTATTTTGATGGAAAGCATGATCTTTTATGCCTTTATGTGTTAGTTTGCATGGTTATCGTTGTGGTGTTGATACCCTGGCTTTGGAAGTCATTTATTATATTGATTTATTTCATCAGAATTTTGAGTTTTGGGTTCGAGAAATTGCAATTTACGTTTTCTGCATTTTTAGTCGATACAAAGGAGAGGCTTGTCGAGATCGAGTAGGACCTTAGTCGATCTCGAGTAGGGTCTTGTCTAGGTCGAGTTGTGTTTCTGCTTTCTGTCGTCGATTTTCAGTTTCTGTCTTTTACTGTTTCTAGTCGATCTCGAGTTGCATCTAGTCGAGATCGAGTTAGCTTCTATGTTTGTTTTATTTCTTGCTTTCGTTTGTCTTTCTTCTTCGTTTCTGTGTTTCTGTCTTCTGTTTGCTTTTCTGTGAGATTTACAGCTACCTAGGATCCGCTAACACGCTTCCTCGTGGATTCGATCCTGACTTTCTCTTACTGCATTGGAGGAGTCTTGTATTTATTTGCGTGGGCCTAAATCTGGTTTGATTTATTTTGTTATATTTCATACTTGATTTCCTCCTCACAACAGCCGTGACGCTGCTGGGTCTGTCCGATCATGACTTGGGCTATTGGGTTGCGAGACGTCCGAGTTCTATCAAGTTTTATCCAGTTTTATCAAGTCTATCAAGGATTTATCCATGGAGTAAAGATTTTCTACCTATGCCAAGAAGATAAAGAGATTTTTAGATATTCCCTTTTAGAATTAATGTGTTATCCTTATTTAAGTTTTATCATTAGATTAAGACATAGATTGCTTTCCTTGATTAGCAAGGATTAAGCCCAATAAATAAAGCCCATGGGGCTGAGTTTTTATTCATTCAATTTCAGAGATACAATTACACATAGTGTTTTAGGAGTTCAAAGGTTTTAGGGTTTTGGCATTCTGCGAAAGTTTGAGTGCTGGGATTGTAAAGACTTTGAATATAGTTTATTGCAAGTTATTTCTTTTACATCAATGTCTGCAATTGCGATGAGGCGTGAGTAGTCCACCTACTTCTGGGGTTGGGGTGAGCCCAACGAGAGCCATGTTGGTGGATTAGCGTTTGCAAAAGGAGGTATTTTGTCGTTATTATATTCTATTCCCTATGTGCTTCATCCTTGATTGAGAAATTGAGGAACTCATGTTGCAAAACTTGGGTAGTAATTAAGATTTCTATTCGAAAGATTATAAATGCTAATTATGAAAAGGAATAGATGCAATTAGGGTTATTTATCGCGAGATTTATATTCCTACTTGTCGGATTAGGTGAAAGCCTTCTCCTTTATCGATAAAGTCACCGCCTTTTATGATTTATATTCCGCTTTCATGGTAATCGTTGTCGCAAACCCTAATCTCGGGAGTTCTCTTTCATTCATCAAGTTACAATTCGAAAACTGGTTGTTTTTACTTTCTGTTTCTCCTCGATATCGAGTATCTACTCGATATCGACTACTGATCTTCGATCCCAGATCGTCGTAGCTTCTGTTGTGCAGGAACTCGACCAAGAAACTTCTCGACGTCAACAAAGTTACTCGATATCGAGTAAACCTTGCTCGATATCGACAACATCCTGTGACTGCTGCTGCGCTGTTCGACTTGTCCGATCTTCTGTCGACTAACCCTAGTCGAGATCGAGCAACCTGTAAGTCGACTTATGTCCATGAGATTCCACCGCTGCGTAGGATCCGCTGACCAGCTTACTTGTGGATTCGAACCTGACTTTCTCTTACTACATCGGGAGGGAGTCTTGAACATTATTTGTTGGGATTCAATCGGTTTGCTTTACTTTAATTATATTCTGTTCGCACTCTCGATTTCCTCTCTCAACAGAACCTAAGGATGGTGCAGCTGAAGAAAAGCCCACTTTTCACCATTCATCATTCTGAATTAAGCTTTTATGTCTTCATGAAAGTTGTAGCCCTCAAACAAACCTTTCCAACACATGCTCATATGTGTCAATCGGACGAACGAGGACTCGAGAAAGTGTGTTTGAATAAAAGAGAAGAATGTTGAGAGTGAACCAGTTCTACTCGACGTCGACCAGATCTAGTCGAAGTCGAGTACATCGAGCCCAGAATTTTACAAGAAGTCGACTAGAGTCACTCGAGCAGAACAACTCTACTCGACTTCGAGGAGTTTGGTCGACGTCGAGTACACTCAACGAGTCCGAATGCTGCTCGAGCTCGAGTGCAACCCCGGGAGAAAAATCCTACTCGACGTCGAGGACAATCCAGTGGCCGGTCCGAGTCTAAATCGAGTGGAGTCCGGAGAAGATAGATTACTTGCAAGGAAAGAAACAAGATATTTTATCTAATCAAGATAAGATATATCAAGATGGAAGGAAAATCTATCCACATTAGTCCTAGTTTTGATGTGATTTATACTTATAGATTTTTCTTATATTTTTCTACATAAAAAAGTATCCCACATCGCTTGTATACACATAGGAGGCTAGAGTTTCTCCTATATATTGTGTAAGGTTTCCTATTTTTAATACAAGTTGAATTTTTGAGTGAAAAGTTGAGCACATTTGCTTCCGGGTTAAGGATCATGTTTTTGGTGAGATGCTAAAAACAAAACCCTTTGGTGAGATGCTGAGGGAGACACCCTAGTGAGAGGCGAAGGTGTCGAAGGGTCGAGATTATCAGAGTGCGATTCCGAGAGGATTGAGATCGAGTGTGGGAGATTCAAGGGTGAGAGGCCTGCAGATCTTGCCATACATATCCGGTTACTAGTAGAAGGTTTATCCATTCAATAATGGAGGAACCTCATCGTCGATCCTGGTGGCTCGGAGAGATCCCGAACACATCAAGTGGTATCAGAGCTTCCGGCTGGGATTCCTCAATATTTTTGTGTTGTTGTCACAAGCATCCACAACCATCCGTTGGAGTGTTGTGCAGGACCAACCATTGAAGTGCATTACGCAGATCCAACGTACAGGGGCGTAATGTACCATTCGGAAGGGCCTTATGGATTCGAGAGCTTTTGCGGGACCGACCATCGATACCTTACGCAGATCCAACGTACAGGGGCGTATCGTATTTTTTGGAAGGGCAACACAAGATTCGAGGACGAATCTTTTTCAAATGAGGGGAGGATGATGTGATTTAGACTTATAGATTTTTCTTATATTTTTCTATTTAAAAAAGTATCCCACATCGCTTGTAAACACATAGGAGGCTAGAGTTTCTCCTATATATTATGTAAGGTTTCCTATTTTTAATACAAGTTGAATTTTTGAGTGAAAAGTTGAGCACATTTGCTTCCTTTTATTCCGGGTTAAGGATCATGTTTTTGGTGAGATGCTAAAAACAAAACCCATTGGTGAGATGCCGAGGGAGACACCCTAGTGAGAGGCGAAGGTGTCGAAGGGTCGAGATCATCAGAGTGTGATTCCGAGAGGATTGAGATCGAGTGTGGGAGATTCAAGGGTGAGAGGCCTGCAGATCTTGCCATACATATCCGGTTACTAGTAGAAGGTTTATCCATTCAATAATGGAGGAACCTCATCGTCGATCCTCGCGGCTTGGAGAGTTCCCGAACAAATCAAGTGGGATGATGTGATCGTAGTTTTGAAATTAGGGGCTGTTAGATGTGAAGTCCCCAGAGTGCTGCGTTCTTCATTAGTCATTATTTGTGAAAGCTCCCGAATTCTTTAAGTGCCTAATCGATCAGGGGCTGTCAATTTGTCATATGTGAAATTAGGGATTCCATTTAGAACCCGAAATAGTTTGAAAGTAGGGGATTCATTTAGATCTGGAAATAATTTGAAATTGGGGGATTCAATCTACAGATTGTTGTGTTAAGAATATACCTTTGTATTGATTTGGGACTTTATTTAGTATTGACGGATTGTTGAAATAGTCATTTATTTGTTCATGTTCAACTACGAACCGAGCTCGAACGAGCTTGAACGAGCCCAACTAACGAGCTCGAACGAGCCTAAGCTCGTTCGTTTGGTTCGTTCGAGCCTTCACAAGCCGAGCTCGAGTTTATCCCTGAGCTCGCGAGCTGAGCTTGAGCGCCAAAAAAAGCTCGAATAATTTTTAGGCTCGAGCTCGGCTCGGCTCGTTTCCCGTTCGAGCCCAGCTTGAACATGTCAAGCTCGGCTCGTTCGGCTCGAATACCACCCCTAGTAGTCGCTCATGAGCTTGAATCTTTTTTCCAACAAGGGTTTTTGTTCGGAGCAGAACATCAACTTTCATTTGTGAAGACTGTTTGGCGACACCTCAGTATTTTGGCTCGTTCCGGTTGTATAAAACTCCGATTGAAGCCGATGAGCACATGTTGGAAAGATATTTTAAGTGGCTACAACTTTATTGAAGGATGCAATCATCAATTCAGAATGGAACATGGCCGAAATCTAGGGTCTTTGGATCAGTCCGAAATTCTGGCAGCTCATCGGAAATGCAATAAATAAAGACGGAATGAATTCAATAAGGACGGATTAAATGACGGGGCTTTAGGGATTTCCGACCTTCCATCTCTTTGATGGCAACCAAGGCCATTCGTTTTCCGCCATTATGGTTGTCCATCTCTCCGTCATAAATCTCGGAAACCCTTTCGTATTATCCGTCATTAGTTTATCAACTTATTTTAATTTCTTTTATTTTTCATAGATTAAATATGTTTTCTATATAAAGGGATGTAAGAACATTTTTGAGGACAAGTTGAATTTGAGAACAAAACTAAGCATTGCTTCCTTCGTTTCGGGTTAAGAAACAAATCTATCTTGGTGTGATGCCGGATAAAACCTCTTGGTGAGATGCTAAGAGCGATTCCCTAGTGAGAGACAACGGAATCAAATGGTCGGAAACACTCGGAGTGCGAGGCCGAGAGTGCGGACGATCGAGTGTTGGAGAGAGCTCGGAGTACGAGGCTGAGAGCGATGTTGCATCACATATCCCTCAACCCCCATCCCCTACTTTACCACCATTCTAAGGCCTTCCACAGCTCCATTATCACCCTCAATCATACCCAAAACGTCACTCCCAAAACAGCCCTCAATACCTCTCAAACGAACCCGATTTCGGAATCGTCTCTGCCCAGACGACGTCTTGGTAAAACTCAGTTTCCCGCTTCGTCTGATCTCCGATTGACAAGATCTGCCCCGATCCGTGACTTCAAGATCTACAAAACTAGTACTCGAACGCTCCCAGAAGCCAAGCCAATCGACGAGAAATCGGAAATCTTTGAAGACTGACCTGCTGCTCTAGAAACTGTCCAAGCTTCCCGACCTTTCGGAACTCTCGTCGCCAGTCCTTTTGCTCGAGCCCGGATCCGAGCACGTCAAGTGGTATCAGAGCAACGACAAGGGTTCCTCAAGCTTTCGGGTCAAAATGTTGAAGAAAACGAGTTCCAAGCCTTTGTCCGAATAGTACATCCGATGGGCTATTCGAGCTTATGATGATGGGTATCTTCGTTGGAGTGACATGGATGACGCTACATATGATGTAGTTGATCAAGAGATCCGTAGGAGATATCGAAGGAGAAGGGTTCGAGAGGATGAGGCTCGGCGTAAGAAGAAGGTTGAACCACCTTGGGAAGAGATCCACAAGCTCGCGGAATATTCAATGCAACAAGTAAAAGAAATTCGAAATCTTGTCAATTCATTGGGGTCGACGCTATCGAAGACCACAACAGCCCCACCTCCCTCTTCAAAGATGACATCCTCTACAGCCATTGGCGAGACTCTTGAGATTAAAGATGGCAAGTCCAAGGATGTTCCAATTGGGACTGCAGAGGTCATGCCTGAGCTTAAAAAAGATGAGGAAATCATCCAAGTTCCCAAGGCAACGTTTTTCATGAAGGAGAAACGAATGCCAACCGACATGCCTAACTTTCTGAATTCCATGTCAAGTAAGTGGTTAGATTTAACTTCATTCATTCCGCCTTGCTTTCCTTTTCACGATTCAAGAAGAAGAAAGGACTCAAGATCTGTTCAAGGAAGAAGAAGCGTGTTCGAAGAAGTCGTTCATTTCCATCACGGATTCGAGGACGAATCCTTTTCAAGGAGAGGAGGATGATGTGATCGTAGTAGCCCTTGAGCTTGACTCTTTTTTCCAACAAGGGTTTTTGTTCGGAGCAGAACATCAATTTTCATTTGTGAAGACTGTTTGGCGACTCCTCAGTAGTTTGGCTCGTTTAGGCTGTATAAAATTCCGATTGAAGCCGATGAGCACATGTTGGAAAGATATTTTAAGTGGCTACAACTTTATTGAAGGATGCAATCATCAATTCAGATTGGAACATGTCCAAAATCTAGGGTCTTTGGATCAGTCCGAAATTCTGGCAGCTCATCGGAAATGCAATAAAGAAAGACGGAATGAATTCAATAAGGACGGATTAAATGACGGGGCTTTAGGGATTTCCGACCTTCCATCTCTTTGATGGCAACCAAGGCCATTCGTTTTCCGCCATTATGGTTGTCCATCTCTCCGTCATAAATCTCGGAAACCCTTTGTATTATCCGTCATTAAATTATCAACTTATTTTAATTTCTTTTATTTTTCATAGATTAAATATGTTTCCTATATAAAGGGATGTAAGAACATTTTTGAGGCCAAGTTGAATTTGAGAACAAAACTAAGCATTGCTTCCTTCGTTTCGGGTTAAGAAACAAATCTATCTTGGTGAGATGCCGGATAAAACCACTTGGTGAGATGCTAAGACTGATTCCCTAGTGAGAGACGACGGAATCAAAGGGTCGGAAACACTCGGAGTGCGAGGCCGAGAGTGCGGACGATCGAGTGTTGGAGAGAGCTCGGAGTGCAAGGCCGAGAGCGATGTTGCATCACATATCCCTCAACCCCCATCCCCTACTTTACCACCATTCTAAGGCCTTCCACAGCCCCATTATCACCCTAAATCATACCCAAAACAACCCTCAATACCTCTCAAACGAACCCAATTTCGGAATCGTCTCTGCCCAGGCAACGTCTCGGTAAAACTCAGTTTTCCGCTTTGTCTGATCTTCGATTGACAAGATCTACCCCATTCCGCGACCGCGACTTCAAGATCTACAAAACTAGTACTCGCACGCTCCGAGAAGCCAAGCTAATCGACGGGAAATCGGAAATTTTTGAAGACTGACCTGCTGCTCCAAAAACTGTCCAAGCTTCCCGACCTCTCGGAACTCTCGTCGCCGGTCCTTTTGCTCGAGCCCGGGTCCGAGCACGTCAAGTTTCCTTTTAGATTTAATTATTTTATTTCCAAATTTTATCTTAATGTTATTAGATTGAATGTTTAGATATAGATATATATTTCTTTCTTAGATTAGCTGGGGAAGGAATACTACTCCATCCGTTCGGCAAAACTTGTCATTTTAGCTTATTTCACAAGTTTTAAGGCAATTAACAAATTTACTAATTTACCCTCCATTATTACCCTCCTTTTTACTTTATCGAAAACTACAACTAACAAACCATCAATCACATCAAGGGCGTTTTTGTAAAGTGAAGGGCAAAATACCTAAAATGACAAGTTTTTCTAAACAAAACTAACACTCTAAAATGACAAGTTTTGCCGAACGGAGGGAGTATAAATAAGGCATTATGGGCTGGATTTTATTCATTCAATCAATCCAAGCCAAGCCACAAGAGAACATATATATAGAGAGAGAGATAGCAAGTAGGAGAGAGACTTGGAGCCAAGTGGAGTTTGTGAAGCGAGAGCGGAGTTGGCTTTATTCGGTTGTAAGTCTTGTTTGAGTTTATTTAATGCAATTTAGTTCCTTTTTGTTATTGATGTGTTTCTTGATGATGAAGAGCGAGTAGTCACCCAACTTCTAGGGTCGGGGTGAACCCGATGGTAGCCATATAAGGTGATGCGATAAAGGTACAATCTTTTGATGCGATTTCATCTTCTATCCCTATGAGCATGATTCTTTTGCAAAAGTTGAAGGTGATCCTTGTTTGTGTTATTGAAGCGAAAGTGATCTTAATGCAACTTGGATTAATTATGTGAAAAAGGGTTATTAATAATTAGGGTTTATGCGAAAGCCTCTATTTTCCTATTTGTTAATAACGAAAGTTATTTGATGAAAAGCATGATCTTTTATGCCTTTATGTGTTATTTTGCATGGTTATCGTTGTGGTGTTGATGCCCTGATCTTGGAAGTATTTTAGTTTATTGATTTTATTTACAAATTTCGTGTTTACATTCGTTTCTGTTCAAAAAGTTGTGATTTTGGTTCTAATCTCTACTCGACATCGAGCACTGTTGGTCGACATCGAGGACTTTTGTTCGACGTCGAGTAGGTTTAGTCGAGATCGACCAGTTTCGTTTCATTTTCGTTTCTATTCGTTTATGTTGTCTGTTTTACTCGACAGTGTGGTCGACGTCGATGACATCTGGTCGACGTCGAAGACTCTTCTGGTCGAAATCGTGCTGAGTTTTGGACCTTGAAAGGCGGGCGCTGACACACTTCCTCGTGGATCGATCCTGACAACCTTCTACTACAACGGGAGGAAGTGTCTTGTATTTATTTGCTGAGACAGGGAGTCAGTTTGCTTTATATTTAATACTTTACCATCCTCCTACAACAACAGGGCGAACCAAACAAGCGATTGTCTTAGACCCCAAGGCCTTACTGATGACCAATTGATGTTGAGAGTGTTCTCTTTTACCTTTAAAGATTCGGCAAGCGATTGGCTTTATCCCTGCGACTCGCCTCAAAAAACTTAAGAAGGAGCTGTCTAGTATATTGAGCAGTCCCCTACGGAGAGTCTTTATGAGTATGTTGAGTGGTTCAAGAAGCTTAAGGGTAGTTGTCCGCAACATGGTATACCCGAGGATTATCTAGTGCTATATCTTTATGAAGGCTTGCTTGACACCGATAGGAGTTTCATAAATGCTACTAGTGGAAGAGATATTTTGGATAAAACACCTAAGGAAGCAATGCAAATTTTGGAAGGGTAGGTTAATGCATCGCAACAATATGGGAGACACCAAGGAGTTAGAGGAGTTCATAAGTTGGATAGTTCTAGAGATGGTCATAAGGATGACATAGATAGGCTTATGAAGATAGTGAACAAGATGGCTATGCAAATGAACCAATCTCATAAGCCTAGACCTTGTGGTGTTTGTGGAGATCCAACTCATTTGAATGATAAGTGTCCCTTGATTCAAGAGGACATCGCTGACTTGAATGCTATGGATTATGGACCTTGCCACATCTTTGGTAATAATTACAATCAGGGCTACAATGCGAACTATCAAAGTGGATTCAACAGCAGAGGCCAGCAACAACAAGTTCCTTTTCAAAGGCGACAATTTGAGAATCGTCCGAGAAACACTCAACAAGATGATAGAGATTAGACATTCAGGTTATTGCTGGATAAGATGGGGGTTCAAGAAAATTAGATAAGTCAAATGGCTAAGGAGATTGGAGAATTGAAAGCGAAAGATTCGGGGAAGTTGCCATCACAAGTGGTATTGAATCCGAAGGAGAATGTGAGTACCATGATCCTTAGTGGTATTGAAAGCGAAGGAGTGGTCTTCTGAGGTTTCAAGACCTGCACTACCCTTGCCTCATGCCTTAAGATCTGATCATAAGTGGGAAGATGAACAAATTCTTTATGACACCTTTGCTCATTGTGAGGTAAATATTCCACTTTTCAATTTCATTAAAATTGTGCCTCGCTATGCGAAGTTTTTGAAAGAAATATGCACTATGAAACGCAAGAAAATGATGCGAAAGAAAGAAAAGGTAACTTTAAGTGAGAATATTTCTCCTTTACTTCAGAAAAGATTGCCTGAAAAGTCCGGAGATCCAGGTATGTTTATTATCCCATGTGCAATAGGTAATGCTAGCTCTACCAAAGCTATGTTAGACCTAGGTGCTTCAATCAATGTTATGTCTTATAATTTGTACATGTTTTTGGGTCTCAAAGCATTATCTAAAACTGGTATTACTATACAGTTCGTTGATCGTTCTAGTATTAAGCCTAGATGAGTTGTTGAGGATGTTTTGGTTAAGGTAAACGATTTGATATTTCTAGCTGATTTCTTCATTCTAGATATGGAACAAGGTACGCCTGAAACCCCGATTATCTTAAGAAGGCCATTTTTTCGAACGGCTAAGACTAAGATTGATTGTTTTGAAGGTTCACTAACTATGGAACTTGATGGTAGAAAGATTGCGTTTTCTATATTTGAGCCTATTGTTTCTTCCACTAATGATTTTTTAGATGTTCTTGACTCTAATGAAAGTGATCACAGGAATGAATCAAATGGTTTGTTAGATGCTTCTGTTGAAACTGGATCTTTGAATATTGAGTCCTCTAACAAAGATGAAATTGGATTAGGGAAAGATGACATTGAAAAGAAAATTTAGAACTTGTTTAAGTTATAGGAAAATGTGTCTAATTCAAATGATTCTATTGTTATTCCCTATAAGAAATCGATTTCTAACAATGTTGAGGTTTTGGCAATTTCAGGGCAACCTCTAGGAGTAACTCATTTCCATAAGGAATCGATTGAAAGAATTGATGGGTATGTTGGAGAAGTTCCTAAAGATCCCTCTCGTGTCTTGAAAAGGACAAGTGTGGAGGATCTTGATGGAATAACGTAATCAAGAAATGCATCACATCGAGCCAAAGACGTGAAACAAATGCGATCCTTGGGAGGCAACCCAAGGTAGTTTAGGTAATATCATTTCAATTTTTCATTTAGTTTTTCAATTCAATAAAGTAGGATCGATCGGGTCGCTGAATTTCGGAGTTATGGTATGTTAGAACCTTTGTTGTAGTTGAGTTTTTCTTGATTTGAGTACGGAGTCAGGTTCTGTGAACACGGCGACCGATGCCCTTCACACGGCGCATGCCGCCCCTGTGTTCTTCACGAGTCCGGATTTTTGGTAAACTTGGAAGTGAAGTAGTTCTATCTTTTATTTTTGGTTAATTTCGTTTTAGGTTAGTTCTTTTATTTTATGTCTTATTAGTATTAGATTTATTTTTTTTATTTTATTTTAGGTTTAGATTATTTTTTTATCTATCTTTAGGTTAGATTTATTTTCTATCTTGGGTTAGTTTAATTATCTTCTATCTATTTTCATCTATCTTAGGATTAGATTATCTATCTAGGGTTAGTTTCCATTTATCTTAGTTCTAGGATTTATCTGTTCTATTTAATTATTTTCTATTTATCTAGTTCTAATACCTTCTTATTTTCTTTTTGATATATATCCCTTTCCAACTCACCATATATTTCCACTCCTTATTATGAATAAACCAAACTTTCTCCAAAGGAATCTAAAAAAGTCCAAAGCTTACTTGAATCCACTCCAAAAACCTAAAGCCTTGTGTTTCAATTGATTCTGGCCATCAAAACACTTTCCACCATTACCCTACATCCACAAAAATCAATCTTTTCATATATCATTCCCCTACCTATCACCAGAGAAGCTGTTGAAACCAAGTTTATCGTCAAAGTTTTGAGTTTGGAGAGTGTGGACGTCGGTTATCCAACCTTTCGCTCAGATTCAATGCTCGATATACACAACGTCCGCCGCCCCATCAACGACGCCCGCCGTCACTGCAGAGAGTTCATTTTTTCGGTGCTTTGTGGAGATCTTTTCTGTTCACCTTGCTCTTTTCGCAATCATGAGTGAATCTATTAAGAAAGAGGTGACGGTCTACTTTGATGATACTGATGTGCTATGCTGGAATGCACTTGGAAAGTGTACCTACACATCGGCCATGTTCTTTGATGAAACCACATTGAAGATGTTGGTTTGTTTGATTTTGTAATCACCCTGATCGCACATGGAGGGTTTCGCGAATTTATTGGTAGAAGGGCTCCGACCTAACCTTGCCTGGTCAAGGAGTTCCTTACTACTTTGGATGTAATCTTGCCCAAGGATGTTCGATTTCGGATAAGAAGAAGAGCTTGTAATTCCTCATATGCTGCAATTGGAGTTGCTTCTGGTATTTCGAAGAGGTGCTCTTGGAAGTGGTAGAATGCCATGCGTGTTCTTGATTCAGTAGAGATTTGGAGAAGTTTGACAAGGATGTTTGAGACTTTAAAGAACTTCTAACCTAATGATATGATTACTCATCCCGCTCTTCGTCTGTATCTGCGGATTTTGGGCTCTACCTTCTATGATTCTCAGAGCATCGCTATTGTCGATACTGCTTTGATTGATTTTTGTATTGCCTGACTCTTGAGTCTGCTATAGTACCAAATTGGGTACTCTTGTTTTTTAGGATGTGGGAGAAGGCTCGTGACCAGCGCAGTGAGAACTATCCTCTTGTCACCCCTTTTGAAGGCATGATCACACTTCTGGCAATATATTATGGTGTTGATGTTAGTTCACTGCAACCTGTGAGTCATTCTTATACGTGGGACATTGATGCTATTGTGTCTACACGGATGGTAGATAAGTTGCAGTTGTCATATGCTATTGAGAGATTTTGTTGGCTTTCGGGACCTCAGCGGTCTCATCACTAGTATTTGACGACTATTTTACCGGTGGGGCCAAAATTAGTGGACTTCCGCCGAAGCCATGTTCCCGTTGACATTGATTTGCGGAAGCCTGATGATCTTATGACCCCTGCGAGCGATGTTGAAGATATGCAAATCGAGATGACGCCGCATGTGGTTCGAGATGCCTTGCGCATCGCTTGCTTGGAGAAGAAATTTACTAAATTTGAGACGCAGCAAGCGGCTGAACGCATGAAGTTAACCAAGTCCCATGCGATTCTGGTTGGGAAGATCAATTAATTACAAGATGCTTGTCTCTTGTTGATATATGGATATGATCAATCAGCGGTTTGGACCCCAGACCCCGTCTTCACAATAATTGGTTAGTCAACATGTAAGTGTGGGGGGAGAAGTGAAGTGAACTAGTTAGTTTAGGTCAATCCATGTTTAATTTTTGTTTCATGTTTTATTTTTAGTCTTTTTATTTATGTTCTTTCTTTTATGTTATTTCTTTTATGTTATATAAAATGTCAAAAATGAAAAAAAAAATTGAGAAAATGTCAAAAAAATTAAAGAAGAAAAATGTGATCTTGTCTTCATGCATTGCATATTGTATTATCAAAGATTTGCATCTAATTTGAGTTTGTCCTATTTGACTTTATACGGGCAATACCTTATAAATCCCATGGAGTTCTGAAATGATTTGACCTTGCCTTTAAAATTGGTTTTTATGTGAAATATGATTAGGCATATGTAATTGAGCATGTATAATCTAAGTTTGTGACCATGTTTGATATTCAAAAAAAATTTGTCCTAGTGAGATATTTTTGGCCTTATAAGGGATACATCTATACTCCTTTTTCTTTTATTGTGTGATTTACTCTTGCTATGCATTTATCATTGAGTATTGTCATGGTTATCTATTTTCATGACCGATCATATACATGTTCATTGCTTGGTAAGTTCAAATGATAGAGGAAACCTTTTAGCCACATATTTATCCATGTCTACCTTATGTTATATCTTGTTTTGAAGCCAATTCGAGCCCTTAAACTATTTTATTGATAGCTCCTCAAAATTATATTATTCCTAGCCTATGATAAGCCTTACCTTTATAGTTTTGAGAAGATGTAATGTTATGTGCGTAGTCATTCCCTCATTTTTATGCATTTGTTCTTACATGTATTTCGGCTCAAGAAAGAAAAAAATTAAAAGCTTGGACCTAGGGAGGATAAAATTCACCTAGGGGTAAAAGTAAGTTAAAAAAATCCGAAAAAAAAATGAGAAATAAAAGAGCCAAGTTTATTTTATTTCTGCATAATGAGGAAAAATTGGATTTATGTTGGTTAGAAGTTACATTGGTTGGGTTTTGAAGATTTTATGATATGTGATGTGGTGATGTGATGTGTTGAGATGATGAATGATTTTTGGTGTTTTTATGATGATATTGAGAGATGTTGTGTATTTGTGAACTTGAGTATTATTGAGTTGGTTTGTGTTATGTTGGGAGTTGTTGGAATCTTATTTTCCCAGAATTTATAGCACCACGTGACCAAATACGATTCCTTGCCCTTATGTTTCTTTAACAAGCCTCATTATAACCCCACTGAATGGAATCTGCTATGAAGGCTTCCATTGAGCAAAAGTCATCTTGATGTCCTTATTTTTGCATTGACATATTCGGTGGATATTTTATGATATAAATGTCAATATTTGAGTTGATGCTTATATATGGAATTGAGGTGAGTGTATGCTTAAATCCTAAACACATGAGAGTGAGAGATACACATTTTATCCTTGGTAAGGTTGGATTTTTTAGCATGCAAGCAGTTTGATCCCATATATACATGTTATCAAATTTATATGCCTCGATTATATTTGCATTATTGATGATGCTGCTTTTGATGAGTAAAGTTATGAAAGAATTTCATGTGGGATGTGTAGATGGTGTTTTTGTCTTATGGTTGCTTGAGGACAAGCAAGAGTTTAGTGTGGGGGGATTTGATAATGCATATTTTATATAGGCATTATAGGTGTTTGTTATTGCATTTAGATAGTGGTTTTGCTTATGTTTGAGTCTAGGTTTGTATATTGCTTGTGAAGTATTCGAGTTCAGAATCTATGTCTTTTTAGTGTTTATTCTGCAGAGTTACATTCTGACCTTGAATGGACTTTGGAAGAGCTTAAGAGGCATGTTTTAAAGCATATGGAGGCTGAGGAAAAAGCTAGAGAGGAGCGAGGAGACACGACATTGGAGATTATTGAAGTCAATCGAGGGAAACTTGTCACTGTAAGGACGACGCCCGCTATGGGCCGGGTTCTAGCGATTGCGATTTTGGATCCGAAGACTATATTTCCTAATATTTTATTATTATTTCTATTAGCGTTTTGCCGACTTATTGAGAGACTTTATTAGGTTTATTCAGTTCATTCATCGTATGTGGATTGGTGATTATTATGAGACTATGAACACCATTCTAGAGAGAGAGAGAGAGAATTGGCCTATGAGTTGCTAAACTGATGGTTTCGCCTATGATTCGAAGACATGGTTGTTTGGATTGTGAGGATTTGATTCTATTTAGTTATTCATATTCATAGTTATCATCTTGTGCTTATTGATTATATTTGTACGTGCTCCTTTCTATGATTGATCACCATGCTAGGAATTGCATCTTAGCTATGAATTCGTTATTGTGTTCTTGATAGCAAACGAAGGTATTGAAGTAGTGATATTTCTTTTCCTTTATAGTAGATGATTTCAATTGATCTATCTTGTGGATATGTCGATTAGGGCTGATTAGGGTTGTTCCGGTTTGT
Organism: Persicaria tinctoria; assembly: GCA_037127255.1. Taxonomy (NCBI): domain Eukaryota; kingdom Viridiplantae; phylum Streptophyta; class Magnoliopsida; order Caryophyllales; family Polygonaceae; genus Persicaria; species Persicaria tinctoria. The sequence goes on from JBANSL010000004.1 coordinate 24,434,786, forward strand.
CTTAATTGCATTGAATCAATGTGCCAATTGGTCTAATTACTTCGGTCCTTAATGCTATTTTTTAGTGGTATTGAATAAGGTGATTGTATCCATGCGGATCTCTCAACTTTAGTCAAGTAGACATGTGTTTATGAATAATTGATAGATCATCCCTAGGACCATGAATTCTAACCATTGTCAGAGAATTACACGTGAAATATTCTTTCTACTTTGTTATCAATCTACTTTTCAATCATAGAGTTGGTACCTTTTACATCTCAGTTATTTGCTACAAATCATTGCTTTGTCATAAGAGTCTTTGTTAAGATTTATTGAATAGGAAATCGCTTCTCCCTGTGGATTTGACTTCGGACTTAATTGCTATACTAGTAGTTGTTTGGTTTATCAAGTGATTGATTGACTCATCTATTGGTTTTGTGTTTGAGTTTGGATTATATTACAATTTGGCAAAAGGCGAAAGTGTCAACGACGTTCGTCCCGCACCAACGCCTTCTTCTTAAGATGCACGGTGGAGCCCGACTGCAAAGGAGCCGACTTCTCCTGGAGATGTACTTGTCGTCGTTGCTCCCTCTCAATATGATCTTGCAAACATTCCTGTGAGGTTAGCGGAAACAAAGTAACACAACGACCTTACATATTGAAGAAATAAGTATTAGTAAACCCATCATAAATGGTCTTATGATCGAAGTGCCAAGGTCTTCCTAACAGCAAATGGCAAACCTCTAGAGGAACTACATCGCAAACTATCACATCATTGAATTCACCTATAGAAAAGGCAATTTTAGCTTTCTTTTAAACCATGAGGTTACATGCGGAAGTTAGCCAACTCAATTAATAAAGGATAGGATGATCAATAGTAGGTAAGTTAAAACGCTCAACGACTTGAGCATCAATAATGTTGTACCAAGAACCACCGTCAATAACGAAACTACAAACCTTATCTTGAATAAAAAAACGTGAAATAAAGATAGTTTCACGTTGAGAAGAGCGAGGTACCTTCTCTGCAGTCGAAACCTGTTTAATTACCATAAAAGCTTCCCCAAAAACAAGCTTTCACTCAATCTCGTCAAGATCTTGGTCCTCTAATTGTGTTTCTTCGTCATAAACAGGTTGCACCACATTATGGTCAATGAGCTCATCATCATCTTGGACCATGTAATCACCAATGCAGTCATTAGCACCGTTTGAGTGTTGCCACACTCCCGAGAAAAGTGATTGCGCCCTTGGCACTTGTAGCACCGAATGTCTTGCCGCATGGAATTAGATGGGTGATGTGCGCCTAATTTACCATGTTTTACATTAACTTTTATATCGATTTCCGCATGTATTTCATATCATTAGGTTAGAATTATACAGAATCTCTGTAGTACTTTATGCTTATTTTCCAAATTATAGAGTCTACACTAGTTTCTGATTAATTTTGCATAAATCGAGGCTTTTTACAACAATTCGTAGAAGGAAGAAAATCATGGTAGAGCTCGAGGTCGACTATGCCAAACTAGAGGTCGAGTAGCAGCTGAACCAGAGCACGTCAAGCAAAAAACAAGAAAGAAAGCACTCGACATGACTAGTCGATATCGAATACTCTGGTCGATATCGAGTACCAGTTGGTCGACTTCAGCTTCAGAACTCCATATCGAGCACAAGGTCACTCGAGAGCACAAGAAGTACTCGATCTTGAGTAGTTTTCTCGAAGTTTAGTACATGTTGAGTCAGCAATTCTAGTTGAGCTTGAGTCCAAATCCGAGGAGAACACAACTCTACTCGACATCGACTACTCTGGTCGATGTCGAGTACTTCTCTGGGCCATTCTGAGTCGAAATCGAGTGAAGATTCTAGAGAGAGTTTACTTGAAAGTGAAGGCACGTGGGAAATCTATCAAGAGAAGTGAAGATCTATCAAGTTGAAGATATTTATACACATTGGGAATTCCTATTCCTACTTTAAGAGATTTATTTCCTTTATTTACACAGTTATATCTTAAGTCTTTAGATACATAGTTTTAGATATAGATAGAGTATTCTTTCCTTGGATAGCGAGGATTGAATACTATAAATAAAGCGCTAGGGGCTGGTTCTTAGATATTCTATCCAATTCAAATTTCTATCCAATTTATAATTCATGTTCAATTCCAATTTACACACATAGATAGCGAGTTTTAGAGAGCTTGTGGCCGATTGGAGGTGGAAAGGCGAGAGCGGATTTGGCTTCGATCGGTTGTAAGCTTTGTTTTGATTTAATGCAATTTAGTTTCTTTATAGTATTGATTTGTGTTTTGATGATGAAGAGCGAGTAGTCACCCAGCTTCTAAGGTCGGGGTGAGCCCGACGGTAGCCATGTAAGGTAATGCAATAAAGGTACAATCTTTTAATGCAATTTCATCTTCTATCTCTGATTTACATGATTCTTCTGCGACACTCAAAGGTGATCCTTATTTGTGTTATTGAAGCGAAAGTGTTCTTAATGCAAACTTGGATTAATTATGTGAAAATGGTTGGTAACAATTAGGGTTTATGCGAAAGCCTATGTATTCCTACTTTTGATATTATTGAATTACATCCCACCAATTATTCTTTGATGAAAAGGCATGAATTTTTATACCTTTAGCATTATTCTTATAGGGTTATCGTTGTGGCATTAAAACTCCGATTCTGGAAGCTTTTGATATTATTGAATTACATCCCACCAATTTCGTGTTGTTTTTGTGTTCATTTTCGTTTATGCTTTGTTTTTATTTACGTTTTTATTTTGCTCTGACGTACTCGATCTCGACAAATTTCTGGTCGATCTGGAGTACACTAGTTGACGTCAAGTACTTCTGTACTCGACATTGGCTATTTTCTGTTTTTCTGTTGTGCAGCTGTAGATCTAGTCGACACGCCTGGTCGATATCGACTACTTTGGTCGATATCGAGTAGCCTTCTGGTCGATACGAGAGGATTTAGGAGCTTGAAAGGTGAGCGCTGACACGCATCCTCGTTGACACGATCCTGATTCCCTTCCACTACAATGAGAGGAAGTCTTGTATTTTATTTGCGTGGTTCAGGGAGTCGATTTAAGATTTATATTTGATATTTATTTCATACTTGATTTTCCTCCTAACAATGGGGCCTCTTTAGGCCTAATAAGCAACTCCTAAGAGCCACGCGGGTTCCTCGGGCGGCTGGACATGGTATGATCAGGAGGTGTGGCGCTCTACAACGATGGTCGTTGCAGCGTCGACGTGGAAAGTGGTCCTAGGGGCTGCAAAGACCACCTATGGTTAGAGCTAGTTGAAAATGTGGATCCTACACGACGTTGTTCATATAACAAAGTAGCAAAGTGAAGTGCATCATTAATTGAAAAGTACCTTTTGTCGTTCAACTTGTTCACCAATTTTTCTGGGTAACGAATGTCCATTCGTTGCATCAAACGACGCCTTTCAGCATAGAGCTCCTCTGGGGAAAAGGAGCCTTGTCGGAGAAGGTCGAGGTCGAATTGCATTCGTTGCTCATAATCGAACGGTACAAAGTGAGCTCGCATGAGCTCCTTCAGATCCTCCCATGTGGTGATGGGATCTCGCATCTCATACTCATGATCTGATACATCTTGGAGCCACAAGATGGCGCTATGCTGGTGAAGTGAATGGTGGTTGTCTCAACTTTCTCCTCTAGGTACCGATAGTACCTTAGAACAACCTCTGTTTGTTGCTCCCATTGGAGATACGCTTTGAGGTCGGAGGTACCTGCAAAATCAGCAATTTTAATTTTCATACCTCGGTCGACTCGACATTGGGTTTGCTCCTCCTCTTGCTTTCGAAAACCATAGGCATGGTGAGGATGCAGCTGCTTATTCACTTGAAAGCGATTGTCGACAAGGAAATGACGTGGGATTCCATGACGGGGACCACGCGGACCACTAGAGCTCTCGACACACCAAAGAGAGGTATTATGAACAAAAGGGTGGTGTTCTTCTTCGGTCTCTGCGAAGTCCACAAAGAGTGGTTTGTTACAAGCGGACTAATGTTGCATTGTTGCAACCGCTCGCATCAGTTCAGCAAGAGTAGCCATGAGCTCATTAAGATCAACATCCGATGGACCCTCATTAGCTAGGCGATTTCCTTTGTCCTGCAACATGGTTAGGGGAACCCAAAAGCGAAGACAACGACAAGGAGTGCTAACCCGAGATAAACGTGACAGTGTAATAACTTCGACAATCCCAATACTCAAAACACAAATATCAAAGGCAAGCAATTCAATATAATAGGGAAGGCGACTAAGGTAGGAAACAAAGGTACAAGAATGCAAGTTCTCCCTTTCTTATCATCAACCTCCTAACTTTGCAAACACAAATGTACAAGGAAGTAGGCACAAGTTGCTTTATAAAGGAAACGAGAGGGTTACCTTATATTGGTTGCCACTCGTTGAGGATAAATAATCGTTGTAGTTTTAGAGAGCAATGCAACACAAATGCTAAAGAACGAGTGGGTTACCTTATTTTGGCTATTTCACTTGCTCGACTTTGATTTTGTTTTTTTATAAGATGAAGAACAAACAACACCCAACAATGAATAGGTGAAGAAAGAAATCGAGAGGATTACCTTAATTGAGCTTTTCAACTCGAAAGAATTTTTTTTTGTGTCAAAAAGGGAAGCAAACGCAGTAGGAAAATGAACAAAATAAGATCAAAAGTAACTTGCCAAAAATATGGAAAAAAAACCTAGGGTTTGAAGCAAAATAACAAAGTAAGGCAAATTAGGGCTAAGCAAGGGTGGGATGCGGCAAAGGCTGGAGTGGTGGCGTAGGGGTGGCGGAAGGATGGAGGAGGGGTGAGGCAGGGCTAGTGGTGGTCGGGGATGATGGAGCGGAAGACGGCGATGACGGTGAATGCGAATTAGGGTAAACTTTGTTTTTTGAGATTTTGTATTTTTTGATGAAAGAATTGCATAAACTAAACAAAATCCGCAAATAAAACGGATATAGACAACTTCCTTGATTGAAGTACTAACTTGTGATACCACTTGATTGCGAATCTCACGCCGAAGGGTGCACGATTGCTTCAAAGAGGTAGCCGAATTAGATATCCGGAAGAACTTAAATCTCATGAATCCATCTTTAGTCTAATGCCTTCTCAACTTGCCTGAATCTCACAAACTAATCGCTCAGCGTCGCTTCTCAAGGTCCTTAGTTTCTTCGAATCTCATGAAGAAGATTAACACTTCTCACATCTGTTAGGGTTTCTCAAGAAAATTGTTTTAGAGAAAATAATAATTGATCGTGCTTTCATTGATAATTGAATAACTATTTAAACAAAGGATTTTGCTGAGAATAGAAGCTAAATAAGGAAATAAAATCCTAAAAATAATATCATAAAATACAGCGTATTAAATCCGGAATTCATGCTGAAAAACACCGTCGTGCACGACTGTGCAAGGGGACGCACGGCCACATGATAGGGGTGTGCGCCCGCACACTTGGCTTCTGTTGTCCAATCAGCCTGATGACTCATGGTGGACACCCGTGTGTCATGGGTGCATGCCCGTGCAATATGGTTTCACGCCCGTGCGTCGAGCTGTTGGTAGTGCTCATTGGCTCGAGTCCTCTTGGACTAATAAGGTTATTAACCCAGGATCCCTCGCCTCTTACTCAGCCTTTGGCATCCAAGGTGAGGTACTGACGAGAGGGTATCTCGACCAAATAAATTTGTAATCAAGACCCCGCTATAGGATAGTGGAGTCAGGTTCGTCCTAAGGAGAGAAGTCAGCGGTTCTAGGTTTAGTGTGTTTTGGGGTTCAGGGATAGCAGGAAAAGGTGATGAGGGTGGTTGTCGACAAAGAATAGAGGGGTCGATGTCGAGGGATGGAGAGAGAATGGTGGTTTATATCGAGTAGAATATGTGCCGAATAAAAATAATAAAATAAAACAAATAAAGATGCAAACTTCAAAGGTTAGGGATCACCACAACAATAAGCATATGTGCAGATCATAAATCACATAAAGATGCATGTTTTATATCAAAGAATCGACTTTCGCAAATTCCGAATTTTTTCTACCTTTTCTTAATTAGGATTAGTCGGCTCTCGCAAATAAACCTTAATTACTATCCAATTCATAATAAGATCACTTTCGCTTCAATATCATGAACAAGGAATTTTCTCAACTCTTCCTGCAAAGGATTAAGCACATAGGTAGATGATGATAAAGACATATATATTCATGGATTTATAAATCAAACACACATATCTATGTTGGGATCACCCCAACCCTAGAAGAAAGAAATTAGAAACAAAACATAACAAAAGAAATTAACTTTAACATAAAATAAACTAAAACTTACAACCGTTCATCTCCTTCCTTCTCCTTCTCTCTCGCCTTCTCTCTCTCTCTCTCTCTCTCTCTCTCTCTCTCTCTCTCTCTCTCTCTCTCTCTCTCTCTCTCTCTCTCGCCTCCTCCTCCTCCTCTCCTCTCTCCTTGCGCCCTAAGACGACTTGACTTTTATGAATGAAAATCAGCCCCCTAGGGCCTTATTTATAGTGCTCCATCTAGCTATTCTAGGAAAGGAACAACTATATCTTCTATCTAATTCTATCTATCTATATCCTAAGATAAAACTTGATAAATAAAGGAAATAAATCTAATAATTAAATAAGGAAAATATCTAATGTGGATAAATCTCTTCTCCTCGTGATAGCACTTGATAGATCCGGATGGAATTTGGTCTCAAAAATATCTCCATCGGATTCGGGATAGAAACTTAACAAGACCCCAGACTACTCGACGTCGGCTTTTGGGATTTCCTCGACATCGAGTAGCATTTTCTTCGTCCTCCGCTCAGCAACTCGATGTTGGCTACCAGGATGCATGTCGACTTGACTTTTACTCGACATCGAGCAAATTTCCTCGATATCGAGCAAAGCTTGGTCTGTCTTCAGCTTTTTCGTCGATCTCCGCTCCATGACGTGAAACTCGACTAAGTATTTCTCGATATCGAGTAAATTCCTCGACATCGAGTAAAAACGTTCAGCTCCCAGCTTTCTTGTCGATGTCTGGTGTCTCTGACTCGATTTGGCTTACTCGATATCGAGTAAAACAACTCGATATCAACTAAGTCTCTCAGTTTTCTGCTCTGTTTTTTAAACTTACTTTCCCGAGTCCTCGTTTGTCGGATTGATGCTTATGACCATGCGTTGGAAATCTCTTTCCGAGGTCTACAACTCTCATGCAGACATCAAAGCTTGATTCAAAACGAAGAATGGTGAAAAATGGCCTTTTCTCCAGCTGCACCATTCTTAGCTTCTCCATGAGTTTCCTTTAAGCTCCAAAGTGCGTCCGATTTCTGCGAAATATAACAAAAACTTGTGTAGACCTCCATATATTGCAAATAAACACAAACTACACAAATTATGTATTATTCTAACCCAAATGTATGAAATGCATGCAGAAATGGATATAAAAGATGGTATAAAACATGGCAAATTAGGCTCACAACAAACACCCCATACTTAAGCTTGCTTGTCCTCAAGCAATAATTTTAATTGTCTTTCAGGGGAAGAAATCAAAAATCTCAACATCTTAAATTCATTCTCATATATACCTGCAATCAATTACTATCCTCGAAAAGGTACTAGTGTCACAAATCCATGCATGTGCAATTAAAAAGCAACATCTACTCATAAAAGGAGGGTTATGCAAAACAATTCATATGTGACAAAGCATTAATAATCAAGAGGACTTTAATTTAAGCTCAAATAAGGAGTAGATTGGTAAAAGGTTAAAGGGGGGCAATTTTTGGCAATGTGGTGCTAATAATCCGGGGAAATGGAGTACTTTCGAAATTTCCATACCACGTTCCTTCTCCATAAGATTCATCACCTTTCATAATGCTTTTATCAATAATAATGCTTTTACCTCTCTAACCTCATCACTGCCTTCTCGCGAGTCGCAAACATGGGTGTCATGAATGGCCCCGGATACTTAGTGCTTTGGACTCCTCACCTGTGTGTCCCATCTCACTGAACTATTATCTCAGCAAGCAGGGTCGATCTACCTTTATCTCATGAGGTTATCGGATTTTTTTTCACTCATTCAATTTTCCATATATTTCAAACAATTTCCTACCAAACTCCATATATGATATATAACAACACAAAAACCATATGATAATCTCAGGAATGTAACATCATTCTCAACATAATCCCCGGATAGGAAATAAGGTAAAGAATGGCGATATTTAGATCATGTGGAGCAATATATGAAATAAGGCATATTATGGCTTTTGTGATGCATAAGCATAGGTAAGGCTTGGAATTAAACAATGAGCATTATATGGAAATATAAAGTCCTCATCCTCTTATCATGCAATATGTCAAAAGCAACATCAAATTTTACCTCATTTCATGGTTTTCAAGAAATAATGCGCTTCATTGTGACTTCCCTTTACTAGGCAATTTCATGCTATATCTCTAATGAATCCAATTTTGCATCGTCAAGTTCAATAAAGCTTCCATGACATTTATCAAAATTTTCAATGGGGTAATTTTTCTAAATTTTGAAAATCGTGCATATAAGCACATAAATTAATAATGAATTCCAAAATAGCCATGTATAAGCAATTCAAGAATTAAACTCTAAATATGCACACATAATGTCAAATATATCAAATATGCACAAAGTAAGCCCTTACCTCACCCCATACTTAAACATTACAGTGTCCTCACTGTATAAAAAAAGGGTAAGGAAAGAAACTCACTAGACAGGTGTGCAGGACGTCGAAAATCGAATGTAATGTTGTTGGGCCTAGTCCGATTTTAGCTTGCTTCTTTCCCCATGGACATGAAAAATGTAGAAGAGAAATACCTACAATAGAAAAACTAAAAGTTCAAAACCAAAAACAAACAAAAGCAACAATGTCCAAAAGTCCCAAAAAATAAATGTCTATTTACAAGCTCTAGATTTTATAGTCGCTAGGCCGACTTCTTCATTAAGCATTAGTCTGGCTCATCTTTGTTCGGAGGTATAGGTGGATCTGGTGGTTCCTCCAGTGATGGGAAGCGTGGGATGTCATCCGGGGGCATCATATGAAGAAGCTTAAACCTTCCCGAGTGGACGCTCCATGGCTCCACCCATTCATCTTCCCTGGCTCGAGCTAGCATGTATAAGGGAAGATATAAAGAAAATATACATACCTCATCATCATACGTCTTCCGCTTCATAGGCTGACTTGGTTGCGCGTCTCCACCATAGCAAAACGGTAGAGTGGGAAGAGATATTTCCACCTCATCATGCGGAGCTTCATGCCACTTTGCTAGGACCCCATACTTGAATATGAACATCGGTTGCTCAAAATCATCGGGAATAGCCTTCACTTTGCAAGGTAAAAGCGATCTTGGAATGCCCTGGGAAACAATGTCCAACTTCTTCTCTTCTAGTGCTTCTTCTTGGGGTCCTTCAAATGGTTTTTCAAAGATAGATTGCAAAGGTGGAATCGAGATCAGGGAAGGACATACCTGGGTTTCTGTAATGTGGTCGACGTCGACTATGGGGTAGTCAACATCGATTGGTGTTGTTGCTCTCATGTACCGTGGGAGTACCCATTGTTCGTTCCAATCTTCTTCTTCCTCATCACTTTCCATAGCTTCAATTTCCTCATAAGAAGGAGGGTCTAATCCTGTAGAACGATAGGAAGCCTCAAGTCTTCGGACTAAGTCCTCCAGCCGGGCTATTTCCCTTAATTGTGCCTCCTCCACTGCGATCCTATTCCTCCGTCTCATATTTCGGACCCATCTATCCCATTCGCAGTCCCCTTCCCAAAAGTCTTCCATCTTTGTACCTAAGCTTTGAAATCACAATCAAGAACACTAATTAGTAGCAAAAGCTTGACACCCAGTTGGTACCGGTGAGGTAGGTGGTGGTAGGGTATGTGATAGGGTAAAAAATGGATGGGCTTTTCTGAACCTTAAACACAATTAAACTAGGCGCGATTGATATCTCCCCGGCAACGGCGACTATTTGACGAGAGGGTTTCTCGACCAAATATTTTTTTAGTCAAGACCCCGCTATAGGATAGTGGAGTCAGGTTCGTCCTCAGGAGAGAAGTCAGCGGTTCTAGGTTTAGTGTTTTGGGGTTCAGGGATAGCAGGAAAAGGTGATGAGATGTCGAGGGATGGAGAGAGAATGGTGGTTTGATATCGAGTAGAATATGTGCCGAATAAAAATAATAAAATAAAACAAATAAAGATGCAAACTTCCAAGGTTAGGGATCACCACAACAATAAACATATGTGCAGATCATAAATCACATAAAGATGCATGCTTTATATCAAAGAATCGACTTTCGCAAATTCCAACAATTTAGGTGATAGAGGCTCTCGCATGAAAACCGAATTTGTTTCTACCTTTTCTTAATTAGGATTAGTCGGCTCTCGCAAATAAACCCTAATTACTATCCAATTCATAATAAGATCACTTTTGCTTCAATATCATTAATAAGGAATTTCCTCAACTCTCGCAAAGGATTAAGCACATAGGTAGATGATGATAAAGACATATATATTCATGGCATGGATTTATAAATCAAACACACATCTATTTTGGGATCATCCCAACCCTAGAAGAAAGAAATTTGAAACAAAACATAATAAAAGAAATTAATTTTAACATAAAATAAACTAAAACTTACAACCGTTCGTCTTCTTCATTCTCTCTCTCTCTCTCTCTCTCTCTCTCTCTCTCTCTCTCTCTCTCGCCTCCTCCTCCTCCTCCTCTCCTCTCTCCTTGGGCACTAAGACGACTTGACTTTTATGAATGAAAATTAGCCCCCTAGGGCCTTTTTTATAGTGTTCCATCAAGCTATTCTAGGAAATGAACAACTATATCTTCTATCTAATTCTATCTATCTATATCCTAAGGTAAAACTTGATAAATAAAGGAAATAAATCTAATAATTAAATAAGGAAAATATCTAATGTAGATAAATCTCTTCTTCTCTTGATAGAACTTGATAGATCCGGATGGAATTTGGTCTCGAAAATATCTCCATCGGATTCGGGATAGAAACTTAACAAGAACTCGGACTACTCGACGTCGGCTTCTGGGATTTCCTCGATATCGAGTAGAATTCCTCGATATCAAGTAGCACTTTCTTCGTCCTCCGCTCAGCAACTCGATGGTGGCTCCCAGGACGCATGTCGACTTGACTTTTACTCGACATCGAGTAAATTTCCTCGATATTGAGCAAAGCTTGGTCCGTCTTCAGCTTTTTCGTCGATCTGGGCTCCAGGACGTGAAAATCGACTAAGTATTCCTCGATATCGAGTAAATTCCTCGGCATCGAGTAAAAACGTTCAGCTTCCAGCTTTCTTGTCGATGTCTAGTGTCTCTGACTCGATTTGGCTTACTCGATATCGAGTAAAATAACTCGATATCGACTAAGTCTCTCAGCTTTTTACACTATTCTTGAAACGCACTTTTCCGAGTCCTCGTTTGTGGGATTGACGCATATGACCATGCGTTGGAAAGCTCTTTCCGAGGACTACAACTCTCATGAAGACATCAAAGCTTGATAAGATAAAATGGTTAGTTATTCATATATATATAATATAATGGAAGTATATAATAAGATAAAATAATATACGAATAATAAGATAGGTTTTGTATTTCATCAACTGTTAACGCTCCAAGGCCTTTGACACAAATACCTTGTCAAAGCCTTTGGAACATCTTTTCCGATTTTCATCAAGGGAGTGAGTTATCAATCTCCCCCTTGATGAAAGACAAAACCTGTGCGTCCCTGCAACTTAGTCAAACAAATATATCATAATCAAGGACAGACTAAGTACCTGCAAGGGGTTAGACAAATGTTGGATCAAAATATTTTTAACGTAAGAAAACATCCAACCGAAAACCAGAAATTAAAAAGCAAGGTCTTCCAAGACCTTTAATCAGAGGTTTTCAAGGTCTAACGATCATCTCCCCCTTTTTGTCTTTCAACAAAGGGCGGAGGTAAAACAGTCACCAAAAAGTTACCAAATGTTTTGAAAATGTTTCCAAAAATCAGCAAAGTAACAAGTTTCAGGGTGGGATAGGGTGGGTTAAGGTTTAGGCTTGGTCAATCCAGAGCATCATCAGTGAGCCTCGTCCATAGTCCTTCCAGCAACGTTGAAATCCCGCTCATCTTCGTCATCACCTCCGTCTGCAGCTCCTTAATATCCAGGCGAACTTCCTCCAAGCCCAACTCTAGGTTGTCCATGCGTTCATCGAAAGCTGGAGCAGTGGGAAAGGCTTTTGAAGGAGTGGCAAGACTCAAGGTCCCTTGGGGAGACCGAGTGATGCCAATCTTTTCAAGGCCTTTAGAGTCAAACATACCCGTATGACGCAGCTGCTCTTCATTTTTGACATCAATTCCAGAAGCTTTGAAGATAGGGGTCAAAAGGGTAGCAAAGGGGAGGGGAGAGCCTTTTCGAGCTTTTCTGGCATGGGCCATGGTTCCAAGGATAGTGTTGGCCAGATCAGGATCAAGGCCATTTAGAATGCGGTAGAGCAGGACCATGGCATTGTCGGTTAGGAGTGAGCCAGAGTTGAGACGGGGTAAGAGGCATCTAACAATGATGTTAAAGATAATTTTTGCCTCAAGGGTTAGGGATGAGTGGGTGAGTTGTTTTGAGGTGTTGTTGGACGCTTCGGGTAGGAGATATTTGGCTCGGGCTAGGATGATGCAGTTTTCTTTTGAGGGGTTTACTTGAGCAGGTGGAACAGGGCTAGGTAAGCCTAGAGAGTCTGCAAAGTCATTGGAGTTGAGAGAGATTCTAACCCCTTTGATGACAGACTCCAAAGACCAACCATCAGGATCACTTTTGGCTTTTAGGTTTATGTAGAAAAGTCGGGTGAGCTCGGGGTAGTAAACAGTCTCAAGATTAATAAGGTTCCAGGCAGGGGATTTTTTGAGGAGCTCAATGCAAGGTAACTTCAAAGCTTCAAAGAACTCGATATCTAAAAAATCTGAACAGCTAAGCTTACGAGTACGAAACTCGCCTACCCACTTACCAACAGTCTCAGCATCTAAAAACCAAGAGGAGGGCAAGGACTGATTTACCTGGATATAGGCCGGGGGTTCAGCGTTCTTCCTGCGTGCAACAGTTGGAGCAGCTTTCTTGGCAGGCGCTACAAGACTCTTGACAGGGCCCTTCCTGGTACGCTTAGGGGAGGGAGGCTTGACGGGAGCAGGGGCTTTCCGCTTCTTCGGAGACGGGGGAGGAGGAGGGGAAGGAGAGGGAGTTTCTTCCTCCTCTTCCTCAGACCCCGAGTCCTCACCGGACCCCGCTTCGTCACCTTCTGGTTCCTCATCCCCTTCAGAATCCTCGTGCTCTTCCTCTTCCTCTTCTTCTTCCTCAGGCTCCACCTCAGATGGAACCTCTTCGACTTCGGCTTCCTTTCGAATTCGCTCAGCTTCCTCCTCGGCCAGTCTCTTAGCAAGCTCGGCCTCCTCATCGGCCTTTTTCTGTCTCAAGGCCTCCTCCTCGGCTTCCCTGGCAGCATCTCTTTCCAGGGCAGCATCAAGGTCGTCTTCCTCTTCTTCCTCATCCTCTTCCTCAGCCAGGATCTTTCTCTTCCCCTTTTGTTTAGCACTCAAGGGTTTCTTAGCAGCACGTTTCTGAGAGCCTTTGGGAGCCGTGGCTGAGCTCGACTTGACGGTGCTCTGGACAACTGCTGGGATGATGACTTGAGTAGGAGGTTCGGGTGTGGGAGAAGTAGCAGTGGCCTGGCGTCCCTTGGGGGTGGCGCCAAGTCTTTTGGGAGTGACGGCTTTCTTGGTTTTGGGTGCCATGGAGGTAGTTGGTTAGGGTTTCTTTGAGAGGTGAAGATGAAGAAGTGGAAAGGGTTTGGATAAAATCTGAGTGTGGGTTGTAGTCGGGTACAGATTTGGTTTAAGTAGAGAGAGAGGGTGACGGATTGATGGGATGGGTTTAGGGTTCCAAGGAAAGAAATCATTACCTTGCCAAGTTGAAGGATTTTCAAATTCAAATTTGAATTCAAATTACCATAAAAATCGGACTAAACAAAAACCAATTTAGTTCCATAAATAAAATATCTTAACGGTTAAGGAAATCATGAAAAATAGGCAATTTTTGAAATCCGACTAAAACAAATATAATTGATTAAATATCTAAAGAGATATTAACCAAAAATATATGATCCGATTTATGTACTCCACTATTCAGTTAGCAGACCTTGACATAACTCTCAAAGGTCTTGACACTGAGTGGAGTTTATCTTTCGTAAAGGGAAAGCTCCCCCTACGAAAGTGCATCCTTGTCAAGCATCCCAATCTCTCGTCTAATGAAGGTGAACCTGTCCTCTGCCAAAGGCTTAGTAAAAATGTCAGCCCATTGATAATCAGTAGAAATAAAAGATATGGACACATCACCTTTTTCAACATGATCTCTAATGAAATGATGTCTTACATCAATATGCTTGGTCCTTGAATGTTGAACAGGATTCTTAGTGATGGATATGGCACTTGTATTGTCACACTTAATTGGGATACCCTTGAGGTTGATGCCAAGATCTCGCATTTGTTGAGCTATCCAAAGGATTTGGGAGCAACAAGCTCCAGCTGCAATGTATTCGGCTTCTGCAGTGGATAGAGCGACTGAATTTTGCTTCTTTGAGTGCCAGCTGATCAAGGATGCTCCTAAAAATTGGCAACATCCTGATGTGCTCTTTCTATCCACCTTGTAGCCTGCAAAATCTGCATCAGAATATCCAATTAAAGTGAAATCCTTTTGCTTTGGGTACCATAGTCCAAGTTCCTTAGTGCCATTGAGATATCGAAAGATCCTCTTCACAGCCACGAGGTGAAATTCTTTGGGATCAGCTTGAAACCTAGCACACATGCAAACACTAAACATAATGTCAGGTCTACTAGCCGTGAGATATAATAAAGATCCAATCATTCCTCGATACTCCTTTTGATTGACACTAGTTCCAGTCTTGTCTTGATCTAGAGACAATGTTGAGCTCATAGGAGTCTTGGCTGCTTTGGATTGATCCATCTTGAACTTTTTCAAGAGATCCTTAGTGTACTTGCTTTGGTTGACGAAGATCCCTTTCTTGGATTGATGAACTTGTAACCCCAAGAAGAAGTTTAGTTCACCCATTAAGCTCATCTCAAATTCACTGCACATGATGTCAGAAAATTCCTTCCTCTTGATTGTAGCCTTGAGCAACAAGCCGTGCCTTGTTCCTCACAATCTTGCCATTCTCATCTAGCTTGTTTCGAAACACCCATCGAGTGCCAATGACTGATTGATGCTTTGGTCTAGGCTTCAAAGTCCAGACTTTGTTCCTCTCGAATTCATTGAGTTCACTTTGCATAGCTATAATCCAGTCTGGCTCCTGAAGTGCCTCATTTACCTTCTTTGGCTCAATAAGAGAAACAAACGCGTTAAAAGCACAAAGATCTTTAAGTTTAGAACGAGTTTGAACACTAGAAGTAGGGTCAGAAATGATATCCTTTAATGAGTGTGATGAGGAGTATTTGAATTTCCTTTTGCTAGTCTCAGCTCCTTGATTCGTCACACCATCAGGATTGATTTGTGGTACATCTAACTCCGTTGTCCTGTTAGGTTCTGATACAGCAGTTTCAGACGTCTCAAAACTGTTGGATTGGACACCAAGGGCTTTGGACGCATCTTCAACACCTTGGGCCAATTCTTCAGTGTTAAGAATCGGTTCCTGCATGTTCTTCTTCTCTGTGTTCTTGGTAACATCACCTTCCTCGTTCTCTTCATGGATATTAAGATCTATATCTGCAACACTTTCACTCAAAGCACCATCATTGCATTCATCAAAAATAACATGTATACTTTCTTCAACTACCTGGGTCCTTTTATTGAAGATTCTATAAGCTTTGCTACTCGTGGAATAGCCAAGAAATATACCTTCATAACTACGCGCGTCAAATTTCCCAAGGTTATCTTTTCCATTGTTATGAACAAAACAAGTACAGCCAAAGGGTTTAAAATAAGATATAAGTGGTTTGCGGCCTTTAAAAAGTTCATAAGGAGTTTTCTTTAAGATTGAACGTATAAGACAACGATTTAAAATGTAGTTAGCTGTGTTAACAACTTCAGCCCAATAGGTTTTAGGTAATGCATTTTCTAAAAGCATAGTCCTGGCCATATCCTCTAAGGTGCGGTTCTTGCGTTCCACAACCCCGTTTTGTTGAGGTGTCCTAGGAGCAGAAAAGTTATGGGAGATGCCATATTTAGCACAAAACAAATCAAATTGAAGTTGATCAAACTCTCTACCATGATCACTCCGAATAGACACTATGGGCTCATTTCTTAAAGTTTGCAACTCCTTACAAAGTTTTGAAAACTCAAATAAGGCCTCTGATTTTTCTTTCAAAAATGCAACCCAAGTATATCTTGAAAAATCATCGACAACAACTAGCATGTACTTTTTACCATTGGGAGATTTGACTCGCATAGGACCACATAAATCCATATGTAAAAGTTCAAGGGGTCTAGAAGAACTTACAACCTTTTTGGGTTTGAAGGACCTACGTGTTTGTTTACCTCTTGTGCAAGCATTGCACATGTCAATACCTTTGAAGTCCATCTCAGGTAGCCCTCTTACAAGCCCTTTGGACACAAGCTTCTGTAGTGTATGTGGACTCACATGACCGAGTCTCCTGTGCCAAAGCTTTGGATCGTCCGTCAAGGCCTTTAAACAGGTTAAGCTTCCTTGTGCCACTTGATCAGCATTTACAGCGTAAATGTTGTTGTAACGGTATGCAGTCAGAATAACTTCACTTGTATCATCTCTGCACACTATACATCTTTTCTTGTTAAATCTGACATTGTTACCACTATCACATAATTGAGAAACGCTAAGCAAATTATACTTTAAACCATTAACAAGATAGACATTTTTAATACTATGGCTGGAATCACTTCCAACACTACCAATACCAACAATGTCGCATTTCCCTTTGTCACCAAGAGTGATTGTTCCCGTGGATTGCTCCTTTAGATCATGAAAGAGAGAACTCTTCCCACTCATATGCCTCGAGCAACCACTATCAATAATCCATTTGTGTTCTTTCACTTTGGTGATCTCCTACAAAACAAACATCAACCTTTGTGGCTAGACCAATAAGCAAATTTGGATCCATTGTTGGTAAAATAGTGCCTTTTGGGACCCAAACTTGTGTTATCTGTTCTTTTCTCAAATGAACAAGAAATGTATTGCGAATAATATAAGGATCCTTTCTTCTATAAGGGCGGGTCTCTTTTACATGTCCCTTTCTAGCACAGTGGTGACATATAGGAGAGGTTCTGCTTCCTTTAGCCTTTACAAAAGTGGTAATGTGTTGCTTCTTTAAAAACTTTGGATTGTAACCAATTCCACTTTTGTTTAGAGAGCTTTGTTGCTCACCCAACATCTTATCGAGAGTGCCTTTGGACTTGGTAAAACTTATGAGGGCTGTCTGTTGGTCTAGAATCTTATTATTCAGGGAGATCTTCTCGTTCTCTAAGTCATGATGCACATTTCTTAGAGAGGAGAGATCTTGCTTGAGTTCAGATTTCTCCGAGTCAAGCGTCTTGACTTTAATGTCAAGACCTGAATAAGAAGCTTCAAGACCTTTGACCCTCATAGACAGATCCTCAATAGTTTTCTCCTGATCCAGAGTTCTCTTAATAAGAATGTTAGTTTGGGAAATAAGCTTCTCTTCATTGGCAATCATATTTGAAAGGAATTCCGATAATACCTCTTTTGGACTTTCCATTAGTTCTCTTACAGTAGCTTCAAGCTTTTCATCGTGGGATTCATTTTCTGAGGCCATAAGACAGATGTTGGCCTTCTCATCGTCGGAGTCAGAGTCGGAATCACTCCAAGTAGCCACCATAGCTTTCTTCTTCCATTTATCACCTTTCTTAGGCTGGCTCTTAGTCTTTTGAGGGCAGTCCTTCACAAGATGATCTGTTTCACCACATTCAAAACAAGACAACGGTTTAGTCTTCTTTTCATATTTGTTGTATTGAGGCTTACCTCGAAATTTTGAAGACTCTAGTCCATCCTTGTTGTTGAATTGCTTCTTCATTTTGAGAATTCGAGCAAGGCCTCTTGTGATAAGGGCAAAAGGATCATCCTCATCGTCATCTTCATCTTCGGATTCAGATCCATCCTTAGACTCATCCTTCTTAGACTTGAGTGCCAAGTTCTTGGTGCTAGCTGGAAGTTCTCCATCGTCTTCATTAAGAATCATCTCATGCGTGATCAGCTTCCCAAGGAGGTCATCAAGGGGTAGAGTGGTGAGGTCCTGAGCTTCTTCTATAGTTGTTACTTTTGGACCCCATTTCTCCTTTGGAAGGCACCTCAGTATCTTCCTCACTTTCTCAACGTTGGTAAAGCTCTTGCCGAGAGAGTCAAGGTTGTTGGTGATTTCTGTGAATCGTGTGAACATGGCTTTGATTGACTCATCAGACTTCATCTTGAAGCGCTCATACTTTCGAAGGAAGATGCTGATTTTGGTGTCTTTCACTTGGCTCGTTCCTTCATAGGTGACGACCAACTTGTCCCAAATCTCTTTAGCTGACCTACAAGAGGAAATACGGTTAAACTCATCAGTGCTAAGACCACAATAAAGTAAGTTAATAGCCCTGTAGTTTTTGGAGATGATTTCAAGATCTGCTTGGGTGTATTCAGACTCCTTCTTTGCCACTTTGGTATCGTTTGGTCCTTCCTTCTCTGGAATCTTCAGACCATTCTCTATAATGTTCCAAAGCTCTAGATCTTGGTCTATGATGAACATCTTCATCAAAGATCTCCAGTGGACAAAGTTGTTTCCTACAAAGAGTGGCGGTCTACTTGTGGACCTTCCCTGTGCAAATCCTCCGCTTGCTTCACCAGACATGATCGCAAACTCACAAGATTGTTAGATCAAAAACAGTGAGTAAAGCTCTAATACCAATTGAAGGTTCGATAATGTAAAAGCAATGTAATAAGAAATACTCTAGAAGGGGGGTTGAATAGAGTATGCCCGTTTTTCGCAGAAAGTCTCAAGACTTTTGAAGCTTGAATCAAAACTCTTGAGATTAAACCTGAATCACAAAGTTAGACAATCGAACCAAGTGCGGAAATAAGGTAAAGCAAATAAGTAAAGGACACGAGTAATTGTTTACGAGGTTCAGCACAACTGGCCTACGTCCCCGCCTAGGGTTCTTCCACAACCCTAGGATTCAAAGGCTTTATTGAATGCTTAGCTTAGGATCCTAATAGCTCACCGAGAAGCCTCTCTCCTATACAATTGCAATCTAGTCAACTCACGTTCCCTTGGAGTCCTAGACCAATCTAGAAGAGCCCCACCTCTCTCAGCTATCTAGTACAATCCTCTAACTCTCGCAAATCAATAGCCTAGTGCAACTTCCCGAGTTATAAACTCTCGAGTAACACTTGAAATAAATATATCCTATAAGCTCACAGTGACTCTCAAAGGCTTTGAAATAAACAACAAACTATTTGAGCGCTTTGCAGAGAGACACTTGGAAGACAGATCGCTTGAATGAATTGAAGCTCGTGTGTAGCACTTGTACTTCTGTCTTCTCCTTCCTTTCCTTTATATAATAGCATGAAGATAGCATGGAGCGTGAGGATCTTCATCACCAGATCTCCAACAGCTCTTTCCAATCAGGTTGATCTTGGATCTTCTATTTAAGGACACTTCGAAGCCATGATCTATTTTTGAACCGATCTTCTCAACAAGTAAAAGGAAGAATGTAATCTGATTTATACTTCCTGAAATGGTTAGTTATTCATATATATATAATATAATGGAAGTATATAATAAGATAAAATAATATACGAATAATAAGATAGGTTTTGTATTTCATCAACTGTTAACGCTCCAAGGCCTTTGACACAAATACCTTGTCAAAGCCTTTGGAACATCTTTTCCGATTTTCATCAAGGGAGTGAGTTATCAATTATTATTTTGCATTTTTAGCTACTTAAAGATATGTAGAGCAATAAAAAGATTCACATTAACATCGATATTCTTTTCCAAAAACAATGTTAATATATCTTATTTACATCAGTTATAGGTGATTCATTTTATGTTTATTAACTTTTCCTTTGTATTTTGTCTTGTTATTTCGTTTAAAAGATAGTATACAACATTCAATATTTATAAAGACAATGTTATATGTATATATTTAAATCAGGATATTTAAAAGAAATGATGTCTAAAAAGATTACAACATCATTTTCTTTATGAATAACAATATATAATTTCATAAAAGACATCGGTTTTAGTATTCGTTTTGTTGTGTTTCAATACATTTTAAAATCACTTTTTATTATATTAAATGATGTCTCATTTCCTGTTTGTATCCATTAATAGGCTAATTCTCAATTAATCAAAATAGGTCAAAGCATTCAATAATGTTCTATCTATTAGTATCTATTCATATCATCTACATGCATATATTTTTGCTTAGTATTACACAAACTGAAAGAAAGGATAGTGACTCCAGTTGAGTAAGCTTCTTCCATCATCTGGGCAGAATTACGAGCAGACTTCATTGCTTGAGCTTCCATGCAGCCTCCTTGATTTCAAATTCAGCAAGTTGGAGAAGGTGCACAAGAGGAACCACAAGTTGGGCCTCGATGAGAGCCTGTTTAGTACATAAGAACACAATGGCAAGGAGAATATCACTAAATTTAGTGCATTTAACACCATTCTAACTCCACTCGACCGTAATAAAAGGGAACATGCATCAAACCCTATTATTCATTTACCTATATGTACCAAATTGAGAGACGCACTGCATCTCTCAACTTTTATTATCTGTAAAAAACTTTAGTTTAACACATATCTTTTTGCGTCATACAAGAGAAAAATATATATAGATATGATACTGGAAAGGACAGTCTAAGCATGGCATTTAAGCATCCCCCTAAAGACTCCAGCTAAATCAGAATCAAGGAGATTGATAATCCAAAACCAGAACTACATGGTAGAGCAAACGTGTTATAATCTTGCCAAGTTGAGGACTGACCTAGGACAGCATAAGGAGTTGCAAGCCGTATCAATCACTTCATGAAGTGAGGCAAGCTAATATTTAATAACAAACATCTTTTAAAAAAAAATATATATGATTAATTAGCCAACTGATAGCCCACTTCTTGAGAACTTAAAAACAAGTACAGTCACTAACAGTGTGACAACATAAAAACTCTCAGCAGATGGAGTTAAGAGATTTTAATACTCTATTTGGAGCATAATTTCATCTTAAAAAATTGTGTCAAAACAAGTATCAATGTACAAAGGCAGGACTCTCAAAGATATTAAGTCAGCTGATAAAAAATTTTCAAGTATCAACAGAATATGGGCAACAAGGTCATGTTCTCAAGTACCTGAATCTGGCCCCTATTCCCTGCAGTTAAATTCAAAATTGTCTAACATGCTTCCTTCTTGATAGAGAGGAATCCTGCCTAGGTTGTAGCAAACAAAAGAGTGATAATTAGAAATCCATTAAAATCAATCACAAGATTAATAACCGTCTATTCCATTACATGTTTACTTCCAATGCGATAGATAAATAAGCAATAAGCAAAACTTATGGGTTAGATCTTAGAAAACAGCACACATTTAAGGAATAAAGCATGTATGAGACATTGAGTTTTTTCATATAAGGCTTAAGGAATAAGCAAAATGGAGGCTTAAAATTTAAGAAAGGGGAATAAAAGAGAACAATTTTGTCATTCAATCCAAGGATTCAAAATGGACACTTAAAATTTGAAAAGGTTTGAGATTAGAGAACTTACCGAAACTGGAAGCTTGAACAAGGAAACGGGGTAGGAAGCAATAAATTTTAAGTGTCCATTTTGAATCCTTGGATTGAATGATAAAATTGTTCTCTTTCATTCCCCTTTCCTAAATTTTAAGCCTTCATTTTGCTTATTCCTTAAGCCTTATATGAAAGCCCAACTCAGGTGGTTTTGAGCGATTATATGTAACTACATAGACGCCCACTTCAGCAGCTGCGTCATATCCTCTTTTGCACTATGCTTCTTCTAGTAGTGTAATATATAGTTATGCAAGGAACGAACTAGTTTTAAGGCAACAAATATCCATATATGCGAGCTTTTTAAGACAACTTATATCCATATATGTGAGCTGCTTTAAGAATGCATCTCTTAAACCTTTTACACATATTACCAAGAATTACACTTCCCATGTCATTTCTAGGATGCAAACTAAAAAAAAACAGATGATATCATTAAATATTGTGACTGGAGGTGCTGCTCCCCACTAAATTCCAGCATCATGTAAATAATTCAAAGCTGTTGTTCTGAATATCAATTTTGCAAATTAAAATGAAGTTGATCAACCAAAGAAGGAAGAAAGCAAGAGTCCTCAACAAGCTAGGGTTTAAATATCAAAAATGATTGCAAGTAATTAGTAACATCAAATGCTCATCTATCAAACTAAAAGAACATATGAAAACAAACAATCAGTAAAATTCAACTCCCATTACAATAACGAAAACACCATCCAGGGAGAAACATATATTTGGGCGGTGTTATATTTCAGCATTTAACAGGATACAGAAGAATAACCTTTCTTCACCTTTTATGAAATGATAATAATGACTATCTATTTACTGTGAGAACATATTACAACAGGTCCAAGAGTTCGATAATCATGTCACTGAGGCTCAGTAACTTAGAGCAATCAACTCAAAACAGGGCCACTCAAAGGCAATGCAACAATATCTTTCAATAATGTAAACTTGAATGAAGTGTTTAGATACACCCAAGAATGAAACATGTGCTTGACATCCACAATAACAAGGCAGGAACTGATTGCGTAAGAACAAGATAACATAACAGTATCTAAGGCTTACTATGCTCGAGAATATATAAATCAAATGCTTGAATTTAAAACATAATTTTTAACAATAAATTAATTAAACACTTGAAAAATTGCTGCTCGATTTCATTAGTCTTTCGATTGCTTAACCTAAATAAGTCTTTCGATTGGACCTCTAGATATAACATATCTTAGACTTATATGTCATCTTCTTAGAAAAAGGATCCACATTGAACTCAAAACAGGATAAGAAGAACATGTTATGCTTGTTGAAGATAAAGTTTCAAACAAACTGGAAAGAAATTTGAACACAGACAAGTAGGAAACATACTTGGATTTGCAATAACCACATTCCCTATTCTCTGAAAACTTAAAAAGCCCTTCCGAGATCTGCACATTGTAACAACAAAATTATTTAACTACAAAACCTAATCATGTGAGGAGCTCAGAAATGTTATAGAAGACAAAAAAACAGTGAATAATGGTGTAGTAATTTTTGTTTCTGCTATAGAAGCGAAACAAAACTTGCTTATAGTGGCAAGTTCAAATTCATAATTGAAAATCATAACTGTTCTAGCTAGTAACAACTAATATATCTACGGAGTAGTATTCAGTATTCAAACACACAACAACAATTTCATGTCAAAACTGGGAATCTTTTTAGTCATCCAATTAGCATTCCCAACAAATCTTAAAATGCTTAATCTCAATTATTTAGTTTGAACAAGCTGAGATGAGTTCCTTTTCTTCTCAGTAATATGCTCAATAAAAAAAACCTAGAATTAGATTTTAAGAGGCAAACAATCACAGTCTATATGAAATCGAGAAGTAAATAAAAAAAATACAACGAGCCAGTAAATACAATAAGAGATGAGAGGAGGAAAGAAGCTTACAAAGTGACAATAATAGTGAAGTGAAGATGTGGAAGCCGTTGGTAAGAGTCAAATGTTTCAACCGAAGCGATGGATTGGGATTGAGCAGGATGAAAAAGCTTAAGTTAGGGTTTCGTCTGTAATGAGGAAGTCGGATTCGAGAAATTAAGGAGATCAGAAAAGCAAAGGAGATTGATGGTGGATCTTAGAGAGATTTCAAGCTTAAGCCATGAGAGAGAGAGAGAGAGAGAGAGAGAGAGAGAGAGAGAGAGAGAGAGAGAGAGAGAGACAAACCAGATGAAAGACAGAGTACTTTGTCTTCGATCAAGATAGGTGCCAGAGGGATGCAAAGAGGGCCGAAGATGGTATGGATCTGAGATCGAGCGGTCCGCCATGGGAGTATAGCTTGCGCGCTTGGCTCCAACGATTCGAACAAGAGAGCAGAGAGATATGAGATGGATTGGAGGTGTTTCAGATTAGATTGTAGATGGAGATATGGGTTTGAGAGATGAAAGATGGAGTAAGTTCTTCAGATTAGAAGTTAGAGGTAAAAATGGGTTTTTGAGATCCAGATCTGGAAACGAGGGAGAAGAATAGTTCTGCAAATGGAGGGGGGAATTTTAGATCTGAAAAGAGGAAGGAGATTTTAGTTAAGTGGTGTTGGGTCTGATTCTAATTTTTTAGAGAAAAATTTAAATTTTAAATATTTTGGCTAAGTGTTGGAATAAGCGACATCTTTACCGCTTTTATTTTGATGAAATCTAAACTAAGGAACCTCCGCGTCTTTGGGATATTTTTTAAAAATAATTTTAACATTGTCCTAAAAAATAAACTAATCTCTATTATCTTAAAGACATCAAAAAAATAGAAACTGATGTTATAAATCTATTTAACATCATGCGTATTTCTAACTGAAGTAAATAATGTGATGTCTATTAACAGAATTCTAGTAGTGCTTTAGGCTCCAAAGTGCGTCCGATTTCTGCGAAATATAACAAAAACTTGTGTAGACCTCCATATATTGCAAATAAACATAAACTACACAAATTATGTATTATTCTAACCCAAATGTATGAAATGCATGCAGAAATCGATATAAAAGATGGTATAAAACATGGCAAATTAGGCTCACAACAGGTAGCATAGGCGGTAATGTTCCTTAAGATGGAGTAGAGAAAACCATTCCGGAATGGCTCACCGGAAAGGACTTGTGGGTAGTACCCATAGGTCCCCGGTTCGAACCCCAGAATGGCCGCTCTTTATTTACCTATTCAAGGAGTAGAGAGCACTCGACATCTTCTTAACCTTAGCCCTCATGACAAGACCATCTCCATGAAGCGTGATGTCGGACTGAAGCTCGTTAGACCGATTCCGGTTCACATCATATGGGCTCAGTAGGCCCCTCAAGAATGGTACAATGAGTTCTGTACATTCTTACTTGAAGCTGGTTTTATCAACTCCATTGGAGATGCCTGATATAACATGATTTGTATAGGCATTTTGAGTCATTCTTAAGTCATTTAGGTTGCATTTAGATATGTTTTTAGCACAAAGTGCATTCATTGTCTCAAAAGTTGCAAAGTACGGAATCTACGCATTTTATGTTTATTTTATGCAGATTCTCATAACTAAGTCTAAGGAGAAGAGGAAAGCTACATTCTTGAACCATTGAAGCCTAAGAAGAGCCAAGGAAGAAGACAAAAGAGGAAGCAAACTAGCTAAGATGTGAAGAAAGAATAAGAATGCAGAGGAGACACCTGTGGCCTGGTAGTGGCGCCTGCCGATCCATCAGCACCCGATGAAAGCCTTCGGCACTCGCAAAGTCGACGCCCTCCGTTGAGCGTCGGTGCCCGCCGATCGCAGGATCTCAACAAATCTTCTCAGTCGAATCTAGCCCATTGGGCTTTACTTATACCGTCATTTAGCCCACTCCTATGGTTTCCTAAGCCTATAAATACAGCTCTCCTCTCAGCAAATCACCACACACTTCACACAACACATCTGACACTACTCTCTTTACATGTTTATGTTATTTATTTGTCATAACTGGCCACTAGGATAGATAAACAACATGCTAAGTGATTATAGCTCTATATACTATTACGGATGTGGTAGCTGGGTTAACAACCAGGTGACAAGTGGAATATGCGAGAATTACATGAATTATGTGCTCATGTGATTAAGGACTTATTGCTTTTCGAACCCTATGCAAGAGTTTAGGGAGTTGATAGTGATCGAATCAGGGGGGCTATAAAACTATGTGCACAAATCGACACTAAGATAGCCAAGTATAACCAAACAACCCGATGATCATGGAATTGCCAATGTTGCAATTATAAGTGAAACTATATTCTCCTCATATTATTACCTATTATTTCAATTATTGTTATTACTAGTGCTTCTTTCTCTTATACTATTACCACCATTATGAACTGCTTGCTCCCTGACTACGTCTAGCCAAAGTCACATGCACTCTTTATGGGATCGACATGTACTTGAAACCTGCTAATACTCGTTATTAGTTGAAGGTTTAGATTTGTTCTTGTCCTTTTCAGATTTGTAGATGTTGTAGAAGGTTGAGATGAGGTCGAGTGTCCAAGGGGAAGCACTGACAAGACGAGGTGAAAGCACGAAGAAATGGAGAAGGATTCCATAGTCTTAAGTGTCGGCGCCCACCGTTGGGGATCGACATCCGCCAATTGTGCGAGATTCGAATCTGGAATCAGAATTTCTCCAAAGATTGGATTATTAGATTTGTTCAAGTCCTTTTCAGATTTGTTCTTCCTTTATGGCTAGTTTTTCTAGGGTTTTGGCCGACCCATAGACTTATAAATAGCCTAGTTTCATTTGGAGGAAGTTAGTAGCCGCTTTTCATATTTCATTAACGTTTTACAGTAAGCCATGAGTGGTCGACTAAACCCTATTTGGTTTTGCTAGTGATTTAAGACATGGTTAATGGGCCGTGGCGGCTGAATTCTACTTAGTTGCTATTTAATTTTTTTTTGAACTTCTTTGTGTTCTATTATACATGGTTGTTTATATCCTGACTAATCATCTCGATTGATTCACATCACAATAGGGTTATGGCTTTGATAGTTTCGAGCATTAGTTTGTAGCAACAAATATGTTCTTATAGGATCATTTGCTAATATTTGGAAGTGTAAAAAGTTGACATCTAAGTTAAATATCACTTTGAGTGGAGGTGTTGTCTAGGCTAACAGCCAGGTGAGAAGGCGCCCATACCGGACCAGGTACTGCCTCTATACAAAGTACATTGAGATCATATGCTATTCTTAGGGAACATCAATCGGTTTGTGAGATTGTCAAAGAGTGTAAGGAACTTTTAGTGCGCATTTGGCGTATTAGTATATCTAAACCAATATCAGAATAATCAATTAGAAACCTAACAACTAGAAAGAAGCTCGAGGATCGAGAGATCAACCATTGTTGCAAAGTCATAAGGGAAACCATATTTCTCTCTATTGTTTCTACATCACCATTGCTCTTTTTTTTTTGTTACTTCTTCTTTTAAAATATATCTTTTCTCATGGTTAGCAAGGGAACACATAAAAATGCATGCATTCTATGTGGGATCGACTACGTACTTGACTGCTATACTAAGTTTTGGATGTGGAATTACTTTTGTCGGGAATCAACGACCGACTGAGTCCCGTCAATCATCTACTTTGGGAGTAACCCTATTGATCTCCAAGTTTTCAGTCATGTTTTGTTAAGTCTTTTTGTGTCAAATTGATTCTCTTTCTTAGATTTTTGTATTGGGTTTAGTGTCATTTGAGTAGGTTTTCATATTTCTTGAGATATGGAGGTCTACACAAGCTTTGATTGTATTTTGTAGGTTTTTGAAGCTATTTTGGATTATAAGAAGAAGTGAAGGAGAGTCCGAAAAGTGCATGAGAAGAATGGAAGTGAAACAAGTAAGAACGAAGGCAGCAGAGGCAAAATCGAGCGTAAAACCCAAAGTAGAGATCTTCCCGCACTTCTATATGATTGAGTGATTATGTGAATGAATTATAATATATTTTGTTATTTTATATAATTTGTATATGATTTTTAATAAGTACTACCTCCGATCCAAAAAGATTGTCGTTTGACTTTTTAACACGTATTTTAAGGAGCTAAAAACTATATACTCCCTCCGTCCAACAATACATAGACTTTTAGATGTAAATTTTTGTCTAACAATAGATGGACTTTTAGGTTTTCTAGGTAAAAAGTTGTAATGATTTGTATTGGTTTGTATGTTGTTGACTTTTTAAAATAATTTGATTGGTTAAAATGTGTAGTGGGTGTTAAAAAATAATAAAATTTATGAAAAAGTGAGTGAAATGATGATGTTTTTTTTCTAAAGTAAGGTGTTTTATTAAAACTTGTGCAAAATGTTAAAAGGCAATGTATTTTTGGACGGAGGGCGTAATATATTAACTTTTTATTATTATTTTTTTTATAATCTAATACTTATTACCAACAAATATTAAGTTGTAAAAAAATAATTTTAAAAAAGTTGATATTTTATATAGTTTTTAACACCTTAAAATACGTGTTAAAAAATCAAACCACAATCTTTTTAGATCGAATGAAGTAGTTATTAGATGAAATTTATCAAAACCACAGGATTACCATACAAAATTCTTAAAAAATTTAGACACCATTAAAAAAAAATATTGCGACTAACCGGGAATTCCCCTTAAACTACTACAGCATTAAAGGAACGAGGCCAAAATAAGGAGTAGAATTAGTGACAATAATTAAGTGATAATTACGAGTATATAGATTGATTTGGCAGGGGAAGAGGGACAAAAATACAGAAACGGGCGCAATACCGGCGGGCGCGCATGGCCTTCTCTCTCTGTCTCTGGTTCAGTTTCCCTCTTTACCGTACGTTCTTCTTTTTACTGTACTGTTCCGTAATTAATTAGTCCTCCCCATCCCCTCTCAACTGACACGTACCCTGGTCTCCTCTTCACCGCATACGGCATACCGCATACGGATTATTTGCAATTCGTCACAAGAAAATTATGGATTAAATTTGTAAGGTTGATTTTTAGGGTATCCCACCCACCATATTCAATACGGAGTAGATTAAGAACCATTTTGAATTTTTGAGATTGATACATACGCAAAAATGAAGATAGTCAACATGCACATTAATACGAGGGGGCTTAACTATATAGCCTATAGGGGCCGCTGACAGTTAAAATCTAAAATGACATATTAATCACCTGTAATTTAGGTAAGCGAGGCTCAATAGTGTTTGACTTTAATTAATTATTTTAATCAGGGATTGGATTACCGTCCACAGTGTTGCGTTAGTGACTCGGAAAATGATCATTTTTCTGGGGGTGGGCCCCGTTTATAAAGCCCCACTTTTTTAATACACAAGTCTACAAGAGCCTACATTTAAAATCAATGCTACGGAGTACTAAAGATTACATTAGAATTTCATGGACCAATCAAGTTTTCACCTATATTCCGGCTACTCGATCGTTTATTTTAACTTTTATTTAATTTTGTAGTTAAATTATGCTCTTTATTAAGCAAAATATATCATTTTAGAGAAATCTTTTTTTTTTATGAGGTAATAATTCCAGATATCAAGAATAACTTGATTCTCGACATGCCGACGAATCGATAGACGGAAACCACATGACATACAATAGAAAAAAAAAAGACCCAGCGAACAAACTGAACAAACACTGCATGTTGTTTATGGGAGCATGATAACATGTTCCTATAAGCTAAAGGTGATCACCAGGACTAGGGCCGCGCCAATCTTTTCGAGGGCCCTGTGCTGAAAAAAAGTAACTAGGATTTATTTATAGCATCAATGAATTTAGATTTTCTACGTAGTTATACTTCATCCGTTAAGAAAAAAACGTGTTATTTACGTACATTTTTTATGATAAAAATTATATAAAATATCAGTTTAAATTATTATTTTATAAACTCATACTTATTAGTAATAAGTAATGAATTATTGCAAAAAAATTATTTCAAAAGTTGATAATTTATACCGTTTTAGCTTAATAAAATGTAAATAAATGGTAAAATGATACGTTTTAGTAAATGGATGGAGTACAAGATAAACGAACCACATGCACTATTTTTTAATTGAAAAATTAGACCCGCAAAATATATTATAATACTATATATTAAAAAAAATATATATATAGAAACAAGGGGATAACTTAATTTATTAATCTTTTTTAGGATGAAAAAAGTTTCTGAATTTTTGTGAGTTTATCCCAATGAAAAAGAGTAATGGCTGAAAATTGAAATCCAACAATTAAATACGCGTTGGCTATATACACCCCAAATCATGCACGTCCTTAAGGACGTGCATGGTTAAAAGGGGTTAATTAATTTTTTTTAAAAAGTTAATTAGTCACAAGGCTTGCACGTCCTTAAGGACGTGCATTTTCAGCCTTTGTGATTTGTGGTGTATATAACCACACCTATTAAATAATAAATTTCCTATAGAGCTTCTCCAAGAAGGGGGAGAGAAATGAGAAGGGCCAGAGGGTAGGGGTGATATTCGAGCCAACGAGCTCGAGTATCGGGTGTTCAAGCTCGGCTCGTTTGTGAACGAGCCGAGCCCGAACTCGAGCTCTAATTCTATTCGAGCCGAAACTATTGCTCAAGCTCGGCTCGCGAATTGAACATGAAGCTCGGGCTCAAGGAGCTCGTTTATCTTTTTGAGTCAAGCTTTGCTCGATGTCGAGTACTTTTGGTCGAAATCACCTCCTGGAGAACCGAGTTGAGCACAAGACCACTCGAGACCACAAAGTATACTCGATGTCGAGTACTCTACTCGATGTCTAGTACCTATTGAGTGCAATCTGAGTCGATATCGAGTCCAAATCAGAGGAGCAACTATCTTCTACACCAATTCTATTCGACGTCGACCACTTTGGCTGATGTCGAGTACATCCCAGTGATGAATCCTAGTCGAGGTCGAGAGGAAATCCGAGTGAGAAGCTTGCTTATCCACCAAGACACGAGATTCTATCAAGTTGAAGGAAGGTCTATCCACTTTAGTAATTCACATATTTACTTTAGGGAATTTTAATTGTTTTATTTGTTATATTTACCAAAATTATATTTTAGGAAAGAGATAGATCGATATAGATAGAGATAGAGTTGTTCTTTACTTGATTAGCGAGGACTTGAGCACTATAAATAAGACCCTAGGGGTTGGGTTTTAGGATCATTCAATTCTCAAGCAATTGAGCAAACCCTAGTAAGGGTGAAGCGTACAGGATTCGATCCTCGACGCTGCAGACACCAGGACCAGAGCCCTTGTCGAGGTCGACCAGGCTCGTCGAGATCGACCAGACCCTGTCTTCGTCGACTTCTGAATCTTCGAGCAGACCACCACCAGAGCCTGCAGTCTTGTCGAGATCGACAAGCCCTAGTCGAGATCGACCAAACACCATTGTCCCCGATTCCGTCTCTGCGAAGGTGAGCCAAGGTATGGATCTTTCTTCTCCTATTTCCATTAAAGATTTATCTATACATGGGAGAGGTCTGCCTTGGTATGTGCGATTGTGCAGGATTTCCAATGATGAGCCTAAGGAGTATAAAGTTGGAGACAAACTCTATGTCTCTAAGTCAAAGGATCATTGGTTTCCTAACAAATTCAACAAGAAGCGGATGGGACCTTTCGTGGTGAACAAGATCCATTCTGGAGGATTACAGCTGATGGACAAGAATGGAGTCCTATTTGAGGCCCAAGCTACATGGGCCCTGCAGATGCCACCTTGAGCATTAATGGAAAGTCGGCCTAGCGACTATAAAATCTAGAGCTTGTACATAGACTTTTTAGGACATTTGAGACTTTGTTTTTTGTTTTTGGTTTTGAAAACTTTTAAGTTTTGCTATTATGGGTATATGTCTTCTACTTTTCAGGTCAATGGATAGAACCAAGCTACATTAATACTCGGACTAGGAGGTGCTCCATTCGAAATTTAGAGGCTCAGCACACATATCTTGTGAGTTTCTTTCTTTACCCTTTACATTGTTTTTATACAGTGAGGACACTGTAATGTTTAAGTATGGGGTGGGGGAAGGGCTTACTTTATGCATATTTGATTTATTTGACATTACTTGTGCATTATTTCTTTAAATTGCTACATGGCTATTTTGGAGTGCATTATTGATTTATGTGCTTATATGCATGTTTTCCAAAAATTTGAGAAAAATGACCCCCGTTGAAAATTTTGAATAATGTCATGGAAGCTTATATTGAACTCGACGATGCAAAATTAGATTCATTAGAGATATAGCATGAAATTGCCTAGGAAAGAGAAGTCACAATAAAGTGCATTATTTCTTGAAAACCATAAAAGGAGGTAAAATTTGAAGTTGCTTTTGACATGTTGCATGATAAGATAATGGAGGACTTTATATTTCCATATAATGCTCATTGTTTAAAATCCTAGCCATACCTATGCTTATGCATCACAAAAGCCATAATATGCCTTATTTCAAATATTGCTCCACATGATCTAAATATTTGCCATTCTTTACCTTATCCGGGGATTATGTTGAGAATGATGTTACATTATGGAGATGTTATATGGTTGTTGTGATTGTTATACATTATACTTGGAGTTAGGAAGGAAATTGTTTGCACATTTTGTTTTATGGGGTGGTTTTCCGCAAAACACCCTATTTAAAGGGTGGTTTTTTGCAATTTTGCCTAAAACTCATCCCACGCTACCGTTTCTTTCTATTATATAAACTTCAGGTCAAAACTTATTCGTATAATTATTCGTAAGTACAAATAAGTATAATTATTCGTATTTAACAACATGATTATTCGTGCGGGTATATATATAATAAGTATAATTATTCGTGTGTGTTTATATACACACTAATAATCATGTCGTTAAATAAGAATAATTATACTTATTTGTACATATAAATAATTACATTGTTATATATATGAATAATTACTTGATACCTACGAATAATTACACGTGCAAGTGCGTACGTGAGACGGTTTGGATCTCAATCAGTTGACACGTACAACATTAATTGCAATACAAACAACGACAGTGGGTTAGGGCTTAGGCGAGCAGTCCGACAGTCGTTGCGACGCGATGTTGGTGGTAGTTCGCCGACGGTGGCAAGGAGAGGA
Organism: Persicaria tinctoria; assembly: GCA_037127255.1. Taxonomy (NCBI): domain Eukaryota; kingdom Viridiplantae; phylum Streptophyta; class Magnoliopsida; order Caryophyllales; family Polygonaceae; genus Persicaria; species Persicaria tinctoria. Next base: position 24,467,675 of record JBANSL010000004.1, read on the forward strand.
GTGGTGCGGTGGTGGCTGATAGGGTGTGATGGTGAGAAGGAACCAGCGCGAATCTCTTCCAAAAAAGGATGAGATCCCCTTCTTCAATGAATTCCAGCGAGAACCGTTAATTGAAAAAATCAATTGAATTCATCAGCAAATCAAATAGCAAGAAAAAGGTAGGGTTTAACGTCAAGGAGGAAAGAGGATTCTCCAATGATGGATCTAGGATTTTCTCCAAGGGGGGGCTGAAAAACACTTATGATGAGTTGCGAATCGAGATTAATGTTAATATCAAGAATCAAATTCAGTATAGCCATTTTTTCCATGCAGGTAAATAACAAGATATTCACCTTAGGTTGTTGGACTTTTGACCGATTTCAATTTAATTACAAGTAAGGTTATTTTTAGTTTAAGTCAAATTACTTTATATTTAGAATATTTTTACAATATTGAATATGACCAAATATCATATCTATATCACAACCAAAATTCTAAATTCTTAAATCTAAGGTGAACAAGATGAGGGTCAATTAAGGGGCATTGATTGCTTCTAAATCCTCTTCAAATTAATTTGTTAGTGTTCGGGGGATTAAGCTTTTCATAAATTGTTCATAGTTTAAACTCAAAAGTTTGAGAGTTTGTAAAGAGGTTGTTCTGATTTGTTTGGTGAATTTTCAATCTGCATTTCAATTTTTTACTTGTTTGCGAAACTCAGAAATAATCACCCAAATCACAAATTCAATTCAGAAAATTTATTCTCAAACCTAATTTCACAAAATTGTTTCCCAAAATCAAAGCCCTAAATTCTCAATCTTATCTATAAATTGAATATCAAATTAAATTTTAGATTACAATTTGACAAAGTATAATATATAAGATAAAAAACACTCCTTTTCAATTCAGCCTTCAACAAATTTGGATTAGGGAATTGGTACTCACTGTTAGGGGTAGAGAAAGAAGTGAAATAAAGAAGAACGGCCGCAGCACAATCGCGGGGAGGGCTGGAGGGGCCACCGGTGTCGCCGCCACGCCGGAGAGGAGTAGTGGGGACTGGGTGCACCGGCCGGAGCTGGAGCTGGCAGCGGTGGGCGGATCAGGTTTGCTATCGCTTAAGGTTAGGTTGTTGTGTCTATCTAAATAAAAAAAAAGGAGGGCTTTACTGTTTGGAAAAATAAAGGGTGAAGCGTACAGGATTCGAACATGGGTTTATTACTCACTCAGTTAAAAATCCTTCAGGCATGTCCCTGTATATACCAATGAGCCCAATAGTCTTTTTGTATCTTCAACTACTTCACTTTTACATATTTTAAAAATCACAGATATAAAAAAATATACACATACCCCTTTTTAGGAAATCACAGATATAAAAATCAATGTCGGAATCCACGGTGGCACCTTCTTTTCAGACTTGAGGAGAATATAATTCTCCTCCACTTTTCCTTGCATTGAGCCTATGATGAACAACAAGAATGGAGCAGCAACCCGATGGAGGAGTGGTTGGAATAGGCGCCAGTAGAATTCGAAATCTTGCAAACTGAAGAACAACAACTTCATGTGCGATCACTGAAAGGACTTGATCTTCAATAACCATAGGATCGACAGGCTCAAAAACTTCAGAAATTGGAACCTCTTGAACATGCCCAAGAGGTACAATCGCTAACTCTTGAGACACTTCATCAAGTACCTCCTCCTCATCGACGAAATCTAGGTGTTTGTTTGGAATCCTGTCATTATCTAATTGCATCACATATTCGGAGATCTTTCTGGGTGAGTTGATGTGCGCCTATTTTGACATATTTTGCACTAACTTTTACATCGATTTCTGCATGCATTTCATATCGTTGGGTTAGAACTATACATAATATGTGTAGTTTATGCTTATTTGCCAATTATGGAGATCTACACTAGTTTCTGTCTAATTTCGCAGAAACCGAGACACTTTACAAGCATTTCAGAGAAAGGAAGCAAACAATGAAAGAGCTCGAGGTCGACTATAGAAATCCCAAGGTCGAGTAGAAGCTGAGCCAGAACACATCGAGCAGAAGAAGAGAAGAACACCGCTCAACAAGACTAGTCGACATCGACCACTTTGGTCGATGTCGAGTACTTTTGGTCGAAATCACCTCCTGGAGAACCGAGTTGAGCACAAGACCACTCGAGACCACAAAGTATACTCGATGTTGAGTACTCTACTCGATGTCTAGTACCTATTGAGTGCAATCTGAGTCGATATCGAGTCCAAATCAGAGGAGCAACTATCTTCTACACCAATTCTATTCGACGTCGACCACTTTGGTTGATGTCGAGTACATCCCAGTGATGAATCCTAGTCGAGGTCGAGAGGAAATCCGAGTGAGAAGCTTGCTTATCCACCAAGACACGAGATTCTATCAAGTTGAAGGAAGGTCTATCCACTTTAGTAATTCACATATTTACTTTAGGGAATTTTAATTGTTTTATTTGTTATATTTACCAAAATTATATTTTAGGAAAGAGATAGATCGATATAGATAGAGATAGAGTTGTTCTTTACTTGATTAGCGAGGACTTGAGCACTATAAATAAGACCCTAGGGGTTGGGTTTTAGGATCATTCAATTCTCAAGCAATTGAGCAAACCCTAGTAAGGGTGAAGCGTACAGGATTCGATCCTCGACGCTGCAGACACCAGGACCAGAGCCCTTGTCGAGGTCGACCAGGCTCGTCGAGATCGACCAGACCCTGTCTTCGTCGACTTCTGAATCTTCGAGCAGACCACCACCAGAGCCTGCAGTCTTGTCGAGATCGACAAGCCCTAGTCGAGATCGACCAAACACCATTGTCCCCGATTCCGTCTCTGCGAAGGTGAGCCAAGGTATGGATCTTTCTTCTCCTATTTCCATTAAAGATTTATCTATACATGGGAGAGGTCTGCCTTGGTATGTGCGATTGTGCAGGATTTCCAATGATGAGCCTAAGGAGTATAAAGTTGGAGACAAACTCTATGTCTCTAAGTCAAAGGATCATTGGTTTCCTAACAAATTCAACAAGAAGCGGATGGGACCTTTCGTGGTGAACAAGATCCATTCTGGAGGATTACAGCTGATGGACAAGAATGGAGTCCTATTTGAGGCCCAAGCTACATGGGCCCTACAGATGCCATCTTGAGCATTAATGGAAAGTCGGCCTAGCGACTATAAAATCTAGAGCTTGTACATAGACTTTTTAGGACATTTGAGACTTTGTTTTTTGTTTTTGGTTTTGAAAACTTTTAAGTTTTGCTATTATGGGTATATGTCTTCTACTTTTCAGGTCAATGGATAGAACCAAGCTACATTAATACTCGGACTAGGAGGTGCTCCATTCGAAATTTAGAGGCTCGGCACACATATCTTGTGAGTTTCTTTCTTTACCCTTTACATTGTTTTTATACAGTGAGGACACTGTAATGTTTAAGTATGGGGTGGGGGAAGGGCTTACTTTATGCATATTTGATTTATTTGACATTACTTGTGCATTATTTCTTTAAATTGCTACATGGCTATTTTGGAGTGCATTATTGATTTATGTGCTTATATGCATGTTTTCCAAAAATTTGAGAAAAATGACCCCCATTGAAATTTTTGAATAATGTCATGGAAGCTTATATTGAACTCGACGATGCAAAATTAGATTCATTAGAGATATAGCATGAAATTGCCTAGGAAAGAGAAGTCACAATGAAGTGCATTATTTCTTGAAAACCATAAAAGGAGGTAAAATTTGAAGTTGCTTTTGACATGTTGCATGATAAGATAATGGAGGACTTTATATTTCCATATAATGCTCATTGTTTAAAATCCTAGCCATACCTATGCTTATGCATCACAAAAGCCATAATATGCCTTATTTCAAATATTGCTCCACATGATCTAAATATTCTTTACCTTATCCGGGGATTATGTTGAGAATGATGTTACATTATGGAGATGTTATATGGTTGTTGTGATTGTTATACATTATACTTGGAGTTAGGAAGGAAATTGTTTGAATATATGGAAAATTTAATGAGTGAAAGAAAATCCAATCACCTCAGGAGATAAAGGTAGATTGACCCTGCTCTGTAAGATAATAGTTTGGAGAGATGAGAAACGTTGTGAGGAGTCCGACGCACTAAGTATCCGGGGCCATTCATGACACCCATGTTTGCGACTCGCGAGAAGGCAGTGCTGAGGTTAGAGACGTAAAAGCATTATTATTGAGAAAAGCAATATGAAAGGTGATGAATTATATGGAGAAAGAATGTGGAATGAAACTCAAAATTTGGAAATACTCCATTTCCCCGGATCAACAGCACCACATTGCCAAAAATTGCCCACCTTTAGCCTTTTACCAATCTACTCCTTCATGAGCTTAATTAAAGTCTTCTTGATTATCAAATGCTTTGTCACTTATATTGTTTTTGCATAACCCTCCTTTTGTGAGTAGATGTTGCTTTTGTATAATTGCACATGCATGGATCTGTGACACTAGTACCTTTTCGAGGAAGGTAATTGATTGCAGGGACATATGAAAATGAATCTAAGATGTTGAGAGTTTGAATTCTTCCCCTGAATGACAAATAAAAGTATTGCTTGAGGACAAGCAAGCTTAAGTATGGGGTGTTTGTTGTGAGCTGAATCTGCCATGTTTTACAGTAACTTTTATATCGATTTCTGTATACATTGCATTCATTTGGGCTAAGATAGTACAGAATCTATGTAGTTTATGTTTATTTGCCAAATTATGGAATCTACACCAGTTTCTGTTTAATTCGCAGAAATCGAGGCGTTTTACAACAATTCTACAGAAGGTCGGAAAAGCTCGGAAAACCACTACAGAAGTCCAAGGTCAAAGCAGCGGAACAAGTCTACGAGCCAAGGCTACTCGACCTCGAGTAGGTCTACTCGACCTAGACAAGCCATGTCCGAGCATCGCCTTGTCGAGCAGAGCTGGTCGAGCAAGACAGACCAACCTGAGCTCCGGACTCTACTCGACCTCGACAAGCCCTGGTCGAGATCGACAAAGCCCAAAGTCATGCTCGGAGTCGACAAGGAGAGCTGCCCGAGAAGCCGAGGACGAAGCCGAGGACGACCAGGCGAGACTCGCTGCCAGCGACTCCACCCGCTGCAGCGGACCGCTCGCTGCCGCGGAAGAGGCCACTCACTGCCAGCGGATGAAGCAACTCGCGGGAGCGGGAGCGGAAAGGGAGAACTCAACTCGACCTCGAGGACCCTTTGTCGAGGTCGACGAGCACCTTGAGTCCAGGTCCGAGCATGTCCGAGCCAGTCGACTAGACCTACCCGAGCAAACCCAGTCGACAAGCCCCTCCTACTCGACATCGACGAGGGGTGGTCGAGGTCGACAAGAGCCCAGGAAGCCATGACGAGCCACATCGAGCAGAAGCCACCCGAGGAGTCCAACCGACGAAGACCCTACTCGAGGTCGACGAGACCTAGTCGAGGTCGAGCAGACCCAGCTTCCAGAAACTTCTCGACGTGGCCTGTCCGAGTAGAATTGGGGTTCCTTGGGCGCGAAGGCGGAAGATTCTATCCGATTCCATCAAGTTCTATCCAAGGAGACAAGATCTATCAACATCATGAAGACTTACCCTATTTAGTTTTATCTTTTCCTTTTAGATTTATTTTCATAAAACAATTTATTTATCCTTTCAAGTTTTAGATAGAGATAGATATCTTCTTTCCTAGAATAGCTAGGGAATGAAGACTATAAATAAGGCCCTAGGGGGCTCAGTTTTATTCATTCAATTCAGACAACAATTCCAGTTCAGAGATCATTCAAGACACAATTAGTTAGTTCCACAGAGAAGTTTAGGAGTTCTAAAGGTTTTTAAGGTTTTGTCTTTCTGCGAAAGTTGATTGCCAGGATTGTAAAAGGCTTTGAATTTAGTTTTTATGCAAGTTTCTTCTTTTACATCAATGTCTGCGATTGCAAAGAGGCGTGCGTAGTCCACCCACTTCTGGGGCTGGGGTGAGCCCGACGGTGGCCATGTGAGGCGATGCGATAAAGGTCAGATCTTTTTTGTGCGATTCATCTTCTATCCCTATGAGCATGATTCTTTTGCGAGAGTTGAAGGTGATCCTTGTTTGTGTTATTGAAGCGAAAGTGATCTTAATCCAACTTGGGTTAATTATGTGAAAAAGGGTTAGTAACAATTAGGGTTTATGCGAAAGCCTCTATATGCCTATTTGTTAATGACGAAAGTTATTTGATGGAAAGCATGATCTTTTATGCCTTTGTGTGTTACTTTGCATGGTTATCGTTGTGGTGTTGAAACCCTGGCCTTGGAGGTCTTTTTATATATTGAGTTTATTTCTGTCGAAAATCGGCAAATTTACATTTTCTGTTTCTTATCGATCTAGACGAAGCTTTGTCGACCTCGAGGAGTGTTTAGTCGAGGTCGAGGAGGGGTTGTCTTAGTCGAGTTGTGATTCTTCTGCTTTTGTCGATTGCAAGTTTCTGTCTTTACTTTCCTTGTCGATCTCGAGTACCTCTTGTCGAGATCGAGTAGCTTGCTTGTCGAGTTGATTGCCTTTGTTTTCTGTTTTCTGTTTTCATTACCTTTCTTGTCGAGATAGAGGACAGCTTACTCGAGATCGAGTAGCTTCTGTGTCCTCGTTTTATTTGTTGTTTCGCTTTGTCTTTTCTTGCTTTGTTCTTTGCTTTTATTTTGTTTGCCCTTGCCGGGTTTATTTGTTTCTTTCCTTTCTGTGTTTCTGTCTTTCTGCTGCTGTTGTGAGAATCTGATAGCTACCTGAGAACTGCTGACGTGCTTCCTCGTGAATTCGATCCTGACTTTTCTCTTACTACAACGGGAGGAAGTCTTGTATTTATTTGCTGGGACAGGGAAGTCAGTCTGAACTATATTTCATATCTATTTCAATACTCGATTTACTCCTGCAACAACAATACCATCCGGGTCAGGCGCTTTTGTGGGATGCATGGAAAAAAGGGCGGATTTTACCTCCTCTGCAGTGAAGGGACGTGACAGCTCCTGGTTGTCCTCTGCCGATAACAAAGGCTCAATTCCTTGAGTAGCCGTGGCCGGATCCGCAAAAACTTCCGACTGAAACAGTTTGCCGAAATAGGTCATTGCTACTTCTGTCATACCCTCCAAGGATCTCTTCTCCGATCCATCATCTTCCACTAGCCTCTGAATTCTGTTTCTTCTCTTCCGTCCGGATGCTTTCTTATGAAAATAATTTGTGTTATGGTCCCCGCATCGAAATTCATTCGCTCTCGCTCTCTGAAACCACATGGTCTCTTCTTTGTCCATGAGTTCATTCCTCTCACGTACTCGGCTCTCATTCATTCCTCTCCCTACTTCTGCCAGTCTTTTCCTCACTTTTCTCAACTCGGCATTCACATTGCCAAACACCACTTCGTCCCAGTCCTTCTAGTCGATTGCACATCTCTCCAGTTTACCCGCAATGCCATCCGTCGCATGCGTCGAACCCGGGTTCAGCCACCCGTTGGATATGATCTCAAGGCAGTCATCATCTTTCATCCACATTGCCTCGAACCGAAAGGGTCTCTCCCTCTTCTCCCTACTCCTTTCCTGAGCACCCTCCATACAAATCTTAATTGGGAGGTGGTCTGAAGCTCCCTTCTCCAAGTGCATTACCAGTGAATCGGGGAACTTATCCATGAACTCACTGTTTCCAAACGCCATGTCAAATCTTTCTTGAACGAAGTCTCCCTTTCCTTTGTTATTATCCCAGGTGAACCGATTACCCGTGAACGGGATATCCCGTAACCTGCAATACTCGATCGTCTCCCTGAACTCGATCACCCTATCAAAGTTTGCGGTGTTTCCGCCATGTTTATCATCCAGTGAGGTGAACAAATTGAAATCTCCCATGCAAAGCCATTCCTTATGTGGCTCCTCATAAAGTCTTCTCATCAAACTAAGTGTATGATGTTTATCCTTGCTCTCAGGCCACCCATAGATGCCTGTCACTCGTAACATCTCGTCTGTACCAAGTTGCACTGTGCTGTCAATGTGGTGTTGGGTGAAAGAATCCACTCTAACATCGCACCCCTCCTCCCACATCAAAGCAAGCCCTCCTGATCTCCCTATACAGTCAACAACAAACAAGCCTCTATAGCCCAACTTAATTCTGATTTCCTCCATCCTTGCCCTGTTACTTTTTGTTTCCATTAGAAACACCATCCTCGGGGCCTCTCTACCCACCAATTCGATGAGCTTTGTCACTGCACGGGCCTTCCCCAATCCCCGGCAGTTATAGCTTATACAATTCATATCTCCCGGCGGGGGACAATCTCCCCGGCCGGTTTAAATGTAAGCTCATCAGCAACATTTTCTGTCCTCCTTTTCTTGTCCTTCTCCCCTCCTCCTGAGTATACCCCAGACTGATCCACACCACAGGCATCCGATCCTCCCCATCCCCATCCCCTACTCCCTCTTTTCTTTTATTTCCACTCATATTCCCCATTTCAAGCCCTGCCTTACCCACCTGTATACTCCCCTTATCACCTCTTGCAGCCCGCTTCCAGCCTCTTTTGAGCCCTTTCATTTCTCCACTATCAACTCCTTTCCTTTTCGCATAATCTACCTTCTGTCCAGCTTCCACCCGTTCCCTTTTATCCCCTCCACTGATATCCTCTTCACTCACACTCCCCCTTCCATCTCCCTCTTTCTCCACCAAACTCACCTGAATAACTCCCTCCAACACCTCTACCTCTTCCGATGTTAAGCCTTTATCCCCACTTTCCATTCTTTCCTCTTCAACCTCTTTCTCCTCCAAAATTTCAATAAGTGTTTTCCTTCGTCCCTTCCCTCGTCTGTCTTCTGATTTTCTCCCCTCCCTCCCCATTATTCTGTCGACCACCTTCCTCTCCTCTTCTCTATCCGAGCTGTTTCGTTCCCTTACTATTTTCACCGGAGACGCACGCATCCAGCTCCGTACTCCCCACTGTGATTTTCCTCTTCATCTGCCATCCCACACTCTCCTTAAGTATGACCCAAACAACCACATGTGTAGCAGAAGTTAGGCATTCTCTCGTACCTGATCTCTACCCACAATTTCCTCCCTTCAATGGTCACCATTATACCCCGTCTCAGCGGTTTTGTCACGTCGATCATCACTCTCATCCGGAGGTATCTACTGCATATGAGTAATTCTTCCTCATCCATTTTGATCACTCCCCCAAACACCTGCCCTAGTTTTGTTGCCATCGCCTTTGTGTATGCTGCCAGTGGTAGATCATAAATCCTTATCCAGAACGCTGCGTGAGTGAAGGAGATTGCCGATAGTTGTTCCATCCCTGACTCTTTTAGCATCACCAACGAGCGATCGAAAGACCACGGACCACCATTCAATACTTTCTTCTTGTCCTCTTCGCTGCTAAATTGAAAACTGAAGAGGTTATCTTTGATCTCTCTGAACAGAAATCCACTCTTCGTTCTCCACGCTCCCTTCATGGTTGCTTTTAGGGCATGAGCGTTGGGAGCCTTTTTTGACAGAACCTTCCCGATCAATGATAAGCGGCTATGGACAGATCGCTCCTCCTCAACTGCATCGTCACCGACCACTGTAATTACTTCCTCATCCGTCAAATGTATCGCCTTTCCTCTGTCTCCCATCCTGCGCGAGCAAGACCTATTCCGGCACCCTGAACCTGTCGAAAACCACTGAAAATCTGAACACACGGTGAATCTCGCACTTACCGGCGAGAGGAAACCTAGCTCTCACGGCTCTAGACCGGAGAGAGAGCAGACGGTCGGAGATCACCAGAGGGTAGTCGCCGATCGCCGTCTGAGTCGCCCTAGGGTTTTTTCTCTTAAGATTTCTAGCTAATTGATTGTAAATCTACATATATACAGTAAGATAGATTGATATTGATTTAATAAATAAAAACGTGCAACATGTCAATCTTAAATTTAAAAATTTGTATGTATTATATTAATTGAAAATATATACTGCATTTAAAATTGATATAGTTGATTGGGTGCACACAAAAGGAAAATTATGTACATGTAATAAATTAAATTGCACGAGATAGCAATCTTAGACATCCCCACCAAAAAAATCTTAATTATAAAAATTGATTTAAAAGTTACTTAATTATAATTTGATAAAAAAAAATACTAAAAGTAAAGGGAGGATGACACCACAACCAATGTCTTCTGTTTTAAAATACTCCATCCGTCCAATAATACATGAGTTTTTAGAGGTATATTTTTGTACAACAATAGATGAGCTTTTATGTTTTCTATATAGGAAGTTGTAATGATTTGTATTGGTTTGTGTGTTGTTGACTTTTTAAAATATTTTGATTGGCTAAAATGTGACTGTTAAAAAATAATAAAATTTATGAAATAGTTAGTGCAATTATGATTTTTTTTTAAAAGTAGAGTGTTTTTTTAAACTTGTGCGAAATGCTAAAAACCCATGTATTTTAGGACGGATGAAGTATTATATAGATGGATATAGAAAGTGATATGTAGAAAAAATCTTTGTATATCAGTTTTTTATTTTTATTAGTAAAAAATATTATAAAAAATAATTTTTTTTAATATGTTAACCCATCGGGTCAACAGGTCGACTCGAACCCGCCAACCCGTGAATTTTCGGTTTAGGGTTCGGGTTGACCAATCCCGACCCTTGATCTGTCGGGTTCGACTCGTGGCCACGTCTTACCTCAGCTTAATAATAATAATAATAATAATAATAATAATAATAAGAACAACAACAACAACAACAACAACAACAACAACAACAACAACAACAACAACAACAACAACAACAACAACAACAACAACAACAACAACAACAACAACAACAACAACAACAATGGCAAGGCGTTTTCCATTGTTCAGGAGGATGGCCCGAGCCTATGGCTTCACCAAAATGGTGATAAAACATAAATATTATGGCCTTGTGAAGACCCACGGTGTAGGGAAGTCGTGATGTTCCTCAAACATATCTCACGTCTGAAAGGGGGAGTTAAGATCATTGTTGGAGCTGTTAGGTTGGATCTTTTCTTCTGCAACGAGGGGATGATGAGGAGAGTTTTGAAAACTAATGCCCTAGTGAAAGCCATCAAGAAGTTGGAAGATCCTCATTGTGAGTTATTGCTCCTGCGAGCCTACTCAGGAGTCTCTCATCTTTACTTTGCGTTGCGGACAACCCCACCTCCCTGTTTTATAGATACCCATCGTGCTTTTAATGATTCTTTAATTTGAGGCTTTCAGTGGAACAGATAGTTACGCTTGGAGGATCAGGCTTTGGCCTTTGACAATGGTGTTTGTTTACTATGCCTCTCGATTATGGTGGTCTTGGGGTCTACACTGCTGCAAACACACTACACTGTGCTTTTCTTGCTTCGAGGCTCCAGTCCTGCGGTTTGCAAGATCATATTTTGAGGAGTGCTAGAGTGACTGGTGATGGGACCTCCTTCGAATTAGCGGTCGTCAGTTGGGTTAGTGCTATTGATAAGGATGACTTAGACATGTTGACATGATGATTTTGAGTCGCCTTAATCCTATCAAATATACCCGACTAACCTAACTAATGTAGTTTGGAAAGTACAGGTCAATCCCACAGAGAGTCAGCGATTTGAATGCAAGTCAAAGTGTGCTAAATAAGAACTAAAGACACAAATAAGGGGGATTGCGATGGTTTAAACTAACTAAGAATGCGAAAGTAAGCAAAACAATAAAGTAAAACAGATTAAGTGAATAAATATGAGGGAAATAGCTTAGGCCAATCAATCTTAGCAATCAGGTTTCATTCATTGATCATTGAAATCAAATATATAACTTCCTCTGGAATACTTTGTGTTGAAGGACTAAGTCTTTTGAATCCAATTCCTTATCAAATCTAGTTAATAGGACAACCAGATCCTGAAAACCCTAAATATCAAACAATCTTGAAACTATCAAGATTCAATTCAATAATTGATGAAGCTTGAAGGAAATCAACAAAGACAATCGACGCGCACAATCAGTTATTGCATCAATTGCAAATCAATTGCAAATCAATTCTCTATACAAATCCCTAAATCAACCAATTTCAGATATTTATAATTTGCTACTCAAGATTATAGATAACTCAACCAGTAATTACCTATATCCAGCTATAGATTATCATGAAAAGGCATCAATTGATCAAGCTAATGGAAATTCACGAAAACCCTAGACATTCGGCGCAAAGAATTGGTAATATTGAAAGAGGAGTATTCAGAATTAAAAATCTTACAATGAAATGATAAACCTGACACTTCGATTAATCTCACTAAGCAAAGGAGTTTAGATGTTCATAGTTCAAGAGAAATCACAAAAGTCCCCAATCCCTCCTTGAATTGTTCTATCCCCAAAAAGACTCCCAACCTACTTTGTTCTCCTCTTCTTTTAACCTAATAATACTACTACTAATAATAATAGGTCAAATGAATTAAAAATCTAACATTGAAAATATGCCCACACATGTGGCCCACAAATCAGCACTCGGCACTTGGGTGAAACACAAACAACTCGGCCAACTTCTTTTGCCCAGACCGAGTTCTTTTCAGTAGTCATCTTGACGTCCAGATTTCACTGTCTTCAAGGCCGAATTTGGAAAAGTCGTAAACACGAAAGTTTTAGGTCTCCACATCCTCTTTCCAACAGTTATATGTACGCCCCGATCCGAAAAATACAGCCTTCAAACAACTCGTTTTAGTGCAGCGTCGCCAACCTGGATAACTCCAATCCTTTGCATGTTTAGCTCCTCAATATTCCGATTTCTTCTTGCTTTTTCACCTCTTTCTCAACATTAGGTCATTCACATGTCATCAATTGGCTCCGCCAATGCTTGAAAGTATGTGGAAACATATGCAGATTCCGACTCTCTATATAATTAACTAAAATACGAAAACTACTCTAATTCATACACTTTATTATACCTAAATCTATCTAAATGCAATATGTTAACACTACCTAAATGTGTCCTATCACATGTGCGTATTACAGCCAGCCCTCTGTCTAATGAAGAAAATTGCTAGCTGCTACTACAAAAATGTGGACAATCATCTCAAGGTGGACTTTGCTCTTACTCGGAGGAAAGAAGCTCTTATTGCGAATCTAAAGATCCCTATGGCCCAACACTGGCTGAAGGCTGCTCTTATTCCCGGCCTTGGTTAGGTTATGCATCATGTTACCTTTCGCTCGGTTATTAAATATTGTATGTGACTTGAGTTGTTTAGTGCGGGTTCCAAATGCCCTGCTTGTGAGAAAGGCATTTTGGATGTGTGGGGAGATCATGCACTTGCTTGTGTAGCTGATATTGGTGTTAAGCATCGTCATAATATGGTGTGTGATGCGTTGTACGATGAGTTCTTGAATGTCGGAATCTTTGTTCGTAAAAAGGTGTCTAATTGTATGGTTGATGACAAGGGAAGGGAGCTTCGACCAACCGATATTTTGTTCTCAACTGGTTCCAAGGCAAAGACACTTGTGTTGACATTATAGGGACTTCTATCTTTAGTTTGGGTGGTCTTTCAAGTTTCGGTTCGGGTAAAGCGGCTAGAGTGGTTGTTGATAACAAAAGGAAGAAGTATGAGGCTGTTTGTGGGGCCAACGATTATCACTTTCTGTCTATTCCTTTTCCACTATTGGTGATTTAGAGGATGATGCTATGGGACTTCTCAAGCGAGTATGTGGGGTCGTTAAGGGTTACTCCGATATAGTAGGGATTCTTCTCAAACTTTGACTAGGATTGCGTTTAGTTTTCAAAAGGGACGCGGGCCTCAGCTTGTTAGCCGGCTCTGATCCAATTTTATGTAGAAACTTTATAAATATAATAATAATAATAATAATAATAATAATAATAATAACAATAATAATAATAATAATAATAATAATAATAATAATAATAATAATAATAATAAGTCTAATATAATAAATAGTCTATGAAAGCGATGTCGGAGTCGTATCCGATGGAGGCTGGTGTAACGGTCCAGAATTATGATTTTCGGGTTACGTTTCAAGGGATGAAACCCCTTGTTCGGATCTTGCAATCCAGGTACGGGTCGAGGTTTCAAACTCATTTTAAGATTAGTAGAAAAAGGGATTTCAAACCTTTAAAACATCGAAGGGCCGTTGGGTACCCTTAACATGTCCTAAGACTATGTCGTGGAATCCATTCAAACGGAAGTAAGGCGAAAGCAAGGTAAAGATACAAGTGTCACGGCAGAACCGGTCAAAACCAAATCATGAGTGTGTAATTACCATTTTACTAAATTAGGATATTAGCCAGATTCTTCGATTCGCCAAAAGGGAACCCCGTCATATAGACATCGAGCACTCAAATCTGCAGAAAATACCTTTAAAAGAAGAACGGGGAAAGGAGTCAGATCGAGCCACTCATGCGGGACCGGCAGTCCTCGCTGAGGCCACATAGTATGTGCTATACCTAATAAAGATGCTCTAATGCAGTACGAAAGTCAACACACTAGCATGCTCCTAGTTCATAATAATGTGCAGAAATACTGTAAAGGGCCCAAGACAATGCCAAATGGCATATCCCTCTCCTACCTCCACCCCCTTCCGATAGGGCGGAGACTGGCCAGCTCGTGAATGCATTCCATCATAATCGGGCGGCACGCATGCCTAACCCGCTCCACAATAAAGCCCGCATGCATCTCATAATATAAGGAAGTTCATGACTCGATTGACTCAGGGTACCCGATGAGGTTGGGCTACCCTATGACCCTAGCAAAGACTCTAGGACTATCACAGATAACGGTCGTTCTGTTTCAAACGCAATAAGTAAGCAGATGCTCATTCAATTAGTGCAACCTAAACAGGATTGATACGGGGTTAGCCGTGGGATGGCCTGATCTTCGACAACAAGCAAGAAACTCAAGAACGGAAGCAAGAATGAATAAAGACTCAAAGAACGCAGCAAGAACAATGCAAGATTTCCAAGATTCGACCAAGATCAGTTCAAGATCGATCAAGAAAGAACAAAGACTCGACAAGACTATGCAAGACTCGATAAAGAATTCAAGAAACGATAAAGACACGACCGATAAGGACTGAAACGATCTATGCAGAACAAGATAAAGACCCCAGGCCTCCTCAGAGGGTAGGAACCAATACCAATGACTACACAACCCGCCTCTACAACCCTACACAATCAAGCGGACAACTTGAAGGCATAAGGAGGGGGCTTGTGGATACTAGATTCACCAAGTCTTGCGAAGTTGATGAACACAAAGCAAACCAAGCTGAGATAGATACCAATTCGTGATCAACGAGCACAGCTCTAGTTGGATCAACATCACTCAATGTGTTTCACACAAGTTTGAGAGAACTAATTCTATTCATTGAAAGTTGAATGTTTACAATGTATGAAATCGAAATATATAAGCTATGCTAAGGCCTGATGGGCCGAGTTTAATGATAGAAAGATAATATCTAACATCTAATTAAAACACCTAAAATCATAAGTAAATAAGATCTCTAGAAATAACACTTAAAATAGCCCAATTTCGGCCCAATAGGAACACTAGGCGAAATGGGGTTCCAACACTTAGTAAAATCCCGTCAAAACAGTGACAGCTTGCAAAGATGTGCATTTTCGGCCAATTTCGAGGTTGAATATGGAAAAACCTTCAACATAAAAGTTGTAGATCTCTTCGTCCTCGTTCCAACAAGATATGACACGCCTCAATCCGATATATATTGAATCCGTATGACCCATTTTACAGAGACGTCGAAAAGCTGTCAAATGACTATGAACGAGCTAAACGTCAAGCTCCCACCTTTGGACCTTTTCCCATGGTGGAGTCTTCTTCTTCCTTTTTAGAAAGACATCATCCGAAGGTGTCTTGGATGGTCCCGCATCAATCTGCCTTTCTTGAAAAGGATTCGTTCTCGAATCCAAGGTCATATATGATTCCGCACATGTAGCCACACGAGCTCCTGGATCGAACACCATATGCCCATGGAAATCCATCTCAAGAACGATTGGTGTAGAGATTGACCACTCCTCGATGGTTATTGTCTCAGCTTCATCTACAAAATCAAGAAAAGAAACTTTATTAGTGCATAATTCATATTTCATGTCATCTTCATGATGTTCTAACTTAATATGCACTTGAGCTTGGTCATTAATCCCTAAGTTTCCATCCAAAACTAGCAAGAGAGACCCGAGCCCAGAATAGAAAAGAAGGAGAGACCCGCCCACACACACAAGAGAGACGGGAGGCTCACCTTCAACCTCGGACAGACGCAGGGAACGACAACGATGGGGCGAAGGAGGAAGCTCAGGCCATCGGTGGTCCGTTCGCCCTGAATTTTCATCCAGAGACTCAAGATGAGAAGCCGACCTCACTTATCACGGAAAGGGGGAAGCGAGAACACGAGGAAAGGGGGAGAAGAGCTTTACCGAGAATTCGAATTTCCGCCGGAAAGTCTTCTTCGGAGATCGATTCGGGCTCGTCGAGGCGGATCTATCACCGGGATGTCCTAGGAAGGGGTAAGGGATGAGCAAGGAGGGATTTCGATGAGATTTGAACCAAAATCGAATAAGGAAACGGAATCGACCTTCGAGGGCTCGGGCGAGCGCGAGAGGGCTGCTGGCGGCGTTGGCGGCTCCAAGGAGCTTCTCCTGGCTTCGACGAGGCTACTGGGGGATAGAACAGAGGTTGGACTGCCGCTGTGGCTGCTCGAGGAAGGAGGTGGTGGGGTGCTCAGCTTTGCGTTGTCGGTTCCGAAGAGCGGGGCTCGAAGGCGGGGATTGGAGCTGCAGGGAGATGGAGTGCTCAGGTACCTCCGGTGGCTGGCAACAAGGGGAGGCCGTGGCTTGGCCGGCTCCGATCTCGGAAGACAGAGGAGCCTAGAGGTCTGTGGGCTCATAAACGGTCGAAAACAGAAGATGGGGAAGTGGTGGTGGTGATGAATCCGAAGGCAAAGATGCCTGGGTTTGTTCGGCTACAACGGGGAAAGAAAGGAAGGGAGTGGTGATGGAGTTTCCTGGGTTTGTTCAGAGGGGAAAAGGCTTCTTCTGAATATCTGGTGGAATTTGTTGCAGAGACAATGAGGGCAAATTGGTGGGGTTTACGATGAGGTTGAGCAAAACAACAAAACTGATGGCTCATAGCTGTAGGATGCAAGGGTTCACGGGAGCAATTTGTGCATAAGGACAAACTGCAACTATTGGTTTGCAAGGCAGGGGAGAAAATAAGGAATGGCATGGTCCCACTCAAAGAATTCAAAATAGCAGAATAGACTCGAAACCCACTCACCCGAGAAATCCCGACTAAACTCACAGCGATTTTTAAATTTCCAAATCCGAGTTTAGTAAGAACTCCAAACATTTTATTTTATTTTATTATTATTATTTATTTATTTTTATTTTTTCGCATATGAAAGCGGGATAAAGCATATTTTATATTTTCAACTAAATAATGTCGGAAATCGTTTTAAAATATTTAGAATAAAACCAATAGCTCAGGGACGGAAATTCCAAACCTCCCAAATCTTAGAAATCGGGATGATTATAAATCACTATTTTAATAATTTAATATTCCAAAATTCCCCGGTCTTTACATCATCCACCTCTAAAAACAAGTCTCGTCCCCGAGACTAAAAATCACTCTAAAACAAGGGGATGAAGTTTTAAATTGGTGAGTCCAAGAATCATGTCATTGATTCTGTAAGCATCTCATAGGGGCCCGTATGAGATCCTCACAGCACCCTTGATGTGATCATAACATTCCCAATTGGTCGTAGCAAGTATGTGATATGGGCCCCTATCACACCATTACCCCAACCTTTCGGTCACATCATAACTCGAAAAGCAATCATAGCGTCTCTACTGGGTGTTAGCAAGCATTCTATACGCGCCCCTATAAAATGCTTGTATCGACTTCATGAGGCGTTATAATATAAGCCCGGGTGTGAAATTCCTCAAAAGGGATTACACAATTGGAAAAGATTAGCCTCAAAATCGTTGAAATTCTCTGTAACGTCTATTCTTTAAAATTTTCAAGTAATTCATTTTCAAACTGCTCAAAATCTTCAAATAAGACGTTTAACCAAGCAACTTTACACCAAAACAAGTAAAATCCTTTCAATTAAAATTTTGTCAAAATACTCTAAAACCAAATCAGTTTCCCGTATAACAATCAATCAAATTCAGAAGCTCGGAGGTGGAATTATCCACCTCTAAGGGCTAATCCCATATTCTCTTCCTAGTTTTCCAAAATCAAATCAATCTATCAATCTCAATTCACACAAGAACCACAAGCTATAAGAAATGCATAACCACATAACCAACCAATCTTCGACTAGTATATCATACGACAAGTCTCAAACATATGCCAGCACACTGCCACAAGATCACCTCAACGTATCCACATCATACTAAAGGTCATAATATGCACCTATGCCCAAATCATAACACACATCTCGATATCACACCAAGGTCATAACAGGTACATCCTCATCATAAGGTCAACTAATCAAACTCATTGTCAACACATCAACACAACAAGTCATGTTATTAAGATTTCGCGAAAGGGGAGGTCAAACAGTAAATCAGTCATCGAATGTCAGCATATTCACCAAACATCATCTTAACTCATCACAATGCCATATAACAATCATTTAGAAATATGGTATCATTATCTCATATATACAAATCATATTCATCCTTAAAGTCATATTCATCATATAACATACCCACAATCATGCTTAACGATCATATAGCATAACATCATGCTTTATCACCCCATAATATAATATCATGTTTTCATATAACAACATGTCATTATCTCATGATTCATATAACACATCGTAACATGCTTCTAAAACGCATAACATGGTAGTAATGCTTCAATATATCATGGTAACACTAGTCACTACCAATTAGATTTCAGTATTTGCATAAAAACATGTAATATCAGTCTATATCAGGTTCATCATGGTTGCTATCTAACATCGTGTCAGTACATTTTAATAATTCACATAATCAAGAAGATATGCACATCATACCAGTCGAAATAAAACACAATCCCCACTCGCCCATCTCCACTCTCAAGCCAAGACTAATCCTCTTCTAGACTCGCCAACGTCAACTCAGACAAAAATTCTCCAAACAAATCCCAATTCATCTCGATGCTAAAATCTCGCCCATCCTTCCGCCAAGCACTACCACACCATCCACCTCTAAGAACTCAACTCCTATCTCTGACTTCACACCCAAGCACCCTCTAACACCATGTCCTCAATATTCACGAGCCCTCCCTTACACTCCTCGTACCACCCGGAGCATCACAAGCATCACCTAGAAGCTCATCAGAATCACTAGCATTGCCTCCCATAAATCCCAAAGCTCACTCGGTCTTACCTAAGCCAACATCCCTCTCTCGTAACTCACCTCCTAATACCATCGATCATCCCAACCGCCCAAAATTCTTTCACCACCCTCCAACCACGCTACCAATGACCTCACCCACAGGTTTAAGGAAGACGTAATCATGAAAATCATCAAACATAAGGTCTGCAGCATATCAACTAGCATTTATAAACATAACATCATGGATTCAACAAGTCTCAGTTTACCATCATGCTCAATAATCATTGCAAACATCATATATGAACATAATGAACTCAAGCTAACATGTTGCATTATAACCTTATCCGATACAATTCATGCTTCTTAACATATGTAATTCACATTTCACAGGCAAAGGAATTCAAATCATGCTTAGCAACTTAGAGTAGCCGTCAAGACATCATGGTACATGAGGTCTATAAGTCATCAAATCATATCATCATAGACAACAGGCAATCAGGCAACGGTCATTATCAAGTCAGCACATCAAAACATAAATCTCATCGCTAGGTCAGTGCAGTATCCTCGCCAACAATTTTAAAAGGGTTAGCAATTCGAATGGAGAACAATTCTGCTTGCAAGGCCTATCGTGCTCAGTAACCATAATTCTCGATGTGTGCCCGTTCCACCGACATCATTGATCCTGAGGCCCGTGGGTTATGGGCCCACACTTCTGCTGCAATGTTCTATTGCTATGTAACTTTACGTTCTCTCTTCCATGCAGTCGCTCACCCAAATGTATCGCGCAAGAGTCCAAGTTAGGGGAGATAGGGGAGTGCCAAGAAAAGACAACCCAAATTCCTTTCGGGGACAAACACGGACCACAACTACAGACGACAATACTAGAGACAAGACTCTGACCCGAGAATAGTAACAACGCCCTTATGGAGGTCTAGTAGGTTGCAATTTTGACAAGCATAACCAATTTTATTATGGGGCATATCAATCATTTAATTCACACTAACATGTACCTATCACGAGGAGCACAACATACGTATTCATTCCAGAAAGACATACTCAAGTGCTACCCGAATGCATGCGAGACAAGATAGTAGTATATTATCCCATGAAAGCAGATATGCCTAGCAACTAAAGCAAGATATGCAGGATTTAACAGGCATCACAATTATCATCTATATGAACAATGCACGAGCTTGGGGTATGCATCATACAAGGACATATATGAGCAACATAGTAACTATCTCATCTGACACAATGATCATATAATAGGTCAAGTATGGCACGTAATCGTGTGACGAGATACATTTAGAAAACATGGGTCCTACATGGTACTAGCGATACATGATGTGATACAAGCATGGTCAAGAGTCATTAAGAAGAGTCCAATATAATATTCACGAAACATGAGATATCATCAAAAGTAACAAGAAGGGCATCATGGGCGATAGATAATAATCATGTCAAGAAAGAATCATCATAGGACACATATAAATGTACACTAGTTACCACATCATAGAACATGTACAACATGTAATCATTTAGCGAGTCATATTGGAAATCATAAGCCCTACAAGATACTACTAGCACATATCGAATCATGACCACAATCAAGGTAACTCGACTAAATTCATTCTAACATTCATGCGTCATGCTTATACGAAATGATATAACGTGGTGTGTGATCATGCGAGGTGCCAAGTCATACATCTATGCCAGCACAAGAGGAATTCATAACGTAATAGGGAAACACTACCGAGTGATAACATGTAAGCATGCTATGATAAACCATTACCGAAAGCAATCGATCATCGAATTCAACATCAATCTAATTTGCACGAGTAAGACATTTCAAGATGATAGAAAGAGAGAATGATCACACTATCAGGGACCCAGCTCAAGAGAGAATCACCAATAATGCAAGCAAGGTATAAATTCGCACAAGTCACAACCAAGGATCCTACATGATGCTAATGGCATAACATGACATTTGATACATACATGCACTTGATTACTAACACAACAATGTGTAAGAAATCACGTTAACATGGTCCATCGATATAGAAGCATGGGAGGAATCTAGCGATGCATAATACAAGCCTGCGCAACGAAGCAATATGACTAGCATATGGGGCATGTGCTCCAAATCAACAACCACTCGGATAAGGCATGCAATTGCCCAGATATCGCTTCAAATAGAAGGATCAAAACAAAAACTACTAATTTAGTCATTCATGCTGAGGAGATCATCTTATGACATTCATACAAAGGCAATTCATCACACTACCATGGACCTAATCCGGGAGGAAGCAATAATCACATATTCTCATATCATGACATTCATGCTTCTAATCAATCAGTAGTACGATCATTACAACAGTCCAATTAAAGATGCAAAGACGACACATAATCATGACAAGAAGCGAGATGCAATATGAGACCTAAGCAATGTGACCAACATGGATAAAGAATGACATACAACCATGAATTTTACATTAAAGATCATCATCATAACATGTATTGGAAATTACGTATCATATAGGGCATGTTGACGTCAAGTTGTAACACATATCAAGTAGGGAACTTGCTTCGCCAGGATAACAAAATTTAACGATCACACTATCATTAACCTATTCACAGGGAGAACATAAATTACACAACTTCCTAGCATATGACATATATATTCGTGTCTTAGTATGATAATGCAATATACTAAATAGATCATGTCGAGATGATATGGATATAACAATTGTAGCTCGAATCTATACAATGGTCATCATGAGCATCAAATCACATAAGCACAGGTTCACATTAAGGATCGATCCGTAAGTCAAGAAGTAGTACATATAGAATCACACAATCATGGACAGAGCAATTAAGACAACTCGACGGAGATTCCTAAGGGCAATCATTGACCTTTCTCAATTGACTCTTCACCCCTCATTCCCGTGGGACTCCGGTACGAATCTTTATGGTAAGGAGACACTTGTTGATCATCATAAAAATCAAGAAGGACAGCCCCAAGACACCTTACTTTTGACTCAAAATGTCATCAAGAACCACCTCCCAATACTCACTGAGACAACCTTCATACCCATACATGATTCCGACAAAATGTGTTTACCAACCCGTTTCCCCATGGAAGACACTGACATCCGGGAGAAAGGCTCAATAGGAGCGTCAAGGGGTCAACAAACATAGTGGAAGGGGCTGTTTCACACAAGCTGAGTTCGACCACATAGAAACAATGGTACTCCCACTATCCCGTTTGCACAGATGATCAGTCAATACACAACTCATTGTTAGGCATACCAAATCAGATCTCTAGCATAGCAAGCACTCAACACAGAATCAGTTAATAACACTCATAATGATCTCATTTGAGTCTCCCAACCCATCTGTAAAGAAAAAGCTGATATTTGCCTACCCATTCCCAACTACATCCAATAGGGATAATCTAACGCCTTTACTACCCACTCGTGTTCCCGTTTGGTTGGTTTTTCTCTTTTATTACAAGTCGAGTTCATTACTTAGTCCAATTTCGGTTAGGCATCTTAAGTTCATTTTACCCTTTTAAAATACTGTCAAATAATTTGAAATTCATGGGCGGTTTTCCAAAACATACACTCGACCCTTGTGTACCCGAATTGCACAACCTCAGCTCTGATACCATCTTTGTAACGGCCCAGAATTATGATTTTCGGATTACGTTTCAAGGGATGAAACCCCTTGTTCGGATCATGCAATCCAGGTACGGGTCGAGGTTTCAAACTCATTTTAAGATTAGTAGAAAGAGGGATTTCAAACCTTAAAAACATCGAAGGGCCGTTGGGTACCCTTAACCTGTCCTAAGACTATGTCGCGGAATCCATTCAAACGGAAGTAAGGTGAAACCAAGGTAAAGATACAAGTGTCACGGCAGAACCGGTCAAAACCAAATCATGAGTGTGTAATTACCATTTTACTAAATTAGGATATTAGTCAGATTCTTCGATTCGCCAAAAGGGAACCCCGTCATATAGACATCGAGCACTCAAATCTGCAGAAAATACCATTAAAAGAAGAACGGGGAAAGGAGTCAGATCGAGCCACTCATGCGGGACCGGCAGTCCTCGCTGAGGCCACATAGTATGTGCTATACCTAATAAAGATGCTCTAATGCAGTACGAAAGTCAACACACTAGCATGCTCCTAGTTCATAATAATGTGCAGAAATACTGTAAAGGACCCAAGACAATGCCAAATGGCATATCCCTCTCCTACCACCACCCCCTTCCGATAGGGTGGAGACTGGTCAGCTCGTGAATGCATTCCATCATAATCGGGCGGCCCGCATGCCTAACCCGCTCCACAAGAAAGCTGTTGTTGCAGAAGGATGGTCAAGTATGAAATAAATGTAAAATAAAGTTCAGACTGACTTCCTTGTCTCAGCAAATAAATACAAGACTTCCTCCCATTGTAGTAAGAGAATAGTCAGGATCGAATCCACGAGGAAGCACGTCAACCGTTCTCAGGTAGCAACAGATCTCACAGGCAGAATAGCAGAAAGACAGAAGCACAGAAACAAAAGCAGAAAGTAACAAACAAAAGCAAAGAACAAATGCAAAACAAGAAAAGACAAAGCAAAGCAGCAAATAAAACGAGGACACAGAAGCTACTCGATCTCGAGTAAGTTGTCCTCTATATCGACAGAGAAAAGTGGTGAAAACAGAAAACAGAAACGAAAGCAACAACTCGAAAGACAACAGGCAACTCGATCTCGACGACCCCTACTCGAGATCGACAAGGGCATGCAAGGACAGAAACTTCAGAAATCGACAAAAGACATAAATTTTACTCGACTAAGACAAACCCCTACTCGAGATCGACCACAAGCTACTCGATCTCGACCAAGCTTCGTCTAGGTCGACAAGAATGCAGAAACTAAAGTTTGCAGAATTTCGAACAAAACTCAGAATTTTGACAGAAATAAACTCAATATGCTAAAAGACTTCCAAAGCCAGGGTTTCAACACCACAACGATAACCATGCAAAACAACACATAAAGGCATAAAAGATCATGCTTTCCATCAAATAACTTTCGTCATTAACAAATAGGCATATAGAGGCTCTCGCATAAACCCTAATTGTTACTAACCCTTTTCAAATAATTAATCCAAGTTGCATTAAGATCACTTTCGCTTCAATAATACAAACAAGGATCACCTTCAACTCTCGCAAAAGAATCATGCTCATAGGGATAGAAGATGAATTGCACAAAAAGATCTGACCTTTATCGCATCGCCTCACATGGCCACCGTCGGGCTCACCCCAGCCCCAGAAGTGGGTGGACTACTCACGCCTCATTGCAATAACAGAATTTGATTGAAAAGAAATAACTTGCATTAACTATATTCAAAAGCCTTTACAATCCCGGCAATCAACTTTCACTGAAAGCCAAAACCCTAAAAACCTTAGAACTCCTAAACTTCTCTTTGGAACTAACTAATTGTCTTTGAAATTGAATTGTGATATGGAATGAATAAAACTGAGCCCCCTAGGGCCTTATTTATAGTCTTCTAACGCTTGCTAATCAAGGATAGAAATATCTATCTCTATCTAAAATTATATCTAAAACTTTAAAAGATAAATAAATGCCATAATCGAAATAAATCTAAAAGGAAAAGATAAAACTAAATAGGGTAAGTCTTCATGATGTTGATAGATCTTGTCTCCCATGGATAGACTTGATGGATTTGGATAGAATCTTCCTCCTTCGGCCCCAAGGAATCCCAAGTCTACTCGGACCGGTCTTCGTCGAGAAGTTTTTGGAAACGGCTCTACTCGACCTCGACAAGGCTTCGTCGACCTCGAGTAGGATTCCTCGTCTCGGCTAACTGGTGCTCGATGTGGCTCGGTCTTGGCTCACGGTGCTCGTCGACCTCGAGTAGCCCTAGTCGACCTCGAGTAGACTGGCTTGCCGACTAGGTCTTCTCGAGTGACTCTGCTCGATGGGCTCCGGATCTGGATTCAGGGTCTCATCGATCTCGACAAAGCGTAGTCGAGATCGAGTAAGGTTCATCGAAGATGGCTCTCAGTGGTCTCGTCGAGGACTCCTCCTCGGACTTGCTCTGGATGGCTTGTCGATCTCGACAAGGGTTCGTCGAGATCGAGTAAAGGTGTGCTCGGCTTCTCGGGCAGCTTCTCTCCTCGTCGACTCCGGGTGTGGTGTCTGGGCTTCGTCGATCTCGACCAGGGCTTGTCGAGATCGAGTTGGATCCGGAGCCGGGTTGGTCTGGATTTCTCGATCAGGCTCTGTCGACAAGGCTTGCTCGGACATACTCGTCTAGGTCGAGTAAGGTCTACTCGAGATCGAGTAGTCTGGTTCCGCTGCTTTGACCTTGGACTTCTGTAGTGGTTTTCCGAGCTTTTCCGACCTTGTAGAATTGCTGTAAAATGCCTCAATTTCTGCGAATTAAACAGAAACTGGTGTAGATTCCATAATTTGGCAAATAAACATAAACTACATAGATTCTGTACTATCTAAGCCCAAATGAATGCAATGTATACAGAAATCGATATAAAAGTTACTGTAAAACATGGCAGATTCAGCTCACAACAAACACCCCATACTTAAGCTTGCTTGTCCTCAAGCAATACTTTTATTTGTCATTCAGGGGAAGAATTCAAAAACTCTCAACATATCAGATTCATTCTCATATAACCCTGCAATCAATTACCATCATCGAAAAGGTACTAGTGTCCCAGATTCATGCATGTGCAAATATGTAAAAGCAACATCTACTCACAAAAGGAGGGTTATGCACAAATAATTCATGTGTGACAAAGTATTGATAATCAAGAAGACTTTAATTTAAGCTCATTAAGGAGTAGATTGGTAAAAGGTTAAAAGGTGGGCAATTTTTGGCAATGTGGTGCTTTTTATCCGGGGAAATGGAGTACTTTCCAAACTGAATTTCCACATTCCTTCTCATAAGTTTCATCACCTTTCATGATGCTTTTATTAATAATAATGCTTTTACCTCTCTGACCTTTGCACCGCCTTCTCGCGAGTCGCAAACATGGGTGTCATGAATGACCCCGGATACTTAGTGCTTTGGACTCCTCACAATCTGTCCCATCTCTCCAAACTATTATCTTAGAGAGCACGGTCAATCTACCTTTATCTCCTGAGGTGATTGGATTTTCTTTCACTCATTAAATTTTCCATATATTTCAAATAATTTCCTTCCAAACTCCAATAATGATAATAATCACAAACACCATATAACATCTCCATAATGTAACATCATTCTCAACATAATCCCCGGATAAGGAAATAAGGTAAAGAATGGAAAATATTTAGAACATGTGGAGCAATTTTTGAAATTATGGCTTTTGTGATGCATAAGCATGGGTAAGGCTAGGATTTAAACAATGAGCATTATATGGAAATATAAAGTACTCCATCCTTTTATCATGCAACATGTCAAAAACAACTTCAAATTTTACCTCCTTTCATGGTTTTCAATAAATAATGCACTTCATTGTGACTTCCCTTTACTAGGCAATTTCATGCTATATCTCTAATGAATCCAATTTTGCATCGTCGAGTTCAATAAAGCTTCCATGACATTTATCAAAAATTTCAAATGGGGGTCATTTTTTCAAACTTTGGAAAACATGCATATAAGCACATAAATCAATAATGCATTCCAAAATAGCCATGTAACAATTCAAAGAAATAAATTCTAAATATGCACACATAATGTCAAATATGGCAAATATGCATAAAGTAAGCCCTTCTCCCACCCCATACTTAAACATTACAGTGTCCTCACTGTATAAAAACTAAGGTAAGGGTAAAGAAAGAAACTCACAAGACATGTGTGCAGAGCCTCATATTTTCGATTGGAGCACCTCCTGGACCGAGTATTAATGTAGCTTGGTTCCATCCATTGACCTGAAAAGTAGAAGACATATACCCATAATAGCAAACTAAAAGTGTTTCAAAACAAAAATAAAAGCAACAAAGTCTCAAAAAAAATCCTAAAAAGTCTATGTACATGCTCTAGATTTTATAGTCGCTAGGCCGACTTTCCATTTAGCTCAAGGTGGCATCTGCAGGGCCCATGTAGCTTGGGCCTCAAATAAGACTCCATTCTTGTCCATCAGCTGTAATCCTCCATAATGGATCTTGTTCACCACGAAAGGTCCCATCCGCTTCTTGTTGAATTTGTTGGGAAACCAATGATCCTTTGATTTAGAGACATAGAGCTTGTCTCCAACTTCATATTCCTTAGGCTCATCATTGGAAATCCTGCACAATCGCACATACCAAGGCAGACCTCTCCCATATATAGATAAATCTTTAATGGAAATAGGAGAAGAAAGATCTATACCTTGACTTACCTTCGCAGAGACGGAATCGGGGACCACCGTGTTTGGTCGATCTCGACTAGGGCTAGTCGATCTCGACGAGTCTGCAGTTTCTGGTGGTGGTCTGATCGAAGAGGCAGAAGTCGACGAAGAAGGCTTATCGACCTCGAGTAGCCTACTCGATCTCGAGTAAGGCTCCGCTCCTGGTGGCTGCAGTGTTGATGAAGCAGGCTCTGGTGGCACCGGGTGGTGGTCGATCTCGACAAGACTAGTCGAGATCGACGAGGGCTCTCCTCCTGGTTGCTGCGGCGTCGAAGAAGAACGGTCTGGTGGCACCGGGTGGTGGTCGATCTCGACGAGGCTGGTCGAGATCGACGAGGCTCCTGGCTCCGGTGTTGTCATCGTCGAGGGAGGCGAAGTCGGGTTTGCCGAGTAGTGGTCGACCTCGACAAGGGTGGTCGAGATCGACGAGTCTGGCTTGTCTGGTTCGCTGCTCGACGATGCTGGTGCTGGTGGAGTCTCCTTGGTCTGGTCGAGATCGACTAGGGTTCTACTCGATGTCGAGGAGCCCTGGTCGATCTTGACCCCATACTTAGTCCCTGTCAAGGCATCTGAAAAATAATTAATCCACAACGACTTACCTTGGTCTGTGTCGATTGGATTCTCTGTGTTCTCCTTAAGGATTGTCATGATCTTCTCCACCTAGGCCTCCATGTCCCTCTTTTCCAGTTCCTCAGGGGTCATATTCCTGACCTTGGGTTCCCCGAAGGTGATGTAGCCAGCTGAGATAGATTTGACCTCTTCCATTGGACTTGTATGCCTTTCAGTTTTATTAAAGGAATACTCAATTACCTCATCGCTGATGTTGAAGGTGAGCACTCCTTTCCTAACGCTTATGTTGGCATCCACCGTCGCCAAGAATGGTCTTCCTAGAATAATTGGACAAGCAGGATCTTCTTGCATATCAACTATTAAGAAATCAGCAGGGACGAAGAATTTACCTACTTGTACTGGGACATTTTCCACCATGCATGTTGGAATGACCACCGTGTTGTTGGCCATGTATAGTCTAGCATCCACAGGCTCCAGGGCACCTATCTTAATCTTGGACCAAATTGTTAAAGGCATTATACTCACACTAGCTCCAAGATCACATAGGGCATTAATTTTGTATGGACCAAATCCAATAGTTATAGAAAACTTACCTGGATCCGGCCTCTTCTCCAATATGTCCAAGTGGCTGCACTCCTCTGTGATTTCAGCCATCGATCGCTTTTTGCTCAGAATCTCCTTCAGGAACTTGACATAAGATGGCATTTCATTGAGAGCTTATGTGAAGGGGATGGTGACGTTGAGCTTCTGAAGCATCTTGATGAAGCGCTGAAACTTTTTCTCCGCCGGGTCCTTTAGAGATTTTGTGGGAAAAGGCAGCTTCTTTCTCTGATTCGGAGCCAGAACAGACGTCGGAGGTGCTGCAGGCTGCTCTATGTCGACCAGAGGCTCCTCAACATCGACTACAGTCTTGTCGGCATCGACCAGGTTGGGCTCAGTCGAGTTGATGTGTGGTGCAGACGAAGATTTTGGCAGGTTTTCCTCGAGGTCGACGAGGGTCTTGTCGAGGTCGACCACTGCTTTGTCGAGATTGACTTGCTGTTCCTCGTCATTTTGCTGCTTTCCGACCTCTGGCTCTTGCAGTTGATGGCCGCTTCTGAGTTTTATAGCAGCGATGTGTCCAGTCTTTCCCTTAGGATTTGGTTATGAAGATCCAAGGAGCGCACCTGACTGTCTGGGGATTCCCGCTGCTAGCTGACCAATATGTGTATCAACTGTTTTCCGCCAGATATCAATTTCCCCAAGCCTAGAGTTGACACCTTGCATCTGAGTATAGACGGAGTTGAAAGATTGCCTAGTTTCTGAGTGGTTCCTCCGTATTTCCTCCAGGACTGTCTGTATATCATCCTTTTTCTGGTCCCTTTCTGGATGTCCTGGAGCTCTGTAGGGCGGAGGGTTCCTAGGGACACCTTGGTTCCATTGTGGTTGCTGAAACCTCTGGTCCCCCATGTAGCGATTGGGACCCCCTGCGTAAGCTGCATCCTCATGGTGCTCTGCCAGCTTGACTTGCTCTGTGTGTGGGCACTCAGGAGTGATGTGCCTTTGCGATCCGCATTCAATGCAAGGCTGGTTGACAGAGAGATACTTTACTTGCTTGATGAGCTTCTTATTCTGGTCTCTGTAGTACTGCTCCCTAACATCAGGATCAATCTCCTTAGGTGGCTCATATAGGGGCATGGATGGTGCTGGCCTGGCGTATGGGTTCTCTTCATAAGTTGCAGTAGACCCATACTTGTTGTCGTAGTTAGTGAGCTTTTCTAGCACACCTCATGCGTCACTTGGCGGCATTGTCAAATACTCATAGCGAGTATAATGGTTGATTCTGTCCTTAGTGACTTGATCAAGAGAGTTGAAGAAGATCTCCTGAATGACGTAGGGTGGCTGTCCATGAGTAGGGCAAGATCGCAGAAGTTCCTTGTAGCGCTCCCATGCCTTTGTCAGCGGTTCCCCTTGCTTCTGTTTGAAGGCGGTGATTCTCTAGCGGAGATGTGCTGTTTTGGCGGGTGGGAAGAATTTGTTCAGAAACTCTTGCTCTACTTGGGCCCAGGTTGTGAGTGATCTTGCTTTCAGCCCTTCCAGCCATTTCAGTGCAGGCCCAGCGAGAGACCAGCGAAAAGATTTCATCTTGACATATTCCAGGGTTGTACCTTCAGCAATAGTGCGGCACATGTCAGAAAAGTTTGTAATATGCTCAAGAGGATACTCATTAAATCTACCATAGAAGGCATTATTTTTTAGCTCTATAAGAAATTGAGTGCGAATTTCAAAAGAGTTATCAGGGATAAGAATCGCCGATTCAGGCACGACGAGAGTTGGGTGCATGTAGTCCTCTGCCGTGGTTGGATATTGGGCAAGCTCAACCTATGCTTGTTCCCTTGCTGCTCTCTCAGCGGCGATAGCAGCATCTTTAGCGGCGATAGCAGTATCCTTTGCGGCCAATTCCTTGGTAAGCCTAGCGACCAGCTGTTCCTGTGTCTCCGCAACCGCCATGATCCTTTTAAGTTTAGAGTGGATGTGTAGGTAGCTCTCCGGTTCGTCTAAGCTGTCAAACTCAGGTGTTTGACCAGAACGGCGCATACACCTGAAAAGTAACTCAAAGAAACAGTGAGAACTGACTACCTAAGGCGCGATTGATAGCTTCCCCGACAACGACGCCAATTTGTTGTTGCAGGAGGATGGTCAAGTATGAAATAAATGTAAAATAAAGTTCAGACTGACTTCCCTGTCTCAGCAAATAAATACAAGACTTCCTCCCGTTGTAGTAAGAGAATAGTCAGGATCGAATCCACGAGGAAGCACGTCAGCAGTTCTCAGGTAGCAACAGATCTCACAGGCAGAATAGCAGAAAGACAGAAGCACAGAAATAAAAGCAGAAAGTAACAAACAAAAGCAAAGAAAAAATGCAAAATAAGAAAAGACAAAGCAAAGCAGCAAATAAAACGAGGACACAGAAGCTACTCGATCTCGAGTAAGCTGTCCTCTATCTCGACAGAGAAAAGTGGTGAAAACAGAAAACAGAAATGAAAGCAACAACTCGAAAGACAACAGGCAACTCGATCTCGACGACCCCTACTCGAGATCGACAAGGGCATGCAAGGACAAAAACTTCAGAAATCGACAAAAGACGGAAATTTTACTCGACTAAGACAAACCCCTACTCGAGATCGACCACAAGCTACTCGATCTCGACCAAGCTTCGTCTAGGTCGACAAGAATGCAGAAACTAAAGTTTGCAGAATTTCGAACAAAACTCAGAATTTTGACAGAAATAAACTCAATATGCTAAAAGACTTCCAAAGCCAGGGTTTCAACACCACAACGATAACCATGCAAAACAACACATAAAGGCATAAAAGATCATGCTTTCCATCAAATAACTTTCGTCATTAACAAATAGGCATATAGAGGCTCTCGCATAAACCCTAATTGTTACTAACCCTTTTCACATAATTAATCCAAGTTTCATTAAGATCACTTTCGCTTCAATAATACAAACAAGGATCACCTTCAACTCTCGCAAGAGAATCATGCTCATAGGGATAGAAGATGAATTGCACAAAAAGATCTGACCTTTATCGCATCGCCTCACATGGCCACCGTCGGGCTCACCCCAGCCCCAGAAGTGGGTGGACTACTCACGCCTCATTGCAATAACAGAATTTGATTGAAAAGAAATAACTTGCATTAACTATATTCAAAAGCCTTTACAATCCCGGCAATCAACTTTCGCTGAAAGCCAAAACCCTAAAAACCTTAGAACTCCTAAACTTCTCTTTGGAACTAACTAATTGTCTTTGAAATTGAATTGTGATATGGAATGAATAAAACTGAGCCCCCTAGGGCCTTATTTATAGTCTTCTAACCCTTGCTAATCAAGGATAGAAATATCTATCTCTATCTAAAATTATATCTAAAACTTTAAAAGATAAATAAATGTCATAATGGAAATAAATCTAAAAGGAAAAGATAAAACTAAATAGGGTAAGTCTTCATGATATTGATAGATCTTGTCTCACATGGATAGACTTGATGGATTTGGATAGAATCTTCCTCCTTCGGCCCCAAGGAATCCCAAGTCTACTCGGACAGGTCTTCGTCGAGAAGTTTCTGGAAACGGCTCTACTCGACCTCGACAAGGCTTCGTCGACCTCGAGTAGGATTCCTCGTCTCGGCTAACTGGTGCTCGATGTGGCTCGGTCTTGGCTCACGGTGCTCGTCGACCTCGAGTAGCCCTAGTCGACCTCGAGTAGACTGGCTTGCCGACTAGGTCTTCTCGAGTGACTCTGCTCGATGGGCTCTGGATCTGGATTCAGGGTCTCATCGATCTCGACAAAGCGTAGTCGAGATCGAGTAAGGTTCATCGAAGATGGCTCTCGGTGGTCTCGTCGAGGACTCCTCCTCGGACTTGCTCTGGATGGCTTGTCGATCTCGACAAGGGTTCGTCGAGATCGAGTAAAGGTGTGCTCGGCTTCTCAGGCAGCTTCTCTCCTCGTCGACTCCGGGTGTGGTGTCTGGGCTTCGTCGATCTCGACCAGGGCTTGTCGAGATCGAGTTGGGTCTGGAGCCGAGTTGGTCTGGCTTTCTCGATCAGGCTCTGTCGACAAAGCTTGCTCGGACATGCTCGTCTAGGTCGAGTAAGGTCTACTCGAGATCGAGTAGTCTGGTTCCTCGGCTCGATTTGACTGGTTTCGCTGCTTTGACCTTGGACTTCTGTAGTGGTTTTCTGAGCTTTTCCGACCTTGTAGAATTGCTGTAAAATGCCTCGATTTCTGCGAATTAAACAGAAACTGGTGTAGATTCCATAATTTGGCAAATAAACATAAACTACATAGATTCTGTACTATCTAAGCCCAAATGAATGCAATGTATACAGAAATCAATATAAAAGTTATTATAAAACATGGCAGATTCAGCTCACAACAAAAGCCCGCATGCATCTCATAATATAAGGAAGTTCATGACTCGATTGACTCAGGGTACCCGATGAGGCTGGGCTACCCAATGACCCTAGCAAAGACTCTAGGACTATCACAGATAACGGCCGTTCTGTTTCAAACGCAATAAGTAAGCAGATGCTCATTCAATTAGTGCAACCTAAACAGGATACTACATGGCATGTTTTATGCAGATGCAACACCTAACATAAAATGCAATAACAGGCATGAATGTCCAACCTGAGTAAGGCCCCTAGGGAACTTACCTGAAGATGCAGAACAGCAAGATAACACAAGCAAGGGCCCAATGCAAGTCCAGAGTATAATCCAATAGCAATACACACCTATCATCAAGCCATTTTCATAAGCTACCGGTCCATCATTCATACACATGAACTCCAAGTTCTCAACATGCTCAAAACCAACCGATGGTAAAACCGTTTTCCAAAACATTTCCGATATGATCAACATCAACCAAAATCATTCTTCCCAAAACTTCCAACCCTTAAATCTCAAGTTAAATCAACTCAGAAAATCAACAATTCTTTTAAGGTCATACTTAGCCAAATCCTGACATTAAGCATTTAAACCTTAAACCAATCTCTCAAAATCATATTATAGAAATAATTCCGGCATTTTATTTTCAAAACCTTGACTTTAATGTTTCAAGTAATTTAAGACAATGATAAACATTTCCAAAATAAATCCATCTTTATTAAACCATATTTATAAAACAACATTACTAAATTACTTTACCATTTCTAAATCACATATCTAAACACCACGTAAGAACATAATATACAAATATTCCAATTTAATACTATTTTTAAAATAATATATACTACTATCCCAGAAAATATATTTCACTAAAATCAGGTTAGAATACAATACTAATTTGATAATTAAAATTTTTATAACAAAAACTACCATAAAATAACACATATATAAATATCAAGCAAGTAACAACAATCACAACAATTAAACCCAAAATGAAGGCCCGAAGGAAACAGCCCAGACCCGAGCCCAGAATAGAAAAGAAGGAGAGACCCGCCCACACACACAAGAGAGACGGGAGGCTCACCTTCAACCTCGGACAGACGCAGGGAACGACAACGAAGGGGCGAAGGAGGAAGCTCAGGCCATCGGTGGTTCGTTCGCCCTGAATTTTCATCCAGAGACTCAAGATGAGAAGCCGGCCTCACTTATCACGGAAAGGGGGAAGCGAGAACACGAGGAAAGGGGGAGAAGAGCTTTACCGAGAATTCGAATTTCCGCCGGAAAGTCTTCTTCGGAGATCGATTCGGGCTCGTCGAGGCGGATCTATCACCGGGATGTCCTAGGAAGGGGTAAGGGATGAGCAAGGAGGGATTTCGACGAGATTCGAACCAAAATCGAATAAGGAAACGGAATCGACCTTCGAGGGCTCGGGCGAGCGCGAGAGGGCTGCTGGCGGCGTTGGCGGCTCCAAGGAGCTTCTCCTGGCTTCGACGAGGCTACTGGGGGATAGAACAGAGGCTGGACTGCCGCTGTGGCTGCTCGAGGAAGGAGGTGGTGGGGTGCTCAGCTTTGCATTGTCGGTTCCGAAGAGCGGGGCTCGAAGGCGGGGATTGGAGCTGCAGGGAGATGGAGTGCTCAGGTACCTCCGATGGCTGGCAACAAGGGGAGGCCGTGGCTTGGCCGGCTCTGATCTCGGAAGACAGAGGAGCCTAGAGGTCTGTGGGCTCATAAACGGTCGGAAACAGAAGATGGGGAAGTGGTGGTGGTGATGAATCCGAAGGCAAAGATGCCTGGGTTTGTTCGGCTACAACGGGGAAAGAAAGGAAGGGAGTGGTGATGGAGTTTCCTGGGTTTGTTCAGAGGGGAAAAGGCTTCTTCTGTATACCTGGTGGAATTTGTTGCAGAGACAATGAGGGCAAATTGGTGGGGTTTACGATGAGGTTGAGCAAAACAACAAAACTGATGGCTCATAGCTGTAGGATGCAAGGGTTCACGGGAGCAATTTGTGCATAAGGACAAACTGCAACTATTGGTTTGCAAGGCAGGGGAGAAAATAAGGAATGGCATGGTCCCACTCAAAGAATTCAAAATAGCAGAATAGACTCGAAACCCGCTCACCCGAGAAATCCCGACTAAACTCACAACGATTTTTAAATTTCCAAATCCGAGTTTAATAAGAACTCCAAACATTTTATTTTATTTTATTATTATTATTTATTTATTTTTATTTTTTCGCATATGAAAGCGGGATAAAGCATATTTTAAATTTTCAACTAAATAATGTCGGAAATCGTTTTAAAATATTTAGAATAAAACCAATAGCTCAGAGACGGAAATTCCAAACCTCCCAAATCTTAGAAATCGGGATGATTATAAATCACTATTTTAATAATTTAATATTCCAAAATTCCCCGATCTTTACAGCTGGGACACATCAAAGAAGTTGGAAGAGAATGGCTTTAGGTTCAGCAGGACAAAGATAGAATATGTGGAGTTCAACCTTGGAGAAAGAGGGGGGATAAGACCTGATATTGGGCGAATATGTTGTATTAAGGAAAGACGATTTTAAATATTTAGGATCAGTTGTATAGAGTGATGGAGGTATAGATAAGGATATCAAGCATAGGATTCAAACGGGATGGCATAAATGGAGAGTGTTGGGTGGCCACAAAGGCCCAAGAACAAAGGGTTAGGGTAGCGGAAATGCGAATAATTAGATGGATGTGTGGTCACGAGATAAGACAGAATCAAGAATGAGGTTATCCGCGAAAAGGTCGGTGTAATCTTCTAAAGGACAAGATGCGAGAGTCCAAGCTCAGGTGGTTTGGTCATCTGCAAAAGAGAGACCAAAACGCAACAGTTTGTCAGTGTGATATCCTGGCTATTAAGAGTGTTCGATGTGCTAGAGGGCGACCGGAGAAGAGTTAGAATGAGGTAATCGGATAGGACCTGACCGTTTTAGATATCGCTAATGAGTTGGCACAAGATAAATCAAAATAGAATAGATCAATTATTATCAAAGAGAGATATTTGTAGGATCCCGAGGCATTCCCGCCACTTTCCTTTATATAATCATGCACTTGGTGGCATCGGCTAGCATTTTTGCATGCCATCATGTTTGGCCTGTCTCATTTGAAGGCCAAAGTTTTGTCTTTGTATATATTCTTACATATCACTATATATTTCATATTTCATGTTTTCATATTTTAGATTTCATACTTCATATTTCATAATTCATATTTTATATTTCTAACACTTGTCGTCGAGTTGTCGGATCACACGAAAATCCCCTCTCAACTTTGTTAGGGTAAGGGTGTGTACTACTAGAACCCCAAACTCTGCTAGATGTGAAATACATTGGGATGATTGTTGTGGTTGTTCATGAAATATCATCCACATGTGGGCTATGTATGTCATGTGATTATTTTAGTCAGCTTAAGATGGATGAATTACTTGGGTAACGATATATTAATTAGATCACATATTACGTAAAGCTTTTGATCAAACTCATTGGCTAGGTATCAAAGCTCCTTTAAATTCACCTTCGAGGATATATGAGAGATCGTTCTATTTTATTGATCACCAACAACCCTACCTAATACAAACTGGGTTACCTTTACATTAGTTTCGATCACTTCAATTCAAAGATTTATTTCTTTTAAAATGGGTCTATTATTCAATTCATTTAATCATTCCATTCGGTCTCACAATTAATGTCATCTTCTTAGTAGTGATTATGTTTTTTCACTACTATATAACAAACATAAAGTCTATAGGCATGATATCTTTCATCTATTGTCAAAACAAAAATTAGAGTTTTACGTTGATGTCCTCTTTATTTTTCACAACATAATTACGAAATGGCCGGAGATTAAAAAAAATCACCTTTAACCCTAGGTTTTTATTACTGCACTCCTCCTTCATCCTTCAACCCCCGTTCATCTTCAACCCAACAACACAAATCTTCATCAACTTTATTTGTAGATCTAGCCATTTTGGAGTCTTTTTTTTTTTTTTTTGCCAAAATCTACATCAATCTAGCACCTCAAAGGTATGTTCTCTCATATAATGTAAAAACTTCATTGATTTCGGATGATTCAACAAAAAAACTAAGTGTTTTGAATTTTGACCAAAATAGTGAAAATCCGTTTTTTTCGATTGATTTTATGTTTTTTTGGAGCATTTTTGTGTGTTTTGTTGTTGTCTTCGTTATAGGAGGTTGAATTTGGAACATTGAATGCCAATGTAGGTGATAGGAGTTGATTTTGGGATGAATTTCAGACCGAAAGCACTCGGCAATCTAGGCTGAGAAAACTGTCTCTGCTCGGCGTTCTAGGCCGAGGAAAGAGCTGAAGCTCGGCTAGATTAGACGAGGAAACACACTAAGCTCGACTAATTTGTTGATTTCTTCTTCTTTATCGAATCTATTCTTCAACTCTTTGAGCGATTTCCTACGGTGATTTGGGTTTTACGATGTGCTTGAGTGATTTCATACGGTTCCTTTGTAATTCTTCATCTCCTTGATCTTATTCTGTTAATCGATCTGACCGAGGAAGAAGAAGAAACTCGACAATTCAATATGAGAAAACAGACTAAGCTCGCTGAGATTTTTTTATCTCCTCCTTATTTAGGTTTAGATCTAAGTTTTGCATTAGGTGCCCTCTAATATTCGTCTATCTTCTTCTTTACCGAATGATTTTCGATTCTTCATGTTCTTGAGTGATTTTTTGCGCTGATTTGGGTTCTACAATCTCCTTGATCGATTTTCTACGGTTCCTCTGTAATTCTTCATCTTCTTGAGCTTAGTCTATTAAACTGGCCGAGGAAATTCTTTGAGCTTGTGGTTTTGGGCTGAGGGTAAATTAGAAACTTGACAACTTAATATGAGGAATCTCTTTGTTCTTTGTTATTGTTCCCCACGTCTATTTGTCTTTGTAGTTTACATTTCCTCTACCTCCCCACGTCTGTTTGTCTTTGGATATTTCATGTTCTTTGTTATGACCTTAATACATGATTGATATTTACATGAGTGTTTTATATATATTTGAGACGATAGACCTCTCAGAAGAAAATATCATGCCAACAACATGATCCGTACGTACTTGCATAATCTCTCAAATTAGGTCCTTTGGTTTTAAACGTCTAAGCATAAATATGTTTAATAGAAGCTTATGCCATGAGTCTAAATGAAAAAACTCAAGCATTAAAGCATTACTTGTGGGAATGTTAAGGCACATTGTAAAATCAATTTCCTAGTAGTCGCCAAAATCTCAATCTTCTTCCTTATTGCAAAGTGTATGTACCTCAACATTATCGGCAAAGCTGCTAAGTCTTTCATCATTCTTATCAGCTGCTGAAATGAGCTTCATTGCCTTTAGAGTAGTTTCAAATTCATAAGATATGGTAATGATCTTTTGAAAGTCTGGCAATTTTGAAGCATCGTCGGGAAAAATCTAAAGCAAAAGCTCTTTCTAATAAGAGGTAGAAACATTGCTTATGTTTTTTACTGCCAAAGCAATCTTTATGGGATTGTTAGTAGTTTGAAAGAAGTTGTTTTATTGGGTTGAACCGAAGGACAAAACTCGTCCAAGATGATTGAGGAAAATGCTAAGCCTTAGTTTTTTTTCATTGAGTATATAAATTTTTCTCGGTTACCTAGGCAGAGTGTTTTAATGTTGCTCATCATACTATACTGTTATTAGTATTTGGTTTAGCTTTACAAGGAATTTTTTATTTGCTACTTGAAATATGTTAGATTAGTGATTTTTAGTTTATGAATATGTAGATGAGTAGGCGTGATCAAGGGGAATGCCATGCTTCTGCCCGAAGGAGACGAGGTAAGAATATTGCTAGTGAATCATCAGGCACAGAAAGTGACGACAATTCGTCACTCGTTGAGAAGTTTATGATATATTCTATATTGTCCAACTACAAAACAGTATCACATATTTCGGTCAACCAAAACATCATAATACTACGTCAATTTATAACATTATGAGCTTATATTGTCAACTCATTAATATTTCTTGAGGTTTTATCGTATGCTCGACCCAGATCTCTGAGCTCCTATCTTATGCTCATTAAAATATGCCAAGGGTACACATTATACTCGATCCAGATTCCGAACTCTTAAAGTTACATCGTTATTGGAAGTAAATAAGCTAAACAATTCAAATCCCTTCACCTATGGTTTTGTATATAATAAATCAACACGAAATACATATATTGTAAAATATTTTATAATGTACATTAATATTTTCATCATTAATAATCACCTCTTCACTTTCGTTGTTTGAATCACCACCTTTACTCATTTTACTCTCTCATCGATAGAATTTTTTGGGATCAATTTGACTGGGAGAAGCAGGTTATGTTCTGCGTATATGTTTGTCCTTGAAAGAGAAGGCTTATGGTTTATATAAAATATAGAAAAGATATAAATTTTAGTATTGATGATTTTTTTTAAAGCATATATCGTTATATCTTCACTGTAAAGATATAAAATTTTGATAAGTATTTATCTCATCATATACTTAATAGTTATAAAGATATAAAATTATGCAAACAAAATAAAATCAGTGAATTTTTATGGATAAAACTGACTAACTTTATCTTAGAAACCAAATAAAGACGAGACTAAATTAAAAAGTCCAATATATAGCCTCGACAACTTTGGCTGAGTGAAAAGCAAAGTCTCGATAATCTGGGCCGGACCTATTTAGAAATCTCAACAAATATTGATGAGGTTACATAATGAACTCGAAAATAGTACTAAATTTTTAGAAAACCCTGAAAATAAATAGAAATATATTGTTACTTCCGGTTTTGTAAACGTTTGGATCTCCTTGGGCCTTCCACTTTCCCTATGGATAGATCCGTCATCGGGAGGGCCATCACTCGTTTAACTACGGAGTAGTTGCCAAACTTCGAGGTTGTTGATGTACTCCTGATAGTTCATCTCTTCTCTATAGATTTTTTTCAAGGGTTTTAAATTAACGTTCCTCTTTCTTTGTCAAGGGCTGATGCAACCTTCTTGGGACCTACTTCCTTGTTTTCAATCAAGGTCCGCATAAATATGCAAGCCTCAACAAGATCTCGTACATGCTGTCTCTATGCTTCAGCCTTTGTCACCATTTTTTCTTCTCTGCACAATTAAATTAAGCTATCTTATATTCCCTATTTATATTAATAATTCATCACCAAACCCTAAATTTATTTTTTCTTCTTCTTTTCTAATTTCCCTCCATCAACCTCCTCCCGCATATCCAATTTTCCTCCAAAATTTTGCGGCGCCACTAATTCCGCAAATCACGCGGTCAGTATTGGGAAGGTATTTCCTCACAATAGGCTCGTAAAAGTTAGGCGAGTTAAAGCATTTGTCTCGGTAATATTTGTTGAGGCTTCATACTTTCATCGGTGAAACATACTGAGCTGATAGCAAAGTCTCAAAGAACTTTGCCAGTATATGCATCACGCCAAAACCATAAAAAAATTAAAAAAATTATCGTAACCCACCAACCTTAACTTAATGGAAAAACTAGAGTTGGAAATTCCTGATCCGACCCGAGAAACCCAACCCAAAACCCGACTGAACCCGAAAATTTGGCGTTATGCAAAACTCGAACCAGAAACCGAGCTCGACCGATGTTGACCCGAAACCCAAAGTTACCCGAATACAGACAAACCCGACTCAACCCGGACCCCACCTAAATTCCAACCCGACCCGAATTTCAACCGAACCCGACTCCCAGTCCGACCTGACTCCCAACTGACCCGACTCCCAACCCGACCCAACTCTCAACTGACCCGACTCCCAACCCGAATATCCTTGAATATATATATATATATATATATATATATATATATATATATATATATATATATATATATATATATATATATACATATATACATATATATACATATATACATATATATATATATATATATATACATATATATATATATACATATATATATATATATATATACATATATATATATATATATATATATATATATATATATATATATATATATATATATATAGGGTTT
Source organism: Persicaria tinctoria (assembly GCA_037127255.1). NCBI lineage: Eukaryota > Viridiplantae > Streptophyta > Magnoliopsida > Caryophyllales > Polygonaceae > Persicaria > Persicaria tinctoria. Next base: position 24,508,937 of record JBANSL010000004.1, read on the forward strand.
GCTTCAAATGTAAAATATCCTTAATGTGTAAAATTTGGCTTAACGTGTAAAATTCTGAGACGCTGCGTTTTGGGGGCTTTTGGCCGTTGGGGGTGATTTTACTTTGCGCGTTCTTCAGTTCTTCCTATTGCTTCTCCTTCCTCCATCACTCATCATCCTCAGATCTGATATCGCGCTTCCTCTCTCGCCTTATCTCACCCTCGCTCGTCACCCTTTGTCATGCGTCGTCGTCATCATCTTTTTACTTAGATCTTGGAGGTTTTCTGAATGGAGAACGGCAATGGCGAAGCAGATGGCAAGTCTTTGTCTTTGAAGTTGTGGTCGGCGAAATTAGGTGCCTCTCCCCCTCAAAGGCGCCCAGGTTTGTGCTCAATTTCTTCTCCTTTCCTCTCCCTTCAGATTTCCTTCAAATATGCTTCTCTGCTCGTCCTTCTTCAGGTCCTGCCGGTCTACCTAGGTTTTGCCCTATTGTCCTGTCAAAAGTAGGATTTTTGTTTTGAGTTACAATTTGTTCTATTAAGAATCAATTTGTTCGATTAGGTTGCAATTTATTCAATGTGGTTTTGAATAATCACATCAATTAAGCTAAAATTTGTTTGATTAGGTTGCAATTTAGGGAGAGAAGCACCTAATGGTTTTAATTTATATTTCTGAGAAATGCAAGTTTATTTCTTTTAGGTGATGCCAAAAATTATGCCTCTGCTGATGCAGTCAACAAGGCGAGACATCATATCACATAGCAGATAGATTTATGGCTGTCCGAGTGCCAGGACACTGGTAATTGCTAGCGCTCAATTACACGAAAAGTTCTTATCAATTGCATTTTCCATTTTTCCCTGCATAAGGCCAAATTTTACCTATCGATTTCGATGCCTATATATGTTCTCATATTGCATAAGGCCAAATTTTATATCATTCCCTTGTGTTCGGAGAGTGGTGATCAATCACAGCTTCAAGTTCATTTGCTGAGATGATAATTAGCTAAATAATATTTGTTGGTCGGTTCCTCTTGTCCATCATTTTGGGGTGAAACTGATGTGTTTGGCACCTGAAGATTTGTTTATTTCCGAAATCGCGATCAGCTGGTGAAAAATCTGTCATCTTTGAAGTCTTCAAAAGGGTCCTAAAGGGCGTTTAAAATTTCATCTCCACAAAGGCTTTATTTCTCCTTTGAGGAATCAATAAATGCTGCAGTGTTGGCTTTCTTTCTGTTATGATCAATTGATCAGTTCTAGGATGTGGTTTTGGTTATAGAGATTGAGCACCTTAAACACGATCACGAGCCATCTTAGTTGTTGCTGCTGAATCCTACCTCAAGATGGATGACAAATTGACGACCCTACCTCAAGATGGATGACAAATTGACGGCCCTGCAGAACGTGATCAAAGAAGTCAATTTGGTATGACTGTTGAATCCTACCTCAAGATGGATGACAAATTGGCAGTAAATCATGATGATTGTGCTTGACTTTGCGCGCTATTTGGAACAATCATCATTTTCTTCTATTTTGTGCAGGCATTGGCTGCTTTGCAAAGGGAAGAAAAGGAAACACGCGGGAGAAATCTGCCTTGAATAAGGTAAACAAAGACATTACTGAAAATAGAAGAGGGGAGGAGGTATCAAGTAGTTCAGAGTCCCCCAGGTATGCCCAATAGTTTCAATATGCTCAGTTTTTGTCTGAGAAGTAATAAGAAAGTGAGGTTCTGTAATAGAACTCCGTCTCAAATCATTGACTGTCCAAATTGTTCTCTTAAAAAGAAATCTGTTGAGAAGAAACATCTTTTCACAATAGCAGTCAGTATTGGTATGAATTACTTCTCCTTTGTTTCTCAAATTGTTTTTAGTACAATTTGCAGTTGTTTCTCAAATTCTTTACACAAACGTCTCTCTCCGTTTTCATTTGGTTATGCCTGCATATTATTTCTGGTCTTTGATTCCGTGAAGAATTTACTAGTGTAATGTGTCGGTAGAGATGAATCTAATTACTAGTGTAATTATTTATGTGGGTCAATATTAATTATATGTGCAGTTGTGCAACTGTGAAGTGCATTTGTGCACCTGTGAAGTGCATTTGTGCAACTGTGAAGTGCATTTGTGCAACTGTGAAAATAAAATTGTAATGTGCAGTTGTGCAACTGTGAAGTGCATTGTGCAACTGCGAAGTTCATTTGTGCAACTGTGAAGTGCATTTGTGCAATTGTGAAGTGCATTTGTGCAACTGTGAAAATAAAATTGTAATGTGCAGTTGTGCAATTGTGGAGTGCAGTTGTGGAACTGTGAAGTGCAGTTGTGCAACTGTGAAGTGCATTTGTGCATATGTGAAGTGCATTTGTGCAACTTTAAAGTGCAGTTGTGCAACCGTAAAGTGCAGTTGTGCAACCGTAAAGTAGGATACAAATGTACAAATTTAAACTAAATTGTGCAAAACTAAGTTACAATTGTGCAGATTTAGAATAAAATTGTGCAAAAGTAAGATCATAATGTGCATGAATAAGACAAAAGATTTGCTTTTGAAATCGATGTTTTAATTTATTTATTTTTTACTTTTGAGAGTTTGGGTTCACCTCTCGCATAATTTAGGTTGATAGATGTGATTTTGAAATCGATTTTTTTACGTATAACAATTTCAAATTAAAGTGCATACTTAAGGTTAAGAAGTGCATAATTAAGGTTTAAAAGTGCATAACTAAGATTATAATGTGCATGCTTAACAATTTGGGATTGATGTGTTCTTGTTTATAATATAACCTATGTGGGATTCGAACCCACATCTTTGTGCATACGCACGTCGCTCTTCTAATTGAGCTAATAGGTCACAAAAATTTAAGGGTAAATTGAGGGTTTAAGGCCATTGAGGAAGCACTTTCCTTCTGAGACCAGCAAATCCTAGCTAACAGTGAAGTATTAGCCAAGAAAAGGGCTTAAGGAATCTAATTGTCAAGGAATCTGATTGTCAACATGCTCCCTACCCTTTCCATTTTCATGTACAAGAAAGGAAAATAAACAATCCTAAGAAATAGAGTGAATGCAAAATGCAAAATATGCAGCAAATGCATATGGAAATCATACCTCCAAACGCGAATCAGAGATAAGGAAAAGACTAACAAACAACACATGTTTCTGAAATACTCTTAAGATTACAGAAATAATTGACTTGTATGTAGTAGCTTGTTCAGCCTTGTAAATATTATATGTGCTCAACATGAATACATGTTCAACAAGAATAAAGGATAAATCAATGAATCTTACACATATATGATATCTCTATTCATCCTTGTGTTTGTTTTCTGCATCTCTAGTATGAATTTTGTCAGTGATCCGTTCTCACAATTACCTCAGTCAACTCCTTACATTTTTTCGTATCATTTCCCTCTCACTAAGAAGTAAGAACAGATGAAACAATGAACCTCCCAAATAAAACAACTCATCAGTGCTGTTAAAACCTGAATCTTAACTATGAGATTCTATGATCAGAAAGATTACGAGTCATAGATCTGAACATGATCAATTATAAACCCATGAATTTCGCTACTTCCTCCCCATTGTGATCTTGGATCTGGGGTAGTAATCTGCACACTTAGTGGTATTGCCATCTCATTTGATTGGCCTGAAATACAAAGCACACCAGTATCATCTTGTTCCCAGTATACCTCAACCATGATTCCTCTAGGGTTCTCTGTGGATTCTGTCCCTGGAATTCCCACAAACTGGGCTTCAATAGGGATCTGTGCATTAAAGCAACACGAGATAATGAAAACATTAGAAAACGTTTTAATGTTGCTTTTACAGCAAACCGATGTATATTTCATATTAGGTTTCATCAAGAGCTCCTGTATATTCAGTTGCAGTGAGATATCATATCTCAAAAATGAACAAGCTATCAAGTATAGTGTTTCATTATATGGACTTGCCAGAACTGAAGCCCCGGATGATGTCACAGTCAGTGTTGCCATTCTTTCCTTAGCGGCAACGCTGTCAAGCTCTGCTTGTCTTGCAATGTTGAGAAATACTTCTTCCAGAGTAGTGAGACCGAGTTGGATGTCTATTATGCCAAGTTCACTTTGTCTAGCTTGAACCTCAGCAAAGAAATCATGATGCATATGTGATCAGGAGAAAATAAGGAGATATGAACTATGAACTGGGTTAAACAAGAGTAGCGACTCTTACTGCTAAAAGCTCCTCCTTTTTATTAGGAATCACAAAAGTAACAAATGCTTTGCTCTCCTCTTTAGGCACCACATTAAAATGATGAGACAAGATTTGCAGAAGAATTGAGATTCTGAGGATAAATTACTCTCAAGAAATGTTCAAATTTCTGATGTCCAACATACTGATTTAAAGAACTGCTTTACAGCTTCTTGATAATTGGTATGGGTAACATCTCCATTGGCATTAGTGTTTCCACCAAAGCTCACATTAGCAAGATTAAGAATGAACCAACCAAGCAATTAAATCGGGAAATAGAAACCCTAGGCGTAACTGGATTGAAAACAGATGCTGCTAATTTAATTGAAGAACAAAAAACAAAATTGACCATAAGCTAGGTTGATGGAAATCATACCTCCAAACGCGAATCAGAGATAGGGAAATTCAATTAGCAGAAGGAGATTTGATTAGAGATATGGAAATTTGGAATTCGGTTCTAGAAGACGAAGTAGAGGGGAAACCGAAAGTCAATGGAAGTGGACGGCGATGGGAGGCGCTGGGAGTGGACGGCGGTGTTGGTTGTGGCTGGTGGTCGGCAGGAGTGCGGGATGGTGGCGCAGGTGAAGTGGCGGTGGCACTGCTCGCTTAGGGATTCGGAGAAGAGAACGGCGAGAGATCCGACGATGGGAGAGGGCGGTGGAGACTGGAGAGAGACGAATATGATTTGGAACGATAGAGGGGAAAGGTTAGGGGCCGGGTTCAGTTGTTTTAATTGGGTTTAAAATCAGGTCCGGGTCCGGTTTTTCATTAAAATACAAAATTTTACACGTTAAGCAAATTTTACACGTTAAGGATGTTTTACATTTTAAAGCTTCCCTATATATATATATATATATATATATATATATATATATATATATATATATATATATATATATATATATATATATATATTATACATATATACTATAAAACAAAAAAAATTATTGTAATCCATTATCGAGCTATTGATAGTTAATGATATTTCTATACAAAATAAATTTTTCATTGATCAAAATGAAAATTTAAAACCATTAGTGTGTAAGGGCATTCCATTGAACAAAGTTAAATTTACCATAACTTTATGGTAAATTTGAGGACGATTTAGAAACAAAACAAAATAAGTCAAAGTCCATAGCAGTAACTCAATAAGTAAATACAAGTTACCCCACATCATTTCAAGTTTTAACAACTTGGCATCACAACGGCGAACAAAAACAAATAGCAGTTCTACATGACAGCATGACAACAAAGAGCACAAAAACAACAAGGAGCAGCCCAGCATGACAACACCATTGCAGGTTTGCAGAGTTGTAGCAGCAAAAAGCAATATGTAAACGCAGCAGCCAGCGGCAATAGCACAGCAACATCACGTAGAAATGTAGAATCTTACTCTTCTTCTTCCTCCAAAGATTCAACTTCTACACAATATATAATAAACATCTAAATATTATAATACAATCTAGGTATATACTAAATATCTTCTAACAAATAAAATAAGACAACTAATTTGTGTACTATAAATAAAATCTTACCACCGTATCCATTCAACCCATTTTGAGTGGTCACTAGTGCTTCCACATTTTTTGGTAAAAAAGAGCTTCTCCATTTGCTTAGAATTCTTCCTCCCATGCTAAAATTTGATTCTGAAGCAACCGAAGTTATTGGAATAGCCAATATATCTCTAGCCATAGAGGAAAGCGGGAAGAATTCTCTTTCTAAAAGTTTAGCACATCAAGCTTCATTGTAATAGGGTAGGCTTTCTTTCCCAAATAAATATCAACTTCTGAAATACTAACTTGATTGAGAGAAACAAATTCCTATGTTATTCAAAGATAAATGTTAAATATAAGCAATCTTATAATGATTAATGAATGACAACAAAAAAACAAGTTGATTTAAAACAAGCTGATTTCAGCTACTGAATAGATAGACAAAAGAAAAGAGCATACATAATTAATCATGATATTCAGAATAACAAACAGTGACATACTGACATATATTAAATGGAGTACAATTCAGAATAAGATATACAAACAGTTGAAGGCACATAATTAATCATGATGTTCAGAATATGAAATATTGGCATATATAAATAGAGTACAATCCAGAATAACAAACATACCTCCAGTCCATCAAGATCATCAAATCCACCCAACTCATCATTTCGTGCACTAACTGGAGTAGCCCCTGCACCTCCACAAGCTGAATAAAGTTCGTCAAACTGAAGCTCCACTTCCTTAGTCATTCTTTTACCCTCGATGCTTCCATGTTGTTTGCTTAAAGCAAATAGCACAAACCTCAACTTAAATCTTGGGTCCAAAATAATCGCAAACTTTAGAATAGGCACGAAGTCTGCCCAATACTTGTCGAACTTTTCTAGCATATGAAACGCTGCTTCACTCATATCGATGTCACTGCAAACAGCTATGCTCTCCAGACGGCTATGAATCTTCCATACTTGAGGAAAGAATAAATTTGTAGTTGGATATTCACTTCCCGAAAACATTTCAGTAACTGCATTCAATGGCTCTAGCAAATTGCATATCTTCTCAACTTTAGCCCACTCACTAGTGCTTAAAATATAATCAGAACCACCATCAACTCCAGTAAAATAAAATTTTATCGCATTGCGATATTTGAGAGCTTTATCCAACATGATGTAGGTAGAATTCCACCTAGTCGGCACATCCAACGACAACTTAGCTGACATCGGCACTTCAAAGCTCTTAACACACTCGACAAACTTCTGTATCCTTTTCAATAGATCCCACTATGTAACGAACACCATCTCTAACTTTAGCCACGAGCGGTTTAATCAGATGCAATCCATATTTAACCACAAGATTCAAAATATGAGCAGAACATCGAATACGACCATATTTGCCTCCACATACCATGTCCTTGAACACTCCTTGTTTCAAGATAGATATCATTTTATCATTATTGGTGATTTTGTGGCATTATCAAGAGTCAAAGAAAATACGTTCTTCTCAATTCCCCGTTCCGAAAGTGCTTTTCTCATCTCTTGAGCTAATTCAAATCCACCATGCGGAAGGGGACAATGAGGAAAGCAAAGGACCTTGCTGTGAATCTTCCAATCTTCATCAATGTACTGGGTAGTGAGACACATATAACCTTTAGTGTTTATTGAAGTCCACAAATCAGATGTGCAACATATCCTTCCAGGAAGATCTTTCAACACCTTCTTTAGGGAAGCTTTCATTTCATTATGAACCACTAGACAATCCCTCTTTGCTGTATTCCTGGATATTGGTTGAATCTGATCATTCAGACATGTATGCAATTTCCTATTTCTTGGATGTTCAATCCAAGAGAAACTATACCCATGATCTATGATAGCCTTAGCTAGCGGCCTTCGATACTCAAACTAATCAATTTGCTTGCCTCGAGTCTCCTTGTTGTACTCAACACATCGAGTTAAGTGTCTATGAAGATTTGTTGTCCCGGTCTGCCCATCACTATTATATTTGGTGACTTTGCAATGCATACAAACAACCAGCACTACACCCGAAGGTTGAGCCTCAAGACTATAGTTATTCCAAACTACTGAATGTTTCCGCTTTCGGCATTTTTCTATTTCTTTAGCATCTTCTTCTTTAATTTGGCAATCAATATCTTCCTGAATTTCTCTCACGAGTTCAAGTTCACCCATTGCAGAATTTTCAGCCATTGAAGATGTTCTTGTACCTAGAAATTTAGAAAAGATATATTGTAAGTTGTAACTAACTCAAAAATCTGAACAACAATAGCGATTAACAAGAAGCAATTAACATGAATTCATTAACAAGAAGCCTAAAAAGATAACAATAGAGCAAGCTATTGAAGCACCAGAGTTCTCCAATCAAGTTGTTGAAGCATTAGATTTCAAAAGATAACAATATAACTGGTATATGACATAATCGTTCAGAAAAGAGGTCTCCATGAAGACCGACTACATATTCGGAACAAGAACCAATCAAGTTGTCGAAGCACCAAAATTTTTTGAAGCAACAAGAACCAATAGGAGCCATTACAGATTCGAAATTACAGATTCGGTAGAGGTGATAGCAAGAAGCCATTACAGATTCGGAATACTTACCTTCAGTAGGAGATTCGGACAAGGAAATGGTATCTTCTTTCTCCATGAATACCGACTACAGACTACAGTGGAGTTGCAGCAGGAGGGACGAGTTGCAGCAGAGATGGGCGGTGGCGGTGGCGGTGGCGGTCGGACACTCGGACCGGACGGGTGGGGGTCGACTGGTGCAGTAGCAGCGGGACTGTGCGGACGGGGCTCAAATCGCTAGTCGTTGTTGTCGGTTGCTGTCGCTAGGGTTGTTTCAATTGGGAACTTTGGGTTGTTTCAATTGCTAGCCGATACAGACCTAGACGTGGCCACGAGTCCGACCCGCCGGGTCTACAACCCGGGGAGGGAGACCCGTCGGGTCGGCGGGTCAAACTGCCGGGTCGGCCACGTGGCACCAAATCGGGTACCCAACGGGTTTTGCGGGTCGACCCGCCGGGTCAACCATTTTTTTATAAAAAAAAAACTTGTTTTAAACCCAAAATAAAACTCAACTCAAGTCTTTCACCACACTTTTGAAATGGAAAGATTTAAGGTTGACAAAACATGGTATGTGGGAAGATATATATATATATATATCTTCATTCAACTCCCATCATTTCATCACACTTTAGATGTGGAAAAGAAAAGGTTGGATTGTGGGAATGACAAATAGGGTATGAGGATCTATATATAGAGAAAATAGAGGTATATAGCCCACTTTCGATGTGGGACAAAAATATGAGATATGAAAGAAAATGTGAGAAATTGATGTTTCGACGAATCAAATTATGAAAACTATTTTACCTAGCAATTATGAAAGAAATTATATCATAAAGACATGATGTAGTTTCTACCCTTGTTCTTGTCCCACATTGAAAACTAGAGGAAAGGGGGAAGGTGCTAAGTCTATAAAAGGAGAAGCATTGGGGTTCATTTATCTCACATTGTCATTGCATATTAGTTTATGTAATATTATGAATTATTCTAAGAATAATTTATATAATTTACATAATAATTATAAATTTATTTTATTAAAAATAAATTTTTCAAAAAAAAATATTTTAAATTGGCAGGTTGACCCGGCGGGTCGAATCGGGTCGGACCCGCTGGGTCACGAGTTATCTTTTCCCCGACCCTAACTCTTACCCTCAACTCGAGCCGACCCGTGGACCCGTGACCCGCCCGACCCGTGACCCGTGGCCATGTCTATATAGACCCATTTCATTTTTTTTTACCATTTTATTTTTCTTACTTTTATATTTCGCTCCTATAGTTTTCTATCTTCCCTCCTTAAATTTCATTCCCTCCCAATAAATTGCATTCCCTCCTCAAATTCTATCTTGCCTCTTATTTTTATTTCCTCTTACTTAATAATCAAACCCTAAACCCTTAACCCTTAACTCTAAACCCTAAACCCTAAACCCTAAATGAATTTTATATCATCTACTTAAATACTTAATAATCAAACAATATTACGAGAATATGAATATATGAAATTATGAATTATGAATATATGATAGTTGTATAAGTTGTATTCGTAATTTTATATTACTTTCTTTTCCAAATTTTGATGAGGGATGAAAGGAATTCTTTAAATGCATCGAATATTCGAATCCATCAAATATTCTAATTCATCGAATAATTGGAGATGAATTTATATATGAGGTTTAAGGTAATCTTTTTTAGTTATTTACATATAGGCAATAATTTCTTTACTTTATCATAACTTAAGATTAACTCACAAAGGAATCGGTTTACTAGATTACTCAAAACTCCAAAAGTCATCAACTCATAATATATTCATATAGATTGATGTAAATCATTACTCGTTTACTCATTTAATGATGAATGATCGACTTGAATTCAAAATTCTCATTTGTCACTAATAAAAGATGAGTACAATGAGGATATTATAAGTTGAATCATATACGTAGTGAAATTTATTTTGAAAACTACTTTTTTAAAGACACAAATAACAATATAATAACGTGAATTATATTTTAGATAGGGAATCAAGTATGATTTTGATAACAATATATTGCCAAATTTCAATGACGTTAATGATTAATAGAATGAGCTTACCAACCGCATGGATGAATTTTTTTTAAATGAAGTTAATATGTTTAATATTAGATAAATATTATGTTAAATCATAAAACATATCCATAAAGATTGTAAAATTTTAAAAATAAACTAAATATAATATAAATTAACTAAACATATTATAAATTTCTTAGATATAAAGGATAAATATTAGAAAATTCTTATAATAGACATTTTATAGGATCGTTATAATCGCAAAAAAAAGATCGGGATCGTTTTTCCATTTTTAGATCGTAGGATCATCGGAATCGTAGGATCGAATCGAGTTTTTAACAACATTGGAGCTTACGAGCCAATGAGTAGATTATATATTGAATCATATTTAATTTTACTAAAATACTTTTTGAAATACATAAATAACATGAATTACATATTCGATACAATAAAATTGATTACCCGAAAGTCCCGAACGAACATGATTTAACATATCAATCCAAGTGATTAAAAGTTTAAAACAAATGTAGACCTCACCCGCTTCTACTTGAAACCTGAATGAGACCGACCAGAGTACCGACCCGAAAGAGACCAACCCGATTCTGACCGAAAACTCGAATGGGTCCAGCCCGATTCTAACCGAAACCCAACCAATCTGAATTTCATTTTAACCGAATCCAACCCGACCCAACATGACCAAGATCGACACTGAAATTTTGACCCGAGTTGACCCGACTCATTAGTGCCCGACCCAAATGTGATCGACCCGAACTCGACTGTATGACGCGAATTGCCAGCTCCAGTAAAAACCCAACACCTAATATTATCTACTGTTTTTCATTACGTTCAACGAGATTGATGTAATTTTCGACAATTCGGTGTTTTGGTTTTTCTCCGTCTCTCGGGCCATTCCGTAGTTATGTTGTAAAAAGTTAAAAGGACATCGGCGAAAATATGTAATTTTTGTCTTGACAATAGACGAAAAGTATCTTATCATTAGACTCTCCCTATAACAAATTATTGCGTACTAAATTAACTTTTTTTTGTAAATTCGTAGGAGAAAATAGTTAAAATAAAATTTAATAAAATAAAGTTGTCTTAAAGATGTAAATTATATATTAAAATTGGCACTGTGAATTGAGTTTTTTTTACAGTGGGCAAAAAGTAGGAGAATTATTCTATGGCTAACGCAGAATCCTGCCATGATCATCCCGAAGGATGATGGAATACAATTCCTTGTTAAAAGGAATAGTCGATCTATTACAAATGATACCATTTCTAGCTATATAATCAACTACTCTATTGGCTTCTATGTAGCAATGACTAAACGCTATTGGATTCTCTGTAGCAAATTATTGCGTACTAAATTAACTTGCTTCATCTTTGATCGCCTTGATTAGCACTTGGTTGTCTCCTTCAATGATGATTTTCCTAAGGCCTATTGAAGACCTAAACAGGCCCCTTCAGCATCTGCTGTAAAACTGTATCTTTCCTAGTTTTCAGATAAATAAAACTATCAATTATATTACAATTGGAGTCCCAGATGACTCTCCCACTCGACAAAAGCCAGTGGAGCTAACAGAGTCATCTACATTAACAAAGCCATCTGCATTGTGAATTGATATTGACATAATTGTGAAAGGTGGAGTGGAGTATAAGATAAGATTAATCATCTAAAATGACTCATATTGCGAGATGGAGGGAATATATAACAAATATTCCTCAACTATACTTGCAAATTTCCCAAAACATATCCAACAAGATCGGCATACTAGGCTCCCAGTAAAAACGGGTGGTTCTCAACGGCCTCGGCCATGGAACTTATAAACAAAGCAAAAAATCAATCTGTATCGGAGATCTACTAGATATGGAAGTTGGATGTGTCCCCAAAAATTAAAGACTTCGTGCGGCGCATCTCCAAAAATGGCCTACCAATATCTGCTAAGCTAGCTTCTAGAGGTGTGGGCATTCCCACTTACTGCCCTTCATGTGGCATGAACTTCGAAGATACTGATCACTTATTATTCCATTGCCCAGCAACATCAATCACACTACAACATCTATCCCCAAAAATTTACAACACCCTCCGAAGAGTATATAACACCACTCAAAACATAACCGAATTACTATGTGCACTCCATGCTTCTTTAAGTAAATCGGAATTCTCATTTCTTGCCACTACCTGGTGGTGTTTATGGTATTTCAGGAACAAAGCTCTTTTCGATAAAATCAAAGCCAACCCAAAAAATATAGCATCATTCATAAAAGAATAATTAACCAACTGGGAAAAGGAAAAACTGGATGACTTAAGCACAAATAAGGACACGGGTAACAAAATGATCAAACCAGCAAAGACTAGGAAAAGGATCACAAAGTGGAAAAAACCCAGAGATAACTGGTACAAACTAAATTTTGATGGATCTTTCTCCTCTGACAAACTAGGAACTGATGGGTTCTTAATCAGGAAGTGCCTGGGTTGTGCTCGACATGTTGAATCTAGCTCCTCCCCACTTGCTTCTGCCATTGGTTCTAAATGCTTTGGCCTTTGGAGAGATGTACTCAAAGCAGTTGAATTAAAAAATTTCGCGTATCTGCATTAAAGGTGATAATCTTAGTGTTATCAAAAGCCTCAAGGCAAGTGTGTCTTGTTGTGGCGATATAGAGATGCTTCTATCCGACACTCTATGCGCTCTGAATATAATTACAGAATTTGAGGTCTCTCATGTGGTGCGTGTTTTCGGTCACTGCAAAAGTGAACTCGATCATATGGTAAATTGGTAATGGTATTGATGATTCAATGACCTCCTCCTTAGCTTGTTAGCCAGTTGATGTAATTGATCCCATACGCTGATACGCCTGGCTTTAGATAAGGTACGGTTCACAAGCTCAATTGCAACACCGTACCCATGGTAGCTTGTTGCTGCTAATCGACTGCCTCGTAAAACCGATTCATTGCTTACAAAATTAAAGCTTCTACACTTGTGTGGGCACTTAATCATGGATGTTGACTTGCAAAAAGCAGTTCAATATACTACTATATATATCGACGACTATAAGTATAATGATCGATCTACAATGGACATCAAACAATAAAAGTCTTAACAAGGTCATAAACGTGCAAAAAGCAGTTCAATATACTACTAAGACGAACAATGCTACACAGATGTTGTTACCTTTTTTTTTTGAGCTTACATTATATTTTACAGAAGCCAAGTTGGAGGAGGCCAAAACAAACTGCTGTAGGCTGCAGATGAAGTTTTCTCATCACAACCGGTACATTCCAGCTGGAAGAAACTAAGCTCAAGAACATCTTTCTCTCCCTTTGCTCGAGGATCCCTCCTGATATAAAAAAAGGGAAAGCTCTCATCGGTGAAAAGTATGGTACCCCGCTTACACAGGCGACCAATTGATCCCTGGGTTGAAACAGAGAAGGATGAATCGTACCCCACGAAGAACATGGCATCTCCAAGACTAGTAACTTCAACCCAACTAGGCTCATCTAACCTCAGCTTATGAACCTTGAGTGACTGAGGAAACTCTCCAATAGAGCGTAAGGATGGAACAATTAAGTACAACTCGTTGGATGATCTGACCAATCTTTTCCTTCTAAAACCATGATCCAGGTCTGAAATCGCAAGTATATTTGTTGTCCCGTCGCAATCAACAGAACATACTAACCCTGTTCGGCTAACCACAAAGACTTTACCTTCAAAGTCCACCATGTCGTCAAATTTTAACTTTATACTTGTATCCAAAACACGCCATGACGAGTGCCCAAACTTGAACATCAGCAGCTTTCCTCTAGCTGTGAGTGCAATGATGGCACGACCATTCGAGCACATAACCACCTTAATGATTTTTTTATCAAGCTTGAACGGTGGCAGAGACTTGTAATTGAATGGAACCGAGCTAAGACTACAGTATTTCTCAACTTCTACGATATCAAAATCTAGCAGATTAAGAAATTGGGGCAAATAACACGGCATTTCACTCACCAATGACTTGGACAACGGATTCTGGAGCCACAATTTTTTCCCCACGAACTCTCCAACAAAGAGGAAAAAAACGCCAACAGATTCAGACGACGAAGAGGCTTCACCAGGTCTACAAGCAAGGCAGATAGAGTTAGCTGCAACAACGCCGTCAGCAAGGCTCTGGCTTAACTGATGATGACCAATGCAGCTGGAAGAAGGGATTTTGACAGGCAAAAACGAGGATAAAATGGTTCTCGGAGGAGGGATAAGTCGATGCCACTGACTACAAACAGAACGAAGTGCAAGACAATCAACCGAGGAGCCCCCTGAGTGGTCAAGTATCTTGACCAACATATCAAGCGGAAGCTGCGACCACAAAATATCATTACTCCAAGCCATTTCCATTTCTGGATCAGCGATCTGTGTAGTCACCCCTTCAGTCGGCGCCATCTCCCAACCTGTCCAACAATTGGTTTCATTACATAGTTCATTCACTTAGATAGAGCCTTGAAACCCTAGAGTAAGGTGATCGATTTTGGGGCAAATTGGTTATTATTGTTCCATGCAACAAATGAAAAATGCATCCATATTTTAAAAAAGATCAAGAATTTGTCACTTGAAAACCTCTAAAATTCATGTTCAAATTCTCAAGATTTTCTATGAAGTTCAAACCTCTACTCTGGGTCTCTAAATTCTCGTGAAAAATGCAAACCCTAAATTCCCAAATTGAAAACCTCTAAAATTCATGTTCAAATTCTCAACATTAATTTAGCCTAAATTAATGTTAACTTTTTGGTACAATCAACATTATAGAGGAAATGCACAAGATCAAGGTCCAAAACGATAACAAGATGCAACAAATTCTGAAAACAGTAATGCTATCAGATTGTAGGAGTTAACTGTCAGAACTCCTGCAACCAGGAAGATCAGTTCTTGCATTTTATGATTCAGGAAAGAAGAGTGTATGCATCAAAAGATCAAGAGAAGGCAATTGTATCAGGGAAGGGTCAATTGCAACAACCAAATCACAACTCACCCAGAAATCCCAGATAAATGTTAAAACCCCAAAATCTCATTCAGCCAAAAAAGGTCGGAATTTCAAAACCTAAAATCCCCCAATTGAAAGCCCAAACTGCTAGGATCATACCTATATTCGTTCCAAATAACTGTTTCGCCTTGAATGATGTCAAAACGTGGCACGGAATCGCGGAAAATTAGCTTTCTTTTTCGTCGTGCAGAGAGAGTGGGGAGTTTTGGCAGAAAATGAGGGAGTTTCAGGCAGGCAGTGGAGCGGGGAAGGTTAGACGGGGGAGTCTGGGTTGTGGATCGGCCTCCAATGACCGCCGCGACGGCTGTATGGGTTGCAGCCAAAGTAGCTTCACCGGTGTCTCTGCAGTTTCCGGGAGATTGTAGATAGGGATAGGTATGGCATTTTTGCAGTTTGTGACAAGCGAAAGGGGTATTATCGTATTTATATAGGCATTTTATGCGCGCCTGCCTTCCTACTTTTATTTTACAATGGGACGGGGTTAATAAAACGACTAAAATTATAAATATGGTAGTAAAATTTATAAACTGTTGGTAAAAAGTAGTTAAAAATTTATAAACAACGTCTTTAATTTTAGAATTTTAAAATTATTGCAAAATTATCAAATCGTGATTTTTTTTAATTTAACAAAGAAAATATTGACAAATCTGAAATTGACCCGAAATGACCCGAAACCCAGTCAACCCAGATATACTCGGAACCCATTTTACCCGGGACCCAAAGTGACCCGACCCGAATGACCGGTTTGACATGTCAAGAAACAACCCATACATCAAGCCAAATGACTTCTTTGATAATCAAATCATATGTCATATCCGTTCATATTTTATCAGATGTCTCCATAGAGAAATGGCTAAACGATGGGTGAACGATGACTCAAATCTCGTCGAAAAAAGTCTACATGACTAAGTAGATGAACAAGAAAAAAATTGATCAACATATTAAACAAAACAAAACTTGGAACGTGGAGAAATTAAATGACACACTTCCTAAGGAAATCATCGAGCAAATTCTTCCGACCTACATTCCGATGAAAGAATTTGAGGATAGACTATACTGGAAACCAAAAAGAAATGGATGGCTCTAAATGGCCAGTACCCTTGAGCATATTACGAAAGCACATAGAAATAGCGTAGATGCATATGATTGGATCTGGAAACTAGACTGCTCACCCAACGTAAAAATTTCCCTTGGAAAAGCCTTCTCGACGGTACTCCCACAAAAATAAGACTATAGAATAAAGGAATATACGTACCCCTGAGATGTATCCTCTGCAATCACGCTAATGAAGACTCAACACACATATTTACCGAGTGCCAAACAATCTTTATGATCATAGAGAAAATGAATCAGTAAAGCTACTTTGGCCCTATCCCTTTGGGGTATTTGCACATGAGTAACAAAATTCTCTGTGACGACCACGTCTTCCGAATGGTGGATGAATGGGTACAATTAATACATAAAACAAAACGAACAAATTGGAGAAAGATGCAACTAGAGGATCTGGCAGACGAAAACCCGGCCAAAAGACCCCTTGGTAATCAGACCACCCAACGTAAACAGAAAAAATATAAAATGGAAAAAACCTAAATAAGATTTTGTAAAACTAAACTTTGATGGTGCCAAACTTCCCTCGGGACAAGCGTCTTGCGGCTTTGTGATTCGTGATTCTCTCGGAAGACCGTTGACGTGTGACGCCTTTAGATGCGGGTAGGTTTCAGGATTGCAAGCGGAGACTCATGTCCTTCTCCACGGGCTCTCGAAAGCTCTAAAGGGAGGTTTCATGCATCTTGAGGTGGAAAGCGGCTGTCTTACGACGATAACTGTCCTTAAGGGATGTTGCACATGTCCTTAGGAGATCGAGATGATCAATTCTGGCATCCTTGCTTTCAGTCATGTCTTTGATGTCATCTCCTTCTCCCTACATTTGTAGGGAAGGCAATCGAGTGGCAGATCACTTTTCCCATCTCGGTCTTGAAGCGAACTTCCTAGGTTAGAGATCTAGTGTTGCGATCGACGACCTCATCCGAAAGGGTGCTATTGGGGGGTGGATCAAACCCAAAAATTTGCCTTATGAAAAAAAGCATATGCCATATTTGAAAGAAATCATATAACTCTTCACATTATGAATCCAACAAGCATCTACTGCCATTTTGTTCAATCGCTATCCTAGTATTGAGTCTCCATATTCCACTTTTCAATTTTCACCGATATTTTATTTCATCCATTAGTCACACCACTCACCCATACGGGTCAGATGAGGGTGAAAATATTTGTGGGTGATGGGTGAAGAGCGTAGAGCGCGCTATTTATCCCGCGGGGCGGGTGATGAAATAACTTTATCCATCCATAAACCACCATATTTTCATCTGTATCCATAAGGAGCTAGATCAAATTAGCATAATTTTCTTTTGGAATAAGGACCTAAATCAAATGAGCTAGACAACAAAGGAGTTGGTATAAAGAAAGCAAAAAAAATGAATGAAACATTATTGATGAAATTACTTTGAAAAATAGTCGTAGAACCAAAGAGCATATGGATGAGAATTGTGAAAGAAAATATCTAAAAGAAAACATTTTAGAGTATAAGAGAAGATAAAAACGCATCATGACAATGGAGCAAACTAATTGAAATCAAAGATAAATTTCAAAAAGGACTAATTTGGGTAGTGGAAAATCGATAAATTTCTAGACGAATAGATGGGTGGCACCCACCCCATAGTGGAATTATATAATCCCAACATTGACATACAGATCAACCAAAAAGTAAGCAACTACATTGACGAGAACGAGACTTATGTTGAAAACATAATTTAACATGTACTTTCCAAGGAAATGTCGGACGAAGATATGAAAATACATATTCCAAATGCGATACAGGACAAATTGTACTAGTGGCTTAATCGGGATGGATGATTCATAATAACTAGTGCAATGATTTTCATTACTAGTCCAACTAAGGCTTCAACAAATAACATTGGTTGGATACGGAAAATTAACTCTCCAACGAAAGTTGACTTTTTCTTTAAGAAACTAGAGCAAAAAGGACTCCCAACAGCGACGAGTTTGCACAAAAAAAAGTGGTGATGTCAATGGAGTGCCAATTTTGTAACAACTCAATAAAGGATGACGTTCACCTATTCTTAGTGCAAAGATCTCTAGCATTATCAAAAGTATTTGTGGGAAGAAAAAAATGATATAACCAACTTGATGAACGAAATGGGTAATAAATTACAAAAAAAAAAATATGAAAAAACTCAGTTAGCAATTGCATGGTGAAGCATATGGCACGGTAGGAATAAGCCAACAAAAACAACCCCACATTCAAGATGTATTCTAGAAGATTTGCAAAGAAACCAAAACCGAACTCAAGAGAGCTTGATCTTAGTTCATCAATGGAGGTTTTGGAAATGGTTATTAAAGCGTTTGTTGAAAGGAATCTTGATTCAATTGAATTGAGTGAATACAATGTACAACTGATGCCTTATGTTTATAAACGAGAGATGAGGGAAGACCACTAAAGTACCAAATTGCCCTTCCTATTACATAATGTATTCACATTTCATATATCTCATTATCCCCTCCTCAAGGTGGGCCAGTTGAAGCAACGAGACCAAGCTTGGACGCCAGAAATCGATGTCGCTCTTCTCCAAGGGGCTTTGTGAAGATATCAGCCAAATGATGTTGAGAACGCACATATGAAGGATTGAGAAATCCCTCTTGAAGACGCTCCCGAACATAATGATAGTCAAGCCGAAGATGCTTAGTCCGTTCATGGAAAATGGGATTTTCAGCAATGTGGATTGCCGACTTGCTATCCCAATGCAAGGGAATTGGTTTGGCAATCTGACAATGAAGGTCATTTAAGATGGAATCCAACCAAACAAGCTCACCCGAAGCCTTTGATAAGCTCCGGTACTCGGCCTCGACAGATGACTTAGATACAATAGGTTGTTTCTTGGTTTTCCATGAAACCAAAGCCAATCCCAGGAAAGCGCAAAATCCAGATAAAGAACGGCCAGTAGATTGACAATTTCCCAAGTCGGCATCGCAAAATGCATTCAGAGCCAAGTGATTATGAGAAGGATACAACAAGCCCAGATTGAATGTACCTTTGAGATATCGTACCACATGGAGAGATGCATTCCAATGAGGGGCGCGAGGAGAAGCCATGAATTGGCTAAGGTGCTGAACCGAGTAAGAGATGTCATGTCTCGTCATGTTTAGGTACAATAATCTCCCTACTAAGCACTTGTATCTTTCAGGATCATCAAGCAAATGTAACGGCCCAGGATTATGATTCCCGTGTTACGTTTCGAGGGATGAAACCCCTCGTTAGGATCTTGCGCTCCGAGTACAGGTTGAAGGTTTGAAACCGAAGATTTGTAGTTTAAAGCGGGATTTCGCACCCAAAACCTTTAAGTCCGTTGGAGACCCCGGGATAAACCCCTGTACCTGTCCTAAGTCTACAACGCGGAAAACATTTTATCATGCAAAGGACATAAGTGCTGAAAACGATACAACCAGTTCCGCAGCAAGGTCGGGTCAAACAGAGTATAAGTAGGAAGAAATCCCAAAAAGTGTAAATCTGGTGAAGTCATAGTTCAACACTCACTCTCCTCCATATGAATGGACCCCGTCATAACAGCACGAAATCAAGGAGTGAAACGGGTACCTGAATCTAAAAAAAAGAGGGGGATCGGGGTCAATCATCAGGTCACTCATGCGCGTGTGTAACCACACTCTAAGAGGCATATAATAAGCATCCTATCCCTAAGATGAAATGAGTAATGCAAAGTGGAACTTAAACAGACAAGTATACGGATAATTAAGTGCGGACATAAATAAAGAGGTGCGCAGTTACAAGAAATGTCAAATAGCATGTCCCTCTAGGCTCCTAAAGAATCCTCTAGCAACTCCCTTCGAAGGGAACTATCTCACCCACGGTGCAGGTAATTGTAACGGCCCGGGATTATGATTCCCGGGTTACGTTTCGAGGGATGAAACCCCTCGTTAGGATCTTGCGCCCCGAGTACAGGTTGAAGGTTTGAAATTCTGTCCTAACATTTTAAAGTGGGATTTCATACCCAAAATTCGAAGGGATCGTTGGAATCCCCGGGGAAGTCCCCTGTACCTGTCATAAGTCTAAGCGTGGAAAACCAAAGGTCACACAATAGTGGGAGTAAAGCATAATACAAAGGGGTGCCACGGCGGAGCCGGGTCAAAACGGAGTCAAAAGTATAAATCCAAAACAATATAATCAGAGTCTGGTGAAGTCGATAACTCCAGCGCTCACTCTCCGCCGACAAAATGACCCGCGCAATAAGCAAACAGCACCGATAGGATGAACATAAATAATTCCTAAAAAAATTGATTGGGGTGGGATCAGATCGATGCCCACTTAACTCTGCATCCCAACCATAAGCACACATATACGCTATACCTAATAAAGATGCTCTAATGCAGTACGAAATTCAAATACACTAGCATGCTCCTAGTTCATAATAATGTGCAGAAATATTGTAAAGGGCCCAAGACAATGCCAAGTGGCATATCCCTCTCCTACCTCCACCCCTTCCGATAGGCGGAGACTGGCCAGCTCGTGAATGCATTCATTCATAATAGGGCGGCACGCATGCCTAACCCGCTCCACAATAAAGCCCGCAGGCATATCATAATATAAGGAAGTACTCGATTGACTCAGGGTACCCGATGAGGCTGGGCTACCCTATGACCCTAGCAAAGACTCTAGGACTATCACAGATAACGGCCGTTCTGTTTACATACGCATAGAGAAATAGAATGCTCAACGATCAATGCAACCTAGCATGGTACTACATGGCATGCTGATAATGAATGCAACACCTAGTATATCATGCACCTATAGCAGGGAATCACTCTATTCAATCTGAGTAAGCTCCGAAGAGACTTACCTGGCTATGCAGAACAGCATAATAGAAGATCCATCATACATCATTCAAAGTCACAAGGTATTACCTAGATACATATCAGAACATATATATAAGTCTATGTCTAATCATACAAGCATTCAAGCACACATCATTCAACGAGAATAACAATCATATCGCAACCATCATCACATCAAGTTTAACCACTCATCATGATGCCACATTCCATAAGACCACATCATTATCATCATTCTGTTCCGCCACATTCATATACTCGCAATAATACTCATATATCCGCATGATCATATATCTCCAAGGTTCATCATTTTAATCATAGCTCATAAGGCACAAGTCAAATAATACGAAATTATAACGTCTCATCATGCCGTTAGTCATTCATTCATGCTATCAGTCCACACAAATCATGATATTAGACAATCATTCATATCAATCAGGTTAGTTAGTCATCGAGCACATAATTCCCAAGTTAGTCCCGAAAACCGTCTCGAAAACTGAGTTAACTAGTTAGAAATTCCGACCTTGGGAAAATATTTGTTAAATCCCTTCTACATCTCCAAATCTCATAATATTCTATTTGCTTCTAATCACCATAATATTATACCTTTAAATCTTAACAATAATATTTTATATTTTAAATCTCACACAATATAATATAATATTTCAAATACCATTTTCCTTTATAAAATATTTCCAATCCTTTAAGACTCCAACCATTTTTTACTTAATAAAAAAAATATCCCTTTATTAATTTACCAAAATCAACCCCTTTTTCTTGTTAAATACTAGAACCGAGTCTCACCTTTTCATTTAACCCAATACCGAAATTCACTTCAAATAGAATTGGTCAAGATGATTTTGTGTGTTGGGAATTCTAAGTCCAAATTCTATTCCTTTTTTTAAAAACACCTGACCCGGCCCAAGAATTAGGCCCAAATTGCCCAATAGCATTCTATTCCCATTTCAAAATTGAAATCCGAAGTTTAGAAAGGAGAGGAGGGCCCACATGTGAGGTGGCTGCCAAGGTGGAAGCGGGGCCCGCCACTCTTCTTCTTCCTTTGCCCTCTGCAGACATGCTCGAAACGGAGGAGGAGAAAGGGCCGCCGGTGCTTGGGCTCCTCCCCGTCTTCTTCCTTCCCCGGCACAGGGCTAGGCTCTCGGCTCATCCTTCCTCCATTTCCGGCGTCCTGGCTCGCACCGGCTCCCTCGATCTCGCGCTCTCACATCTCGTTACCCTCGCTCGATCTCGCCGGACACTCGCCGCACCTCTCTCCGACTCGCCCTCACGTTCACTCCCCAGTTAGTTCACAAAGAGGTCGAAACGCACACAAGATACCGGACAGATAGGAGTTTGAAAAGGGTTAAAGCTCACCGAGTTCTTCGAAGGTTCGCCGGAGACTCGCCGGGGCTCGATTTGGCTTGTCGGGGACTCGAGCTGCCCTCCCTTAGCCTAGGACGGAGGGAAAAGTCATAAAGGTGCGAATTTACTGAGTTTCGGAGCAAAAGAAAGGGAATCAAAGCGTTACCGGATCTGGGGCACAAAAACAGGGGAAAAGGAGGACGGCGGCGCTGCGCGGCGGTGGCTCGGCTGCCGGAGGCGAACTGGTGGCGACTGTGGGCAGTGGTGGCTGGCGGATTCACGAGCGACGAGAGAGATGGTGCTGGTAGGGTGGTAAACGGAGGCGTCGTGTGGTGGTGAGGTGGTGGCCGGTGGAAAAGGAGCCAAAGAGGAGAGCTTGGTGGTTGAACAGAAAAGAGGGGAGGATGGCGTTTCTTTGGGGAATGAACAAGAAGAGAGTGATGGAGAGGAGGGGATTTGTGTGTGTGGAGGAGGATTGCCAGGGGTTTGAAATAGAAGAGAGGGAGAGGGGTGTGTGAAAAAAAAAGGGAATAGGTCCTCCTGAAATTGACACAGCAAAGTGGGTGCTGGGCTGGTTTGGGAAAGAGACAAGATTGAGCTGAGAGAGGGTGCTCAGTATTGCATCGGAGCTGGTAAAAAAAAAAGAGGGGGAGAAGACCAAGATTCAATTTCAGATAAAGATGAGGAGATAAAGATGAGGAGAAGGAGACAAGGAAGTTGTCCGGATATTTTAAAATACCCAAAATAAAAAAATAAAAAAATAAATATTAGGACCAGCTCATTCGGTCTTATTCCGACTCGATTAATTAACGCTTCAAAAATTGAGAGAATATTTATATCCGGAGTTGATCCCAAATCCCGATGATAGATGTTGCCATGTCAAATTAGTTTTCAAAATTTTATTTTAGATCGAAATCCGCTTTACGAGGTTAAGGTCCGGGCTATAGAGTTTTTCCGTTAAATTTCGTTTTAAAATTCATTTTGATTTTCTTTTTCCGCGAAATTAGGATTTAAAAATCCGAGCCTTTACAGTAATCCCTACGTAAAGAGCCTACTAACTATGAAGGGAAGGCAAACAACGACACCCATACAAGGCCTAAGGCTCTAAGAGTCCTATGGCAACTTATTACCAAAAAGCCTACCTCACCCGTCAGGTGCAAGCAACTCTCTATAATAAGCCCCACTAAGATGACATGAATAAAGAAAAATGGTCACATCCGATAAACACCTATAACGGCCATTTCCTAGCAAAGACATATAGCAAGTCATATGGTTTCCATTTTAGATCCTAAGCGTGATTCTAAGTCGTATGGTGCATGAACACTAGCCTACTATATAACACCCAGTGCATAGAGCGCCCATCATGAGTAAGTTCAAAAAACTTACCTGGAGAAGCGCAGAATCCAAACAATGATCAGCAATGACAAGCAATCCAACATATCAGAGATCACCTAGTAATCCCATAAATAACATAATAAGTATAAGTCTAATTTACACAAAGCACACAAGTCACATATGAAACATGTAAGGTGCACACATATGAAAACTCAACCATCTTGTCATTATTAACATTATCATCTCATCTTCAATTCTCATATTGTCTCATCATATCTCATAAATTAACATCTTCCTCAATTCGAACATAACATCATCCTCATCAGGTCATGACAACCTCCATATCATACTTAGTCAAATTCGCATACTATCATTTTATACTCATACTTTCCGTAAGGATGTATATCATCAATATCATAATATCTAACATTTAATCTCTTATAATAAATCACCGCAAGTCATGCTATTAGTCACACATCTCATAACGTTAGTCAAACGATCATATTATCATGCTAGTTAGTCATAGAACAAGTCAGATTCTCAAGTTGTATCCAAATCCATTTCAAACTCCAAATTAAACATTTAAGAATTCCGACCCTTGAAATTACTCGTTAATTTTTTTTTTCAATTTATTATTTTAAATCACTTTCCAACTTTGAAACTCTTTTCCAAATTCCTTTTTAAATCTTCAAGTCCAAATAATATATTTCATTTTAAATACCATTAAATAATTAAATAAGTAAACGGTTAACCCGAACCGAACCAAATCCATTTAAAATCCAACTGAATCGAACCGAATCAAACCGAACCGAACCGAACCCTCTAATCTATAACTCCCAACCGGTTTAACATTAAAACAATTAAAACAATAAAAACAAGGAGGGGCCCCCACGAGTCTTCTTCCTCCCAATTTCACAACGACCCGCCATGGCTCCCTGCTCGCCCGACTAGAAGACCCCGTTGGCAAGCCTGAGCTCCACCTTCCGGCCTCCCTCGTCCTTCCTTCGTCGCACCTGCTGCTCCCGGTTCACTACTCACGCTCGGACCTTCCCAGCCTACTTGCAATCCCGGCCTCGACTGCTCCCTCGTTCTCCCGCTTGCCTCGCCCTCTCGGACACGCTCTCGAGCTCGTCGGAGCTCTCGAGCCCATCCGATCGACTCGCACTCAACCCTCACTCACTCTCGACTAATCTAAACATCGAAGGAAGCATGGATTCGAATTGAGGAAGGAAAGAAACGGCGGTGGTCTGGGCGTCGTCGGTGGCTCGCGATGGCTCGTCGGACCGGAAGTTTGGTTCGAGAACGAATAGGGCGGCGACGTTGGTGGTGGCGCTAGGGGCTCAGGGTTGCTTCGGGGGCTGGTGGTGGCTATTGTGGCGGATCCAGCGGTGGCTCTGCTGCTGTAGGTGGCTCCGAGGGATGCTGCGGCTGTTTCTGGTGGCTCCGAGGAGGTGTCGAAGGTGCTGCCATGGATGCTGCGCTCTCGAGGAAGAAGAAGGATGGTGGCGATGGAGCTCGGTGGTGATGGTGAAGGTGAAATGGTGATGATGAGGAGATGAAATGGTGATGGTGAGGAATTGATGGTGACGAGATGAAATGGTGATGGTGAGGAGGTGAAATGGTGATGGTGAAGTGCGACGGAGATGGAGTGAAGGAGAGAGCAGGAGAGGGTGATGGTGGCTGAAATTGACGGGGAGACGGGTTCAGTTTGCAGGGTAAGGTGAGGTGAGGGAGTTGGTGAGAATTGAGTGTCAATTTGGGTAAACCAATACCCGAAAATAAATTCCGAATACGCGAATTTTGAATCCCGAAATTAGTTCCTGAATGTTAGTTTTCCTGACTCTCGCTTTCTCTCAATTAGATTTTTAAAATCGACAAGGATATCGTCATCCGATAATTATTTTGAATTTCTAAGGTAAAAGGACGGAAATTGTTCGTTAAATTTATATTGTGGTCGGAATCCGCTAAACGAGTTTTAAAACCGATTAAATTTCATTTGTAATTCTCTTTTTCCGAAAAATTAGGATTAAAAATCCGAGCTTTACAGCAAATCACCATTTTCAGTGCTCAGCTTGAGACCCCGGGGCATAGGAAATGCAGACGGCTTGCAATCATCCATCTGTGTATCATCCTTGCCTTTGATTTGATTGTCGCCTTTAGCTACAAGACGGGCCTTATAACGCTCAATTGACCCATCTGGTCGAAATTTGATTTTGAATACCCAACGGCAACAAATTGCTGCTTTACCAAGAGGCAAAGATGTAAGAACCCATGTCTGATTGGCTTCAAGAGCTGTGAGTTCTTTCTGCATAGCCTCATTCCATAATGGATTGTCCTTGGCTTGTCGATAAGAAGAAGGCTCATGAATGGACAAAACATGAGCTAGAGATGTCGCATATTCAGGTGGGTAGAACAATTGATTGTCCACAGAAGAAACCATGAAAGAAGCAAACATGGATGGGGACAAAGTGGGACAGTAAAAGTCTTTGAGATAAGATGGAATGTGAGTCTGCCTTACAGGTCTTCTGTGGTCATGGGAATTGGTATTGGAATTGTTATGTGGTTGGGTGGAGTCTGTAAAAGATAAGAAAAATTGGGTGTAGTTTGAAGGTTTGGGTTTGGCATAGACAGATCATCATCTGGCTGAGTTTGTGGGTTATTTTGGACTGAGGTGGTTAGAGAAACCGAAGATGAGGTATTTGGGATCACATCATCAGCAGAAGGTATGAAAGGAGTGGTAGTAGGAGCACTGTCAAGGTAATGAGCTGGGTTAACAAGAGGAAGACTGGGAACAATAGAAGAAGATGTTGCAAACCAGGTGTTGGCAAAAGGAAATTGAGTCTCAAAGAAGGCAACATCTATGCTAATATAATGACTTTATTGTCTTCCAAATCAAGTAATTTGTATGCCTTATTGCCTAGAGGGTAGCCTAGCATTATGCATTTTCGAGCCTTAGCAACAAACTTGTCCTTACTTGGACCTTTCTTCAAGGCATAACACAGACACCCTATTACTCTAAAAAAACTGTAATCAGGTGTCTTACCATATAGCTTCTCATATGGTGTTGACCATTTCAAAACTAAAGATGGCATAAGATTGACAAGGTGTGTAGCAGTTAACACACATTCTCCCCATAGTTTCAAAGGCAAAGAAGCATGTAATCTGAGAGCACGAGTTGTCTCTATGAGATGCCTATGTTTCCTCTCAACATGGTCATTCTGTTTTAGGACTTAGGGGGCAGACTGTTGATGCACAATACCCTTACTTTTGAGGAACTGATTACTCCTAAAAAATTCAGTACCATGGTCACTCATAATGACCTTTACTCTAGCATCAAACTGATTTTCCACCATCAAGATGAAATCAGAAATCACACTAGTGACCTGTGAAGTTAGAAATTAGATGTGTCTACACAGCTTGGCTGGAATCATCTAAAATAGTGACAAAGAAATGAGCACCATTAATATTCTGAACTCTATATGGACTTCATAGGTCAACATGAAGCAAAGAAAACTTGTCTAAAGCAACAGAGTTGCTCAACTGAAATGGAAGAGAGTGATGCTTAGCCAATACATATGGCTCACAAAATCTGTCTGTATCATCAAAAAAAATGGCAACAATGAACATGTTGCAGTCTAGAAAAGGAAATGTGACCCAATCTAGTATGAAACAAGAGACTAGATGGACTTTTATTACTACTATCAACACTGTTATTTGCAATGGCTCCTGCAATGTGCACTACAAAAATAAATAAATTTGCCACACTATGTAGCTTCGGCAGGGGCTTGCCGTGGCAATTGGTATTCTTTTGCCACGACATTAGCCACGGTAAGCCTTCAATCTGAAAAATAAGACAAATTAGCCACCGATGATAGCTTCGGCAAAGGTTGTCGTGGCAATTAATCGATTTTGCCACCCTTTGTAGCAACGGCAAGGTTTTTTTGTCGTGGCCTTTGAGTTGGCTTTAGGGTATGTTTGGCAAAAGTAAGTAGCTTTTCGGAGCTTTTGATTTTGATATTCTATAGTCTTAAATGAAATAAATATAAGATTTTAGTTTAATTAGCTTTTGAAAGCTTTTGAAATATAAGCTTTTCAACAGATATTCACCCAAGCTTTTCGGAGCTTTTAGTTTTTTATTCACAAGTTTTTAACAACTACCTTAACAGCTAGGTTTACCAAACATTGTACTAGCTTATTAACATATATTTAAGTCAAATAATCTAACAACTTCAGCTACCCAACAACTACCATTTTGCCAAACACACATTATGACTTAGCCACGGCAGTGGCTAACCGAAGCTAATCTTTTCTATCATAAAAGTTTTCCGCCAAAAAATTTAGGGAAATTTACAGAAAACCACCCGTTAAATAGTGAAAACTACCTTATTTAACGGGTGGTTTTCTGTAAATTTCCCAAAAATTTAACACCCGCTCTCATGAAAATTGAAATACGGAGTACTTGACTTTATTTGGTTGGAAATTAGAATACTTGAGAAAATAAACCCTAGATCTACGCCTCTTGACTCTTCCCCTCTCTCTCTCTCTCTCTATGTATGCTCACTTCCTCCAAGCCCTCACCGCCATTGAAGCACCTCCTCCTCCAGTGTCGTCTTCTTTGTCACCATCTGAGATCTATCCCTTACTTCCCAAGCGCTGGTAAGCTCGGCTTCGGATTCCTTACGAGTCCCTATCTGAGATCTATCCCTTTCGTTTCCCTTTTCTCGTCAAATTTCGTTACTCAGATCCAGCGCTGTTCCAATATTCTATCGAGACCTCCATTGAAACCCCACAACGTGAATCACAGAGAAGCTACAATAGGTCGAACACTCCGAGGTAGACGGCAGCTTGGTGACTAGCTCAGGCGATTGGGAGCAAGGGCAGACGCAATCATGCTCCGAAGATCCGAAACGAGCTATAGCAATCCAAAGCGGGCGCGCTCAGTAAGTATGCTCTAGGGTTTTATTAAAAAAATTCCAAATCCAAATCTGCTATTTTATATTCCAATGATTTAAACTCCAAATTTTGAGTCTCTTTTTACATCTACTTCCAGTGAAGTGTCCAATTTCTAAACTCGACTGATTTTTTTATAGAGATTGTGATTTTGGGGCTTTTCGAATCAGGGCAATCGATATGAGAAGGCAAGCAGATTCAGTGTTCAAGAAATTTTGAGGAGCTAGGGTCACCCACACTTCAAACAACCGACAAAAAGGGAAGCGCGGCCATCTGTTTGATCTAGGTATGCTAATTTAACTTTTCCCCCTTTGACATTGAGCTTTCAATTTGTGCTAAGCATTGGCTGTATATTATATAAACCTGTAATATATTCTTTTGTTTGGATTTACAATTCTAGGCTGGGGTGAGAGTTTTTCCATGTTAAAAATTTCTTTGTTGTAATCAGTCTCTGGAAATCACCTCTTTTTCGCTATGTCACACTACAGCATTTTTTATTTCAAAGCACACAAGATGCCAAACAAACATTTAAATGCTTTTGAAACTTGAAAGTCAATGTTTAGATGCTTTGGTGGAGACTGATTTATGTGCATGTTGAGCAGGTATTTTGCTTTCTTATCAAATCAAATTAGCTAGCTCTCTAGCTAGTGAATACTGATTCATGATTATAAAAGGCACTTATAGCTGTTAAACTTCTTGATTCCTGTTATGATGTACATCTCGTGATTGGAGTCATATAATTAAGCAGATTGGCATCTGATTTTGCATTGTTTGCTTTGTATTGGCAGTCTGTTGCTCTGTATTGACAACTGATTTTGCATTGATGAAACGTCGTTTGCTGATGGTAAGTGCTTTTTCTTATTTATGTAATCCAAATAGTTCTTTTCCTAGACCTGGATTAAGATTATAGCTTTCATTTCTTTACCTAATTGGTCCCTTTTTATATGGTTGGCATGTACAAAAGTTCTTTTCCAAACTTATTGCATACAAAAGTTCTTTTGGTCCTCTGCCTTGGTCAGTACAACTCCTATCTTCAGGACAGGTACACACATTTATCCTTAAATTTCTTATCTTACAAAGTGGTGTGTAGGTTTTTTAGTATGAATGTTAATGTATGTTTAAGGTTTTTATCCTCTTTTGTTTGCTTTAGGGATATAAGAGTAATACACCATCAGGTTTTACTCTTAAAATAAGGAAGCATATTTGAACTAGAAGACTTGAAGATGTTCGACAACTTGGATATGACATGGTAAACTTTTGACCTCTATCTTTGCTTATTTCAATCAAATCGTTACTTGTATGATGTGAACTAGGACAATTTTACATTATATTAATCTAATCTCTCTCACACATTTTGCTATTAACCTTGAACTAGCTTGCTTATGACAACTCATAATCATGTTTTAAATTGGAGATTTAGGTATGCATTGGTCAATTCAGATTCGAGGTAAAACATCTTTTACATAGGGCTTGAGAATGACAATAAACCCCTGAAGATTGAGCAAGCTTCTTACAGATAAGCCACCACCCTCCCTTGAATTTGAAAACCCCTTTTAATATAGTTTGATCATTCAAACTTGTCATCCAGAAATTCCATGTACGTGAAAACACCTTTTGAATTTTCACAGGGTAACCATTTTTAATAGCTTATATCAACCATCAAATTCCAGACTTGTGCGCATAACATTTTAGTAATAGCAATATATTTCTGTGAGCTTTTAGATTTTAGTTTCTCCTTCAACATTTCCATTATCTGTGCACTGTGCAGTCTACAGAACTTGGAATGCTGCCTTATTGTCTTATTTCCCCTATTTCTCGTACATGATTTCTACCTTTTTGTGGCTTCAATGTTCCGGTAGTCTAGACACAATTTAGATTTGCTTGCTTGGCTTGTAGGTATATGCTGAGAGAGGGGCTTGGTCTCTCTGGTATTTTTCAATATTGTTTATTGGCATTGTGAGTAACTAAGTTGTTCACTGGCATTGTTAGCAACAATTTGTGTCCAAGTTTTTCCATTTGATTTCATCTTTGGCAGAGACATTCATGTGAGAAATTCTTTTTTTTTTCCCCTGTTAAGAATGCCAAAATTAATTAGCTTTTCTGTCAATTTTGACTTCTGTTGTTTAATCATGCAGATTTATCGACATGGGTCTTGATGTGTTTATGGAGCAGCACAAACACATCAAGATTATCCAGTCTGGATAATCTTGACTAGTCTTACACTTGCTATTGGAGTTGTTTTCTAGGTAACAATCAAAGTATTAACTTTTCTTCGTCTCACTTTATGCAAGCGTGTAGGCTTTGCCTGGGTGTTTGGCCTGCAAGTTCTTTTTTGATCAGCTGTACCTTAACATGTTCAATATTTATGAATGTGTCTCTCATGTTTCACTTCTTGACCCCTTTCCTGCAGTCTAGGTAAGAGGTAGTTGCAGACCTTCAGCAGATGCAAAGTGTGCATGTAAGTGAACCTTATCAGTTCCTGTGAAATTATTTTGCCTAGAAATTGGCTAATTCCTATGAACTTCTGTGGTAATAATTATGTGAAATGCATGGCTAACTATATATTTACATGGACAATATCTTTTTAAAACTTACTGACATTGTGAATAACATGAATCTTTCACCCTTCTATGTGGGTAATTGCTCATAAATATGAAACATGGTAAGGCAGCGGAATATATGCTGCTGTTGTTTCCTCTCTTTTTTTCATATAGAATTACTTGTCTAGAAATTTCTTTTTTTTTTTAATGGCATGGAGATCTAAATGAATATGTTTAGTTTGATTAAAGAACATGGCCATTATGATCCCTGCTATCCTTTTGTTCTAAAACTGGTTTTCACTGATCGTGCCATGAGCCGGTGAGTAAAGACTTTCTGGTTTTAACATTGAACCAATGGATGCGACTCTCATTATCTAACTTTATGTAGCTTGTAAAGTTGTAACTAGCAATAACAAGTTATTTTAATCGTAATGGAAGTTTTCATTATGAGTGGGGATTTCATTTATGGTTTATCATTTTCAAGGCATTAACATGTTAATTTGATCATATAACTGAACTTTCTTTTTATCAATATGAATTAATACCAGCTCTATGTTCATCTATTACAGGTTTGCTCATCCTTATTCAGCATTCATGATATTGTGCAGCTTTGGTGGTTTTCTAGTTCTTATTGGTTTCATGCAGTATATGTAGAGTTCATATCTGTTGTTTTTCTAGTTCTTATTGATCATATTTGCTGTTTTTTTTCATGCAGTATATGTAGAGTTCAAATGCCATTTGATACTCTTTGCTGGTGTTAGGTGGAGGCGTGGAGGCTCACATTTGCATGGTGAAGTGTTGAGATGCAATGAAAATATGTAAATTTTATAATTATGTATATTTATTTTATATAAATTATGTAGATTTTTAACATTTTATTAGATATGTAATTTTTTATAATTAATGAAATTTTATTATATATGTAAATTGTGTATTATTTTTTTTAAAAAAAATATTGGACTTTTTAGCCCGGGCCTCAAGAATCCGGGCTAAAAAGCATGTTTTTATTTTATTTTCCACCCACACTTTAGCTACGGCTGCTTGCCGTGGCAAATGTGTCATGCCTATTGTCTGGGGTGGCCTTGCCGTTGCTTTTGCCGTGGCTAATATCTTGCCAGAGCTAGTAGCCGAAGCTACCAAATTTTGCCACCGTCCGGTTCGCCACCCGCTTATTTGTCGTCGCAGTGCCGAAGCTAGAAGCCTTTTGCCACCCCAGAAAGGCCTTTTGCCACATCATTTTTCCGAAGCAAATTTAATTTTTTTTTGTAGTGGTGGTGTGATCCATGACAAGGCTTTATCTTTGCATCTAGCTGAGCTTTGAACAACTGTTTGGAGATCCGAGCTGCACTGAAAACTATCTTTCTAGATTTAAGGTCCTGAAACACACACTTGGACCTCTTAAAAATCACATCATAGCTAGCTTGTGTCGTCCACAACCCTTCCCACTGAGAGAATATTGATTTTAAAATATGGAATATAAAAGACCTTCCCACTGAGAGAATATTGATTTTAAAATATGGAATATAAAAGACTTCTTGCAGTAACATGCCACACACCAACTTGACATCACCAATCTCCTTAACTTGTCTAACAAAACCATCAGGAAGACAAACACTCATAGGTCTAAGGAGTTTTCTTCTATTCACTAAAAATTGACTATTGCAAGTCAGATGATCGGTGGCTCCCGAATCTATAATCCATATGCTTGAATTCTCTTAATCAAATTTAGATGAATTCAAGGCAGAGATAGTACTTGCAAAACTGGTTGAAGGCATGACCTCCTTTCCCTTCATAGCCCTCAACACTTCCTGACAGACTGCGTTTACAAGAGACATATCCATATGCCTTTCACCATCCTCCAAAAGAGAATC
Organism: Persicaria tinctoria; assembly: GCA_037127255.1. Lineage (NCBI taxonomy): Eukaryota > Viridiplantae > Streptophyta > Magnoliopsida > Caryophyllales > Polygonaceae > Persicaria > Persicaria tinctoria. The sequence continues at coordinate 24,542,234 of JBANSL010000004.1, forward strand.
AAACATTCCAGAAGCGCGCAGTTGCAGATGTTCTTGTCTCAGTCTTTCCTTTCGGATTCTTGAACATCTCTAGATAACCGATGATTTTAAAACAACCATCGACTATATGTCCCTTCATTCCACAATGTGTGCACTTCCTGCCAGACTTGTCTTGTTTCTCCTTCTTAGAAGGTTTTCTGTCAGTTGAAGTTTTGCTAACAGACAAAGCACTAGCATCTTGAATCTGAGATTTTCCATCTCCTTCAGATCCAGTAGCCACCTGTTGCACAAGGTAGTAAGCTCTCCCTACTATTGGCAGTGGTTCAGTTGCAAGAATTTGATTTCTTGCACTTTCATAGTTATCATTCAATCCCATAAGAAATTGAAGTAACTTGTAGTGATTATCAACTTCTGATAATTTCTTCTTCATATCACATGTGCATCAACTGATAGCACCACAAGAACATTGTGGAATTCCCTCCAAACAGAGAATCTCATCCCACAATTTCTTGATTTTGTTAAAATACCCAGGCACAGACAAGGTACCTTGAACGATATTGCATAATTTCTTCCTTAACTGGGCATACCTTTCAATGATATCCAGCCAAAGTTCTCTCGAGGATTCGGCATACATGAATCCTTTTTGCGATGCTAGGCGTCATCGAATTCAAAATCCAGCACCGGACCATGAAGTCGCATATCTTCCATCTGTGTAAATCTCCGACGGCAACATTTTCCAGTTGTGTAGTCCCGTCAATGAAGCACGTCTTGTACTTTGCTCAGAGAGCCATCTGGACTCCTCTACTCCAGCTCAGAAAGTTCGAGCCATTGAACGAACTCGCAACGAACTAAGCTCCGGGATAATCGGAGTTCGACAAGCTCAACGGATCGTTCATGTTCGTCTGATTCCCGAGATCTGCAACAATCTGATTTCCTGCTCCAATCTGTGTCTCCATCTCCAAAATCTGATCAAGCGCTAAGCGTCGGATCGACCGAACGCTCTGATACCATGTGATGAAGGATTTTCAGTCGCTTTAAATCCTATCAAATAAATCCGACTAGCCTAACTAATGTAGTTTGGCAAGTACGGGTCGATCCCACAGAGAGTCTATGATTCGTATGTAAGTCAGAGTGCGTCAACAAGAACAAGAAATAAAGGGGGGAATTTTGATGGTTTGAACTAACTAACTAAGAAACAATAGTAAACAAAACAATAAAGTAAAACAGATTAAGTGAATAAATATGAGAGAATAGCTCAGGTCAATCAATCTCAGCAATCAGGTTTGTTCATTGATATCGAAAAGATAACTTCCTCTTGAATACTTTGTTGTGGAAAGACTAGGTCTTTTGAATCCAATTCCTTTTCGAAACCAGTTAACAGGACAACCAGACCCTGAAAACCCTAATTATCGAACAATCCTGAAACTATCAAGATTCAATTCAATAATTGATGAAGAATAAAGGAAATCAACAAAGACAATCGACGCGCACAACCAGTTATTGCATCAATTGCAAATCAATTCTTTATACAAATCCCTAAATCAACCAGTTTCATAGATTTATACTTCGCTACTAAAAAATATAGATAATTCAACCAGAAATTACCTATATCTAGCTATAAATTATCATGAAAAGGCATCAGTTGATCAGACTAACGGAAATTCACGAAAACCCTAAACAATCAGCGTAAAGAATTGATAATATTCAAAGATGAGTATTAAGAACAAAAATTTCACAATGAAAAAGAAAACCTGAAACTTCGATTAATTTCCCCGAGCAAAGAGGATTAGTTGTTCATAATCGAAAAATCACAAAGTTCTCCAACTTGCTATGTCCGAATTCTGTTCGATGGGAAAAACAAAACAAAAAGCCCCCCTTGTCCATCACAGAACCACCGTTTTATTTTCCTCCTAATTGAAATTAATCATAAAATAAAAATAAAACATTTCATTAATGAATCAAAGTAACAACTCTGTCTCGCACTCGGCATAAAACTCGGGCATGCCAACTAAATAAATCGGCCGAGTTTCCTCTTGCTCCACCCGAGTTCCTTTCAGCAGCCATCTTGACGTCCCAATTTCGCTGTTTTCAAGGTCGAATTTGGAAAAGTCGTAAACACAAAAGTTGTAGGTCTTCGAATCCTCTTTCCAACAAGTATAAGTACGCCCCGATCCGATAACTACAGCCTTCGAACGACTCGTTTTAGTGCAGCGTCGCCAATCTGGATAGCTCCAATCCTTTACATGCTTTAGTTCTATCCTTTACATGTTTTAGTGCAGCGTAGATTCCGACTCTAATTGAAACATAATGAAAACATGAAAACTACTCTAACATGCATATTACCCTACCTAAACACATCTAAATGCTTATATTAACACTATCTAAATGTGCATGATCACCCGGCAAAGAAACCAAAACCGAGCTCAAGAGAGCTTGATCTTAGTTCATCAATGGAGGTTTTGGAAATGATTGTTACAGAGTTTGTTGGAAGGAATCTTGATTCAATTGAATTGAGTGAATACAATGTACAATTGATGCCTTATGTTTATACACGAGAGATGAGAGAAGACCAATTGTAAAAGTACCGAATTGCCCTTCCAATTACATCATGTATTCACATTTCATATATCTCCTTATGATTCATAAAAAACATGGTGAAGTATATGACACAATAGGAATAAGTTAATAAAAACAACGTCATCACATTCAATATCAACTCTAGATAATTCAAGATCAACTCTTTAGTGGTAAAATTAAATGGATAAAACCCTAGATGGGATTTATGAAATTAATTTCAATGGATCCACGCTATCAATAAGGGAGAGCACAAAGCAATCATCGCTACAACAATCACCGGTATCCAAACCACAAGAGCGAAATCAAGAATCTACAACCATAATTATTGATCTGAAGAAACAAGGATTTGATTTTTTAGACAATTTTAATTCTAAATTTCTGTAATTGTAATTTTAGATAATTTTTTTTACTAACAACCCTTTGTGTAGGGTCATCCAAGTCATTGTTGATGGCTTTAAGATCGCTTGGTCGATCTACTTCTTGCCCACTATCAAAAAATAAAATAAAATAAGGGAGAGCACAATCGGACTTATTATCTAATATGAACAAGGAAAAAGTGTGATGATTGTATAGGAAAAATATGGTAAGTAAATTGTGGACATAGCAAAAGCTCTAGCTGCACTCAAAATTTTCTTAATAGCAAAAGCTTTAGACCAAACACACCGGAGCGGCAAACATGTGTTCTTGAGTGACAAATGTACTAAAGTTTTTTTTTTAAAAATGAAAAGTTGACGAGCCGCACTATGAAGCCCTTATATGAGCGGCAATGTGAAGAACAAAGTGGCAGCTCCAATATAGGTTTCAAATGCCACTGCACAATATTTAAGATGAATTAGTAATTTTAAAGCTTGTTTTTTTAATGTTTAACGTCACTTATATATAAAAATATATATATTTGAATAGGGTATAATTTTATCTACCAATAGACACCCATATTGCATATATTTGAGTTAAAAAAGAAATAAAATACTATATGTGTAATTAATTGTGATTATATATATTTTTAATTTTTTTAATTGCGATTATATTTAAATACTCCGTAATATACACAATCACCTTTAAAATAATTACGCTTAAATTCCATCGATAGCTTTTGTTTATCCTTTGAATAAGCGTTTTGTTTTTGTTGTGTGCTCATTTTAATTTTATACTTGAATTATTGCGATTAGATTATGTAATTTTTTTTTTGTAACGTGGATTATTTTTCTTATTATTTACATAATTGTTGGAAAATAATATTTCAATAATATTTAAATAATAATAATAATAATAATTATTGTATTATGAAGTATTTATTAAAAATCAAAATGATTAAAAAGTAGGTAAAGAGCTCGGAAGTGAAAAGCACGGATGTGGGTGGGATTGTTGAAAAGGTAAAGGGGTGTTCTTATGCTGATGTGGCAGAGAAAAAGTAAGTTAAGGGAAGAGTAGATGTGTTCTCGGGTGTGTATGACCTTAGGTTCTAACAGAATTGAAATCGAAGGTGGCACTTTTATTGTCATTAATGTCTTAAAAGGACTATGGAATTGTCCATATGAAATTAAAACTATGAAAACTATCATTTCATATTCCATCGTCTGCATGACATCATTCACAACCGATAACATTAGCTAGATATTCTACGAAGTCAATTTGATGCTCGATAAGGTTGCACACCTTAATCACTACGTTAATGGGATACAAATCAAGAACCACCTAGGTCTTTTAACCCTGAATCCCTGATCCAACAAAATGTACTCGGGAAGTATAGGCCTCGATCTTAACTGCCTAGCTGAAACTTTTCCTTATCAAACACTTCTTCCCCCGTTCATATACTCTTTCATCCACAACTATTGTGCGTTAAGACATTGCTCATCCACCCGACCGACCGTGACCCTCTGCCTAGCGGGAGGTTGTCTTATTTGAACCCAATATTCAAGCCTAAGATGGCCCCGTCATTTGAGCTATGAACTACATTAGGGGTATAACTTAAAACAGCCCCTCTCATAACTAATCCAAGCTCTAATATTTACCTACCTGGATCTAATTTACAAGCTTATATATACATAGGAAAGGGCAGAAAAGTTAGATTCAGCGTGATTAGTTGATGGTTCTAATATCCAAATAGCGCAAGTGAACAAGTTAGATACACGATTGTAGATGGATTAAACCGGTGCGCTCGATCCAATCCAACTCCAAGAGCAGTAACAGGAACTGTACCCCTAATGTGGAGCCTTGCAGTAGATACAAAGCGGACTATTCTTTCGCTTTTTACTAAGGAATTGTACCCCTAATACGGACCCTTCCCCACTGGGTGGAACAATAACTTTTGCTTCTTTCGGGTCTCAATGTATGCTGCCATTTGCTCATTTCTCCTTTTGTTCTCCTCCAACTCCTTTTTTAACTTGGTTACCTGCTTGAATCCAGAACAGATGTGAGAATATGGGATAAAAGAAGAATAGAGAAATGGGCTAAAATCCGAGAGAAGATCCGACTAACCGTTTGTCTCAACTCCTTCTCCTGCTGTGCATATTCCTCGCACCTGCATCAAGGAACGATGAACAAAGAGTGTAAAACTAAAGCAGGTTTTGCCATTGCAGGTCTTTATAATTAATTCCTTTCCTTAAAAGCATTGGGTTGGCTTACTCAGAGCAGTATGATCATGACTCTCTTTTTTCCATGAAATAGAATGTTTTCTAACCACAGAACTCAGGCAAGTAAAAAGAAAAATCATACGAATAGAAAGAACGACCCTTGAGCACGTTAAAATTTGCCAAAAGAACCATGAAATTCTCGAGCAGCGGCTGATTTGACCTTTATCCCCATACTCAATTCAAGTACAAGTTACAAATATATAGCACCCAAAAACAACAAAAATTAGAACTAGTATCACCCTCCCATTTGCAGACTTTTCAGTCACATTGTCAGAATTCCTAACAAGCATGCATGATAACAGGATTCAAAAATCAAAGGTTTACCTCATAAATAATTGAATGTTCTCATCACACATGTTGTCAACTGATGCAGCGTTTGAAACATGCAGAGGAGATACTTGAGAAGGATCCTGGCATAATTGCAACACGGTAAGAAAATATGATACAACTAGTAGCTACCAACGAAAATCATCAAAAATCTATCAGCTAAAATTGGAAAGAACTTGGTACAACATTGCTAGCAGTAGACTTTCAAACATGAACAATAAGCCACCAATTATCCAATCCACGTGCTATTATCAACATTATCAAGAGATGTCATCATGACCACTTATAAAGCTTTCACAACATTCAAAACCTACACATGCCAATCAACATCTGATACTCACACCACAACTGTAAGTGAATTTCAATTACTCTTTAAGCACGTTCAAATGGTTTATTACGTAAACACCTAATCTGTTTACACATGTGGAACTACTCACAGCAGCAAACTGTGTCATTGGCTGGGTCGTAGGTACATTCCTCATGTCAGCACTGCTCCCACTTTGTGTAACTGCAGTTCTTGGATGCTCCCACATCATACCTGAAAAATCTAATAGGTTAGTGCATAATACTAGATGGAAGGATACAAGCATGCAGGGCAGAACGGAGTATGTGACTGACTTTGCATCCTACCTGGAGGTATAGAAGGAGACTGGGGATTGCGGATACCATTAGCACGAAATTCTATTAAATGGCAGCTGCTTTTCCTGTGGAAACGAAAATAAGACTTGGTGAATTATGCTTTAACAGGAACAGGAAAAGGATGGAAATTGAAGTTTGATTCACAAGACATCACGTCTAGATCCTTTTCACAAAGGACAAGTGATGTCAGCATATTATAATCTGATGGTTTAAGATTTAAATTCTTATTTCCGATAGAAAGAGTGATACTCTATGCATCGCATGGTGGAAACGGAGTAAAAAAACAAACTATGTCTGACAAGTCGTTTATTATATGATGCTTGATGCATGACACCTCCCTTTGTTTAATCTTTTCAAATTTTTTTTTATCATTTATGCATCAGCAATAACTATGAAATAAATAAATAAAATGTCAAAGGATTATACCAGTATTCATTAACCATTTGCTTCAGTCTTGTTTCTAAGCGAAGGAAGACTGATGATCTCTCAAAATCCTGCTTATCATGTGCTGGCTGTATAAAGTTTGCTTCAAGCAGTCCTGTGATACATAAGAATTCAATTTATCTATAAAAATAGATTTACTGCAAGAAACTACAAGCAGAATCTTTCAGGAAGCATACCAACAACACCATTTCCCTTGGAAGAACCATCAGCGTTGACTTTCCAGAAAGGCTAAAACCATGTACAAAGTGTACGTTAAAGATGTGAACTGAGCCCATGCATATTTAAAGGCTAGAACAGCGGAAGAGAATAGGGATTGAAGGAAAATATGAAGAAATGAATCCACAGTAAGGATAGAGTCCAATTTCCACTTGTGAAAGAAAATCTTTGACTAGTGTAGAAAGCTTCTCATTTCACATTTTGCTCATCTATACTAACAAGCTGGCCGGAGTATAAAACTTTAATGAACTATGACCTATTCTAGACCCATTATGGGATATAAATAAAAAATATATGATTCATCCTACCTAGTATATATCTCCGAGCAGTGTTTAAAATAGTGTTGCCATAGCGTGTTATAGCAACCTCTGATGCGCCTGCCTTGACCAATGCGCCTCTAAAGTGGAAAGGCAGCCATAGGCGTAAGGCGCGCTATTCACTGCTTTTCTTTTTTTTTATGTAAAATTCTAATTTCATTGATTTATGAAGATCAATAACCTTCCATTTTATTTTAACTATAAGATCTTTTCATATTTTTTTAGTTTTGGAAAATATATTTAAACAAAATTGAAGATTTTATTTTCTATATTTCATTGTTTATCCTTTACCTTTTTTAATAAATCTGTTCAGCCCTCCTATATTCCTCCTACACATTTGATTCCACCCTTCTTCACCCACACCTACCATTGTAGGTCTCTCCAGTTTCTATCCTTCTCCCTTTTTGGAGTTGCATGAAGATTTACTTGGGGGCAGATTGCCAGTGCTTCCGGTGTGAACGAACGTAGATTTAATCTACGATCAAGAAAAGGTCGAAAGTAGGGCAAGGTGTAACAAGTAGTAGTAGCTCACATACTCAGCATCTGAGATCACAAGAAGAAGAGGATGACGAAGGATACAAGTCTGTCGATGAACGTGATGGGGCTTCGTTCCTTGTCTCGACATTGAGGAAGAAGAGGACACAGAAGACCTTGATGATTTCGTTTGACCCACTTCCTAACCATCCACCAGTCCACCCCATTCCACTCGAATTCTTCTTCTCTTTAATCTCCTATGTTTTAGACTTGTATTTAGTATCTATGATGCTTTAGGCTTGATTTTATTATAATATTAGGTTTTCAATTTGTTTATATTTTATCATGAAAATATTTATACTATTAAACTTGAAAGTAACAAAAGTTTAAAGTATTTTTTCCATATTTATGGAAAGGCGGTCGCCTTTGCCTCTAGCTATTTCAGACACTATCTCTGAGGAAATATAAAGACATAATAAAAATGCAATTGTATCTCTCTATGGATAATAGTAATTGGTTGACCATTAAGGAATACCCGTATAAGGCGGTTCTTGTGATAGACGTTGAAGCCACTAACTGCAAGCTTAGGAGCTTCTTTTACAAACCCAATAGTTGTTGTCACTGAAACCTATAAATTAAAGATATGCATATAATTAGAAACATCTTGCACAAAGAAGAAGAAGAATAGAACTCAATGCAGACAGCTAGCAGAGGATCAACATAGCCCATCCCATTTAGCAGGAGGGAACTCTGAGATGATTCCACAACCAGGATTGAAATACAAGTAATGTGACAGTTTTTATCAAGAGCTTGTTCAGAAGTCAACTCTTACCCCTAATACAACTGATATTTTCCAAATCTATGGGGAAGGGAGGGTGATCCCCAATTGTAGAATTTATAGAGTCAACAGACATTATAAAATATACCAAAAAGCAGTATGGCCTTGCAGTTAATCCTCTCTCCGCAAGGGATGAACATGAAATAGAGGCCAACGGGCTGGCTGCAGGGTCAACACAGAGAAGGGATGCCCCTTTATCATCAACAGTAACTTACCTCTCGAGAGGACAAAGCCAGTTGTGGCTTGTAGGTCAAAGTCTGTTTATGAATCAGATCATCAGCAATGTTAAATTGTTTGACAGGTTTTCCCCTCAATATAATCTGAAAGTTCTTGAATGGCCTCAAGTACAATATGGAAGCATAAGCCTGCACAGAATATAAAGATCAACTCATTCTCTAAGTTATAACCATTAAAAATGAGAAGAAATACATATCCACTCAACTCAGAACAGTGTTGAAAGTAACTATATAGATGCAATAAAGGAAGTAGAAAAGTTCAAGGATAGTCACCCACTCACCCTCAATGAAAAGCGGATTCGATATGAGATGTGAGATCGCAGTTGCTCTGTCTGTTTGGTTATTTTTAACAAGTTTCCACAACTGGCTTCATCTCTCAATCTTATGTCCTACATCGTAAAGCAATTGGAATACCAAGACTAATGATTAATCCAAGAATTAGACCACCATCATTAAAAATTACGATGTTACAAATGCAACATCGTAATTGTTGTAACATCGTAATTGCAAAACACAAGTTTCCATGTTCCTTGATTTTACGAAATTGCAAAGTAACAGCAGCAGTAGTTGGGTATAAACAAACTTCTGGTAAATAACATGAACAGAGCAACATACCTCATCATCATCGTCAAAACTCAGTTCATAAATTCCTTCATCATTCAGCCAAAGGTTGAATATTATTATTTTTGTTCCATGGGAGCCAATGTCATCAAACTGGTCATACCCAAAACATTATGTGAGATAAAATAAATCTTACAAAAAACAACAAAAAATAGCAATTTCATTTCACATCAACTCATCCACTTGATCTATTTCCTTATAAGAAAACTGGATGTCATGTCTGACACAGGAACCAATAACAATTCAAATCAGGACAAGGCACCTTAAATCCTGGTAAATGGCTTTTCATCTCCTTCAAATTTACCCATTGAACAAAAACCGATGGAAGATTTCAGATGTACATCAAAGATGACGCTTAAACTGCTGTCCATTTAATGTCTTCGTGTATTCCACAGAAATATTCCAAGAAACTTCACCAATGTTAACATACTGTCTATGCTCATTTTCTAGCAGAAGAAACCAAAATTCACAGGTTCAAGATAGCATACACCCACAAATGAAACAAAAACTTAAAAAAAAAAAAAAATTGGCAACACCAGAAACACCATAACATAACACAAGGAACATTGATTTGAAATAATATTTTGAAAAAAACAACAACAAACTAAGCAGCTTAAAGAAATTTAGCAATCAAGAAGTCTTTATATGAAACCAGATTATAAGCAAGCCATTTATTCCCAAATCCCAAAAATAACGCAGTATAAGATGAAAAACCCTCAAACATACATTTAATCCTCTTGACATAACATTTTATACACATTTCCAAACTCAGTTTGATCTAAGTTTTATCCCAAACCAAATCAAATCAAATCTTATCCTTTGATTTTAAACAAGTTTAGAGTTTAATTTTAACTAGTGTAGGCCCTGTTTCATATACACAAGATTTTTCTAAAATATTATGATGATATTAAAAACATATGCATTGAACTTAAAAAGGGAAATTCCGTGTGGTGCCTACGAACTTTTACAAATTCCACATAATATACAAAGTTTTGAAAAATTCCGCGTAGTGCCCACGAAGTTTTGTAAAAAGTCCACATGGTGCCCACGAGGTTTTTCAAAAGTTTATGTGATGACAATAATGGGTTTTAATATTGAAAAATTGAGATTAAAAATTATGTTATTGTACATTATAATTTGGAAAAACACTCTACAAGATTGGGTATTGTTTTAAATCTTTTTTTAGAACTAGTTTTTTATATAAATTTTCTTAGAGATAAACGAACCAATTTTTTTTCTCAAAAATCTTATGTCTTTAATTTTTATTTGTTCTCAATATTTAGTTTTTATTTATAAGGAAATAAGAGGAAAAAAAAAAAGAACTACGGAGTATTACCCATTCACCATTGAAAAAAATTGATACAACAACCACCCAGTAAATCCCGCGATTAAGCGTGGTCTGGGGGACGCAATAATACCCTGATCAGGTCGAGAGAGTGTTTCCGAAAGACCCATAACAACACAGAGCAAGGACCACAAGGCTACTGAAAGTATAAGGACGGTAAAGAATCTAAAAAGGAGGCCAAGACAAAAGGACACAGCAACATAGCCTCAAATACTAGACATCGGCAGCCCGTATACACCTCCTCCACTAGTCCCTATCTAAAGCCACATCTTCTGAAGGATTCAGAAGATGAAGGTCACGACGGATGACCTCCATCCAGCTCTTCTTAGATCTACCTCTCCCCCTGCGGCTGACTCCAAGATCCAAGTTCTCACATCTACGAACTCGAGCCGATAAAGGTCTCTTACGAACGTGTCCAAACCAACGCAGTTTGGACTCCCTCAGTTTGTCCACAATGCACGCAACGCCTACCTTGCTCCTAATGTCAACATTTCTCATTCTGTCTAGTCTCGTAAGCCCACTCATCCAACGTAACATTCTCATCTGAGCTACTACCACCTTCTATTCTTGGGCTTTCGAAATAGGCTTTCGTAATAGGCCAACACTTAGAGGCAGACAAAAGAGTTGGCCTAACAACCACCATATAGAACTTCCCTTTCAGTTGGGATGTTCTTGTCACATAGCACCGCCGACACTCTTCTCAAGTTAGCCACCCCACCTGAATTCGATGTTCTATATCCCTATCAATACTTCCATCGCTTTGAACGAATGATCCTAAGTATTTAAAGTACTCTTTCCTAGGTACGAGAATATCCCCCAAATAAACATCAGCCTCCGGGTCTCTGCGCTCTCCAAAACGGAACTCAACATTTTCAGTCTTTAGTTCTCCTCAACTTGAAACCTTGAGACTCCAGGACCTCTCTCCATTTTACAAGATTGATACAAAATTTTAAAATTACAAGAAGATATACACTTATACCCATTAATCTAACTTTCATATGAAACAATTTTTCGGTGAATTTTTTGACGTAGTCACCGGGGTTGAAGAATTTAATAACGTGATGTGACATCATAAATTCTCAAAATTCAATTTTTTGTAAAAACTAAATTTAATTTTATAAATCGTATTTTAGAGCAAATTATTTACTTATCAAATTTTATAAAAATTAAGAACATGGTGCCATACTATTTTCCTATTTTTAATACTCGATTAAAATGTGAAACTTTTAATTGTGTATTACAAATTATCTCATATGAAATTTGGTTTAATGTGAAAAAGTGTACGTGTATATCTTCTTTTTAAATTTTCTATTAATATTGGTTCATTGTAAATGGGTAATATTACTACCTAGTTCTTATAATTTTTTCCTCATTTCCTTATAAATAAAATCTAAATATTAAGAACAAATAAAAAATAAATACGTAAGATTTTTGAGAAAAATTTTTGGTTAAGGTAAGAAAATGTATATAAAAAATTAGTTTTTAAAAAGATTCAAACTAATACACAATCTTGTTCAGTGTTTTCCAAATTATAATGTACAATAATATCATTTTTAATCTCAATTTTTCAATATTAAAACCTATTATTATTATCACATAAACTTTTGAAAAACCCTGTGGGCACCATGTGGACTTTTACAAAACTTCGTAGGCACCACGAAGAATTTTTCAAAACTTTGTATACCACGCGGAATTTGTTAAATTTTGTGGGCACTACATGGAATTTCCCAAAAAAAAAAAAATAGTCACAATAATAATTGAAGAAAGAATGAAATACACATGCAGTCATTTTTGCATGCATAATGCCATATTGTATAGCGAAATCATTCTAATAGACTGATTTTTAATAATACTATGTTATACTGCCAATAATAAAGGACAAGCTTGTTACAACAAATTTTATTAATTCTTTTACTCTATTATTTCATGCTTAACTGTTAGGGCACAATGCCTGTAATTGTACTATAACTTGTTAGTATTTTTCTCAAATGTTAATATACATGTACGTACACACACACACACATAATATAGTCTCTCACATTTCATGACATTTTAGTTCATTGTGCTTGTATTAAAATATGTCATTTTAGCCTTTTGAATCCTCAATGATTATCGTAAGTTCCAATTTTACACAATTTACATTATCAAGGAAACCCCAACTCTTCTCATCCTCTATCCCCACTCAACAATTCAAACCTTTTTTACAAATCAATTATCATTAAAAAAAAGAGTAAATTACACATAACCATCCATAAATTAGGCTAGTTTTCACATAACCACCCATAAATTAGATTTATTTTCAAATGGCCGCCCGTCCATTAAACCTCAATTTGTTTTGTTTGAAAAGCTTAAAATACCCCTAATTCAAACTTTTTTAAATGTAAAGCAATTGTATATATTTTACTTTAATTTGACATTTCACCTTGAAAAACGTAAGGAAATTAAGCATTGTAAAAATATATAAATGTCTAGATTTGCAATGTTGAATAAGATGTGAATAAGCTCTAAGATAAATCCAGATTAACATAAAGGATGTTTAACTGAGGTCTTCCTCAATTGTTGCTTAAAAGGGAGGCTCGATTTTTATAAAAATGATTTTTCTTTTATACCCATATATGAGAAGGAATATTACAAAAATAATTTTAAAAAACCCTTAAATCCTTGCATAGCACGGGAAATAGACTAGTATAAAATTATTATAAAAAATTTATTAAAAAATAAATATTTTATATAGTTTTTAGCATCTTAAAAAAACGTGCGTAAATAGTAAACGACATGTGGGGGCATTTTCATCTTTACATAGTTTTTAACATCTTAAAAAAACGTGCGTAAATAGACTAGTATAAAATTATATAGTTTTTAGCATCTTAAAAAAACGTGCGGAAATAGACTAGTACAAATGGAGTACTTAAAAAACCCCTAAATTATTACTTTTAAAAAACTAAAATATGGGGGCATTTTCATCTTTACAAATAAAACCAATGGACATTTAACAAATGGGTGGTCTTTTGAAAACATACCAAATTTATGGGTGGTTTTCTGTAATTTATAATTTTATGGGTGGTTATGTGAAAGTGAAACCAACATAATTTATGGGTGGTTGTGTGTAATTTACCCTTAAAAAAATGAAAGAAAATATGCATTTAGTTGTCTTAATAAGTGCGCAAAATTCTAAAACATCATGAATTGTGATTAAGAGGGATTATATAGAACGATAAATGCATAGGCATCATTTATAAGTTCGTATACTCTTCTTAATTATAAATAATAAAAATAAGAAATTGGATTATATTAAAATAATTAATCGTTATTTAAATTAGTAAATATTGATTAATAGTGGGTCATGTTAGCAATATATTTAACTAGTCTTATTATCCCGCACTCTAGTAGAGTTTCTTAATAAATTATACTCCCTTTGTCTTAAAATTTAAGTCATTTTAGGATTTTGCACAAGTTTTTAATAAAAACACTCACTCCTCCAATCAACATCATCATTCCAATAACTTTTTCATAAATTTTATTGTTTTTTAATACCCACTAAACTTTTTAACTAATCAAAATCTTTTAAAAAAATCTACAGCACACAAATCGATACAAATCATTACTATCCCCTACCTTTGAATTGATAAATAAAGAGCGGTCATTCCGGGGTTTGAACCGGGGACCTATGAGTACCATCCACAAATCCTTTCCGATGAGCCATTCCGGAATGGTTTTACTATCTCCTACCTAAAAAAACTAAAATGACATCTATTTTGATAAAGAATAAAAACCTAAAACGACATAAATTTCGAGACAAAGGGAGTATTTTATTATAGGGAAAACTAATTAAAATACCCCCACCTTTGGGGGTATGGTAAAAATATATCTTAAACTTTCAAATGTAATAAAAATATGCCGACCTTTGCGTATAGTGGTAATATATTACCACAAGTTTTTTTCACGAGTCAAAATTGCTGACAAGGCAGCCTACGCATATTAATAAAGAGTTGGATCGAGTTCATACTCAACGCCTTTTTCTCCCTCATATCTTCTTCCGTGGACCGTCGTCGCCTCTTGAATTGCCTTCCGGGTCTTCCATGTAGCTCATGATTCCTCTTCAATGTCCGTCTTCCTCCCTCGTGGTGGACTATCTTAAACTGTCTCTCTCACATCTTCTTCCCCTTTGATTCGTTCACAGATTTGGGTGGGTAAGTTTTTTTTTCCCTCTTCATTGTTGTTTAGTTTTGTTCTTGTTAGCATTTTTTACCCGTGAGAAAACAATGTAATATATTACCACCACCCTCAAAGGTCGTGATATTTTTATTACATTTTAAAGTTGAGGATATATTTTTATCATACCCCAAAGGTGTGGTATGTTAATTAGTTTTCCCTTTATTATATCAATCATGTATGTTTAAATCTTTTCAAGGATATTTGAAATAACCATAAACTAAAACAAGATAAAATTCGATTAAAATCAATATACCATGTACATATTTCATAGGTAAATCAATCAAGATAAATAAATGTTTTGTTGAAATGACAAACCGTTAAATTTTTATGTAAATAGAATTACAGGGAGTACATAAGAAAGCTAATTTCAGGGTCTATTCCGTAAGATACCTAATTTAAGGATAAATATTTTTATTTTTATTAAATTTTGGACTCTTTTGAATTATTATGGAATTTTTGTTAATAAATTATGTTTACTCTAACTTGTTCTAGATTTTAGTCCGTGGTATTAATTAGCTAGTTAGAGTTGAGTTTATAGGTTATAAGTTGAAATTTTATCCTATAAAATATAAACGGATAAAATTTGATCTTTTAAATTAGTATGGAATTTTGATTTATAAATTATGTTTATTCTTGTTCTAGATGTGAGTTGGTGGGATCCATTAGCCAATTAGGGTTAAGGTTAAAGGTTATAAAATGAAATCCTTTAAAATGTTGTAAACGATTAAATTACCCATTATTGATTTAAATTACGAATAATTATATGTAATTATCAATTAAGGTGATCATAGGGGATTACAAGTAGATAAAAATAGGTGGGACCATTGGTTCACCTAGATAAAAGATGTGAGATCATAAATTGATGTGGCTAAAAAATACGGGACCAAGATCAAAATATGACACATACGCGAATAGAGAGAGATATTTCTAATGAGTATTAATTAATGGTGGGATCATTATGAAAGAAAAAGGATTTAAAAAAAGATAATGTGGGAATTTTTTGCATGAAAGGTTTCTATGGGGCACCTAATGAACAAAGTTTGATTTTCCGTGAAAAATGGACCTACATGGATGTTCCTTAGTTGGAACTTTTTTCACACCAAAACAGTAAACTACTTTTTTTAAATAATAAATTGTCCAAAGGTGGTATTTTAAATATACCAAAATGGATGTAAACCATAAATCAATCAACAAACTTGAAGATATTCAATAAACCTGAATAAATCTAACCTGCATCATGAGTTCTTCCTTCAAAGCAAATGGGGACCATTCAAGGATGGTGTTTAAATTTGTAGACCAATCATCATGTGAGCTGTAGACAATTGGCTCTGCCCAGTTACTAGAGATGTCAAAATCAACCTGCCATGTGCAAATTTAAACTACACGATACTTTTTATTTAAAAATAAAAAAAAAGAGAAATAGAGCACAAAGAATTACCATCGGTATAATCACATCATCTTGACCTGTTTTCCGCAAGAATGTGTAGGAGAGAAGGCCAATACTTTGTGTTGCTTTACTGGAAATGTAAAAATAAGAACATTTAGACTCATATTTAATTTACACACATCATATGTTGTACTCCCTCTGTCCAATAATACATGAGTTTTTAGAGGTAAATTTTTGTCCAACAATAGATGAGCTTTTATGTTTTCTAGGTAGGAAGTTGTAATGATTTGTATTGGTTTGTGTGTTGTTGACTTTTTAAAATAATTTGATTGGTTAAAATGTGTAGTGGGTGTTTAAAAATAATAAAGTTTATGAAAAAGTTAGTGCAATGATGATGTTTTTTTAAAAGCAAATTGTTTTAATTGTACAGAAGGCTAAAAGCCCATATATTTTAGGACGGAGGGAGTATAAATTTATATACAGATACTTATAGGTTCATAAACACCTTTACATACCATACAGATAAAACCAATGGCCAATTCAAATGCCCTAGACCAAGAGAATGACACCCAGACTTATTCCTCCCCCCCCCCCCCCCCCCCCCCCACAAACAAACACACACCCCAAAAAAATAACTGAAGGTGAATGTTTTGATGCCAGAAGCTTCAATTTGATGATTCAGTTTGTTCAACTCCATCTTAAAAGTGAAGCAAAGGCCCAAGTGGTTAATGGAGCTTCAGCAAGACACTGATTTTCCTGAGTTAGACACTTATGCAGATTCATAAACTTACACAAACACAGCCAAAACCCTTTAACCCAGAGTTTTGCTTGGCTCATTTGCAATCCTAAGCCCTTCTCTATCAGACTAGAGCCTACAAGAACATTCGTTGATTTCTTCCTGTAGATGCATGTGAACTACACATAATTCAAAAGGCACTCCCATACAAATACAAATACAACATCAAATGATGAACCTCTACTATAGTATTTAATTATCACATTATGTACAAAAGTTCAATGAGGGAAAATGTTGAACGATGGGAAAGTTCACACGCTCAAGGATGTTGACCTCTTAATTAGAAATTCACTCCATTATATAATATCCCTAGCAAGAGAAATGCTCCTAAAAATCGTGGAATTTACAAACCCTTAGATCTGATAAGAATGAAGATATAACCACCTCCATATAGTAGATTGCTATGAATAATAGACAAATAAGTCTAAGCTTGTAGAACCATCATACTTGCAGGCGAGATGGAGAAAATACATACAACATTTGCATACACGAAAGACATTATTACCCGGAGCGAGTTGAGCGGCTGAAAACAATCACATCAGCACCAAGCCGCATAGTACTTGTCTTAAAGCCATTGCCATCTGAACTCAACATAGGTTAAGATACCAAGAGAAAGAAAACAAGAAAAAGATATTAATATTCTTTGATAGTAATGAGAGAAATAAGCTCCAATATCTCTACGGACATTGTTAAAACACAATGATGAAAATAAATTCTTGGAAGTACAAACGAAACATTAACATCAAAAACATAATTAATGAATACAGGACCATAGATTATAAGACATAAGAAGTTTGAAGCACACTCACATTGGCCAATTGTTGTATTTGCTTGCTTTGAAGAGTATCCAAGGCTCATACATTTTCTTAGACCATCCGGATCCATTCCTCCACCATCATCTGTGTAAAATATTTTGAATATAGATATCTAGACTACGCAACATTCAATTCTAGACAATGAACATTTCACTGTGCAAAAATATAAAGGATTATTTTGGGATTTTCTTTGTATAACAGCCTTCTAATATGGATGGTTTCATTTCACAATTCATTTGTTTAAAATTTTCACAAACCCATCCAATAACAGATATCATTTTCTACCTACGACCAAGTGAAACAATGTTGAAAAAGGAAACAATAGTATGTTGACAAAATGAAGAATAATATGAGTCATATGTGGTTGGTTATATTGAAAGATTGGGAAAGATAGTTTGTGGTAAAGTGATAAAAAGAAAAAATAGGGTTGCTATTATAACAATTAACAATGATTTCATAGTTTTCCAGTCTTTCCTTATAGCCATTTGATTTGGCTTCATGGGAGGTGGGTGGTTAGAAAAAACTCCTAATGTTATGGGTTTTGAATAACTAAAAGAAGGGTAAAAAAACTTCTGGGTGGTAAAAAATATAACATCTTTTTCATTCAATGATAATGGTGTGGTATCAGTAATAGAAACAAAACTGAAAAACAACCCACCTAGAAGAAGCAATGCAGGACAATTATCCCTTTTGTTAAGAATTTTGTCCACCTTTATGAAAGTAGCCCCATTAGGTACCTGAAGAGGAAGAAGACAGAGAGAAAAGAGGCAGATGAGGAAAACAGGCAAGTTTGAATGAAAATCAGAAATTAAAATGTAGTTTAGTCTGTCGACGCGTGTAAGCAATAACATCCAGTATTACTGTTGGATGCAGCATTCAAACGATATAGCATCATCATTTGTGTTCCCCCAATTTCAAAGAAACTTGAGAGACGAGAAAAAATAAAAATAAAATAAACTTAATAAAGTTATTGTAAACATATCCCTCATGTGACTGAAAACTTAACCTATCACCAAACAAGACAGGCTTACAATGAAGAAAAACACATTACACATTCAGATCCAGGAATTGATCTGCTCTTCTGCTCTTTCTTAGAACGGAGTATTTGTTAGGTGAAATCGTATTCCAGAGAAATTAAACATATCTGCAAACTAAACCTGAAGAACAGGAAGAAGATAAATCCTGTCAACTTAATTAATACAGCCTGAACAATAGGCCTATATGTACAGCCTTAGATCTAGTATAACAAGGAAATGAAAGATAGGAAGGATAAAAACTATCTAAAAATATACAAGATATTATATCTACATATCCTAGAATATCTCTAGAATAATTATGAATAAAATGTTTCCTTAAAGATATTTAACACTCCCCCTCAAGCTGGGTGATAAACATCTTTCATTCCCAGCTTGGAATTTAACCAATGAAACCGTGAAGTATGGAGGCCTTTTGTCAACACATCTGCAATCTGCTCATCTGAGGGAATATAAGAGAGAGTAACCAAACCTCCTTCAAGCTTCTCTTTTATGAAGTGTCGATCAATTTCGACATGCTTAGTTCTGTCATGTTGGACTGGATTGTGAGCTATGCTAATGGCTGATTTGTTGTCACACATCAGTTTCATTGGCCCTTCCCACTTCACCTTAAGATCATTCAAAATAATCTGTAGCCATAACAACTCACATAACCCGTGTGCAAGTGCCCTGAATTCGGATTCTGCAGAAGACCTGGCAACCACATTCTGCTTCTTGCTTCGCCAAGTAACCAAATTTCCTCCAAGTAAAATACAATAACCAGAAGTGGACCTCCTATCTACAACTGATCCTGCGTAATCTGCATCTGTGTAAGCTTCAAGAGTAAGGTTGTTTCCTCTCTTGAACAAGATTCCTTTTCCAGGATTGCCCTTCAAATAGTGGAGTACTCTGTAAGCCGCCAAAAGGTGACACTCTCTAGGGTCATGCATAAACTGACTGATTACACTAACAGAGTAAGCTATGTCGGGTCTAGTATGAGATAAATAGATCAACTTCCCACACAACCTTTGATACATTTGCTTGTCAACCGGTGCCTCTTCCTTTGCTTCTCCAAGCTTATGATTCGGATCAATAGGCGTTGGAGCTGGTTTACACGCACTCTTACCGGTTTCTTTCAACAAATCTGCAATGTATTTCTGCTGGGATATAAAGATCCCATGAGAAGAGTGAGCCACCTCAATACCAAGGAAGTACTTTAATTTACCAAGCGATTTGATTTCAAACTCAGCTTCCAGTTTTCTCCTTAGATTCTCCTTCTCGAACTCATTGTCACCTGTGACAATAATATCATCGACATATACTAAAAGGATGGTTACTCCCCCTGAAGCCGAATGCTTGATGAACAAAGTATGATCCCCTTGGCTTTGTCTATAACCCGCTCCTTTCATGACTGCTGCAAATCTTCCAAACCAGGCCCTTGGTGACTGTTTCAGACCATAAAGTGCTTTCTTCAGTCTACACACCTTGGTAGGGGCAGGAGGTGTGAAACCTGGTGGCACTCTCATATATATTTCTTCATTCAGTGTTCCATGAAGGAATGCATTCTTCACATCATACTGTAAGAGTGACCAGTTGAAGTGAGCAGCCAAAGATATCAAAACTCTCACAGTATTCATTTTTGCAACAGGTGCAAAAGTGTCTTGATAATCAATCCCATAGGTTTGAGTGTAGCCTTTGGCTACAAGTCGGGCCTTGTATCTTTCCAGTGTCCCATCTGCTTTATATTTTAAGGAATATATCCACCTGCAGTCAACCACATTCTTTCCAACAGGTTTATCAATAATCTCCCAAGTCTGATTTTTTTCTAGTGCTAACATCTCTTCCTTCATGGCTTCTCTCCATTCTCTTATCTTTAAAGCTTCCGAAACAGAAGTAGGAATAGGAATTTGGTTAAGGCTTTGAATGAATTTTTGGTGAGATGGGGAGAAGCGATGTAAAGACACATGGTTGGATAAAGGGTATAAGGGCCTTTTTGTGCATTCTCGGGTTCCTTTCCTAAGAGCAATGGGTTGCTCAATATCTGGATGACCACGATCATTAGTTTCAGCAGATGTATGGATATTAGGAGAAGATTCCATACCTTGAGGATTGGCGTTATCAAGGCCAAATTCCGGACTTGAGGGTTGAACTTGCTGCTGGATGAGATCAGTCCTTATTCTCCTGGAATACACATGTGGATAGCTAGGAAGAGAGGGGTTAGGTTGAGGTATAGGTACTGATGCCTTTTGAGGAGTAACGTCCAGATCTAAGTCTGGAAAGATCTCTTGAGGTGGGACATTTTGCTCAAGATCATAAGGGTTTGGAACCTTGGTTTGGGGATAAAAAGGTGATGTTTCAGAAAATGTGACATCAATAGAGATATATAATTTTTTAGAGGTGGGATTGTAACACTTGTAGCCTTTTTGAGTAGTAGAATAGCCAAGGAAGATGCATTTGACAGCCTTTGGATCTAATTTTCCCCTTAGAGGACCGTGCACATGAACATATGCAATACACCCAAAAACCTTTGGTTCAAGACTCGATGCCCTACAATTTGGATAGAACTCCTCAAGACACTCAATTGGACTTTTGTAGTTCAAAACTTTAGATGGCAGCCTATTTATGAGATGGGTTGAAGTGAGGACAGCTTCTCCCCAAAAGGATTTAGGAACATTGTTTGTGAAGAGCATGGCACGGGTAACCTCTAGAATGTGTCTATTTTTCCTTTCTGCAAGGCCATTTTGTTGGGGTGTATACACACAAGAGGATTCATGAATAATAACTTGGGATTGGAAATAAGATGTCAAGTACTGGTTGAAGTAGTCCTTGGCATTATCTGTCCGGATCCTTTGGATTTTTGTGCCAAATTGATTTTGAATCATGGAGTGAAAAATGGGAATAATTTTCAAGAGATTTGAAGAAGTTCCTGAATTTTTCAAAGTCAGCTCGAGTCATCCCTGCCTGAGCATCTACTTGAGAAGCCCCTTGAGTCACCGTATTGGCTTGGGGTCTGGATGAACTTTGGTTGCTGTTCCAATCTCGGCTAGGGGGCTTGCCATGTAATTTCCAGCACTTGTCTTGAATGTGGCCAGATTTCTTGCAATGGCTACACCACCTATCATCTTTCCTTCCAGTCTTGGCAGCAAGAGCAGAACTTTCAACGGGAGCCGGTGTGGAGTCAAGCATTACAGCCCTCCTACTCTCTTCTGCCTTCGCAAGGAAGATAACCTCTTCCAGAGTTGGTAGCTCTTCTCGCCCAAGGATCTGGACCCTGATCGGGTCATATTCAGAGCTTAATCCTGCTAGAAAGATATAAGCTCTGTTCTTGTCTTGATACTTCCTCCATGCTGCAGCATCTTCTTTGCACTTCATTTCAAGAACTTGATACTGATCCAGTTCTTGCCACAAGCTTTGGAGGAGATTACCATACTCAGTGATAGTCTTTTCCCCTTTCTTGGTGGAATAGGACTTGATAGTAAGTTCAAACGTCAATGCCTCATCCTTCGCCTTGGAGTAAGACCTCTTGATGAAATCCCAGACATCTTTCGCAGTCTTCAAGAACATACACGATACACTTACACTTGGTTCCATGGATTCCCATAGCCAAAACATGATCATTGAATCTGTCTCATCCCAAGTGTGAAAGTTTGGATCTTTTTGATCTGGAACTCCCTCGGTCAGATGGTTGAGCTTTCCTTTTCCTTTGAGATAGGTCTTCACAGCCTGAGACCAGATGAGGTAATTTTTTCCATTGAGTTTGTAGGCAGATTGAAGACTTTGGAATTCAGCCTTCTTTTTTGTGGAAGCAATTTCAGTATCGGGTGTCTTTGACATGGTTGAATGAAGAAAGGCAAAAGCAGCAACAAAGGCTACTGAAGGAAGAGTTTGTCTTCAAAAGAAGAACAAGAATACGACAGCAATGAAGGCTGACTGTCAAAGGAAAAATACAGCAGCAATGAAGGCTGCCTAGATGTGAAAGATTAGAGCAAATTAGGCTCTGATACCATGAAGAACAGGAAGAAGATAAATCCTGTCAACTTAATTAATACAGCCTGAACAATAGGCCTATATGTACAGCCTTAGATCTAGTATAACAAGGAAATGAAAGATAGGAAGGATAAAAACTATCTAAAAATATACAAGATATTATATCTACATATCCTAGAATATCTCTAGAATAATTATGAATAAAATGTTTCCTTAAAGATATTTAACAAAACCCATTGACATTATCCTAAAAAGCTTGCACAATGACCCACTCATGGGACAGTAGTCATTTTTTCTCTTCAAGGTCTTTAAATGGGCGAAAAACTCAAAGCACTTAACAAATCAAATGGAAAATAGTATTATCTTCAAAGGATTTTAGCAATGACTATACCATCTCCCTAATTTGGACAAATATTCCCATTAGCTAGAAGACAACATTGATTGGAATGGAAAATTACATCACAAAAGCAAGGCAGTTCACAAGTATGAACACTGACCTCATCAATAGCATTATCCAAGAGTTCAGCAATGGCTGTAGAAGTAAAACATCAAGAACCACAAAATGTGAGCCAGGCAACATAGGCCAAACACTGATATTCGCATAAACCCTATAAACTGCAAATCCGCACATCTCAGCTCAAATTGCAACACAGACAGCACCTAACGTGATTAAACTACAAGGTTTGAAAGAAATCTACCTCCGAAAGCCCACTTGTGAGAAGTTGCATTCGAATGAAGAAACTTCGGATGTACTCGTGCATGCTCCAGTTCACCTGCAGGATTGATCGAAAAGGAATTTTCAAATTTCTTCAGAAGCAGCACAAAAAAGTAGAGACGGTTGAATACGAAGTATATACCTTCTGCGGGATCGAATTTTGCGGGACCAACATCAAAAGCACCGGCTTTCCAGAAACTACGAACTTCCAGCTTCTGCGAAGATGGCAAATTGCTGGACGAACGATTACTAGGTTTGGTTGCAAGAACCCTATCGTCTTCGTCGCCGCTATCATCAATCTCAACTACATTGATCGGCCGATTATCCGCCATTGTCGGTCTCGGCGCAGTTAGAGAAACTATGACTTCTTGAGTCTTGAAGCCGAAATTAGAGTTTGTCCCCGGTCGCAAACAAATACACTGAACTCAGAAATACTATACCCGCGCCTAGAGCTGGAAATACCCTATAAATGAAAAAAGAAGAAGTTTGGATTCGATATGAACAGATCGGATGAGCATCGGCCCCCAAATTAGCAAACGCTGGATCCAAATGCAAGTAACACTTCAAGCAATTTTTGCTAAGTAAAACTTTTTACCTACTCATTGCTCAAGTAAATGTGAGTTTTAGGGCTACACAAGTTTTAGGGCTACACAAATTCTCATATAGTGGGTATTTATATCCACTTTCAAGATATTTCAAATAATGATTTGTGAGTTAATATGGTATCAGAGTCTATTGATCCTCAATTCTTATCCCTCCTTCCTCTCGTTTGTTAACAATGGCTCATCCTACCTCCGACCAGATTCCGAATCCGGACGAACCGTCAAAACCCTTCCAAACTATCAACTTTCAAAATACCATCAAACTCTCTTCTACAAACTATATTACTTGGCTAAATCTAGTTCAATCCCTTCTAATCGGTCATGGCCTTCTTCCTTATGTTGATGGATCTTGATAGAACATGATGGATCCAGCCTTGCTTCGTGCCCAAGTTGTCCACATGTGCTCGGAGTGGCCCAACAGACTCACGGCCCAAAATTGCGTAGTCGACTTCGAGTAAAGCATGGTCGACTTCAAGTAGCTTGTACTCGACTTCGAGTAATCTTCAGCTTGTCGAGTGCTTCTCCTCGTCGAGCTCGGGTAACCGGCCAGTTCTAGTCACCCTCGAGTAAAGTGTACTCGGCGTCGAGTACGGCTCGTGCTCGAGTTGTCTTCCTCTTCCGCCCTCGATCAAGTCTGCTTCAGCTGTAGTCGACTTCGAGTAAGGCCTAGTCGAAGTCGAGTAGAATCCCGTCCTTTGGTTTCGTCCCGGAATGACTCCAAATTCTTCAATATTAAACCAAAACTGTGTAGACCTCTATTTTTGACAAATAAGCATATACTACAAAAAATCGACATATTCCCAACCCGAAATATGCAAAGTACTTAAAATAAGGAGCTAAAATGTGTACAGAAATATGGCATAAAACACGAAAGCTTGATCCTTCGATGTGATTGCATGATTATTCTTCTTTATCTTGCCTTATGCATGTTTGGTTATCGTTGTTGCAAACCCCGATCTTGGAAGTCTTTTTCATACATTGTTTAAAGTTTGAGATTTGTATTTGTTTAGTTACTGTTTCTGCTCGACTTCGACTAGACCCTAGTCGACGTCGACTACTGACCTTCGATCGAGCAAGATCGTTGTTGCTTGTGTCTCTGCGGTACTCGACCAGTTACACGACTACGACCAACCTACTCGACGTCGAGTAGGGCTTGTCGATGTCGACCACCACCCAGCGTCTTCTGTTGCTCGAAATCGGCTGTACTGGCCCCTGTCGACTACCACCTAGTTGAGGTCGAGTACTCCTGTGGTCGATCACCGTTCGTGAGATTCACCTGCTGCATAGGATCGCTGACCTGCTTCCTCGAGGATCGGTCCTGACTTCCTGTTGCTACATCGGGAGGGAGTCTTGTAATTATTTGGATGGGCATAATCCGGTTCGATCTATTTTATTATTTTTTGAACTCGATTTCCTCCTACAACAAATTGGCGTCGTTGCCGGGGAAACAATCATTCGCGCCTTAGGTAGTTAGATCTCACGTTTTCCTTTAAGTTTTGATTTTGCAGTGTATGCGCCGTTCTGGTCAACAACCTGAGTTTGACGCCTTAGACGATCTAGAACGCCTTATACACGTCCACGCTAAATTGAAAAGAGCCATGGCGTCCGCAGAAACACAAGCACAGCTGATAGAGAGGCTTCAAGCGGAGATAGAAGCCAAAAATATTGCTCTCACCGCTGAGAGAGCACACACTGAGCATGAAGCAGAACCGAGGAGGCAGGCGGAGGCTGACCTTGCCCAATTCCCTACCACTGCTGAGGATTACATGCACCCGACTCTTGTCGTGCCTGAATCGGCTATTCTAATCCCTGAAAATAATTTTGAAATTCGCACTGCCTTCCTTATCGAGATTAAAAATAATGCCTTTTATGGAAGATTTAATGAATGCCCTCTTGAACATATTACCAATTTTTCTGATATGTGCCATACTCTTGTTGAAGGTACTACTCTGGAATATGTCAAGATGAAAGCTTTTCGTTGGTCTCTTGTCGGTCCAGCATTGAAGTGGCTTGAAGGACTGACTCCACGATCCCTCACAATATGGGCTGAGGTAAGGCGGGCATTTCTTAATAAATTCTTTCCTCCTGCCAAGACAACGCTCCTCCGCCAGAAGATTACAACTTTCAAGCAAAAGCCTGGGGAGCCGCTAGCAAAAGCATGGGATCGATACAAGGATCTACTGCGATCCTGCCTTACACATGGGCATCCATCATATGTCATTCAGGAGATCTTCTACAATTCTCTTGATCTGGTCGCTAAGGATAGGATCAACCAATATACTCAGTATGAGTATCTGACAATGCCACCAGCTGACGCATGGGCTACTCTCGAAAAGCTCACCAACTTTGACAATAAGTATGGGGCTCCGACAAACTATGACGAGAACAACTATGCAAGGTCAGCCCCATCCATGCCTCTCTATGAGCCTCCCAAGGAGATTGATCCGGATGTCAAGGAGCAGTACTACAGAGATCAGAATCGCAAGCTCCTCGAGCAATTCAAGTACCTCTCTGTCAACCAACCTTACATCGAATGTGGCTCACAGCGGCACACCACTACAGAGTACCCACATACAAAGCAAGTCAGGATGGCGGAAACCCACAAGGAGGTAGCTTACGCATGGGGTACCAATTGCTATATGGAGGACCAAAGGTTTCAACAACAACAATGGAACCAAGGTGCCCCTAGGAACCCCCCACCATACAGAGCTCCAGGACATCCTGAGAGAGATCATCGGAAGGATGATCTACAGATGATCCTCGATGAGATGCGCCGGAATCAAGCAGAAAGCAAGCAAGCCAATGGCACCATCAACCATCAACTCCAAAACCTTACCACAAGATTTGGAGAAATGGACATCGGGAAGAAAAACATTGAGAACCAATTGGGTCAACTCGCAGCACAGATTCCACGACCGACCGGGCAACTCCCTGGGCATAAATAACCAAATCCCAAGGGGAAGACCGGACACGTCGCAGCTATAAAGCTCAGGAGCGGGAACCAGTTACACGAGCTAGAGGTCGGAAAGAAGAAAGACGAAGCTGAGAATCTACTAGACATTGAGCAGAACGTAGTCGACATCGACCAGTCTACTCGACGTCGAGTAGATTCACCCGAAGTCGATTAGCCACAGGACATCGAGGAATCTTCTGCGCGACAACAGAACTCGAAGTCGACTCCGGTAGTCGAAGTCGAGGAAAACCTAGTCGACGTCGAGGACATCCCAGTCGACGTCGAGGACTCAGCAGCACCTCCGACATTTGTTCTGGCACCAAAGCAGAAAAAGACACTGCCTTTCCCTTCCAAGGCGCTGAAAGATCCCACTGCAAGTAGGTTTAAACGTTTTGTTAAGATGCTTCAAGATTTAAATGTTTCAATTCCTTTTATAGAAGCTCTTCAAGAAATGCCTGCATATGTCAAGTTCTTCAAGGAAATCCTTAGCAACAAGCGATCTATCTCAGAAATCGCCAGCGAATGCAAAATGATGGACTTCCTTGAGAAGAGACCTGACCCTGGTAAGTTTTCTATTACTGTGGGATTTGGACAATATAAATATGAAGCCTTGTGTGATTTAGGAGCAAGCGTGGGTATCATGCCCTTATCAATCTGACAAAAGGTGAAGATATGGTCCATAGAGCCTGTGGATGCCAAGCTATATGAAGGTTCGATAATATAAAACAATGTAATATAGAAATACTCTAGAAGGGGGGTTGAATAGAGTATGCCCGTTTTTCGCAGAAAGTCTCAAGACTTTTGGAGCTCGTATAAAACCCTTTGAGATAAACCTGAATCACAAAGTTAGACAATCGAACCAAGTGCGGAAATAAGGTAAAGCAATAGATAAAGGACACGAGTAATTATTTACGAGGTTCGGCACGAACTTGGCCTACGTCCCCGCCTAGGGTTCTTCCACAACCCTAGGATTCAAAAGGCTTTATTGATTCGCTTAGCTTAGGATCCTAATAGCTCACCGAGAAGCCTCTCTCCTATACAATTGCAATCTAGTCAACTCACGTTCCCTTGGAGTCCTAGACCAATCTAGAAGAGCTCCACCTCTCTCAGCTATCTAGTACAATCCTCTTACTCTCACAAATCAATAGCCTAGTGCAACTTCCCGAGTTACAAAATCTCGAGTAACACTATAAATGAATATATCCTATAAGCTCACAGTGACTCTCAAAGGCTTTGAAATAAACAACAAACTCTTGAGCACTAGCAGAGAGTACACTTGGAAGACAGATCTCGCTTGAATGAATGAAAGCTTGTGTAGCACTTGTGTTATTCTGTCTTCATCTTCCTTCTCTATTTATTGAGACAAATCGGCGCCGAGAATCTTCTCCAACGGCTATTCCAGATCATGGCCATCTTTAAGATCTTTTAAACTTGGAAACAAATGAAGCCATAATCTTTCCGATTTGAACCTTCTCAACACTTGTCACAAGGAAGGAAATAATTCGAAAAACTTCCTGAAAGATTAGTCAAACATATATATATAATATAAAGGAAGTATATAATAAAATTAAATAATATTCGGACATATAGAACAGGTTTTGGATTTCATCAACTGTTAATGTTCCAAGACCTTTGACACAAACATCCTGTCAAGGCCTTTGAAACATTATTCCGATTTTCATCAAGGGAGGGAGTTATCAATCTCCCCCTTGATGAAAGACAAAACCTGTGCATCCCTGCAACTTAGTCAAGCATAAAAATATAAGAGAAATCGGACTAAGTACCTGCATGGGTTAGACAAATATTGGATCAAAATTTTAAAGCAAGCAAAAACCATCCAATCGAAAACCAAAAATAAAAAAACCAAGGTCTTCCAAGAACTTCAAGCAGATAGGTTTTCAAAGTCTAAACAACCACATATCATCTTCCCCTTTTTGTCTTTCAACAAAGGGATGATGTAAAACAGTCACCAAATGTTTTGAAAATGTTTCCAAAAACCAGCAATGTATCAAGGATGGAGATAGGGTAGGGTAGGGTAGGGTTTAGGCTTCGTCGTCCGGAGCATCATCAGTGACCCTCGTCCACAGTCCTTGTAGCATCTTGGAAATCCCGCTCATCTCCGTCATAAACTCCTTTTGCAGCTCCTTGATATCCAGGCGAACTTTCTCCAAGCCCAACTCTAGGTTGTCCATGCGTTCATCGAAAGCTGAAGCAGTGGGAATGGCTTTTGAAGGAGTGGCAAGACTCAAGGTCCCTTGGGGAGACCGAGTGATGCCAATCTTTTCAAGGCCCTTAGAGTCGAACTTACCCATATGACGCTGCTGTTCTTCATTTTTGACATCAATTCCAGAAGCTTTGAAGAGAGGGGTCAAAAGGGTAGCATAGGGGATGGGAGAGCCTTTTCTAGCTTTTCTAGCATGAGCCATGGTTCCAAGGATAGTGTTGGCCAGATCAAGGTCAAGGCCATTTAGGATGCGGTAAAGTAAGACCATGGCATTATCGGTAAGGAGTGAGCCATAGTTAAGACGGGGTAAGAGGCATCGAACAATGATGTTGAAAATTATTTTTGCCTCAAGGGTTAGGGATGAGTGGGTGAGTTGCTTTGAGGTGTTGTTGGATACTTCGGGTAGGAGGTACTTGGCTCGGGCAAGAATGATGCAATTCTCTTTTGAGGGGTGTATTTCAGAGGGTGGAACTGGGCTAGGTAAGCCAAGGAAATCTGCAAAGTTATTGGAGTTGAGAGAGATTCTAACCCCTTTGACAACAGACTCCAAAGACCAACCGTTGGTGTCGTGTTTGGCTTTTAGGTTAATGTAAAACAGACGGGTAAGTTGGGGGTAGTACACAGTTTCAAGATTGAGAAGGGTCCAGGCTGGGGATTTTTTGAGAAGATCAATGCAGGGTAACTTCAAAGCTTCGAAGAACTCAAAATCTAAAAAATCAGAACAGCAAATCCTACGAGTTCGAAACTCATCTACCCACTTACCAGCAGTCTCAGCATCTTTAAACCAAGAGGAGGGCAAGGATTGATTTAACTGGATATATGTAGGTGGGTCGGCATTCTTCCTGCGAGCAATTGTCGGAGCAGCTCTCTTGACAGGCGCTTCAAGACTCCTGAGGGTGCCCTTCCTGGTACGCTTGGGAGATGGAGGCTTGACAGCAACTGGGGCTTTTCGCTTCTTTGGAGACGGGGGAGGAGGAGAAGGAGAGGGAGATTCTTCCTCCTCTTCCTCAGACCCCGAGTCCTCACCGGACCCCGCGTCATCTCCTTCAGCTTCCTCGTCATCTCCAGATTCCTCTTGCTCTTCTTCTTCTTCCTCAGGCTCCTCCTCAGATGGAACCTCCTCGGCTTCGGCTTCCTTCCGAATCCTCTCAGCTTCTTCCTCGGCCAGTTTCCTTGCAAGCTCGGCCTCCTCATCGACCTTTTTCTTCTTCAATGCTTCCTCCTCGGCTTCCTTGGTAGCATCTCTTTCCAGGATGGCATCGAGGTCATCTTCCTCCTCTTCCTCGTCCACTTCCTCAGCCAAAATCTTTCTCTTCCCTTTCTGTTTGGCACTGAGAGGCTTCTTAGCAGAGCGCTTTTGAGAGCCCTTGGTAACAATGGTCGTGCTCTCAGCGATGGTGCTCTGGACAACAGTTGGGACAATGGCTTGAGGAGTGGGTTCAGGTGTGGGAGAGGTGGCAGTGGCCTGACGTCCCTTGGGGGTGGCACCAAGTCTTTTGGGTGTGACAACTTTCTTTGTTTTGGGTGCCATGGAGGAAATCGGCTAGGGTTTCTTTAGAAAAGGTTAAGAGGTTGAAGAAGGAGAAAGCGAAAGGGTTTGGATAATTTGAGAGTGTGATGGAATCGGGTACAGACTTGGGTATAAGTAGAGAGAGATGATGGAGTGATGGGACGTGTTTAGAGTTCCAAGGGAGAGTAATGATAACATTGCCAAGATTTGAAGAGTTTCCAATTCAAAATTCAAATGTTTCCATTAAAATCGGACTGAAAAACTGAAGGATTTAGTTCCAAAATTAAAAATATCTTAACGGTTAAGAATATAACATAAATATGCAATTTTGAAATCCGATAAAAATATAATTGATTAAATATCTAAAAAGATATTAACCAAAAATATGTGATCCGATATATGTAATCCACCATTTAGTTCACACACCTTGACATAGTTCTCAAGGGTCTTGACACTAAGTAGATTTTATCTTTCGTAAAGGGAATGCTCCCCCTACGAAAGTGCATCCTTGTTAAGCATCCCAATCTCTCGTCTTATGAAGGTGAACTTGTCCTCTGCCAACGGCTTAGTAAAAATGTCAGCCCATTGATAATCAGTTGAAATAAACGAAATGGACACATCACCTTTTTCAACATGGTCTCTAATGAAATGATGCCTTACATCAATATATTTGGTTCTTGAATGCTGAATAGGATTCTTAGTGATGGAGATGACACTTGTATTGTCACACTTAATGGGAATGCCTTTGAGGTTGATGCCAAGATCTTGCATTTGTTGAGCTATCCAAAAGATTTGGGGGCAACAGGCTCCAACTGTAATGTATTCAGCTTCTGCAGTGGATAGAGCGACTGAATTTTGTTTCTTTGAGTGCCAACTGATCAAGGATGCTCCTAAGAATTGGCAGCATCCTGATGTGCTCTTCCTATCCACCTTATAGCCTGCAAAATCTGCATCAGAATATCCAATTAATGTGAAATCCTTTTGCTTTGGGTACCATAGTCCAAGCTCCTTAGTCCCATTGAGATATCGAAAGATCCTCTTCACAACCACGAGGTGAGATTCTTTAGGATCAGCTTGAAACCTAGCACACATGCAAACACTAAACATGATGTCAGGTCTACTAGCCGTGAGATATAATAAAGATCCAATAATTCCTCGATACTCCTTTTGATTGACACTTTTCCTAGTCTTGTCTTGATCTAGAGACAATGTTGAGCTCATGGGAGTCTTGGCTGCTTTGGATTGATCCATCTTGAACTTTTTCAAGAGATCCTTAGTGTACTTGCTTTGGTTGACAAAGATCCCTTTCTTGGATTGATGAACTTGTAATCCCAAAAAGAAATTGAGTTCACCCATCAAGCTCATTTCAAATTCACTGCACATTATGTCAGAAAATTCCTAGCACAAAGATGTGTTAGTAGCACCAAATAATATATCATCAACATAAATTTGAATAACCAAAATGTCCTTTTCTTTGGTTTTGATAAAAAGAGTCTTGTCGATCAACCCCCTTTTAAAATCATTTTCTAAAAGATATTTTGACAATCGCTCATACCAAGCTCTTGGGGCTTGTTTCAAACCATAAAACGCTTTGTCAAGTTTATAAACATGATTGGGAAATTCTGAATTTTCAAAACCCGGGGGTTGAGCGACATAAACTTCTTCCTCTAGGAAACCATTAAGAAAAGCACACTTGACATCCATTTGATATAACTTTATGCTCATAAAAGATGAAAATGCTAATAAAATGCGAATAGCTTCAAGCCTGGCTACGGGAGCAAAGGTCTCCTCGTAGTCAATACCTTCCTCTTGATTGTAGCCTTGAGCAACAAGCCTTGCCTTGTTCCTCACAATCTTACCATTCTCATCTAGCTTGTTTCGAAATACCCATCGTGTGCCAATGACTGATTGATGCTTTGGCCTAGGGTTCAAGGTCCAGACTTTGTTTCTTTCAAATTCGTTGAACTCACTTTGCATAGCAATGATCCAGTCTTGCTCTTGAAGTGCCTCATCTACCTTCTTTGGCTCAATAAGAGAAACAAACGCGTGAAAAAGCACAGAGATCTTTAAGTTTAGAACGAGTTTGAACACTAGAAGTAGGGTCAGAAATGATATCCTTTAAAGAGTCTGATGAGGAGTATTTGAATTTCCTTTTGCTAGTCTCAGCTCCTTGATTCGTCACACTGGTAGGATTGACTTGTGGTACATCTGACTCCGTGGTCCTGTTAGGTTCAGTTACAGCAGTTTCTGACATCTCAACACTGTTGGATTGGACACCAAGGGCTTTGGACGCATCTTCAACACCTTGGGCCAATTCTTCAGTGTTAAGAATCTGTTCCTGCATGTTCCTCTTCTCTATGTTCTTGGTAGCAACATCATCACCTTCCTCGTTCTCTTCGTGGATGTTAAGATCTATATCTGCAACACTTTCCCTCAAAGCACCGTCATTACATTCATCAAAAATAACATGTATACTTTCTTCAACTAACTGGGTCCTTTTATTGAAGATTCTATAAGCTTTGCTACTTGTGGAGTAGCCAAGAAATATACCTTCATCACTACGATCATCAAATTTCCCAAGGTTATCTTTTCCATTGTTATGAACAAAACAAGTACAACCAAAGGGTTTAAAATAAGATATAAGTGGTTTGCGGCCTTTGAAAAGTTCATAAGGAGTTTTCTTTAAGATGGAACGAATAAGACAACGATTCGAAATGTAGTTAGCTGTGTTAACAGCTTCAGCCCAATAGGTTTTAGGTAATGCATTTTCTAAAAGCATAGTCCTGGCCATATCCTCTAAGGTGCGGTTCTTGCGTTCCACAACCCCGTTTTGTTGAGGCGTCCTAGGAGCAGAAAAGTTATGGGAGATGCCATATTTAGCACAAAACAAATCAAACTGAAGTTGATCAAACTCCCTACCATGATCACTCCGAATTGACACTATGGGCTCGTTTCTTAAAGTTTGCAACTCCTTAAAAAGTTTTGAAAACTCAAATAAGGCCTCTGATTTTTCTTTTAAAAATGCAACCCAAGTATATCTAGAAAAATTATCAACAACAACTAGCATGTACTTTTTACCATTGGGAGATTTGACTCGCATAGGACCACATAAATCCATATGTAAAAGTTCAAGGGGTCTAGAAGAACTTACAACCTTTTTGGGTTTGAAAGAGCTACGTGTTTGTTTACCTCGTGTGCATGCATTGCGCATATCAATACCTTTGAAGTCCATCTCAAGTAGCCCTCTTACAAGCCCTTTGGACACAAGCTTTTGTAGTGTATGTGGACTCACATGACCGAGTCTCCTATGCCAGAGCTTTGGATCGTCCGTCAAAGCCTTTAGACAGGTTAAGCTTCCTTGTGCCACTTGATCAGCATTTACAGCGTATATATTGTTGTAACGATATGCAGTCAATATAACTTCACCTGTATCTTCTCTGCACACTATACATCTTTTCTTGTTAAATCTGACATTGTTGCCACTATCACATAATTGAGAGACACTAAGCAAATTATAATTCAAACCATTAACAAGATAAACATTTTTAATACTATGGTTGGAATCACTTCCAACACTACCAATACCAACGATGTCGCATTTTCCTTTGTCACCAAGAGTGATTGTTCCTGTGGATTGCTCCTTTAGATCATGAAAGAGAGAACTCTTCCCACTCATATGCCTCGAGCATCCACTATCAATAATCCATTTGTGTTCTTTCACCTTGGTGATCTCCTGCAAGACAAACATCAACCTTTGTGGCTAGACCAATAAGCAAATTTGGATCCATTGTTGGGGTAAACCATATTTGGTAAAATAGTGCCTTTTGTAACCCAAACGTGTGTTATCCGTTCTTTTCTCAAATGAACAGGAAATGTATTGCGAATAATATATGGATCCTTTCTTCTATAGGGGCAGGTCTCTTTTACATGTCCCTTTCTAGCACAATGGTGACATATAGGAGAGGTTCTGCTTCCTTTTGCCTTTACAAAAGTGGTAATGTGTTGCTTCTTTAAAAACCTTGGATTGTAACCAATACCACTTTTGTTTAGAGAGCTTTGTTGCTCACCCAACATCCTATCGAGAGTACCTTTGGATTTGGTAAAACTTATGAGGGCTGTCTGTTGTCTTGAATCTTATTATTCAGGGAGATCTTCTCGTTCTCTAAGTCATGATGCTCATTTCTTAGAGAGGAGAGATCTTGCTTGAGTTCAGATTTCTCTGAGTCAAGCGTCTTGACTTTAATGTCAAGACCTGAATAAGAAGCTTCAAGACTTTTGACCCTAATAGACAGATCCTCAATAGTTCTTTCCTGGTCCACAGTTCTCTTAATAAGAATGTTAGTTTGGGCAATAAGCTTCTCTTCATTGGCAATCATATTGGAAAGGAATTCCGATAATACCTCTTTTGGACTTGCCATAAGTTCTCTTACAACGGCTTCAAGCTTTTCATCGTGGGATTCATCTTCTGAGGCCATAAGACAAATGTTGGCCTTCTCATCATCGGAGCCAGAGTCGGAATCGCTCCAAATTGCCACCATGGCTTTCTTCTTCCATTTGTCACCTTTCTTGGACCGGCTCTTTGTCTTTTGAGGGCAATCCTTCACAAGATGATCTGTTTCACCACATTCAAAACAAGACAACGGTTTAGTCTTCCTTTCATACTTGTTGTATTGAGGCTTACCTCGAAATTTTGAAGACTCTGATCCATCCTTGTTGTTGAATTGCTTCTTCATTTTGAGAATTAGAGCAAGGCCTCTTGTGATAAGAGCAAAAGGATCATCCTCATCGTCATCCTCATCTTTAGAATCAGATCCATCTTTAGGCTCATCCTTCTTAGACTTGAGTGCCAAGTTCTTAGTGCTAGCTGGAAGTTCTCCATCATCTTCATTAAGGATCATCTCATGCGTGATTAGCTTCCCAAGAAGGTCATCAAGGGGTAGAGTGGTGAGGTCCTGGGCTTCCTCTATAGCTGTTACTTTTGGACCCCATTTCTCTTTTGGAAGGCACCTCAGTATCTTCCTCACTTTCTCAACGTTGGTAAAGCTCTTGCCGAGAGAGTCAAGGTTGTTGGTGATCTCTGTGAATCGTGTGAACATGGCCTTGATTGTCTCATCAGGCTTCATCTTGAAGAGCTCGTACTTTCGAAGGAAGATGCTGATCTTGGTGTCTTTTACTTGGCTCGTTCCTTCATAGGTGACGACCAGTTTGTCCCAAATCTCTTTAGCTGACCTACAAGATGAAATACGATTAAACTCATCAGTGTTAAGACCACAGTAAAGTAGGTTAATAGCCCTGTAGTTTTTGGAGACAAGTTCAAGATCTGCTTGGTTGTATTCGGACTCCTTCTTTGCAACTTTGGTATCATTTGGTCCATCTTTCTCTGGAATCTTCGGACCATTCTTTATAATGTTCCAAAGCTCCAGATCTTGGTCTATAATGAACATTTTCATCAAGGATCTCCAGTGGACAAAGTTGTTTCCTACAAAGAGTGGCGGTCTGCTTGTGGACCTTCCCTGTGCAAATCCTCCGCTTGCTTCACCAGACATGATCGAAAACTCACAAGATTGTTAGATCAAAAACAGTGAGTAAAGCTCTGATACCAATTGAAGGTTCGATAATATAAAACAATGTAATATAGAAATACTCTAGAAGGGGGGGGGGGGTTGAATAGAGTATGCCCGTTTTTCGCAGAAAGTCTCAAGACTTTTGGAGCTCGTATAAAACCCTTTGAGATAAACCTGAATCACAAAGTTAGACAATCGAACCAAGTGCGGAAATAAGGTAAAGCAATAGATAAAGGACACGAGTAATTATTTACGAGGTTCGGCACGAACTTGGCCTACGTCCCCGCCTAGGGTTCTTCCACAACCCTAGGATTCAAAAGGCTTTATTGATTCGCTTAGCTTAGGATCCTAATAGCTCACCGAGAAGCCTCTCTCCTATACAATTGCAATCTAGTCAACTCACGTTCCCTTGGAGTCCTAGACCAATCTAGAAGAGCTCCACCTCTCTCAGCTATCTAGTACAATCCTCTTACTCTCACAAATCAATAGCCTAGTGCAACTTCCCGAGTTGCAAACTCTCGAGTAACACTATAAATGAATATATCCTATAAGCTCACAGTGACTCTCAAAGGCTTTGAAATAAACAACAAACTCTTGAGCACTAGCAGAGAGTACACTTGGAAGACAGATCTTGCTTGAATGAATGAAAGCTTGTGTAGCACTTGTGTTATTCTGTCTTCATCCTCCTTCTCTATTTATTGAGACAAATCGGCACTGAGAATCTTCTCCAACGGCTATTCCAGATCATGGCCATCTTTAAGATCTTCTAAACTTGGAAACAAATGAAGCCATAATCTTTCCGATTTGAACCTTCTCAACACTTGTCACAAGGAAGGAAATAATTCGAAAAACTTCCTGAAAGATTAGTCAAACATATATATATATATATATATATATATATATATATATATATATATATATATATATATATATATATATATATATAATATAAATGAAGTATATAATAAAATTAAATAATATTCGGACATATAGAACAGGTTTTGGATTTCATCAACTGTTAATGTTCCAAGACCTTTGACACAAACATCCTGTCAAGGCCTTTGAAACATTATTCCGATTTTCATCAAGGGAGGGAGTTATCACTATACATGGCAAACAATACAGTGGTCATCCCTACAGGTATGGTCGATAATGTCCCTGTCCAGGTTGGTAAGTTCTATATCCCCGCTGATTCCCTTATTATAGATTGTGCTGAAGATCCTACCAGCCCTATTAGTCTTGGTAGACCATTCCTAGCTACTACAGATGCTAAAATCAGCGTAAAGCAGCGATTGCTCACCTTCACGATAGGTAATGAAGTTTTAGATTTCTCTTTTGGCCCTGCAAAAGAGGAAGTTCGATCCCATGGCCGGAGGTGAAGAGCATCAGCAACCACGGGATCAAGCAAACAACGGAGGAAAACACCAGAAAGCTACTCGACGTCGACCACCGTACTCGACATTGACCACGCACACTCGAAGCCGACTTCTTCTGTTGAGCACCTGACTTGCAAAGAGCCTAAGTATGGGGTCCATGTACTCGACATCGACTAGATCTACTCGACGTCGACCAACCCTAAGCCCGAAGATTTCTGTTTCGGGCACCAAAAGCTAAGTTCAGGTATGATTTCTACTCCTCCTCAGTCTATTAATAAAAATATGAATGATTTTAGAGGAGATAAGGCCCCGTGGAGAGCTAACCTGCGCAGAATAAGGTCTAGAAAGAAAAAGAAGAAAGGCAAGGGAGACTATGCAATCAACAACTTAACAGCAGAGCTTGCATACTACCATCAGGACCTAGATTATCCAGGAGAAGGGCCAAGCACAAGAGGGCCCTACGTTGAGGGTTCTTAAAGAGCAACCAGAGAAGTCGGCCTAGCGGCTCTAAAATCTAGAGCATGTACATAAAACTTTTGAATTTTGGGTCTTTGAAACTTTTGGTTTTGGTTTTATTTGTTTTTGTTTTTAGTTATGAACACTTAATATGGAAAGTCTTGTCTTCGTGCAAAAGCTAACAATTTTTCAGGTCGAGAAGCATAAAGTATCGCAAAGAGAGAAAAGAGAAGTCCCTGACAGAACAGTCGAAATCGACTTGGCCAGTCGAGATCGACCACGAAGAGGATCGAGCACACAGTTCTATTCGACGTCGAGTATTCCACTTGACGTCGACCACTGGTTAGGCTTCCTCGACTTCAGACTTTCACTCGACGCAGGATTTGTACTCGACGTCGAGGAGATCTACTCGACGTCGACTACCTCAATTAATCGACGACCCTATTTTGACTCTAGAGAGCGTTATTCGGTGAGTTCCTTCCTTTACCTCTGTTTTTTATATTGTTGTATACAGTGGGGACACTGTATATTCTAAGTATGGGGTGGGGGAAGAACTTAATAGTATTTATTTAAGTTATATTCTTGCTTTTAGTTTAACATGGTGAATTTTGAGTAAAATTTTAAATTTTTTGTGCTTAATTGCTAAACTCAAACTTTTACGAGACATCTCCCAAAGCTTGTAAATTGTTTAAAGAAATAGTGTCATGGAAGCTTAATTTATCTCGATGATACAAAATTAGATTCATTAGAGATATAACATGAAATTGCCTAGTAAAGGGAAGTCACAATGAAGTGCATTATTTTCTTGAAAACCATGAAAGGAGGTAAATTTGATGTTGCTTTTGACATGTTGCATGATAAGAGGATGGATGACTTTATATTTCCATATAATGCTCATATGTTTATATTTCTAGCCTTACCTATGCTTATGCATCACAAAAGCCATATTATGCCTTATTTCAATTATTGATCCACATATTCTAAATATTGCCATTCTTTACCCTATTTCCTATCCGGGGATTATGTTGAGAATGATGTCACATTTTGGAGATTTTTATATGGTTGTTGTGTTGTTATTATCATTATTGGAGGTTGGCAGGAAATTGAAAAATATATGGAAAATTTAATGAGTGAAAGAAAATCCGATCACCTCAGGAGATAAAGGTAGATCGACCCTGCTTGCTGAGATAATAGTTCAGTGAGATGGGACACACATGTGAGGAGTCCAAAGCACTAAGTATCCGGGGCCATTCATGACACCCATGTTTGCGACTCACGAGAAGGTAGTGCTGAGGTTAGAGAGATAAATTCATTATTATTGATAAAAGCACTATGAAAGGTGACAAATTTTATGAAGAAGGAATGTGGTAGAGAATGTTTGGAAATAATTCATTTCCCCGGATTTAACACCACATTTCCAAAAATTTCCCACCTTTAGCCTTTTACCAATCTACTCTTTATTGAGCTTGAATTAAAGTCCTCTTGATTATTAATGCTTTATCACATGAATTGTTTTTGCATAACCCTTTTTTTGTGAGTAGATGTTGCTTTTATTGCACATCCATGGATTGTGGCATTAGTACCTTTTCGATGATGGTAATCTACTCTTTATTGAGCTTGAATTGCTTTGTCACATGAATCTATGATGTTGAGAGTTTTGAATTCTTCCCCTGAATGACCATTGTTGTGAGCCTAATTAGCCATGTTTTACATTATCTTTTATATCGATTTCTGCATGCATTTCATACATTTGGGCTTGAATGATACAAAATATGTGTAGTTTACACTTATTTGTAATATATGGAGGTCTACACAAGTTTTTGTTATATTTCGCAGAAATCGGACGCATTTTGGAGCTTAAAGGAAACTTATGGAGAAGCCAAGAATGGTGCAGCTGGAGAGAAGGCCAATTTCCGTTTTACATCGTTCTGAATCAGGCTGTGATGTCTTCATGAGAGTTGTAGCCCTCGGAAAGAGCTTTCCAACGCATGGTCATATGCGTCAATCCGACAACAGAGGCAGCGGGAAAGTGCGTTTTACGAACAGAGCTGGAAGCAGAGGAAAGTTATCGATGTCGAGAAGACTTGCCGACATCGAGAAGTATCAACTCGACATGTGCACTGGAAGACGAGGTCGAGTTGATGAACTCAAGACGAAGACATCGACAACTTTTGTCGATATCGAGAAGACATGTCGAGAAGATTTGTCGAGCAGCTCCGGAATCCGAGATCGAGGAGAAGTCCGAGCGGGATTGGATACTTGCAAGCTAAGATTCGTCCAATTCTATCAAGATCTATCAAGACCAAAGAAGATGTCCACACATTAGATATAGTTCTAGTCTATCTATTTTATTTAATTACACTATGTTATTTATTTATCATTAAGTTTTAGATATAGTTTTAGATAAAGATAGATATCTTCTATCCTTGATTAGCAAGGATTAGAAGCCTATAAATAAGGCCCTAGGGGCTGACTTTTTATTCATTCCAAGTTACACACAATTCCATTCAGAGATACAAGTAGAGTAGTTTAGGAGTTTGAGGTTTTTAGGGTTTTGGCGATTTGCGAAAGTTGATTGCCGGAATTGTAAAAGCTTTGAATTTAGTTTAATGCAATTTATTTCCTTTCGATCGAAGATGTCTGTTATTGCGATGAGGAGCGAGTAGTCCACCCACTTCTGGGGCTGGGGTGAGCCCGACGGTGGCCATGTGAGGCGATGCAATAAAGGTCAGATTTTTATGTGATTCGTCTTCTATCCCTATGAGCATGATTCTTTTGCGAGAGTTGAAGGTGATCCTTGTTTGTGTTATTGAAGCGAAAGTGATCTTAATGCAACTTGGATTAATTATGTGAAAAGGGTTAGTAACAATTAGGGTTTATGCGAAAGCCTCTATATTCCTATTTGTTAATAACGAAAGTTATTTAGATGGAAAGCATGATCTTTTATGCCTTTATGTGTTACTTTGCATGGTTATCGTTGTGGTGTTGAAACCCTAGCCTTGGAAGCCTTTAGTTTATTGATTTTATTTCGTTAAAAATTCGTTTCTGTCCGAAAAGCATTTGCAATTTACGTTTCTGTTCTTATCGATTTCGAAGAATCTACTCGACATCGAGTTCACTTGTCGACGTCGAGAAGTTCTGAAGTCGAGTTCTTTCTGTTTTGTCGATCTGTGTCTTGTCGAGAACATCTTGTCGATAAGCCTTCTCTGTCGAGTACTTCTCGATATCGAGGACTTCTGTGTCGACAAGACTCGGTCGAGTTCTTCTGTCGAGTACCTTTGCTTTTGCTTGCTTTTGCTTGTTTGCTTCTGTCTTTGCTTTTATTTTAGTTGCCCTTGCCGGGATTATTTGTTTCTGCTTCTGTGTTTGGTTCTGTGTCTTTTCTGCTGTGTCTGTGAGAATCTGATAGCTACCTGAGAACTGCTGACGTGCTTCCTCGTGGATTCGATCCTGACTTTTCTCTTACTACAATGGGAGGAAGTCTTGTATTATTTGCTGAGACAGGGGAGTCGTTCTAAACCATATTCTATTCTATACTTGATTTACTCCTGCAACAACAACCATCCAAGTTATTGCTTGGGGACAAGCAAGCTTAAGTATGGGGGGATTTGATGTCCATGTTTTATGCCATATTTCTATACACATTTTAGTTCCTTATTCTAAGTACTTTGCATATTTCGGGTTGGGAATATGTCGAATTTGTGTCTTATATGCTTATTTGTCAAAAATAGAGGTCTAGACAGTTTTGGTTTAATATTGCAGAATTTGGAGTCATTTCGGGACGAAACCAAAGGACGGGATTCTACTCGACTTCGACCAGGCCTTACTCGAAGTCGACTACATCTGAAGAAGACTTGATCTAGGGCGGAAGAGGAAGACAACTCGAGCACGAGCCGTACTCGACGTCGAGTACACTTTACTCGAGGTCGACTAGAACTGGGCGGTTACCCGAGCTCAACGAGGAGAAGCACTCGATAAGCTGAAGATTACTCGAAGTCGAGTACAAGCTACTCGAAGTCGACCAGGCTTTACTTGAAGTCGACTACGCAATTTTGGGACGTGAGTCTGTTGGGCCATTCCGAGCACATGTGGACAATTTAGGCACGAAGCAAGGCTGAATCCATCATGTTTTATCAAGATCTATCTATGGGGAGAAGGATTTTATCCACTTGAAGATATTTAGATAGTTTTCCTTTTAGATAAATGTTCCTTTTTATTTAAGTTTTATCTTTAGAAATTAGATAGAGTTTCCTTTCCTTGGATAGCAAGGATTTAGCATTATAAATAGAGCCTATAGGGCTGATATTTAGTGATTCAATCATACATTTGAATTCTAGAGAAGGAGAAGAGGTAGTGAGAGAGAGAGAGTGGAGGCCGAGTAGGAGCAAGAGAGCGAGACTGAGAGCAAGTTGGCTTCGATCGATTGTGAGCTCTGTTTAGTTTATTAATGCAAGTTTCTTTTCCATCAATGATGTCTGCAATTGCGATGAAGAGCGAGTAGTCCACCCACTTCTAGGGTTGGGGTGAGCCCGGCGATAGCCATGCGTGTTTGAGGTAAAGATCCGATCTTTATTGTGTTTTGAGGATCCACTACCTTTTATGTGTTTATTACCTATTCAATAGAGATCCATGTTAACAACTTGGATTATAAACATAAAATCGGTAGATACAATTAGGGTTTCTTGAAAGAGTTGTCTAATTGTCGGAAAATGCGAAAGCTTGATCCTTCGATGTGATTGCATGATTATTCTTCTTTATCTTGCCTTATGCATGTTTGGTTATCGTTGTTGCAAACCCCGATCTTGGAAGTCTTTTTTATACATTGTTTAA
This sequence comes from Persicaria tinctoria, assembly GCA_037127255.1. Classification (NCBI taxonomy): domain Eukaryota; kingdom Viridiplantae; phylum Streptophyta; class Magnoliopsida; order Caryophyllales; family Polygonaceae; genus Persicaria; species Persicaria tinctoria. The sequence goes on from JBANSL010000004.1 coordinate 24,585,323, forward strand.
AGTTCGATATTTGTATTCGTTTAGTTACTGTTTCTGCTCGACTTCGACTAGACCCTAGTCGACGTCGACTACTGACCTTCGATCGAGCAAGATCGATGTTGCTTGTGTCTCTGCAGTACTCGACCAGTTACACGACTATGACCAACCTACTCGACGTCGAGTAGGGCTTGTCGACGTCGACCACCACCCAGCGTCTTCTGTTGCTCGAAATCGGCTGTACTGACCCCTGTCGACTACCACCTAGTTGAGGTTGAGTACTCCTGTGGTCGATCACCGTTCGTGAGATTCACCTGCTGCCTAGGATCGCTGACCTGCTTCCTCGAGGATCGATCCTGACTTCCTGTTGCTACATCGGGAGGAAGTCTTGTAATCATTTGCAAGGGCAAAATCCGATTTGATTTATTTTATTATATTTTGAACTCGATTTCCTCTTACAACAAATTGGATCCCCGACATGTAATTAGTTTTCTTGGAACTAAAAGCCAACAATGCTGCTCTCACCCATTGCTGCTCGAAGGCAGTCAGGAAGATAAATGGGGGAAGAGCTTAATATTATTTATTTATGTTTTATTCTTGCTTTTGGTTTAACATGGTGAATTTTGAGTTGAATTTTAATTTTTTTGTGCTTAATTGCTAAACTCAAAGTTCTATGAGACATCTCCCAAAGCTTGTAAATTGTTTAAAGAAATAGTGTCATGGAAGCTTAATTTAGTTCGACGATGCAAAATTAGATTTATTAGAGATATTGCATGAAATTGCCTAGTAAAGGGAAGTCACAATGAAATGCATTATTTTCTTGAAAACCATGAAAGGAGGTAAAATTTGAAGTTGTTTTTGACATGTTACATGATAAGAGGATGGAAGACTTTATATTTCCATATAATGCTCATATGTTTATATTTCTAGCCTTACCTATGCTTATGCATCACAAAAGCCATATTATGCCTTATTTCAATTATTGCTCCACATATTCTAAATATTGTCATTCTTTACCCTATTTCCTATCCGGGGATTATGTTGAGAATGATGTCACATTTTGGAGATTGTTATATGGTTGTTGTGTTGTTATTATCATTATTGGAGTTTGGAAAGAATGTTTGAAATATATGGAAAATGTAATGATTGAGAAAAAATTTGGTCACCTCAAGAGATAAAGGTAGATCGACCCTGCTTGCTGAGATAATAGTTCGGCGAGATGGGACACTAAGGTGAGGAGTCCAAAGCACTAAGTATCCGGGGCCATTCATGACACCCATGTTTGCGACTCGCGAGAAGGCAGTGCTGAGGTTAAAGAGGTAAAAGAATATAAGTGAAAAAAAGCAAAGAGTGATTTATGAGAGGATGAGTGATGTGGTAATTATGAAGGAGAAAGTGCATCAAAGGAAAGTTTGAAGAAATTCTCCCCGGATTTAGCACCACATTGCCCAAAAATAGTCCACCGCTTTACCTTTCACCTTTTCTTCACCACGAGTGTAATTGAAGTCCTCTTGATTATTAATGCTCTGTCACTTGGAATGTTTTCGCATAACCCTCTTTTTGTGAGTAGATGTTGCTTTTTATTGCACATGCATGGATTTGTGGCATTAGTACATTTTCGATGATGATAATTGATTGTAGGGTTATATAAACATGAATCTGTGATGTTGAGAGTTTGAATTCTTCCCCTGAATGACCATCCAAGTTATTGCTTGGGGGCAAGCAAGCTTAAGTATGGGGTGATTTGATGTCCATGTTTTGTGCCATGTTTTATACTTACTTTAATATCGATTTATGCATGCATTTCATACATTTGGGCTAGAATAGTACATAATCTATGTAGTTTATGCTTATTTGCCAAATTATGGAATCTACACCAGTTTCTGTTTAGTTTCGCAAAAATCGAGGCAATTTACAGCAGTTTAGAGAAAGGAGAAAAAGCTCAAAGTCAACTACATAAAATCCGAGGTCAAGGAGTAGCGGAGCCAGGATAAATCGAGCAAAGGACAAGAAAATCGAGTCAACACAGCTTGGTCGATATCGAGTACCATAAGTCGATATCGAGTTGCACAAGCCGAAATCGACTGACTTTCTGGAGCTGCCCAAAATCAACTGGATTTGGTCGATATCGACTACTGTTGGTCGATAGCAACAGTAGTCGATATCCAAGTTGCTCAAAATCGACTACTGTTGAGTTCCATATCTCAGGAGACAATCAACCAGACAAACAGAAATAACTCAGCAGAAAACCGACTCGGTTTTCCTCCTTTCTCAGAACTACTGTAAATTGCCTCGATTTTTGCGAAATTAAACAGAAACTGGTGTAGATTCCATAATTTAGCAAATAAGCATAACTTACATAGATTCTGAACTATTCTATCCCAAATGTATGAAATGCATGCAGAAATCGATATTAAAGATAGTATAAAACATGGCAGATTAGGCTCACAACAAACACCCCATACTTAAGCTTGCTTGTCCTCAAGCAATACTTTTAATTGTCATACAGGGGAAGAAATTAAAACTCTCAACATCTTAGATTCATTTTCATATGTCCCTGCAATCAATTACGTTCCTCGAAAAGGTACTAGTGTCACAACTCAATGCATGTTCAATTTAAAAGAAACATCTATTCACAAAAGGAGGGTTATGCAAAACATTCATTCGTGACAAAGCAATAATAATCAAGAGGACTTTAATTTAAGCTCATGAAGGAGTAGATTGGTAAACGGCTAAAGGTGGGCAATTTTTGGCAATGTGGTGCTAATAATCCTGGGAAATGGAGTACTTTCCAAACTTTCATACCACATCCCTTCTTCATAAGAATCATCACCTTTCTCTCATCGCTCGTTGCTTTTTTCAATATCATGCTTTTACCTCTCTAACCTCAGCACTGCCTTCTCGCGAGTCGCAAACATGGGTGTCATGAATGGCCCCGGATACTTAGTGCTTCAGACTCCTCACATGTGTGTCCCATCTCACCGAACTATTATCTCAGCGAGCAGGGTCGATCTACCTTTATCTCCTGAGGTGATCGGATTTTCTTTCACTCATTAAATTTTCCATATATTTTTTTTCAAACATTCCTTCCAAACTCCAAATAATGATATATCACAACACAACAACCACATAATAATCTCCATAATGTGACATCATTCTCAACATAATCCCCGGATAGGAAATAAGGTAAAAAATGGGCAATATTTAGATCACGTGGAGCATAAATATGAAATAACGCTCAATATGGCTTTTGTGATGCGTAAGCATAGGTATGGCTTGGAATATAACAATATGCGCATTATATGGAAATATAAAGTCCTCCATCCTTTTATCATCCATGGGATATGGGATAAAATATCTTGCATTAGTTCCTTTCTACATGACGGTAGTCGACAGGACATCGAGGAATCTTCTACGCGACAAAAGAACTCGAAGTCGACTCCTGTAGTCGAAGTCGAGTACAACCTAGTCAACGTCGAGGACATCCCAGTCGACGTTGAAGAATCAGCAGGACCTCCAACATTTGTTCTGGCTCCACCTCCGACATCAGCAGCACATCCGACATAGGTATGTCTTGGAATATAACAATATGACCATTATATGGAAATATAAAGTCCCCCATCCTTTTATCATGCAACATGTCAAAAGCAACCTCAAATTTTACCTCCATTCATGGTTTTCAATAAAATAATGCACTTCATTGTGACTTCCCAGCCTTTACTAGGCAATTTCATACTATATCTCTAATGAATCCAATTTTGCATCGTCGAGTTCAATTTTAAACTTCCATGACACTTATTCATAAAATTTCAATGGGAGTCATTTTTATAAACTTTGGAAAACATGCATGTAAGCACATAAATCAATAATGAATTCCAAAATAGCCATGTATAAGCAATTCAAGAAATCATGCACACATAATGTCAAATAAATCAAATATGCACAAAGTAAGCCCTTCCCCCACCCCATACTTAAACATTACAGTGTCCTCACTGTATATATAAAAAATAAGGATAAAGAAAGAAACTCACTAGACAGATGTGCAGGATGTCAAAATCGAGTGTAATGTTGTTGGTCTTGGTCGATTTCGACTGGCCTTAGTCGATATCGACTTATGGTGCTCGATTTCGACTCCTTGTTTTCTTCCTTGTCCCTGTAAAAATTAGAAGAGATAAACCCACAATAGAAAATAATGTCCAAAACCAAAAACAAAAGCAACAATGTTAAAAAAATCCCAAAAAATAAATGTCTATTTACAAGCTCTAAACTTTATAGTCGCTAGGCCGACTTTCTCTATTAAGCTCAAGGTGGCACTTGCAGGGCCCATGTAGCTTGGGCTTCAAACAGGACTCCATTTTTGTCCATCAGCTGTAATCCTCCGGAATGGATCTTGTTCACAGTGAACGTGCCCATCTTCTTCTGTTTGAACTTTTTGGGGAACCAATGATCATTTGATTTGGCAACATAGACTTTGTCACCAACTTCATACTCCTTAGGCTCATCATTGGAAATCCTACATAAGCGCACATATCAAGGCAAACCTCTCCCATGTATAGATAGATCATTAATTGAAATAAGAGAAGAAAGATCCATACCTTGGCTTACCTTTGCAGAATCGGAATTCGGGACCTCAGTGTCTTGTCGATATCGAGTAGGGTCACTCGATATCGAGTTCTGCTGCTCTGGTGGAATGTCAGTCGATGCAGAAGAAGATGACTCGATTTTAGTTGGTCGATATCGAGTTACCTGGCTCGATAATGGCTGGTTTCTGCTCGATAGGAGGAATCGACTCGATAGAGGTAGGTCGATATCGACCTGGGCAAGTCGATATCGAGTAGTCTGGCTCGATTTTGCCTTGGTCGATTTTTGGTGGAGATGTATTGACATGGGAAGGTCGATATCGACCTGTGGTAGTGGATATCGAGTTGTTTTCTGGCTCAGTCGATTTCTCTGGGTCGATTTTGACCCCATACTTAAGACCTGGCAAAGCATCCGAAAAATAGTTAGTCCAAATCGGCGTACCTTGGTCCATGTCGAGTGGATTCTCTGCTTATTCGTTCAGGATGACCATGATCTTCTCCACCTGGGCTTCCAATTCCCTCTTTTCTAGCTCATCGGGGGTCATATTTCTTACCTTAGGCTCCCCACAAGTGATGTATCCGACTGATATGGATTTTACCTCTTCCATGAGACCTGTATGCCTTTCAGTTTTATTAAAGGAATACTCAATTACCTCATTGCTGATGTTGAAAGTGAACACTCCTTTCCTTACGCTTATATTTGCATCCACCGTCGCCAAAAAAGGCCTTCCTAGTATAATTGGACAAGCAGGGTCCTCCGCCATATCAATAACTAAGAAATCAGTAGGGACGAAGAACTTACCTACTTGTACTGGCACATTGTCCACCATGCCTATTGGGATGACCACCGTGTTGTCCGTCATATAAAGCTTAGCATCCACAGGCTCTAGGGCACCTATCTTAATCTTGGACCATATTGATAGAGGCATTATACTCACACTGGCTCCAAGACCACTTAAAGCATTAAATTTATATTGACCAAATCCAATGGTTATAGAAAACTTACTTGGATCTGGTCTCTTCTCAAGAACGTCCATCTGGCTGCACTCCTCTGCCATCTCAGCCATTGACCGCTTTTTGCTCAGAATCCCCTTGAGGAACTTCACATAGGATGGTATCTCATTAAGAGCTTCTGGGAAGGGTATAGTGACGTTGAGCCTTTGAAGCATCTTGATGAAACACTGGAACTTCTTCTCTGTAGGGTCCTTTGAAGATTTTATTGGGAAAGACAACTTTTTCTTTGGCGGAGGTGCTGATGTTGTATGGGGATGATCAAAATCGACTGGTGCTTGGTTGATATCGAGTTGTGTCTGGTCGATATCGACTGGATTGGCTGGCCTCGAAATTTGTGGAGGATTCGGGTCGATTTCGACCAAGGGTGGGTCGATATCGACTGGGGACTGGTCGATATCGACTGGGTTGGTCGATATCGACTGGTCTCCAGCGCCCGTTTCCTCTGTCGTTTGCTCCGGCGTTTACACCTGTCGCCCACTCCTTATGTTCATAGCAGCTACCTGTCCAGTAGATTTACCCTTAGGGTTAGGTTCAGAGGTTCCAGAGAGCGTACCTGATTATCTGGGGACGGATGCTGCCATCTGACCAATCTGTGTGTCAATCGATTTTCTCCAAATATCGATTTCCCCAAGCCTAGAGTTGACATCATACAACTGAGTGTGGATGGAATTAATAGACTTCTTGGTGTCTGAATGCTTCTTCTGCATTTCTTCTAGGATGGTCTGCAGGTCATCCTTCTTACCTTCTCTATCAGGGTGACCAGGTGCTCTGTAGGGAGGGGGATTCTGATGCTGGGGATGGCGATAGTAGCTCCAGTTTTGATTCTGGTGTGGCCTTGAGTAGTGCCCCCCCCCCCCCCGCATACCTTACCTCTTCGTGGGTCTCTCCTTGATGTACTTAATCGACGTGTAGGCACGCAGTAGTGTTGTGCCTCACAGACCCACATTCCAAACAAGGTTTATCTTTATAGAGGAATTGAATTGTTTGGTAAGGCGACGTACCTGATCATTGTGGAACTGGTCCCTGACATCTGGATCAAGTTCCTTAGGTGGCACATACAACGACATAGATGGGGCAGGCCTTTCATACCTTTCGTCAGAAACGATCGCAGAAGTCCCATATGTGTTGTCGTAGTTGGCCAGCGTCTCAAATACCTCCCATGCTCGGCGTGGAGTGTATCTAAGATATTCATAGTTGGTGTAGTTGTTCATCCGATCCTTAGTAGGCGCATTCAGGCAGTTGAAGATGATCTCTTGGATGACGTAGGGTGGCTGGCCATGAGTAGGACAGGATTTCAGAAGCCTCTTGTAGCGCTCCCAGACTTGTGCTAGTGGTTCCCCTGGCTTTTGTCTGAAAGCCATGATTTGTTGTCAGAGGGCAGTTGTCTTTATAGGAGGAAAGAAATTGTTGAGGAACATGTCCTGTAGCTCATTCCAAGTGCGAATTGATCGCGGAGGGAATCCTTCCAGCCATTGTTGGGCTATTCCTGCAAGGGACCAACGAAAAGCCTTTAGTTTTAGACATTCAAGATTAGCACCATCAACTATAGCTTCGCATAAGTTTATAAAAGTGGTGACATGCTCTAAAGGACATTCATTAATTCTTGAGAGAATTGCACCCAATATACCAAAACCCATACCCTTTTGCAAAACTAACACCCCCCATGAAAAAATAGCAAAAGTTGCAACGGGTCCTTTTTTTTTTTTTTTTGCAAAAGTAGCTGGTGGGATGGGCAGAGGAGAGAGGCCTCAGAGGGGGGGGGGGAAGAGAAAGGAGGGGGAGGGTAGAGGAGAGAGGTCTGCAAGTGGGCATGTTGGAAGAGGAGAGAGAGAGAGAGAGGAGGGGGGGGGAGAGAGGAATCATTACATGAAAAATCGGGAGAGAGAATAACGTTAAATGCATATGAGAGAGGGGGGAATCCACTTTTCGTAGAGGAGAGAGGTAGAGGAGAGAGAGAAAATAAAAGTGATGTCATTGAATAAAAATCGGACTTATGGACAACCCAGTGATCAGTTCCATGTCAACCAATACGAAATACCTGCCAACAACTTAATATTGTGTGTTGACCGAATGATAAATCGTGCCAGCAACTTAAGATTCCCCATCGTATGATTCGTGGACTTCATGGATTTGTTAACAACTCGTAGGCATCGAAATATCATTGGCATGAAACTTTATTTTTATGGAACAAGTTTATATGTTGGTGGCACATAAAACATAATAAATGGCACATTAATTTTATCTGGCACGTAAAACAAATATCGTAAGCTTTCTTACCCATTTTCGTTAATATATGCTATCTGGATTTGGCATGTTTCACCTTTTGCGTGGCATGTAATAATCGGTTGTTGTCCCGTGTTTCCTATTGTCTTTCATATAACTGCTAACTGGGATATGTCTGTGTATTTAATGCATGTGGGGGCCAGTGTTTAATGCACATGGAATAATCATCTCCCTCCTCCCCTTTTCCACACAATTTCCATTGACACATCACACCTCCACTCTTTCCTTTTTTTTTTTTTACTTTGCTCACCTATAGGGCTGTGCATATTCGGGTATCCGACACGACACGGATATCCGTGTCGGATACCCGGAACCGATAAGCCCAAAAGGCCTGACACGAACACGATCCGATAACTGTCGGATATCCGACACGGATACCCAAAACGGTTTCGGGTATCCGACTCGGATACCCGACACGATCCGGTTAGCTTTTCCTTCGCGCAACTCGTTAAACCATTACAGTTGAATATTAGATTCAATTCCTTATACTGATGCAAAAAATCATCCATAGCAATTACAAACTCTAATGAATACATTGTAATCAAGCAAACGAAGAAACAAATTAACCAGTTCATGTTCAAAAGCCAAATAGGTAATCAATTTCACTTAAATTTTACAAAAACCTAAGAGAGAACAAGGGCGATTCGTAGTATTAAATGTTGAAAAACACCTCACGGATTTTTTAGCAACGACGTAGGGTTGTAGCCGAATCCGTGGCTGATAGCTACGAACGTAGCCACGACCTGACATGTCGTCGCTAAATAAGCGTCGAGTGAAATTTTTTGTGGCTAAATCCGTGGCTGGGGGTGATGACATAAATTCGTGTCCAAAATGTCATGAATATTAGCCACGATCATGAATGTCGTAGCTAAATTCGTGTCCAAAATGTCATGAAATATTCGTGGCTAATTTCGACGCCAATAAACCCGCAAAAAAATACCGTGGATGTACCGGTGGCTAAGAAGAAGTGACAATTGGCAATCATGACCTGATTTCATGGTCAATAGCCACGAATTTAGCCACTATTGGAAAGTCCGTGGCTGAATTCGACGCTAATATGATCATGCTCATTGTCCATTGCTATATCCGAATTTGGGTAATTATTCACACAAATTAAAGCAAATAATAATTTTAAAGCTCAAAATATCACCCAAAAAAAATATTATAGCCCAAAGGCGGTCAAACCCAATATCAAAGATAGTAAAAGCCCAAAGAGGTCAACCCGTTAGTAGTAGTCAAAGCCCAATGAATATGGAAGCCCAATTAATAGCCACGGTCATATCCGTGGCTAATGCCGTGGCTATTTACAGTTAACCTCATATGACCCACTTCAATTTCAAATGGGCTTTAATTTATTATAGGCCCAAATATGGCTATATTTTTCGCCAATGAGCCCATTAATGATATATGTCTTTATATGCAAATAAATAATCAAAAATAAACAAAACTAATAATTGTTGAATAAAATATGTTTTGAGGAAAAAAATTTATATAAGTAACTAATAATCGTTGAATAAAATCTTATATTGACTAATAACTCATATGAGAATATTAAGAGAGTTTATTTTGAGGAAAATCATATAATTTGCTACTGTTTGTGGAATAAATCTTGATATTATGTAATAAATTCTTATTAGAATACTATAAGTGTGTGTTTTGAGGGAAAATCATATCAGTAACGAATAAATGTTTAATAAAACCTTATACTGACTAATAAATTCTTATTAGAATACTATTAGAGTATGTTTTCAGGAAATCTTATATAAGTAACGAATATATGTTTAATAACACCTTATAATACTAATAAATTCTTATTAGAATACTATAATAATATGTTTTGAGGAAAACTCATATAAGTAACGAATAGATGTTTAATAAAACCTTATATTGACTAATAAATTCTTATTAGAATACTGTAAGAGTAAGTTTTGAGTAAATCTCATATAAGTAATGAAAAAATGTTTAATAAAACCTTATGTTTTCAGGAAATCTTATATAAGTAACGAATATATGTTTAATAACACCTTATAATACTAATAAATTCTTATTAGAATACTATAATAATATGTTTTGAGGAAAATTCATATAAGTAACGAATAGATGTTTAATAAAACCTTATATTGACTAATAAATTCTTATTAGAATACTGTAAGAGTAAGTTTTGAGTAAATCTCATATAAGTAATGAACAAATGTTTAATAAAACCTTATATTGACTATTAAATTCTTATTAGAATACTATAAGATTATTTTTTGAGGAAAACTCATATAAGTGATGAACAAATGCTTAATAAAACCTTATATTAACTAATAAATTGTTATTAGAATACAATAAGAGTATGTTTTGAGGAAATCTCATATAAGTAATGAACAAATGTTTAATAAAACCTTATATTAACTACTAAATTCTTATTAAAATACTATAAGAGTATGTTTTGAGGAAAACTCATATAAGTAATGAAAAAATGTTTAATAAAACCATATATTAACTAATAAATTCTTACTAGAATAAAATAAGAGTATGTTTTGAGGAAATATCATATAAGTAATGAACAAATGTTTAATAAAACCTTATACTAACTACTAAATTCTTATTAAAATAATATAAGAGTATGTTTTGAGTAAATCTCATATAAGTAATGAACAAATGTTTAATAAAACCTTATATTAACTACTAAATTCTTATTAGAATACTATAAGAGTATGTTTTGAGGAAAACTCATATAAGTGATGAACAAATGCTTAATAAAACCTTATATTAACTAATATATTGTTATTAGAATACAATAAGAGTATGTTTTGAGGAAATCTCATATATGTAATGAACAAATGTTTAATAAAACCTTATATTAACTACTAAATTCTTATTAAAATACTATAAGAGTATGTTTTGAGGAAAACTCATATAAGTAATGAAAAAATGTTTAATAAAACCGTATATTAACTAATAAATTCTTACTAGAATAAAATAAGAGTATGTTTTGAGGAAATATCATATAAGTAATGAACAAATGTTTAATAAAACCTTATACTAACTACTAAATTCTTATTAAAATACTATAAGAGTATGTTTTGAGTAAATCTCATATAAGTAATGAACAAATGTTTAATAAAACCTTATATTAACTACTAAATTCTTATTAGAATACTATAAGAGTATGTTTTGAGGAAAACTCATATAAGTGATGAACAAATGATTAACAAAACATTATATTAAATAATAAATTGTTATTAGAATACAATAAGAGTATGTTTTGAGGAAATCTCATATAAGTAATGAACAAATGTTTAATAAAACCTTATATTAACTACTAAATTCTTATTAGAATACTATAAGAGTATGTTTTGAGGAAAATTCATATAAGTGATGAACAATGCTTAACAAAACATTATATTAACTAATAAATTGTTATTAAAATACAATAAGAGTATGTTTTGAGGAAATCTCATATAAGTAATGAACAAATGTTTAATAAAACCTTATATTAACTACTAAATTCTTATTAGAATAGTATAAGAGTATGTTTTGAGGAAAACTCATATAAGTGATGAACAATGCTTAACAAAACATTATATTAACTAATAAATTGTTATTAAAATACAATAAGAGTATGTTTTGAGGAAATCTCATATAAGTAATGAACAAATGTTTAATAAAACCCTATATTAACTACTAAATTCTTATAAGAATACTATAAGAGAATGTTTTGAGGAAAACTCATATAAGTGATGAACAATACTTAACACAACATTATATTAACTAATAAATTGTTATTAAAATACAATAAGAGTATGTTTTGAAGAAATCTCATATAAGTAATGAACAAATGTTTAATAAAACCTTATATTAACTACTAAATTCTTATTAGAATACTATAAGAGTATGTTTTGAGGAAAACTCATATAAGTGATGAACAAATGCTTAACAAAACATTATATTAACTAATAAATTGTTATTAAAATACAATAAGAGTATGTTTTGAGGAAATCTCATATAAGTAATGAACAAATGTTTAATAAAACCTTATATTAACTACTAAATTCTTATTAGAATACTATAAGAGAATGTTTTGAGGAAAACTCATATAAGTGATGAACAATGCTTAACAAAACATTATATTAACTAATAAATTGTTATTAAAATACAATAAGAGTATGTTTTGAGGAAATCTCATATAAGTAATGAACAAATGTTTAATAAAACCTTGTATTAACTACTAAATTCTTATTAGAATAGTATAAGAGTATGTTTTGAGGAAAACTCATATAAGTGATGAACAATGCTTAATAAAACATTATATTAACTAATAAATTGTTATTAAAATACAATAAGAGTATGTTTTGAGGAAACCTCATATAAGTAATGAACAAATGTTTAATAAAACCTTATATTAACTACTAAATTCTTATTAGAATACTATAAGAGAATGTTTTGAGGAAAACTCATATAAGTGATGAACAATGCTTAACAAAACATTATATTAACTAATAAATTGTTATTAAAATACAATAAGAGTATGTTTTGAAGAAATCTCATATAAGTAATGAACAAATGTTTAATAAAACCTTATATTAACTACTAAATTCTTATTAGAATACTATAAGAATATGTTTTGAGGAAAACTCATATAAGTGATGAACAAATGCTTAACAAAACATTATATTAACTAATAAATTGTTATTAAAATACAATAAGAGTATGTTTTGAGGAAATCTCATATAAGTAATGAACAAATGTTTAATAAAACCTTATATTAACTACTAAATTCTTATTAGAATACTATAAGAGAATGTTTTGAGGGAAACTCATATAAGTGATGAACAATGCTTAACAAAACATTATATTAACTAATAAATTGTTATTAAAATACAATAAGAGTATGTTTTGAGGAAATCTCATATAAGTAATGAACAAATGTTTAATAAAACCTTATATTAACTACTAAATTCTTATTAGAATACTATAAGAGTATGTTTTGAGGAAAACTCATATAAGTGATGAACAAATGCTTAACGAAACATTATATTAACTAATAAATTGTTATTAAAATACAATAAGAGTATGTTTTGAGGAAATCTCATATAAGTAATGAACAAATGTTTAATAAAACCTTATATTAACTACTAAATTCTTATTAGAATACTATAAGAGTATGTTTTGAGGAAAACTCATATAAGTGATGAACAAATGCTTAACAAAACATTATATTAACTAATAAATTGTTATTAAAATACAATAAGAGTATGTTTTGAGGAAATCTCATATAAGTAATGAAAAATGTTTAATAAAACCTTATATTAACTACTAAATTCTTATTAGAATACTATAAGAGAATGTTTTGAGGAAAACTCATATAAGTGATGAACAATGCTTAACAAAACATTATATTAACTAATAAATTGTTATTAAAATACAATAAGAGTATGTTTTGAGGAAATCTCATATAAGTAATGAACAAATGTTTAATAAAACCTTATATTAACTACTAAATTCTTATTAGAATAGTATAAGAGTATGTTTTGAGGAAAACTCATATAAGTGATGAACAATGCTTAACAAAACATTATATTAACTAATAAATTGTTATTAAAATACAATAAGAGTATGTTTTGAGGAAACCTCATATAAGTAATGAACAAATGTTTAATAAAACCTTATATTAACTACTAAATTCTTATTAGAATACTATAAGAGAATGTTTTGAGGAAAACTCATATAAGTGATGAACAATGCTTAACAAAACATTATATTAACTAATAAATTGTTATTAAAATACAATAAGAGTATGTTTTGAAGAAATCTCATATAAGTAATGAACAAATGTTTAATAAAACCTTATATTAACTACTAAATTCTTATTAGAATACTATAAGAGTATGTTTTGAGGAAAACTCATATAAGTGATGAACAAATGCTTAACAAAACATTATATTAACTAATAAATTGTTATTAAAATACAATAAGAGTATGTTTTGAGGAAATCTCATATAAGTAATGAACAAATGTTTAATAAAACCTTATATTAACTACTAAATTCTTATTAGAATACTATAAGAGAATGTTTTGAGGAAAACTCATATAAGTGATGAACAATGCTTAACAAAACATTATATTAACTAATAAATTGTTATTAAAATACAATAAGAGTATGTTTTGAGGAAATCTCATATAAGTAATGAACAAATGTTTAATAAAACCTTATATTAACTACTAAATTCTTATTAGAATACTATAAGAGTATGTTTTGAGGAAAACTCATATAAGTGATGAACAAATGCTTAACGAAACATTATATTAACTAATAAATTGTTATTAAAATACAATAAGAGTATGTTTTGAGGAAATCTCATATAAGTAATGAACAAATGTTTAATAAAACCTTATATTAACTACTAAATTCTTATTAGAATACTATAAGAGTATGTTTTGAGGAAAACTCATATAAGTGATGAACAAATGCTTAACAAAACATTATATTAACTAATAAATTGTTATTAAAATACAATAAGAGTATGTTTTGAGGAAATCTCATATAAGTAATGAACAAATGTTTAATAAAACCTTATATTAAGTACTAAATTCTTATTAAAATACTATAAGAGTATGTTTTGAGTAAAACTAGCTCATATAAGTAATGAAAAAATGTTTAATAAAACCTTATATTAACTACTAAATTCTTATTAAAATATTATAACAGTATGTTTTGAGTAAAACTAGCTCATATAAGTAATGAAAAAATGTTTAATAAAACCTTATATTAACTCATATAAAAGTATAAAAGTATGTTTTGAGAAAAAACTCATATAAGTAACTAACAAAGGTTTAATAAAATGTTATAGTAACTACTAAATTTATATTAGAATACTATAAAATTATGTTTTGAGAAAAACTCATATAAGTAACTAAGAAAGGTTTAATAAAACCTTATATTAACTACTAAATTCTTATTAGAACAAAATAAGAGTATGTTTTGAGGAAAACTCATATAAGTGACTAACTAATGTTGAATAAAATTTTATATCAACTACTATAATCTTATTAGAATAGTATAAGGGTATGTTTTGACGAAAACTCATATGAGTGACTAATAAATGTGGAATAAAATCTTATATTAAGTAGTAAATTCTTATTTTAATAATATAAGAGTATGTTTAGAGGAAAAATCATATAATTGACTAATAAATGTTTAATAAAACATTATACTAACTTATACATTCTTTTTACAAGAATTTTTTTATACCAAACCTAAAATTATTAAAACTGATATTTAAAAAATTCGCAAAAATACGGATACTGAACTAGTTTAATAACGTTGGGTAAAATCATTCGCATAAGATAAGGATATTGATATTTATTTTCTATATATGAATTGTGAAGGAAAAAAAATTTACTCCTGAGATTATTTACCGCCTATTGTAATTTTGAGCGGTAAATTCCCCCCCCCCCCCAAAAAAATTTTCGTCAAAATTTAAAGCGGTCTCAAATAGGCTCTAACCCTAATTTTTCAGTCGACCGCTTCTCAAAGGCAGAGACGGCTCTCCTGCCTCCTCTCTCAACTTTCGCCTCTTCTGTCAATGGTGCTTCTTCTTCCTCCTTCCTCCTGGTCTCATATCCCCGCCGCATCCTCTTCCTCCTTCTGTCAATGGTGTTGTCGACGTCTCCTCGGATATGCGAAGTATTGTCACCACCCAACGACCTTCATCATCAGATCTCGAACCCAACGTCCTTCATCCTTGATTTTCAGACACGTTGCTCGGTCCCGAATATCCCTCCATTGAAGGCTGAAGGTGAGCTCGTTCCCTCTTCTCCTCCTCTACTCTCGCTTTCCCCGTCCTTCTCTTTCTATATTTTGCTGCTGATGTGAAATATGGTTTTTTAATTCATCGCATTTGAGAAGAGGAAAAACAAGAGAGAGCGCCAATTGAGGAAGATCTTCGCTGTTTGCTGCTTCAGCTTCGCATCAATCTCTCTTTTAATCGGCCATGGCTCTCACCCGCTTGGATTTGGTCCCGGTTTGTACTCAACCTGTTAGGTATTTGAATGTTCTCAAATCCTCTTTTTAAGCCTTTGCTTTTGAAATCCCTCAAAGGCTCCTCCTTGTGCTGATGTTTTGAAAAAGTCTGAAAAATGGAATGATTGTAAATCTTTTAGGGATGGGTGCTGCTGTCCTCGACATGAAAGCAACAGTTAAACTTCTGCTACTCCTTTCTATCTGGACATTGCTCCTGGGTACAGCCCGATTCTTACCTTGGACGTATTCTTAGTGCAGGTAAACTTCTGTTCTGAGACTCAAAAAGTTCTGTATGAATTAATATCTCATGAAAACTTGAGGTTTAATGTTGATGACCATGTTTCTATGGAAAATTTCGGGCACAACTTATCTGCAGTTCAAAATCATGTCATCTACTAGGCGATTGTTGATAAAATTTATCATTTTGAGTGTTTGGTGCTACCATTGATAACTAAGGTAGGTGCAGATACAGTGAAAACCTGATGCTCATGACATCCTATTCAAGTGGAAGTGTTATTTTCCTTGGGTTTTTTATTCTTATAGATACATTGAAGGCCAATCAATAACTATTCTAAATCATCCAATATGATTAATATTAGACCTGATTGACCTTCAATATATCTTTCAAAATGCAAGCATCCTTAATCTTTGAGAGGAAGAGGCAACAATTTTTTAACTGTAACAAGAAGACTAATCAAATGAAAAGAAACATCCCCGGATGCTATCGGCTAGGTTTCATTTAGCTGAAATTTTACATTGTCAAATAATAATAATAATAATAATAATAATAATAATAAAATAAAATCCATTTATCAATTTTTTTAAACAAGTTTTGTTGTACACATTTACCATCATGAGGCAATACCTTCAATCATTAACTTACATCGTGTTGGCATCTTCCACACATTTTATTTATCTCCTACAGCTTGTCTAAGATCTCAATGGAAATTGCACAGGTAGATTTATTTAAGAGTGTTAACTCTGCTTAATTACAATAGTCCATGTGCTTTTTAGTAATTGTAATGACTTTCTTGCCTTGGTTGCCAAATTATTGAAGATTTATTGCATTTTGTTGTTCCTGCAGGAGTAATCATACAGATGATGTTGTGGAGATAAGGAAATTCACGAGGACATAAAATATGTTCTCCAATTTGTTTTTTTTTTTTGCATCTAAATCTTGTTCTTTATTTTTGTACTCCATTTATGTATGGTTGGATTTGGTCGATCCTATACTAGTTTATTATCATTGATGTGTTTATATATATATTTTCTATATGATATCGTGTGTGTTTATATATATATAATGCGTCCAAAATGAGGATTAAGGCGACGGCCCACATGTATAGCCAACAATAAAATCACGAACTTAGCCACGGATATCGCCACGAGAATAGCCATGGCCATAACCAATAATAAAGCCACGAATTTAGCCACTTAATTGGCCACGAAATCAGCCACGAAAGACGCTAGACATCTCGCACGTGCCAAGCCACGAAATCAGCCACGGCTGGCACCTTTCTGAACTGGCCACGGACATAGCCACGGGTTTGTCAGATCGTGGCTATTAGCCACGGATATTGTGTTGGTGGCTGTTAGCGTCGAGGCATATAGCCTCGAATGGCGACGAACGTCAAATTCATGGCTATGCCCGTGGCTAAACCGTTTAGCCATGGAAATTCGTGGCCAATTCGTGGCTATTTGGTAGTGGCAGGATCCTTTGGATATTTTATCGTTAAAGGCAGCTTTTTCTTTGGCGGAGGTGCTAATGTTGTATGGGGATGATCAAAATCGACTGGTGCTTGGTCGATATCGAGTTGTGTCTGGTCGATATCGACTGGATTGGCTGGCCTCGAAATTTGTGGAGGATTCGGGTCGATTTCGACCAAGGGTGGGTCGATATCGACTGGTCTCCAGCGCCCGCTTCCTCCGTCGTTTGCTCCGGCGTTTACACCTGTCGCCCACTCCTTATGTTCATAGCAGCTACATGTCCAGTAGATTTACCCTTAGGGTTAGGTTCAGAGGTTCCAGAGAGCGTACCTGATTATCTGGGGACGGATGCTGCCATCTGACCAATCTGTGTGTCAATCGATTTTCTCCAAATATCGATTTCCCCAAGCCTAGAGTTGACATCATACAACTGAGTGTGGATGGAATTGATAGACTTCTTGGTGTCTGAATGCTTCTTCTGCATTTCTTCTAGGATGGTCTGCAGGTCATCCTTCTTACCTTCTCTATCAGGGTGACCAGGTGCTCTGTAGGGAGGGGGATTCTGATGCTGGGGATGGCGATAGTAGCTCCAGTTTTGATTCTGGTGTGGCCTTGAGTAGTGCCCCCCCCCCCCCCCCCCCCCGCATACCTTACCTCTTCGTGGGTCTCTCCTTGATGTACTTAATCGACGTGTGGGCACGCAGTAGTGTTGTGCCTCACAGACCCACATTCCAAACAAGGTTTATCTTTATAGAGGAATTGAATTGTTTGGTAAGGCGACGTACCTGATCATTGTGGAACTGGTCCCTGACATCTGGATCAAGTTCCTTAGGTGGCACATACAACGACATAGATGGGGCAGGCCTTTCATACCTTTCGTCAGAAACGGTCGCAGAAGTCCCATATGTGTTGTCGTAGTTGGCCAGCGTCTCAAATACCTCCCATGCTCGGCGTGGAGTGTATCTAAGATATTCATAGTTGGTGTAGTTGTTCATCCGATCCTTAGTAGGCGCATTCAGGCAGTTGAAGATGATCTCTTGGATGACGTAGGGTGGCTGGCCATGAGTAGGGCAGGATTTCAGAAGCCTCTTGTAGCGCTCCCAGACTTGTGCTAGTGGTTCCCCTGGCTTTTGTCTGAAAGCCATGATTTGTTGTCAGAGGGCAGTTGTCTTTATAGGAGGAAAGAAATTGTTGAGGAACATGTCCTGTAGCTCATTCCAAGTGCGAATTGATCGCGGAGGCAATCCTTCCAGCCATTGTTGGGCTATTCCTGCAAGGGACCAACGAAAAGCCTTTAGTTTTAGACATTCAAGATTAGCACCATCAACTATAGCTTCGCATAAGTTTATAAAAGTGGTGACATGCTCTAAAGGACATTCATTAATTCTTGAGAGAATTGCACCCAATATACCAAAACCCATACCCTTTTGCAAAACTAACACCCCCCATGAAAAAATAGCAAAAGTTGCAACGGGTCCTTTTTTTTTTTTTTTTTGCAAAAGTAGCTGGTGGGATGGGCAAATGAGAGAGGCCTCGGAGGGGGGGGGGGAAGAGAAAGGAGGGGGAGGGTAGAGGAGAGAGGTCTGCAAGTGGGCATGTTGGAAGAGGAGAGAGAGAGAGAGGGGGGGGGGGGGAGAGAGGAATCATTACATGAAAAATGGGGAGAGAGAATAACATTAAATGCATATGAGAGAGGGGGGAATCCACTTTTCGTAGAGGAGAGAGGTAGAGGAGAGAGAGAAAATAGAAGTGATGTCATTGAATAAAAATCGGACTTATGGACAACCCAATGATCAGTTCCATGTCAACCAATACGAAATACGTGCCAACAACTTAATATTGTGTGTTGACCGAATGATAAATCGTGCCAGCAACTTAAGATTCCCCATCGTATGATTCGTGGACTTCATGGATTTGTTAACAACTCGTAGGCATCGAAATATCATTGGCATGAAACTTTATTTTTATGGCACAAGTTTATATGTTGGTGGCACATAAAACATAATAAATGGCACATTAATTTTATCTGGCACGTAAAACAAATATCGTAAGCTTTCTTACCCATTTTCATTAATATATGCTATCTGGATTTGGCATGTTTCACCTTTTGCGTGGCATGTAATAATCGGTTGTTGTCCCGTGTTTCCTATTGTCTTGCATATAACTGCTAACTGGGATATGTCTGTGTATTTAATGCATGTGGGGGCCAGCGTTTAATGCACATGGAATAATCATCTCCCTCCTCCCCTTTTCCACACAATTTCCATTGACACATCACACCTCCACTCTTTTTTTTTTTTTTACTTTGCTCACCTATAGGGCTGTGCATATTCGGGTATCCGACACGACACGGATATCCGTGTCGGATACCCGGAACCGATAAGCCCAAAAGGCCTGACACGAACACGATCCGATAACTGTCGGATATCCGACACGGATACCCAAAACGGTTTCGGGTATCCGACTCGGATACCCGACACGATCCGGTTAGCTTTTCCTTCGCGCAACTCGTTAAACCATTACAGTTGAATATTAGATTCAATTCCTTATACTGATGCAAAAAATCATCCATAGCAATTACAAACTCTAATGAATACATTGTAATCAAGCAAACGAAGAAACAAATTAACCAGTTCATGTTCAAAAGCCAAATAGGTAATCAATTTCACTTAAATTTTACAAAAACCTAAGAGAGAACAAGGGCGATTCGTAGTATTAAATGTTGAAAAACACCTCATGGACGCCGGATCTGAGCGTGAGAGGCGAGAGCAGAGGATGAGCCAATGAGGATCTAACTTCTAAGCGTGAGAGAGAGGCGGCTGAGTGGATCTGAGCGTGAGACACCTCATGGACGGCCGGATCTGAGCGTGAGAGACTGAGAGAGGCGAGAGAAGAGGATGAGCCGATGAGGATCTGAGCGTGACAGAGAGGCGGCTGAGCAGATCTGAGCGTGAGAAACTAAGAGAGGCGAGAGCAGAGGATGAGACGATGAGGAATCGAGGATTTGAGCGTGAGAGAGAGGCAATTGAGTATTAATTTTAGGGTTTGTTTATTTGGGCCGGATTTTAGGGTTTCTTTGTATGGGCCTACAACTGATGAGAGAGTAGCCCAAGGGAAAAAAGGAAGAAAGAAAAAACAAGCGGTGACCGGGAATCGAAATCTTAACCTTTTGCAGGAGCGGAATTTATACGCACCAGCACAACCAACTGGGCCAATCAATTTATGTGTAATTTTACGTCAGGTATTATATTTGTATTATGCTTAGACTACTATATTTTAAAAAAATAAAAAATTAAACGTTTCGTGTCGGGTATCCGATAAGAGGATATGCCCGATCCGAACACGAACCGTTTAATGTCGTGTTTTACCGGTTCATGTCATTTTCGTGTCGTGTCTTTTCGGTTTCGTGTTTTTTCGTGTCGTGTCGTCGTGTTTTCGTGTCGTATCAGTCGTGTCGGGTTTTTCTGCACACCCCTACTCACCTACAACCGGATGAAGAGGTTAAGAAAAAATTGCAAAAGTAGCAAATGCTACCCCCATGCTATTTTTACCCCCCACATGCTACTTTTGCCAAAGTATACCAAAAGTGGTATATTTGTGCAAATTTTCCTTAATTCTTCCCCTAAATTGACTTCTTCTAATTTTTGTAATAAAAGAAGGACGAATTTTAAAATTAATAGCAAGAAGAATGATCGCTGATTCTGGAACTTCCAAAGTAGGATGCAGATATTCCTTTGCGTTGGCTGGGATGTGCCCAATCCGCTCCTCAAGTTCCCTTCTCGCGTTGACTTTGCGATCTAACCTTGCCTCCCACCGTTGTTGATTATGTGCCTATTCCGCCTCTCGTCGGGTATGTTCAGCTTCTCTGGTGGTGAGTGCCTCAATCTGTTAGCGGAGTTGCTCAAGCTCCTGTGCAGGTGTGAGCGGGCCCGCATTCTCGTTGTCGGATGTTGACATGAGTCTCCTTCTAAGCCTTTGCTGAAGGTGGAAAAATCGATCAGGCTCGAGAATAGGGTCTATAGGCGTGCGATTAGTTCTTCGCATGCACATGAAAAGCAAAAAAGAAAAAGTAAGTAAAAAGGAACTAAAAATAAAGACAAATATAAAGAAAAAAAGGGCGCGATTGATAGCTTCCTCGGCAACGACGCCAAATTTGTTGTTGCAGGAGGATGGTCAAGTATGAAATATAAATAAATATAAAGCAAACCGACTCCCTGTCTCAGCAAATAAATACAAGATTTCCTCCCGTTGTAGTAGAAGGCAGTCAGGATCGATCCACGGGGAAGCGTGTCAGCGCCCGCCTTTTCAGTTCCATATCTCAGCAGAAAATCAACCAGACAAACTGAAATAACAGAGAAAAGCAGAAAAGGACAGAAAGCAGAAAACTTTGGTCGATATCTACTGTTGTTACTCATTATCGAGTAAGAAAATCGACCAACATAACTCAATTTCGACTCAAAACAGAAACAGAACACAAAGGCAAAACTTGGTCGATATCGACTGGGAGTACTCGATATCGACTAGAAAAACCGGCTGACAGTAACTCAATATCGAGTAAGATAGAAACTTAAAACTGAAAATTCGTGAAATAAATAAATAAAATAAAAGACTTCCAAGATCAGGGTTTCAACACTACAATGATAACTATGTAAAATAACACATAAAGGCATAAAAGATCATGCTTTTCATCAAATAAATTTCGTTACTAACAAATAGGACGATAGAGGCTTTCACATAAACCCTAATTGTTACTAACCCTTTTCACATAATTAATCCAAGTTGCATTAAGATCAGTTTCGCTTCAATAACACAAACAAGGATTACCTTCAACTTTCGCAAAAGAATCATGCTCATAGGGATAGAAGACGAATCGCATAAAAAGCTTGTACCTTTACCGCATCATCTCACATGGCTACCGTCAGGCTCACCCCGACCCTAGAAGTTGGGTGACTACTCGCTCTTCATCATGAATAAACTCATCAAAGGTTTCAAGAAAATAAATTGCATTAAATAAACTAAATAAGACTTACAACCGAATAAAGACAACTCCGCTATCGCTTCACAAACTCCACTCGGCTCCAAGCTCTCTCTCTACTTACTACCTCTTCTCCTTCTCTAGAATTGAATTGAAATTGAATGAATAGAAATCAGCCACTAAGGCTTTATTTATAGGCTTCATTCCCTAGATAACTAGGAAAGAAACTCTATTTATATCTATATCTATCTATCTAAATTCTTAAAATAAAAACTTGGAAATAAAGAAAATAAATCAACAAGGACTATATCTAAAGTAGACAAATATCTCTTCCAACTTGATAGATCTTGATAGAATTTGATCTTGTGGATATCTCCATTGGACTTTCGATAGAACTTTGATTAGAACTCGGACTAGCTTGAAATCGGCTACTGCATGTCACTCGATATCGAACTTCGGCCACTCGATATCGACCTGGCTTTTCTTCGCTTCAGCTCAGCAACTCGATTTCGGCTTCCAAGAGACAGATCGACTCGATGTTACTCGATATTGACTTGTGATGGTCGATGTCGACCTACGTATTTCCTCCTTAGCTTCCCGGGTCGATTCTGGATCCTCACTCGATTTTTGGGTTACTCGATATCGAGTTGCTGTACTCGATATCGACCAACTTCTTCAGCTTTGCTCGATTCTTGGCTTTCTGGGTAGAAATCGACTGGCCACTCGATATCGACTAAGGGTACTCGATATCGACCAATGTGTGTCGACTCGGTTTTCTTGCTTCCAGCTTGATTTGTGCTGGTTCCGCCACTTCTTGACCTCGGACTTCCTGTAGTTGACTTCAAGCTTTTCCTCCTTTCTCAAAACTGCTGTAAATTTCCTCGATTTTTGCGAAATTAAACAGAAACTAGTGTAGATTCCATAATTTGGCAAATAAGCATAAACTACATAGATTCTGAACTATTCTAGCCAAAATGTATGAAATGCATGCAGAAATCGATATAAAAGATAGTATAAAACATGGCAGATTAGGCTCACAACAAACACCCCATACTTAAGTGACGAGAGGGTTTCTCGACCAAATAAATTTGTAGTCAAGACCCCGCTATAGGATAGTGGAGTCAGGTTCGTCCTCAGGAGAGAAGTCAGCGGTTATAGGTTTAGTGTGTTTTGGGGTTCAGGGATAGCGGGAAAAGGTGAGGAGGTTGCTGTCGACTTCGACTAAGACTTGGTCGATGTCGAGGGAATGGTAGGAGAAGAGGTGGTCGGTGTCGGGTAAATTTGCAGGATAACAATAATGAAATAAAATAAATAAAGAATCAAACTTCCAAGGTTAGGGATCACCACAACAATAAACATATGTGCAGATCATAAATCACATAAAGATGCATTATTTATATCAAAGAATCGACTTTTGCAAATTCCAACAATTTAGGTGATAGAGGCTCTCACATAAAAACCTAATTTGTTTCTACCTTTTCTTAATTAGGATTAGTCGGCTCTCGCAAATAAACCCTAATTACTATCCAATTCATAATAAGATCACTTTCGCTTCAATATCATGAATAAGGAATTTCATCAACTCTCGCAAAGGATTAATAACATAGGTAGATGATGATAAAGAGATATAAATTCATGGATTTATAAATCAAACACACATATCTATGTTGGGATCACCCCAACCCTAGAAGAAGGAAATTAGAAACAAAACATAATGAAAGAAATTAACTTTAACATTCAAAATAAAACTTAAACTTACAACCGTTTGTCTCCTTCCTCCTCCTTCTCTCTCGCCTCCTCTCTCTCTCTCTCTCTCTCTCTCTCTCTCTCTCTCTCTCTCTCGCCTTCTCTCTATCTCTCTCCTCTCTCCTTGCGCCCTAAGACGACTTGACTGGAATGAATAAAAATCAGCCCCCTAGGGCTTTATTTATAGGCTTCCTTCCAAGATAATCTAGGAAAGAAACTCTATCTATATCTATATCTATCTATCTACTTACTTAAGATAAAAACATGGAAATAAATGATTATATCTAAAAGGAAATATATCTAATGTGGATAAATATCTTCTCCAAGTTGATAGATCTTGATGGAATTTGATCTCGAAAATATCTCCATTGGATTCGGGATAGAAACTTAACAAGATCCTCGGACTGCTCGACGTCGGCTTCCTGGTTTCCTCAATATCGAGTAGGATTCCTCGATATCGAGTAACATTTTCTCATCTTGTGCTCAGCAACTCGATTCCGGCTTCTGGGGATGCATGTCGACTTGATTTTTCCTCGATATTGAGAAGATTTCGTCGATATCGACCAAGGCTTGGTCCGTCTTCAGCTTCTTTGTCGATCTCGGCTCCAAGAAGTGAAAGTGTTTACTCGATATCGAGTAAAGTTCCTCGATATCGACTTGAATGTTCAGCTCCCAGCTTGCTTTGTCGATTCTTGGTGCTCCAGCTCGATATGGGTTACTCGATATCGAGTAAAACAACTCGATATCGACTAAGTTTCTCAGCATTTTGCTCTGTTCTTGAAACGCACTTTCCCGAGTCCTCGTTCGTCGCATTGACACATATGACCATGCGTTGGAAAGCTCTTTTCGAGAGCTACAACTCTCATGAAGATATCAAAGCATGATTCAGAATGATGAATGTCGAAATATGTGATTTTCTCCAGCTGCACCCAGTGGCGGATCCTGAACTTGTTGATTGAGGGGGCGAAAATTTACGATAAAGAAAATATTTTATGTAACGTATCATGAATTTGCATGATTTATTTCATGGTTTTCAAATATTTCAATATAACCTCATAATTTGAAGTTATCGAATATAGTTATATTATTAAGATATGAAATTAATAAATAATAATTACAATAAAAATATATCGGTTTGGTAAATGATGTAGGAAATATTGTAATTCAGTGCTGAAATTTGAAACGCTTATAACTTTTCGCTCAGATATCGGATTTAAGCTTATAATATATCAAATCGAAGCTATCGGCGAGAGGAATATGTATGTTAAATTTCATTTTCGATTAGGGGGAGGGGGGCGACTGCCACTACTGGCCCTAAAGAGGATCCGCCCCTGGCTGCACCATCCTTAGCTTCTTCATGACTTTTCCTTTAAGCTCCAAAGTGCGTCCGATTTCTGCGAAATATAACAAAAACTTATGTAGACCTCCACATATTACAAATAAACATAAACTACACAAATTATGTATTATTTTAACCCAAATGCATGAAATGCATACAGAAATCGATATAAAAGTAACTATAAACATGGCAAATTAGGCTCACAACAAACACCCCATACTTAAGCTTGCTTGTCCTCAAGCAATACTTTTAATTGTCATTCAGGGGAAGAAAACAAAACTCTCAACATATCAGATTCATTTGCCATATGTCCCCGCAATCAGTTACTATCCTCGAAAAGGTACTAGTGTCACAAATCCACGCATGTGCATTAAAAAGCAACATCTACTCACAAAAGGAGGGTTATGTAAAAACAATTCATGTGACAAAGCATTAATAATCAAGAGGACTTTAATTTAAGCTCAATAAGGAGTAGATTGGAAAAAAGCTAAAGGTGGGCAATTTTTTGGCAATGTGGTGCTAATAATCCGGGGAAATGAAGTATTTCCAAACTGAATTTCCACATTCCTTCTCATAAGATTCATCACCTTCCATAATGTTTTTTTCAATATTATGCTTTTACCTCTCTAACCTCAGCACTGCCTTCTCGCGAGTCCCAAACATGGGTGTCATGAATGACCCCGGATACTTAGTGCTTTGGACTCCTCACATATGTCCCATCTCAGTGAACTATTATCTCAGCGAGCAGGGTCGATCTACCTTTATCTCCTGAGGTGATCGGATTTTCTTTCACTCATTAAATTTTCCATATATTTTTCAAACAATTTCCCGCCAAACTCTAATAATGATAAAAACAACAACACAAATACCATATGATAATCTCCATAATGTAACATCATTCTCAACATAATCCCCGAATGGAAATAAGGTAAAGAATGGAAAAATATTTAGATCATGTGGAGCAATATATGAAATAAGGCATAATATGGCTTTTGTGATGCATAAGCATAGGTAAGGCTAGGAATTTAAACAATATGAGCATTATATGGAAATATAAAGTCCTCCATCCTCTTATCATGCAACATGTCAAAAGCAATATCAAATTTTACCTCCTTTCATGGTTTTCACGAAATAATGCACTTCATTGTGACTTCCCTTTATTAGGCAATTTCATGCTATATCTCTAATGAATCCAATTTTGCATCGTCGAGTTCAATATAAAGCTTACATGACATTAATAAAAAAAAATTTCAATGGGGGTCATTTTTCAAACTTTTGGAAAACATGCATATAAGCACATAAATTAATAATGAATTCCAAAATAGCCATGTATAAACAATTTAAGAATTAATGCACAAATAATGTCAAATATGGCAAATATGCACAAAGTAAGCCCTTCCCCCACCCCATACTTAAACATTACAGTGTCCTCACTGTATAAAAACAAGGGTAAAGAAAGAAACTCACTAGACAGATGTGCAGGGCTTCAAAATGTCGACTGAACATGCCTGGGCCGAGTCCGATTTAGCTTGCTTCTATCCCCATGGACCTGAAAAATATAGAAGACATATACCCACAATAGAAAAACTAAATGGTTCAAAACCAAAAAAAAAAAAAACAAAACAAAAGCAACAATGTCCAAAAGTCCCAAAAAATAAATGTCTATTTACAAGCTCTAGATTTTATAGTCGCTAGGCCGACTTTCTCCATTAAGCTCAAGGTGGCATCTGCAGGGCCCATGTAGCTTGGGCTTCAAATAGGACTCCATTCTTGTCCATCAGCTGCAGTCCTCCTGAATGGATCTTGTTCACCACGAAGGGCCCCATCCTCTTCTTGTTGAATTTGTTGGGAAAGCAATGATCTTTTGATTTAGAAACATAGAGTTTGTCTCCAACTTCATACTCTTTAGGCCCATCATTGGAAATCCTACATAAGCGCACATACCAAGGCAAACCTCTCCCATGTATAGATAAATCTTTAATGGAAATAGGAGAAGAAAGATCCATACCTTGGCTTACCTTCGCAGAAAAGGATTCGGGGACCACTGTATTTGGTCGATCTCGAGTAAGTGTACTTGACATCGAGTTGTTTTAAGCTTCTGGTGGCCTACTGCTCGAGGATGCTGGAGTCGAAGAAGGCAAGGTTTGGTCGATATCGACTAATGTTGTCGATATCGAGTTGTCCTTCGCTGCCAGTGGAGTGCTCGTCGCTGGAGGTGAAGTCGAGGACAAAGATGGTTGGTCGATATCGACTAAGGTTGTCGATATCGAGGAGTTTCCGGCTTCTGTTTGGCTGCTCGACGACGCTGCTGGTGGTGGAGGGTTCTGGGTTTGGTCGATATCGACCAAATTTCTCGATGTCGAGGAATTCTAGTTGACTTCGACCCCATACATGCATCCTGTCAAGGCATCCAAAAAATAGTTAGTCGACGTTGACTTACCTTGGTCGATGTCGAGCAGATCCTCTATGTCTTTGTTTAGGATGGCCATGATCTTCTCCACCTGGGCTTCCATATCCCTCTTTTCCAGCTCTTCAGGAGTCATATTTCTTACCTTAGGCTCCCCGCAAGTAATGTAACCAGCTGATATAGATTTTACCTCTTCCATTGGACCTGTATGTCTTTCAGTTTTATTAAAAGAATACTCAATTACCTCATCGCTGATGTTGAAAGTGAGTACTCCCTTCCTTACGCTTATGTTGGCATCCACCGTCGCCAAGAAGGGCCTTCCTTGAATAATTGGACATGCAGGGTCCTCCGCCATATCAATAACTAAGAAATCAGCAGGGACAAAGAACTTACCTACTTGCAATGGCACATTGTTCACCATGCCTGTTGGAATGACCACCATGTTGTTTACCATATAAAGCTTGGCATCCATAGGCTCTAGGGCACCTATCGTAATTTTGGACCATATTGTTAAAGGCATTATACTCACACTAACTCCAAGATCACATAAAACATTAAATCTATATTGACCAAATCCAATGGTTATCGCAAACTTACCTGGATCTGGCCTTTTCTCAAGTATGTACATATGGTTGCACCCCTCTGTAATTTTAGCCATTGACCACTTCTTGCTTAGAATCTCCTTGAGG
This sequence comes from Persicaria tinctoria, assembly GCA_037127255.1. NCBI lineage: Eukaryota > Viridiplantae > Streptophyta > Magnoliopsida > Caryophyllales > Polygonaceae > Persicaria > Persicaria tinctoria. The sequence goes on from JBANSL010000004.1 coordinate 24,614,050, forward strand.
AATTTGACGTAGGATGATATTTCATTGAGAGCTTCTGTGAAGGGTATGGTGACATTGAGCTTCTGAAACATCTGGATGAAGCGCTGAAATTTCTTCTCTGCTGGGTCCTTTGGAGATTTTGTGGAGAAAGGTAGCCTCTTTTTTTGATTCGGAGCTAGAACAGATGTCGGAGTTGCTGCAGACGGGTCAATATTGACTGGGCTCTCCTCGATATCGACTGGTTTTTCCTCGATATCGACTACTGTAGTCGATTTTGAGTTGTTGTGCTGTGCAGACGAAGGTTGATCCAGTTTGTCCTCGATATCGAGTAGTCCTTCCTCGATATCGAGTTGCCTCTTCTCGACATCGACCAAAGTCTGGTCGATATCGAATTGCTGTTCAGCTCCTCCGTCCTGCTGCTTTCCGACCTTTGGCTCGCGTAGTTGGTGGCCGCTCTTGAGTTTCACAGCAGCGATGTGTCCGGTCTGCCCCTTGGGATTTGGTTCTGAAGATCTAGGGAGTGAACCTGACTGTCTGGGGACGCCTGCTTCGAGCTAGCCAATCTGTGTCTCCATTGATTTCCGCCATATATCAATCTCACCAAGCCTAGAGTTGACACCTTGTATCTTAGTGTAGAATGAGTTGAAGGACTGCTTGGTGTCTGAATGGTTCATCCGCATTTCCTCTAGGATGGTCTGTAGATCATCCCTCTTCTGGTCCCTTTTCGGATGTCCTGGAGCTCTATATGGCGGGAGGTTCCTAGGGGCACCTTGGTTCCATTGTGGTTGCTGAAACCTTTGGTGCCCATGTAGCGATTAGGACCCCCTGCGTAAGCTGCCTCTTCGTGGTATTCTGCCAGCCTGACTTGTTCTGTGTGTGGGCACTCAGTAGTGGTGTGCCTATGTGTTCCACATTCGATGCAGGGCCGGTTGACAGAAAGATAATCTACTTGCTTGAGGAGCTTCCTATTCTGATCTCTGTAGTATTGCTCCTTAACATCTGGGTCAATTTCTTTAGAAGGCTCATAGAGGGGCATGGATGGGGCTGGCCTGGCATAGGCATTCTGATCATATTTGATTGAAGTCCCATATTTGTTATCATAGTTGGTCAGCTTCTCGAGGGCAGCCCATGCGTCAACTGGCGACATTGTTAGATACTCATAATGGGTGTAGGTGTTGATCCTATCTTTAGCAGCCAGATCAAGAGAATTGTAGAAGATCTCTTGAACGATGCAAGGTTATATTCCATGTGTAGGGCAGGATCGTAGTAGATCCTTATAGCGTTCCCATGCCTTTCCTAGCGACTTTCCAGGCTGCTGTTCGAAAGATGTAATCTTTTGGCGAAGGAGTGTTGTCTTGGTAGGAGGAAAGAATTTATTGAGAAATTCCTGCTTTACTTGAGCCCATGTCGTGAGGGATCGTGGTTTCAGTCATTCCAGCCACTTTAATGCGAGACCAGCGAGAGACCAACGGAAAGCCTTCATCAAGATGTACTCCAAGGTGGTACCTTCAGCAAGAGTACGACACATATCAGTAAAGTTTGTAATATGTTGAAGAGGGCATTCATTAAATCTACCATGAAAAGCATTATGTTTAATTTCTATTAAGAAAGGAGTGCGGATTTCATAGTTATTCTGAGGGATTAGAATAGCTCATTCAGGCACGACGAGAGTCGGGTGCATGTAATCCTCTGCAGTGGTAGGATATTGGACGAGCTCATCTTCTGCTTGCCTCGCACGCTCAGCTTCCTGTTCCCTTCCTGCTCTCTCAGTGGCGAGAGCAGCATCCTCAGCGGCTAGTTTTCTCCAAAGCCTCTCAATTAGCTATTCTTGTGTTTTTGCGGCCGCCATGGCTCTTTTTAGTTTAGCGTGGACGTGTAAGAGGCGTTCCGGTTCGTCTAAGCCGTCAAACTCAAGTGGTTGACGAGAACGGCGCATACACCTATGAAGTAACTCAAAGGAAAAGTGAGATATAACTACCTAAGGCGTGAATGATTGCTTCCCCGACAACGGCGCCAATTTGTTGTACGGAGGAAATCGAGAATTGCAATAAAATATAAATAATGTAAAGCAAACTAGATTCCGTCCCTTGCAAATGATTAGAAGACCTCCTCCTGATGTAGCAGTGGGAAGTCATGATCGATCCACGAGGAAGCGTGTCAGCGGATCTTAGGTAGCTGTAAATCTCACAGACAAAAAGACAGAAAGAAGGACCGAAATAATAAACAAAAGCAAAAACGAAAGCAAAGCACATAACCTACTCGATATCGAGCAACAGTCCTCGATATCGACTAAAGCAAATCGACAATAGAGACTCAATATCGACAACATAAACGAAGACCAGCAGAAGAGACCAATGTCAAGTAAAACTCTCCTCGATATCGAGTAGATCAACTCGATATCAATAAGAATCTGCTTGAAGTCGATAAAAGACAAAAACTTTAAAATGCAACTTTTCGAACACAGAACGCAGATTTTTAACGAAATAAATTCAATAAACTAAAGACTTCCAAGGCTAGGGTATCAACACCACAACGATAACCATGCAAAATAACACATAAAGGCATAAAAGATCATGCTTTCCATCAAATAACTTTTCGTTAATAACACATAAAGGCTAGGAATATAGAAGCTTTCGCATAAACCCTAATTGTTACTAACCCTTTTCACATAATTAACCCAAGTTGCATTAAGATCACTTTCGCTTCAATAACACAAATAAGGATCACCTTCAACTATCGCAAAAGAATCATGCTCATAGGGATAGAAGATGAATTGCATAAAAAGATCAAACCTTTACCGCATCAGCTTACATGGCTACCGACGGGTTCACCCCGACCCTAGAAGTAGGTGAACTACTCGCTCTTCATTATCAAGATACTCATCAATAAACAAAAGGGAATAACTTGCATTAAATAAACTAAAGAAAACTTACAACCAATCGAAGCCAAATCCGCGTTCGCCTTTTCAACTTCTCTCGCCACAAGCTCTCTCCTCTACTCTCTCTATGTAACTAATTGTAACTGGAATTGAATGAATAAAACTCAGCCCATAAGTCTTTATTTATAGGCTTCCAAACCTTGCTAATCAAGGTAAGAAAGTCTATCTATATCTATATCTCTTTATCTACTTACTTAAAGATTAAATAATGGAATAAAATAATTAAATCCAAAAAGGAAATATATCTAAAGTAGGTAAATCCTCCATGGAGTTGATAGATCTTGATAGGTCTTGATAGAGGTGGATAGAATCGGACAACTTCGGATCCAAGCAAGCCCAACTTGACTCGGACAACTCACTACGTAACGCGGCCCAGGAGAGCTCTCCTCGATATCGAGTAGTTTTATCGTCGACTTCAGCTTCACTGGTCTTGGTCGAGTAACTGCTCCCCGATCTGGCTCGTTCATGTGGTGCTGGGGTTGTCGATATCGAGCAAAGTACTCGATATCGAGTAAGCGGTGCTCGATATGTCCAGTCTCCGACTTCTCAACTTAGCATCCTTCCTCGACTCAGGGAATGATTTTCAAGTTTTGTCGATATCGAGTAAAAGTACTTGATATCGAGTAGGGCTCTAGAGTCGGGTTGGCTTCATCTTCAGCTCCTCGATCAGCTCCTACTCGACCAGTGCTCTGCTCTGACTTCTTTGGTCGATATCGAGTAAAAGTACTCGATATCGAGTAACACTTGTCTTCAGCCTGATTTGTCCTGGTTCCGTTGTTCTTTGACTTTGGACTTCTGTAGTTGACTTCCGAGCTTTTTCGTCCTTTCTCAGAACTGCTGTAAATTGCCTCGAATTCTGCGAATTTATACAGAAACTAGTGTAGATTTCATAATTTGGCAAATAAGCATAAACTACATAGATTCTGTATTATTCTAGCCCAAATCCATGAAATGTATGCAGAAAACGACATAAAAGTAACTATAAAACATGGCCGATTCAGCTCACAACATTAAGCTTGCTTGTCCTCAAGCAATACTTTTAATTGTTATACATGGGAAGAAATTAAAACTCTCAACATCTTAGATTCATTTTCATATGTCCCTGCAATCAATTCCCATCCTCGAAAAGGTACTAGTGTCACAAATCCATGCATGTGCAATTTAAAAGCAACATCTACTCACAAAAGGAGGGTTATGCAAAACATTCATTCGTGACAAAGCAATAATAATCAAGAGAACTTTAATTTAAGCTCATGAAGGAGTAGATTAGTAAACGGCTAAAGGTGGGCAATTTTTGGCAATGTGGTGCTAATAATCCGGGGAAATGGAGTACTTTCCAAACTTTCATACCACATTCCTTCTTCATAAGAATCATCTCCTTTCTCTCATCGCTCGTTGCTTTTTTCAATGTCATGCTTTTACCTCTCTAACCTCAGCACTGCCTTCTCGCGAGTCGCAAACATGGGTGCCATGAATGGCCCCAGATACTTTGTGCTTCAGACTCCTCACATGTGTGTCCCATCTCACCGAACTATTATGTCAGCGAGCAGGGTCGATCTACCTTTATCTCCTAAGGTGATCGGATTTTCTTTCACTCATTAGATTTTCCATATTTTTTTTTCAAACATTCCTTCCAAACTCCAAATAATGATATATCACAACACAACAACCATATAATAATCTCCATAATGTGACATCATTCTCAACATAACCCCCGGATATGAAATAAGGTAAAGAATTGGCAATATTTAGATCACGTGGAGCATAAATATGAAATAAGGCTCAATATGGCTTTTGTGATGCATAAACATAGGTATGACTTGGAATATAACAATATGAGCATTATATGGATTTATAAAGTTGTCCATCCTTTTACCATCCACGGGATATGGCATAAAATATCTTGCATTGGTTCATTCTTACATGATGGTAGTCGACAGGACATCGAGGAATCTTCTGCGCGACAACAGAACTCGAAGTGGACTCCTGTAGTCGAAGTCGAGGACAACCTAGTCGACGTTGAGGACATCCTAGTCGATGTCGAAGACTCAGCAGAACCTTCGACATCTGTTCTGGCTCCAAAGCAGAAAAAGACACTGCCTTTCCCTTCCAAGGCGCTGAAAGATCGCACTGCAGGTAGGTTTAAACGTTTTGTTAAGATGCTTCAAGATTTAAATGTTTCAATTCCTTTTACAGAAGCTCTTCAAGAAATGCCTGCATATGTCAAGTTCCTCAAAGAAATCCTTAGCAACAAGCGATCTATCTCATAAATCGCCAGCAAATGCAAAAGGATGGACTTCCCTGAGAAGAGACCTAACCCTAGTAAGTTTTCTATTACTTTGGGATTTGAAAAATATAAATATGAGGCCTTGTGTGATTTAGGAGCAAGCGTGAGTATCATGCCCTTATCACTCTGGGAAAAGGTGAAGATAGGGTCCATAGAGCATGTGGATGCCAAGCTATACATGGAAAACAATACAGTGGTCATCCCTACAGGTATGGTCGATAATGTCCCTGTCCAGATTGGTAACTTCTATATCCCCGCTGATTTCCTTATTATAGATTGTGCTGAAGATCCTACTAGCTGTTGTGAGCGGAATCTGCCATGTTTTACAGTAACTTTTATATCGATTTCTGTATACATTTCATGCATTTGGGTTAAGATAGTACATAATCTGTGTAGTTTATGTTTATTTGCCAAAATTATGGAATCTACACCAGTTTCTGTTTAAATCGCAGAAATCGAGGCATTTACAGCAATTCTACAGAAGGTCGGAAATGCTCGGAAAACCACTACAGAAGTCCAAGGTCAAAGCAGCGCACAAGTCTAAGAGTCGAGGCTACTCGATCTCGAGTAAGCCTACTCGACCTAGACGAGCATGTCCGGGCACAGCCTAGTCGACAAAGCCATGATCGAGAAACAAGCTCCCCAAGCTCCGAGGCCAACTCGATCTCGAGGACCGTTACTCGAGGTCGACGAAGCCACAGCACCAGATCCGGAGTCCCTCGAGGAGAGCTGCTCGAGAAACCCTAGTCGGCGAGCCACCGTACTCGAAGTCGACTAGGGCTTGTCGAAGTCGACGAGCGCCTGAGTCCTTGTCCGAGCCGGTCGAGCACACCAAACCGAGGACGAGAGGCCGAGCCACCTCTACTCGATCTCGACTAAACCTTGTCGAGATCGACGAGCCGCCCTGAGCCATGTCTGAGCAACCCGAGGAGGTTTAGTCGATGGCCCTAGCCCTTGTCGAAGTCGACGAGACCAACTCGAGGTCGACGAGCCCAGGAAGCCATGACGAGCCACATCAAGCACCAGACGACGAATCCTACTCGAAGTCGACCAAGCCTTGTCGAGGTCGACTAGAGCAGTGCCCAGAAACGCGTCGTCGATGACCTGTCCGAGTAGAGTTGGGATTCCTTGGTGCCGAAGGCGGAAGATTCTATCCAAATACATCAAGTTCTATCTATGGAAGATGCAATCTATCAAGACATGAAGACCTACCCTAATTAGTTTTATCCTTTCCTTATGATTTATTTCCATTTAAACATTTATTTATCTTTAAGGCTTTTAGATATAATTTTAGATATAGATTTAGATAGAGATAGATGATTATTTCCTTGATTAGCAAGGTTTAGTCACTATAAATAAGGCCCTAGGGGCTGGTTTTTCAATCATTCAATTTGAGTCAGAGACAAGTAGTTCCATTCAGAGATACAGTTTAGGGGTTCTAAGGTTTTTAGGGTTTTGGCTTTCTGCGAAAGTTGATTGCCGGAATTGTAAAGGCTTTTGAATATAGTTTTATGCAAGTTATTTCTTTTCATTCAATGTCTGTTATTGCGATGAGGCGTGAGTAGTCCACCCACTTCTGGGGCTGGGGTGAGCCCGACGGTGGCCATGTGAGGCGATGCGATAAAGGTTAGATCTTTTGTGCGATTCATCTTCTATCCCTATGAACATGATTCTTTTGCGAGAGTTGAAGGTGATCCTTGTTTGTATTATTGAAGCGAAAGTGATCTTAATGCAACTTGGATTAATTATGTGAAAAAGGGTTAGTAACAATTAGGGTTTATGCGAAAGCCTCTATTTGCCTATTTGTTAATGACGAAAGTTATTTGATGGAAAGCATGATCTTTTATGCCTTTATGTGTTGTTTTGCATGGTTATCGTTGTGGTGTTGAAACCCTGGCCTTGGAGGTCTTTTAATATATTGAATTTACTTCGTTTCTCTAAGTTCTGTGTTTCGAAATTCTGCAATTTAAATTTCTGTCTTTTACTGTTTTAATCGACATAGAGGAGATCTTGTCGATCTCGAGGAACCGTGGTCGAAGTCGAGTAGGGCTTCGTCTAGGTCGAGTTGATTTGCTCATGTCTTTGTCGATTTTCAAGTTTCTGTCTTTACCTTTCTTTGTCGAGGTCGAGTTGTCTGATCTTGTCGAGTTGATTGCTTTTGTTCTTTACTTTCTGTTTTCATTACTGTCTTGTCGACCTGGAGGACAGCTTGTCGAGATCGACCAGCTTCTGTGTCCTCGAGTTACTTTCTGCTTTGTTTCTGTTTTGCTTTGTTCTTTACTTGCTTTGCTTTATTTTTTTGCTTTCTGTCTTTAATTTGTTCTTTGCTTTTGTTTTAGTTGCCCTTGCCGGGTTTATTTGTTTCTGTTTTATTTCTGCTCCTGCTTTTGTTTCCGTGTTTTTCTGCTGCTGCTGTAAGAATTTGATAGCTACCTGAGAATTGCTGACGTGCTTCCTCGTGGATTCGATCCTGATTTTATCTTACTACAACGGGAGGAAATCTTATATTTATTTGCTGAGACAGGGAAGTCAGTCTGATCTATATTTTACATTTATTTCAATACTCGATTCACTCCTGCTACAACAAATTGGCGCCGTTGCCGGGGAAGCAATCAATCGCGCCTTAGGTAGTCAGTTCTCACTGTCTCTTTGAGTTAGATTGCAGGGTGTATGCGTCGTTCTGGTCAAACACCTGAGTTTGACAGCTTAGACGAACCGGAGCGCTACCTACACATCCACTCCAGACTCAAAAGGATCATGTCGGCCGCTGAAACACAGGAACAGCTAATCGCTAGGCTTACCAGGGAACTAGCCGCAAGGGATGCCGCTATCAACGCTAAAGATGCTGCTATCGCCGCTGAGAGAGCAGCAAGGGAACAAGCACAAGCTGAGCTTGCCCAATATCCAACCACGGCAGAGGACTACATGCACCCAACTCTCGTCGTGCCTGAATCGGCGATTCTAATCCCTGAAAACTCTTTTGAAATTCGCACTCAATTTCTTATAGAGCTTAAAAAAAATGCCTTTTACGGCAGATTTAATGAGTGTCCTCTTGAATATATTACTAACTTTCATGATATGTGCCGTACTCTTGCAGAAGGTACAACTCTGGAATATGTCAAGATGAAATCTTTTCGCTGGTCGCTCACTGGACCTGCACTGAAATGGCTGGAAGGGCTGAAGGCAAGATCACTCACAACCTGGGCCCAAGTAGAGCAAGAGTTTCTGAACAAATTCTTCCCACCTGCCAAAACAGCACATCTCCGCCAGAAAATCACCACCTTTAAACAGCAGAAAGGGGAACCGCTGGCAAGGGCATGGGAGCGCTACAAGGAACTGTTGCGATCTTGACCTACTCATGGACAACCACCCTACATCATTCAGGAGATCTTCTTCAAGTCTCTTGATCATGTCACTAAGGACAGAATCAACAATTATACTCGCTACGAGTATCTGACAATGCCGCCAAGTGACGCATGGGGAGTGCTGGAGAAGCTCACTACCTACGACAACAAGTATGGGTCTACTACAACTTTTGAAGAGAACCCATACGCCAGGCCAACACCATCCATGCCCCTCTATGAGCCATCAAAGGAGATTGATCCAGATGTCAGGGAACAATACTACAGAGATCAGAATAGAAAGCTCATCAAGCAAGTCAAATATCTCTCTGTCAACCAGCCTTGTATTGAATGCGGATCACAAAGGCACACCACTCCTGAGTGCCCACACACAGAACAAGTCAGGATGACAGAACACCATGAGGATGCAGCTTACGCAGGGGGACCAAATCGTTACATGGGGGACCAAAGGTTTCAGCAACCACAGTGGAACCAAGGTGTCCCTAGGAATCCCTCGCCCTACAGAGCTCCAGGACATCCAGAAAGGGAACAGAAAAAGGATGATATACAGCTGGTCCTGGAGGAAATACGAAGAAACCACACAGAAACTAGGCAGTCCTTCAACTCCGTCTATACTCAGATGCAAGGTGTCAACTCTAGGCTTGGGGAAATTGATATCTGGCGGAAAACAGTTGATACACAGATTGGTCAGCTAGCAGCAGGAATCCCCAGACAGTCAGGCGCACTCCCTAGATCTTCAGAACCAAATCCTAAGGGAAAGACTGGGCACGTCGCTGCTGTAAAACTCAGAAGCGGCCATCAACTGCAAGAGCTAGAGGTTGGAAAGCAGCAGAACGACGAAGATCAGCAAGTTGACCTCGACAAATCCGTAGTCGATCTCGACAAGGCCGTACTCGACCTCGACAAGACTCTCGTCGATCTCGAGGAGAAATTGCCAGAATCTTCGTCTGCTCCGAACAGCAACTCGACTGCACCCAATCCAGTCGATCTCGACAAGCCTCTTGTCGATGTCGAGGAGCCCCTGGTCGAGAAATCTGCAGCAACTCCGACGTCTGTTCTGGCTCCGAATCAAAAAAAGAAGCTGCCTTTCCCCACAAAATCTCTAAAGGACCCAGCGGAGAAAACGTTTCAGCGCTTCATCAAGATGCTTCAGAAGCTGAACGTCACCATCCCCTTCACAGAAGCTCTCAATGAAATGTCGTCCTACGTCAAGTTCCTGAAGGAGATTCTGAGCAAAAAGCGATCGATGGCAGAAATCACAGAGGAGTGCAGCCATCTGGACATACTGGAGAAGAGGCCGGATCCAGGTAAGTTTGCTATAACTATTGGATTTGGTCCATACAAAATTAATGCCCTATGTGATCTTGGAGCCAGTGTTATTATTATGCCTTTAACGATTTGGTCCAAGATTAAGATAGGTGCCCTGGAGCCTGTGGATGCTAGACTATACATGGCCAACAACACAGTGGTCATTCCAACATGCATGGTGGAAAATGTACCAGTACAAGTAGGTAAATTCTTCGTTCCTGCTGATTTCCTAATTGTTGATATGCAAGAAGATCCTGCTTGTCCAATTATTCTAGGAAGACCATTTTTGGCAACGGTGGATGCCAACATAAGCGTAAGGAAAGGAGTGCTCACCTTCAACATCAGCGATGAGGTAATTGAGTATTCCTTTAATAAAACTGAAAGGCATACAGGTCCAGAACTATCTCAGCTGGCTACATCACCTGCGGGGAACCCAAGGTCAGAAATATGACCCCAGAGGAGATAGAAAAAAGGGACATGGAGGCCCAGGTGGAGGAGATCATGGCAATCCTCAAGGAAAACACAAAGAATCCCATTGACACAGACCAAGGTAAGTCCTTGTGGATTCATTATTTTTCAGATGCCTTGACAGGAGCTAAGTATGGGGTCAAAATCAACCAGGGCTCCTCGACATCGAGTAGAACCCTAGTCGATCTCGACAAGACCAAGGAGACTCCACCAGAGCCAGTTTCGTCGAGCAGCCAGACGGAAGCCACACCCTCGTCGATCTCGAGTAGGCTACTCGAGGTCGACAAGAACCCAGCCAACACAACTCCTGCTTCCTCGACAAAGAAGCCGCCTGACGCCCCATCTCTAGTCGAGATCGACAAGGGTCTTGTCGAGATCGACCACCCTTCGACGGCCTCGGCTTCTTCTTCCTCGACGATGGTGACTCCAGGACCCAAGCCTTACTCGACCTCGAGTAGGCTTATCGAGGTCGACCACCAGTCGGCACCACCAAACCCTGTTTCCTCGATGAGCCACCTGCCAGGAGCAAAGTCCTTGTCGATGTCGAGTAGCCAACTCGAGGTCGACGAGCCACCTTCTTCATCGACTTCTGCCTCTTCGACCAGACCACCACCAGAGCCAGCAGCCTCGTCGATCTCGAGGAGCCTTAGTCGAGATCGACCAAACACCGTGGTGCCCGATTCCGTTTCCGCAAAGGTAAGTCAAGGTATGGATCTTTCTTCTCCTATTTCCATTAAAGATTTATCTATACATGGGAGAGGTCTGCCTTGGTATGTGCGATTGTGTAGGATTTCCAATGATGAGCCTAAGGAGTATGAAGTTGGAGACAAGCTCTATGTCTCTAAATCAAAGGATCATTGGTTTCCCAACAAATTCAACAAGAAGCGGATGGGACCGTTTGTGGTGAACAAGATCCATTCTGGAGGATTACAGCTGATGGACAAGAATGGAGTCTTATTTGAGGCCCAAGCTACATGGGCCCTGCAGATGCCACCTTGAGCATTAATGAAAGTCGGCCTAGCGACTATAAAATCTAGAGCGTGTACATAAGACTTTTTAGGACATTTGAGACTTTGTTTTTGTTTTTGCTATTATGGGTATATGTCTTCTACTTTTTCAGGTCAATGGATAGAACCAAAGCTTACTCGGACTATGAGGTGCTCCATTCGAAATTTTGCAGCTCTGCACACATGTCTTGTGAGTTTCTTTCTTTACCCTTTACATTGTTTTTTTTATACAGTGAGGACACTGTAATGTTTAAGTATGGGGTGGAGGAAGGGCTTACATTACGCATAATTACCATATTTGACATTATTTGTGCATTATTTCTTTGAAATTGCTACATGGCTATTTTGGAATGCATTATTTATTTATGTGCTTATATGCATGTTTTCCAAAAATTTGAGAAAAATGACCCCCATTGAAAATTTTGAATAAAGTCATGGAAGCTTATATTGAACTCGACGATGCAAAATTGGATTCATTAGAGATATAGCATGAAATTGCCTAGTAAAGGGAAGTCACAATGAAGTGCATTATTTTCTTGAAAACCATGAAAGGAGGTAAAATTTGAATTTGCTTTTGACATGTTGCATGATAAAATGATGGAGGACTTTATATTTCCATATAATGCTCATTGTTAATTCCTAGCCTTACCTATGCTTATTCATCACAAAAGCCATAATATGCCTTATTTCAAATATTGCTCCACATGATCTAAATATTTCCATTCTTTACCTTATCCGGGGATTATGTTGAGAATGATGTTACATTATGGAGATGTTATATGGTGTTTGTGTTATATATCATATTTGGAGTTTGGAAGGAAATTATTTGAAATATATGGAAAATTTAATGAGTGAAAGAAAATCCAATCACCTCAGGAGATAAAGGTAGATTGACCCTGCTCTCTAAGATAATAGTTTGGAGAGATGGGACACATTGTGAGGAGTCCGACGCACTAAGTATCCGGGGTCATTCATGACACCCATGTTTGCGACTCGCGAGAAGGCAGTGTTGAGGTTAGAGAGGTAAAAGCATTATTATGAATAAAAGCATTATGAAAGGTGATGAATCAAAGGAAGAAGGAATGTGGAAATTCAAGTTTGAAAGTGATCCATTTCCCCGGATCATAAAAGCACCACATTGCCAAAAATTGCCCACCTTTTAGCCTTTTACCAATCTACTCCTTCATGAGCTTAAATTAAAGTCTTCTTGATTATCGATGCTTTGTCACACAAAATTTATTTGTGCATAACCCTCCTTTTATGAGTAGATGTTGCTTTTACATATTTGCACATGCATGGATCTGTGACACTAGTACCTTTTCGAGGATGGTAATTGATTGCAGGGACATATAAGAATGAATCTAAGATGTTGAGAGTTTTTATTACTTCCCCTGAATGACAATTAAAAGTATTGCTTGAGGACAAGCAAGCTTAAGTATGGGGTGTTTGTTGTGAGCGGAATCTGCCATGTTTTACAGTAACTTTTATATCGATTTCTGTATACATTTCATGCATTTGGGTTAAGATAGTACAGAATCTGTGTAGTTTATGTTTATTTGCCAAAATTATGGAATCTACACCAGTTTCTGTTTAAATCGCAGAAATCGAGGCATTTACAGCAATTCTACAGAAGGTCGGAAATGCTCGGAAAACCACTACAGAAGTCCAAGGTCAAAGCAGCGCACAAGTCTGAGAGTCGAGGCTACTCGATCTCGAGTAAGCCTACTCGACCTAGACGAGCATGTCCGGGCACAGCCTAGTCGACAAAGCCATGATCGAGAACCAAGCTCCCCAAGCTCCGAGGCCAACTCGATCTCGAGGACCGTTACTCGAGGTCGACGAAGCCACAGCACCAGATCCGGAGTCCCTCGAGGAGAGCTGCTCGAGAAACCCTAGTCGGCGAGCCACCGTACTCGAAGTCGACTAGGGCTTGTCGAAGTCGACGAGCGCCTGAGTCCTTGTCCGAGCCGGTCGAGCACACCAAACCGAGGACGAGAGGCCGAGCCACCTCTACTCGATCTCGACTAAACCTTGTCGAGATCGTCGAGCCGCCCTGAGCCATGTCTGAGCAACCCGAGGAGGTTAAGTCGATGGCCCTAGCCCTTGTCGAAGTCGACGAGACCAACTCGAGGTCGACGAGCCCAGGAAGCCATGACGAGCCACATCAAGCACCAGACGACGAATCCTACTCGAAGTCGACCAAGCCTTGTCGAGGTCGACTAGAGCAGTGCCCAGAAACGCGTCGTCGATGACCTGTCCGAGTAGAGTTGGGATTCCTTGGTGCCGAAGGCGGAAGATTCTATCCAAATACATCAAGTTCTATCTATGGAAGACGCAATCTATCAAGACATGAAGACCTACCCTAATTAGTTTTATCCTTTCCTTATGATTTATTTCCATTTAAACATTTATTTATCTTTAAGGCTTTTAGATATAATTTTAGATATAGATTTAGATAGAGATAGATGATTATTTCCTTGATTAGCAAGGTTTAGTCACTATAAATAAGGCCCTAGGGGCTGGTTTTTCAATCATTCAATTTGAGTCAGAGACAAGTAGTTCCATTCAGAGATACTGTTTAGGGGTTCTAAGGTTTTTAGGGTTTTGGCTTTCTGCGAAAGTTGATTGCCGGAATTGTAAAGGCTTTTTAATATAGTTTTATGCAAGTTATTTCTTTTCATTCAATGTCTGTTATTGCGATGAGGCGTGAGTAGTCCACCCACTTCTGGGGCTGGGGTGAGCCCGACGGTGGCCATGTGAGGCGATGCGATAAAGGTCAGATCTTTTGTGCGATTCATCTTCTATCCCTATGAACATGATTCTTTTGCGAGAGTTGAAGGTGATCCTTGTTTGTATTATTGAAGCGAAAGTGATCTTAATGCAACTTGGATTAATTATGTGAAAAAGGGTTAGTAACAATTAGGGTTTATGCGAAAGCCTCTATTTTCCTATTTTTTAATGACGAAAGTTATTTGATGGAAAGCATGATCTTTTATGCCTTTATGTGTTGTTTTGCATGGTTATCGTTGTGGTGTTGAAACCCTAGCCTTGGAGGTCTTTTAATATATTGAATTTACTTCGTTTCTCTAAGTTCTGTGTTTCGAAATTCTGCAATTTAAATTTCTGTCTTTTACTGTTTTAATCGACATAGAGGAGATCTTGTCGATCTCGAGGAACCGTGGTCGAAGTCGAGTAGGGCTTCGTCTAGGTCGAGTTGATTTGCTCCTGTCTTTGTCGATTTTCAAGTTTCTGTCTTTACCTTTCTTTGTCGAGGTCGAGTTGTCTGATCTTGTCGAGTTGATTGCTTTTGTTCTTTACTTTCTGTTTTCATTACTGTCTTGTCGACCTGGAGGACAGCTTGTCGAGATCGACCAGCTTCTGTGTCCTCGAGTTACTTTCTGCTTTGTTTCTGTTTTGCTTTGTTCTTTACTTGCTTTGCTTTATTTTTTGCTTTCTGTCTTTAATTTATTCTTTGCTTTTGTTTTAGTTGCCCTTGCCGGGTTTATTTGTTTCTGTTTTATTTCTGCTCCTGCTTTTGTTTCCGTGTTTTTCTGCTGCTGCTGTAAGAATCTGATAGCTACCTGAGAATTGCTGACGTGCTTCCTCGTGGATTCGATCCTGATTTTCTCTTACTACAACGGGAGGAAATCTTGTATTTATTTGCTGAGACAGGGAAGTCAGTCTGATCTATATTTTACATTTATTTCAATACTCGATTCACTCATGCAACAACACTAGCCCTATTATTCTTGGTAGACCATTCCTAGCTACTGCAAATGCTAAAATCAGCGTAAAGCAGCGATTGCTCACCTTCACGATAGGTAATGAAGTTTTAGATTTCTCTTTAATTTGGCCCTGCAAAAGAGGAAGTTCCATGGTTGGAGGTGAAGAGCATCAGAAACCACGGGATCAAACAAACAACGGAGGAAAACACTAGAAAGCTACTCGACGTCGACGAGGTCTACTCGACGTCGACCAAACAACTCGAATTCAATCAAGCTTACTCGATGTCGGCTTTCTATATTGAACATCCGACTTGCCAAGAGCCTAAGTATGGGGTCCCTGTACTCGACATCGACCAGATCTACTTGATGTCGACCAACCCTAAGCCCGAAGATTTCTGTTTCGGGTACGAAAAAGTAAGTTCAGGTATGATTTCTAATCCTCCTCAGTCTATTAATAAAAATATGAAGGATTTTAGAGGAGATAAGGCCCCGTGGAGAGCTAACCTGAGCAGAATAAGGTCTAGAAAGAAAAAGAAGAAAGGCAAGGGAGACTATGCAACCAACAACTTAACAGCAAAGCTTGCATACTACCATGAGGACCTAGATGATCCAGGAGAAGGGCCAAGCATAAGAGGGCCCTACATTGAGGGTTCTTAAAGAGCAACCGGAGAAGTCGGCCTAGCGACTCTAAAATCTAGAGCATGTAAATAAAACTTTTGAATTTTGGGACTTTGAAACTTTTGGTTTTGGTTTTGTTTGTTTTTGTGTTTGGTTTTGAACACTTCATGTGGAAAGTCTTGTCTTCGTGCAAAAGCTAACAATTTTCAGGTCGAGAAGCATAAAGGATCGCAAAGAGAGGAAGGAGAAGTCCCTGACAGAACAGTCAAAATCGACTATGCCGAGATCGACCACGAAGAGGATAGAGCACACTGTTCTAGTCGACGTCGAGTAGGTCACTCGACGTCAACCACCAGTTAGGCTTCCTCGACTTCAGACTTTCACTCGATGCAAGATCTGTACTCGACGTCGAGGAGATCTACTCGACGTCGACTACCTCAGTTACTCGACGTCCCTGTTTTGACTCTACAAGCGCATTATTCGGTGAGTTCCTTCCTTTGCCTCTGTTTTTTATATTGTTTTATACAGTATGGACACTGTATATTTTAAGTATGGGGTGGGGGAGAAGCTTAATATTATTTATTTATGTTTTATTCTTGCTTTTGGTTTAACATGGTAAATTTTGAGTAAAATTTTAAATTTTTTTGTGCTTAATTGCTAAACTCAAAGTTCTATGAGACATCTCCCAAAGCTTGTAAATTGTTCAAAGAAATAGTGTCATGGAAGCTTAAATTGAACTCGACGATGCAAATCTGGATTCATTAGAGATATAGCATGAAATTGCCTAGTAAAGGGAAGTCACAATGAAGTACATTATTTTCTTGAAAACCATGGAAGGAGGTAAAATTTGATATTGCTTTTGACATGTTGCAAGATAAGAGGATGGAGGACTTTATATTTCCATATAATACTCCAACGTTTATATTCCCTAGCCATACCTATGCTTATGTATCACAAAAGCCATATTTTGCCTAATTTCATATTATGCTCCACATATTCTAAATATTTCCCTTTTCTACCTTATTTCTTATCCGGGGATTATGTTGAGAATGATGTCACATTATGGTGATATTATATGGTGTTTGTGTTGTTATTATCATTATTGAAGTTTGACAGGAAATCGAAAAAAAATTATGGAAAATTTAATGAGTGAAAGAAAATCCGGTCACTTCAGGAGATAAAGGTAGATCGAACCTGCTCGCTGAGATAATAGTTTGGCGAGATGGGACACACAGGTGAGGAGTCCAAAGTACTAAGTATCTGGGGCCATTCATGACACCCATGTTTGCGACTCGCGAGAAGGTAGTGCTGAGGTTAGAGAGGTAAAAGCATATAAGTGAAAAAAAGCAAAGAGTGATTTATGTAAGGATGAGTGATGTGGAAATTATTAAAAGGATAAGGAGCAAGAAAGAAAGTTTGAATAAGTTCTCCCTGGATTTAACACCACATGGCCAAAAATTGCCCACCTTTAGCCTTTTACCAATCTACTCATTATTGAGCTTAATTAAAGTCCTCTTGATTATTAATGCTTTGTCACATGAATTATTTTTGCATAACCCTCCTTTAGTGAGCAGATGTTGCTTTTATTGCACATGCATGTATTGTGGTATTAGTACCTTTTCGATGATGGTAATAGACTGCAGGGACATATAAGAATGAATCTATGATGTTGAGAGTTTTGAATTCTTCCCCTGAATGACCATCCAACTTATTGCTTGGGGACAAGCAAGCTTAAGTATGGAGTGATTTGATGTCCACTAAAGTAACCATGTTTTCATATACATTTTAGCTCCTTATTTTATATACTTTTCATATTTCGAGTTGGGAATACGTCGAATTTTTGTAGTATATGCTTATTTGCAAGAAATAAAGGTCTACACAAGTTTTGGTTTAATATTGCAGAATTTGGAGTTATTCCGAGACAAAACCAAAGGACAAGAAATAGAGGTCTACACAAGTTTTGGTTTAATATTGCAGAATTTGGAGTTATTCCGAGATAAAACCGAAGGACAGGATTCTACTCGACTTTGACCAGGCCTTACTCGAAGTCGACTACAACTGAAGCAGACTTGATCGAGGACAGAAGAAGAAGACAACTCGAGCACGAGCCGTACTCGACGTCGAGTACACTTTACTCGAGGTCAACTAGAACTGGGCAGTTACCCAAGCTCGACGAGGAGAAGCACTCGACAAGCTGAAGATTACTGGAAGTCGAGTACAGACTACTCGAAGTCGACCAGGCTTTACTAGAAGTCGACTACACGATTTTGGGCCGTGAGTCTGTTGGGCCATTCCAAGCACATCTGGACAACTTGGGCATGAAGCAAGGTTGGATCCATCACGTTTTATCAAGATCTATCTATGGGGAGAAGGATTTTATCCACTTGAAGATATTTAGATAGTTTTCCTTTTAGATAAATGTTCCCTTTTATTTAAGTTTTATCTTTAGAAATTAGATAGAGTTTCCTTTCCTTCGATAGCAAGGATTTAGCATTATAAATAGAGCCTATAGGGCTGATTTTTGTCATTCCATCATACATTCGAATTCTAGAGAAGGAGAAGTAGAGTAGAGAGAGAGAGAGTGGAGGTCGAGAGGAGTAAAGGAGCGAGAGCAAGTTGGCTTCGATCGGTTGTAAGCTCTGTTTAGTTTATTAATGCAAGTTTCTTTTTCATCAATGATGTCTGCAATTGCGATGAGGAGCGAGTAGTCCACCCACTTCTAGGGTTGGGGTGAGCCCGACGATAGCCAAGCATGTTTGAGGTAAAGATTCAATCTTTGTTATGCTATGATCATCTACTACCTTTTATATGTTTATTGCCTATTTAATAGAGATCCATGTTAACAACTTGGATTATAAACATAAAATCGGTAGATACAATTAGGGTTTCTTGAGAAAGTTATCTAATTGTTGGAAAAGGCGAAAGCTTAATCTTTTGATGTGATTGCATGATTATTCTTCTTTATCTTGCCTTATGCATGTTTGGTTATCGTTGTTGCAAACCCCGATCTTGGAAGTCTTTTTCATACATTGTTTAAAGTTCGAGATTTGTATTCGTTTAGTTAATGTTTCTGCTCGACTTTGACTAGACCCTAGTCGACGTCGACTACTGACCATCGATCGAGCAAGATCGTTGTTGCTTGTGTCTCTGCATTACTCGACTAGTTACTCGACTACGACCAACCTACTCGACGTCGAGTAGGGCTTATCGACGTCGACCACCACCCAACGTCTTCTGTTGCTCGAAATCGACTGTACTGACCCTTGTCGACTACCACCTAAATCGATGAATAGTTGTAGAATTTGAATGAATAACTAATGTTTTCATATTAAATCACTCATTACTCAACCATAAATATAAATATTATTACTAAAACTTTCGCTAATTTCTACGAATAATTCCTCATAGATTGATGAATAATTTCAGAATTTGGATGAATAATTCATGCTTTCCCATTAAATCACACATTACTTAAACATAAATACGAATATTGTTACTCAAAATTTCACGAATTTCTATGAATAATTCATCATCAATCGATGGAGTAAGAAAACGATGGAGTTTTTAGAGAGAGAGCTTCTCTCTCTAAAAAACAAAAACCAAAAAACCCAAAACTCATCACACTTCAACCACCGTCACCACATGCTACAACCACTCTCCACCACCACCGGACCACCAGCAGCAATACCACCACAATACTTGGGGAACAACCAAGATCTAACAATCTCACCCCCACAAAAATTGTGAAATCGAAAAAATAACCAAAGTCTATGGGCAACCCCCACCAACATCACCAAACAATCTTTGGACAACCCCCATCAAGCTCTCTTTTGAGAGGACTCCCCAAACCCAAAAACTCCCCCACTCACTATCACCCTAACTCAAACCCCAAATCAGACCATTGTAATAGGGGATTCACCACCAACGCCACACCGAAATGAATA
Organism: Persicaria tinctoria; assembly: GCA_037127255.1. NCBI lineage: Eukaryota > Viridiplantae > Streptophyta > Magnoliopsida > Caryophyllales > Polygonaceae > Persicaria > Persicaria tinctoria. The sequence continues at coordinate 24,633,686 of JBANSL010000004.1, forward strand.
TGTAGAATCACCAGTGCCACACCGAAAGTCTCAAACATCACCACCAACCCACAAACCAACAACTATGGGGAACAAAAGAGAGGCCTCTCTCAACCCATACCTGATTTTTACACCAATAAACAAATCAACCAAAAAATCAGCACCTCTCATCCTTAATAATATGGGGTTTTGGAGTTTTTCTGATCTTCTCTAAGCAGTCTCCGCCGCCTCTGATCATGGACTCAGTCCCGTCCTCTACCATGAATATCACATCTGATACGCCATAATCCCTAGTAACTAAATGGTATTCCATACCTTTTTTCCACCATTGGGAGGGGTTGGGTAAACCCCCATTTGCTATCGATGTTTCAACCTCCAACCAATTCAACCCCGGCTCCTTGCCGCACCACTATCGGAATACCCCACCAAATTCTACTTAAATTTCCCTCTCTCTTCACTTCCTAATCTGGGTTTTTGACCATTCAGTCCATCTTTGTGTCAACCCCTGATTAATTTTTTGGGATGTCCAAGAAATCAAAAAACCCCAAATTTATTTTCCATCATTAACTCTCAAATCTTTCAATCTAGATCCTAACAATGGTCTCAAAGACCCATCACTTTGGGTCGTCGTCCGTCTCCTTAGTTGCCTCGTTGGTTCTCCGGCGACTGTTGGGGATCGTCGACTTTGGGTATGGCCACCTCTTCGGCTGCCATTGTTGAAGCCATCGACCGTCACATGAGTGGCCCTATACCCCTTCTCTACCAGATCAAACAGAGCTTGAGCCCGATCTGACATCCCCGTGCCCAGATCTGTCCTTCGAGTTCGCTCCACCCGTATTCTCCGGTGTCGCCCAATGCTTCCGGCCTCCTCAAACTCGCAAACCCACCGCAAGCACAACCCCGCCACTACCCTCTCCGTCCGCCGGTGTCCTCTTGCCTCCTCCGCCGTTGGTCATCCTCGATTCCACCCTCTCTCCAACTCAACCCCGATTGTGTGCCTCCCTTGCGGTCAGGGTTCTAGCATATAGCGTTTTTTTTTCCCTGCTCCCAAATGGCGATTGGAAAGAAAAAAAAAAAAAATCAAAACACTATTGTTTTCTCATTTATCACAAAAAAAAAAACTCCATCCTCTAATCTAAAGATTCTAATCAGACAAATGAAATCAACTTTCAATACTTTAAGCCCGTTTACGCGCGGAAGGCAGGAGGCGGGGATGTCAACGAGATCATATCGGCAGGAGAGGTCGAGAGCCTCTCTTGCCGAACAAAACGAGTATCTTAAGCTACAACTGCCGGGGATTGGGGTCGGCCCGTGCAGTTGTCAGACTCACCAATTTGGTGAGGAGGGAGTGCCCCAGGATCATGTTTCTTATGGAGACGCGATGTGGAAGGAAGCGGATGGATGAGGTGAGGTTAAAGCTGGGTTTTGAGAATTGCTTCACAATAGAGAACGTGGGTCGGTCAGGAGGCTTATGTTTGATGTGGGAAAATGGTGTTGATGTTTGTGTGAAGACTTATACAAGGCATCACATTGACGCCAAGGTAAGAGAGAATGACGGGATTACCTGGCGAGTTCTTAGCTTGTATGGGTGGCCGAGAGGTGATGAGAAGCAGCATACATGGTGGCTGGTTCAGAAACTAAGTGAGGAGGTGTCGGGGCCTTGGATGGTGATGGGAGACTGGAACCAGGTGCTGAGGGTGGGGGACAAGGAAGAGGGGCTACCTCCGGATATTAGACTGATGGATGAGTTCAGGCGGGCTTTCGATGGCTGTGGGTTAGAGGTTCTGGGATTTGAGGGGCATAAGTTCACATGGGATAATGGGAGAAAAGGAAATGATTTTATTCAAGAAAGGTTGGACTATGTCTTAGCAAATGAGGATTGGAGGAGTAGATTTGAGGGGGTCCGGGTTTTCCACTTGGATTGGCAGGGGTCTGATCATGTGCCAGTCATTATCTTCCCTTTGAGAGTGGAGCAAGAATATGGCAAAGAAGAGAGGGATGTGAGGCCCAATAGATTTGAGGCGATGTGGGTTGAGGACGAGGGGTGCAGAAAGGTGATAGAGAGCACTTGGGCGAGGTCTCATACAAAAGATGTGATAGGAAAGATGGAGAGATGCATGATGGAACTGAAATAGTGGAACAAGCTTACTTTTGGGAATGTATTGGATAAACTTAAGAAAGTGAGAGAGGAGCTAAGGGAGCTGACAAAGAATGGGATGAAAGGGGAATTAGTGGCCAGAAGACAAGAGCTGGAAAGGAAAGAAGATGAGTTGATGTCCCAGGAGGAAATGTTATGGTTCCAGCGGGCGAAAGCAAACGAGTTTAAATGGGGGGATAGGAACTCTCGGTTTTTCCACCAGAAAGCTAATGGAAGAGCAAAGCATAATAAAATCACATGGCTGATTGATGAAGAGGGGATGGAATGGAGAAGTAGATCGGGTATGACAAGGGTGGCGGTGGAATATTTCCAGAAACTCTTTCGTTCAAATCTGAATACCTTGCCCAACTCGGCTACCAACGGGATCTCTGCTACAATCACGGCTGATGATAATCTTGAGTTGCTGCGTCCTTTTACTGGTGAGGAGGTACGTACTGCCTTGTTCTCCATGCATCCCACAAAAGCTCCAGGCCCCGATGGTATGTCAGCGTTGTTTTATCAGCAACACTGGGATATAATCGGAGTGGAAGTTACATCTTTTGTTCTTGACATTTTGGGAGGCAAACCTTTCCCGGAGACACTTAATCATACATTTATCTCACTAATTCCTAAGGTTAAGTGTCCTTTCCGGATGAAAGATTTGCGCCCAATAAGCCTTTGCAATGTATTGTATAAAATTGTTTCTAAGGTGCTAGCTAATCGCCTGAAGGTGTGTTTGAGCAAGGCAGTGGCCGAGAGTCAAAGTGCTTTTGTCCCGGGTAGATTGATCACGGATAATGTGCTGTCTGCTTTTGAAATCTTTCATTATATGAAGAATAAAAGGGGGGGCAAGAAAGGGTACATGGCACTCAAGTTGGATATGGCTAAGGCCTATGATAGAGTGGAGTGGGGTTTTCTAGAACAGTGCATGAGGAGGATGGGCTTTCATGAGAATTGGATTTCGTTGCTGATGAGATGTATCAGCTCGGTGACGTTTTCAGTGTTGATGGGAGGAGTGCCGTCGGGAGTTTTTGTGCCGGAGAGGGGGTTGAGACAAGGGGATCCATTGTCACCTTACTTGTTTCTGTTATGTGCTGAAGCGTTTTCGAGTCTGATCAGACAGAGCGAGAATGAAGGGAGGTGGAGTGGGGTTAAGATAGCGCGTACGGCTATAGGTAAACTTGCTTTCGCTTGGTGGACGATGTGGTATATTCGAAACCAACATGTGTTTAGGCAGGTACCAATCCCTCCTAGGGACGCCGCTTTGAAACTTATTACTACACACGAGATAAACTCAAGTAACACTCACAAATATGAGAGTACATTAGATGATAACAACACCCATCATTCACGAAGTGTCCGACAACCTGTAAAGAGGAACAAAGCCCGTCATATCAAGTGGCGCAAACCACCGACAGGTACATTCAAACTCAACTTTGACGGATCGACTCTCGCTGATAACCTTAGTACCGCTGGTGTGGTTATCAGGGACTGGAATGGACACCCAATACACATAAGTCATAAACAATTAGGTATTAAAAGTGCGCTTCAAGCCGAAGCCCTAGCACTCAAACATGGGGTACAACTGGCCCTACAACTCCATATTGACAAAATGCATATTGAAGGAGATTCCAACATAATTATTAACCATCTCAACAACAAGGCCAAATGCCCATGGGAAATCAAACTCATCTTGTCCGACGTACAATTTCTTCTATCGACTATGAAAGAAATTTCCTTCATTCATGTACCCCGTCTTGTCAATAGAGTGGCTGATAAGGTTGCACACCTTAGCCACTCTGCCAGGGATATTGATATTTATAATAATTTCGGTCTTACAGACCTCATCCGTAAGGATGTCTTCGGGTAGAGCGTGCTCACCCGAATTTTTTCCTAATAAAAAAAAAGGTTATATTTGTATTTATATAAATATATATGTGTTTATATATCTATGCTAACTTAAGCCTTTCCGACTGACTTAATTGCTTTTACCCTTAACCAGTTTCATTTGATCTCGATTTATTTTCCCCGTTATAGTGGAGTCGTTTTTTGGATGCGGTTTCGTTTAGTTCCGGATGAAGTGCAGTCTCGGGCGCCCTGTCGTTCGAGTTGACCATGGTAGTGTTCGTGGTTCTCGAAGATCTCTCTTCTAGGTGGGGGGAACGTCGTTGATCCACACTTCCCCAGGTGACGCCGTTTCCGATGGGTTTCTGCATCTGTCTCCCCAACGCCAAGTCATCGTGTCAGTCCATCGACTTTCCTATGTTCTCGGCATTCGCAGCTTCCACTCGGAGTCCTTCAACTATCTCTCTTTTGGTCTTCTTGCTGAGATCTTAAATTTTCGGGTTTTCCTTTGTATTTTGCTTTTCTGGTTGTATCATGACGGTTTGTCCGTCTGCCGATTTCTTTCGACCTCTCGTTGTCCCAGACTTCAGTTGAAGTTTGGGACTTCGAATTATTTCCGGTTCAAAAAAAAAAAAGAGTAAAATGGGGCGAGTTTACCAAAAAAAAAAGTAAAATGGGGGTGGGGTTGAGTAACATATGCGCGTGAGTTTAGATTTAGGGTGGGGCCCTTCTATTTTTTTATTTTAAAAAATTAAAATCATTATTAATCTTGGTCGTCGATTTCTCTCTATTTAATGGTTGAGATTTGTTCACAACTTACACCGTAAGCCGTGTTTACACCGGAACCATCCTATATATATTCCCTATCGTATAAATACCGCATCCAAATAATAGCAACAACGTAAGGCATGAGTTTAGCCACAACCCTGGCAACGATGCCCACCTAAAACAAGAAACAACATCAGCAATGACTTTAGCCTCAAAGTTAGCCACGACTATAGTAACGAATTACCACAGAACCAGTAATACCCATGACATGTTCCCCGCAACGAACTCAGACACAAAATTAGCCACGACAAAATAACCACAACATTTGCAACGACCTTTTCCGACGTTGTCATCGTCGCCACAACCACAACAATAATAAGTCATACCTAGCCACGGAATTAGCTACAAATATATGAGTTCGTTACTATTTTCAGTTGCTACATCCGCCCGAATTTAGTCACGAGGCATATGGCTACAGATGGCCCGACCGTTGCTGAGTTTGTGGTTAAACCGGTTAGCCACGGATGTTCGTTGCCAATTCCGTTGCTATTTTCCGTGGCTAAATCTTGTTTTTTTTGTAGTGAAGATGGCTATGCATATGAATCAATCTCAGTAGCCTAGGCCTTGTGGTGTTTGTGGAGATCCAACTCATCCGAATGATAAGTGTTCCTTGATTAAATTGGACATCGCTGATGTGAATGATATGGACTATGGACCTCGCCGGAATTTTGGTAACAATTGCTACAATCGGGGCTACAATGCGAACTATCAAAGGGGATTCAACGACATAGGCCAGCAGCAACATGTTCATTTTCAAAGAGAAAAATTTGAGAATCGTCAGAGAAACACTCAACAAGATGATAGAGATGAGACATTGAGGTTATTGTTGTATAAGATGGGTGTTCAAGAAAAGTTGTTGAGTGAAATGACTAAGGAGATTGGAGAATTGAAAGCGAAAGATTCAGGGAAGTTACCATCACAAGTGGTAGTGAATCTGAAGGAGAATGTGAGTGTCGTGATCCTTAGAGGAGGTAAACAAGTGAATGTGCCCACTAGGAATGTTGAAGAGAGGCCTAGGGAAGAAATTGATGTGGGAGAAGAGGATGAAATAGAATTGGCGACACACTGTAAAGACGACGCTCGCCGCCCCTCACCACGGAGCCCGCCGCCCCCTCTAGTGACAAAACCGATTTTCGACGTTGTTGAATCCCCAAGGAAATCTTCCAAGGAATGGTCTTTTGACGTTTCAAGACCTGCAACACCCTTTCCTCATGCCTTAATATCTGATCGCAAGTGGGAAGATGAACAAATTCTTTATGACACCTTTGCTCATTGTGAGGTAAATATTCCACTTTTCAATTTGATTAAGACTGTGCCTCACTATGCGAAGTTTTTGAAAGAATTATGCACTATCAAAACACTTTCAACCATTACCTTACATCCACCAAAATCAATCTTTTCTCATACCATTCCCCTACCTATCACCTAAGAAGCTATTGAAACCAAGTTGATCATCAAAGTTTCGAGTTCGAAGGAGTGTGGATGTCGGTTATCCAACATTTTCACTTGGATTCGTGCTTGGTATATACGGTGCCCACTGCCCCATCCACGACGCTCGCCGTCACCGTGGAGAGGTCATTTTTTTGTCGTTTTTGTGGAATCCTTCGATTTTGCCCTCGATTTTGCATCATGTCTTCAGTTCCTGCTATGGAGATGCTTGATCTTTTGTCTTGGGAAGAGAAGGATTGTTGGCTCATGCTTGAAAAGAGGGAGTATGTCTCCACCCTATTCTTTCATCCCCCCCGATGTTGAAGCGTTTGGGATTATTTGAGGAGGTCTCTCGAATCAGAAGCTTTTAGTGTTACCAAGACGTGGTGACTATGGATCAGAAGTTCGTGGGGACTAAGGACCTCATCACACAAGCTTTTAGTGTTACCAAGACGTCTGCCGACGCCTAATGGTACGAGATGGCTGCTCCAAATCCTCTTGACACGTGGAAGGAGGCTACAGAATAATTCTTTGAGTGGAGTCGTAACCACTACGAATCCACGATTACTCATCATGCGTTGAGACTGTGCTATTTGGTGCTCTATAACTCTTTCTAGGGTGTGGTGAGTTCTTCCATGGTTACTATGAGAGCTAGAAGCTATATTTGTTGCTTGATTCCCGAGGGAGTGCATATTCCTGATTGGGTTCGGCTATTTTTGAGGAACTTTATGGAGGTGACTAGAGCCACTCATGTGAGGCCTAAGCGTCTTATTGTTTTCGGAGGTTTGACATCGCTGATTGCTCGCCGAGTGGGTGTTTGTCTTGATGATCTGCACTCTTTCGATGGAGAAAAGGTCTACAATATTGCCAATCTGAATTGGTGGGGCATTACTGAGCATGCCCAGCGTCCGGTTGGAACATGGTGTTTTAAAGGGATGTCTGGAGAGAATTCTAAGCATCACCTTGATCTACCTGCGGAGCTACCACATCGCTATAGGATATCAGATTTTCATATCCGTCACAATAGATTTCACTTGGATCCGGATGAACATAGTTTGGAGAGATGATGGCATGAGGTTGTTGATGAGGCAACTGAGGATGTTCCTGTTGAGAATACAGAAGAAGAGGTAATGGTAAGAGAAGAAGTTGTTGTAGATGATGTTAGTCCTAGTTGTGTTACTTTGGATGATCTTGAGCGTCGATTTGCTGAATTTGAGGCAAGCACTGCTGACAAGCTCGCTAGCCTTTCGGATAAGCTCTCTGGTCTTTAGAACGTGATATTGATTGCTCTACAGACATCAATCAGCGGTCTGGACCCCATACCCCACCTTCACAATAATTGGTTAGTCGTTTGCTTCCTTCAAACCATTTATTTTATTTTTCATTGTTCCTTTTTGTGTGTTTATGCATTGAGGACAATGCAACATGTAAGTGGGCCGGGGGGGGGGGAGAAGTGAAGTGAATTAGTTAGTTAATTAGTTCATGTTTAATTTTTTGTTTCATGTTTCAATTTTTAGTTCTTTTATTTATGCTATTTCTTTCATGTTATTTCTTTTATGTTATATAAAATGTCAAAAATGAAAAAAAAAAGAGAAAATAACTAAAAGAAATAAAAATGTGAGTTTTTTTTTTTTGTCATATTTAACTTTATACGGGCATAATCTTATAAATCCCATGGAGTTCTGGAATGATTGGACCTTGTCTTTAAAAATGGTTTTTATGTGAAATATGATTACGCATAGCTAATTGAGCATGTATGTTCTAAGTTTGTGAGCATGCTTGATATTCAACAAAAAATTTGTCTTAGTGAGATATTTTTGGCCTTATAAGGGATATATCTATATTCTTTTTGCTTTTTTTTTGGTGATTTACTCTTCCTATGCATTTATCATTGAGTATTGTCAGGATTATCTATTTTCAAGACCGATTATATTCATGTTCATTGCTTGATAAGTTCAAATGATAGAGGTAACCTTTTAGTCATATATTTATCCATGTCTACCTTATGTTATATCTTGCTTTGAATCCAATTTGAGCCTTTAGCCTTTTTTATTGATAGCTCCACAAAATTACATTATTCCTAACATATGATAAGCTTTACCCTTATTCCGGGGAATTTGGGATTTTGAGTGGGTTATGAAATCTATTTTGGAGTTGAGAAGAATGAAGCTAAAGTGTGATGTTATGGTTTATGGTTTTGAGAAGATGTAATGCTATGTGCTTATTTATTCCCTGATTTTTATGCATTTGTTCATACATGTATATATTTCTGCTCAAGAAAGTAAAATAAAAAGCTTGGACCTAGGAGGATAAAATGAGTCGAGTTTATTCTATTTTTGCATAATGAGGAAGAATTGGATTTATGTTGGTTAGAAGTTACATTGGTTGGGTGTTGGAGATTGCATGATATGTGATGTGATGATATGATGAGATGATTTTTGGAGTTTTTATGACATTTTGAGAGATGTTATGTATTTGTGAGCTTGAATATTATTGAGTTGGTTTGTGTTATGTTGGTAGTTGTTGAAATTCTATTTTCTCGGAATTTATAGCACCACATGACCAAATATAATTCCTTGCCCTTATGTTTCTTTACCAAACCCCATTACAACCCCGCCAAATGGAATCTTATATGAAGGTTTCCATTGAGAGAAAATCCTCTTGATGTCCTTATTTTTGCATTGACGTATCCGGTGGAGATTTTGTGATATAAATGTCAATATTTGAGTTGATGCTTGTATATGGAATTGAGGTGAGTGTTTGCTTAAAGCCTAAACACATGAAAGTGAGAGATACACAATTTATCATTGGTAAGGTTGAATTTTTTAGCATGCAAGCAACTTGATCCCATATATACATGTTATGACGTTTATATACCTTGATTATATTTGCACTATTGATGATGTTACTTTTGATGAGTAAAGTTGTGAAAGAATCTCCTGTGGGATGCATAGATGTTGATTTTGTCTTATGGTTGTTTGGAGACAAGCAAGAGTTAAGTGTGGGGGGATTTGATAATGCATATTTCATGTATGCATTACATGTATTTCTTATTGCCTTTAGATAGTGGTTTCGCTTATGTTTGAGTCTAGTTTCGTATATTGCTTGTGAAGTATTCGAGTTCGGAATCTACACCTTTTTAGTGTTTATTCAGGAGAATTACATTCCGACCTTGAAGGGACTTTGGTAAGAGCTTAAGAGACATGTTTTAGAGCATATGAAGGCTAAGAAAAAAGCTAGATAGGAGTAAGGAAGCACGACATTGGAGATAATTGAAGACAATGGAGGAAATCCTGTCACTGTAAGGGCGGCGCCCGCCGTGGGCCGGTTTCTAGCGATTGCGATTTTGGATCCAAATACCATATTTCCCATTATTATATTATTATTTCTATTAGGGTTTTGCCGAATCCTTATGAGTCTATGTTAGTTTTAATTATTTAGTCCATTCAGTCGTGTGTGGCTATTGTGTGAGACTATGAACACCATTAGAGATAGAGAGATGTGGCCTATGAGTTGCTAAACTCATAGTATCATCTTGTGATTCGAAGATATGGTTGTTTGGATTGTGAGGATTTGATTCTATTTAGTTATTCATATTCATATTTGTGTTTCTTTCTATGATTGATCACCATGTTAGGGATTGCATCTTAGCTATGAATTCGTTATTGTGTTCTTGATAGCAAACAAAGTATTGAAGTAATGATATTTCTTTGTCTTTGTAGTGGATGATTTCAATTGATCCATGTTGTGGATATGTCGATTAGGGCTGATTTAGGGTTGTTCCGGTTTGTCTTAATTGCATGTAATCAATATGCCAATTGGTCTAGTTACTTAAGTCCTTAATGCTATTCTTTAGTAATATTGAATAAGGCGGTTGTATCCCTACGAATCTCTCAACTTTAGGCAAGTAGAAATGTGTTTATGAATAATTGATAGATCAATCCTAGGACCATGAATCTCAACCATTGTCAGAGAATTACAGGAGAAATATTTCTTCTACCTTATTATCAATCTACTTTTCAATCATAAAGCTGGTTACTTTTACATCTTGGTTATTTCCTATAAGTCATTGTTTGGTTATAAGAGTTCTTGTTAAGCGTTATTGAATAGGAAATCACTTCTCCCTATGGGTTCGACTCCGACCTTAATTGCTATACTAGTAGTTGTTTGGTTTATCAAGTGATTGATTAACTAATATATTGGTTTTGTGTTTGAGTTTTGATTATATTACTATTTGACAAAGGGTGAAAGTGCCAACGACGTTCGTCTCGCGTCAGTATGTTTTCTCTGTGCTTAGTTAGTGAAGATGTTAGACTTATCGCATCTTTTATTATTCATATATGTTAGGTGCTTTGTGACTTGCTTGTACTCTTACTATTTGTTGTTTCTTGTTGTTCGGCTTCTCTAGGTAAGTTCCTTCGGGAGCTTCCTCAGATTGATCTCTCATGCATGTAGTCATATGATATACTAGGTGATGCATATGCATAATCACATGATTCATGTAGTATCCAGCTTAGGTTGCATACTTGAATGAGCAGCCGTCTTTTTGATGTTTTGGGAACAGAACGGTCGTTATCTGTGAGTCTTTAGAGTCTTTTGCTAGAGTCATAGGACAGCCCAACCTCATTTGGTTTGTCCTTCTCGAGTCATTTATATATACCACGAGTTGAACTTGATTTATTATACGAGCTTGATTCATTAAATGAGCAAGATTACGAGACGAGCTGATTATTGATGACCATGATTTATTGATGTGCACACTTTATATTCGATTGGATATGTTATAGCATCGTATTGGCCAGGGTTTGCACTAACGGGAAGGGTGCAGAGGTAGGAGAGGGATATGCCACTTGGCATTCTGTGTGGATCCATTTAATCGCTTTCTACATTATATATAAATTGTCAGCATGCTTGCGTGATTTAAATTCCTGTCCTGTACATTAAAGCATCTTTATTAGGTATAGCGTATATCATATGATCGCAGTGGGACCGAGTCTTGTATGTGAGCCTCAGTCTGATTCCTTTCCCCCGTTCTTTTCTAAGGTATGCTTGCAGATGTTTGATTGCTCCATGCTTTATGACGAGGGTTCTTTTGGGACGTTCCATGATCCGAGAGACTGACTATCACCGAACTTATATATACTTTGGATGATTTTGTACTCGTATTTTCTCGTACACCGGTTTTGACCAGGCTTTGTCGTGGCAAGTTGTATTTAGATTTCCTTTTTTTGTGCGTTAAATCTTAAAAAGGTTTTGAGCGACTTAGACAATAGGACAGTTTCGGGGTACCCAACGGCTCTAACACATATTTTGGGGTTGGAAATCCCCCATGTCAAACTTAACAATTTGGGTTTTGAAACCTCAACCCGTACTTGGATTGCAAGATCCGAATGAAGGTATCCAACCTTCGAAACGTTACCCGGATATTATATTCGGGCTGTTACAGGAAAAATTGTTGCATAATTGGTGCAATCTTAAATAGATATATTCAAGCAATGTTTGTTGAAGACCATGGGCTGATTTTGTGGAAGGAGAATTCAAATTCAAACGGCTGGAAAATATTTGAAGTTTTGGTGAAGATTTTGTGCAACCAAAAATTCAGATTCGGTGGGATTTATTTAAACTTCAAACGGCAACAAATCAGCCCCTACAACCTATAAAAGCAACGGTGTTGGTGAAGAAACACACATCTCAAGCAATGATCTACGAAGCAAAGCATTCGCCACTTCAATTGATTATCAAGCTGATCATTTATTTTCTCTCTCTCCCTTGTTGTAATTGTTTTGCTTTAAGTAGAGAGAGGAAAACACAAGAGCGTTATATGATAAGTCAATCTCTGTTATACTAAGATTATCCTTATACTCAAACGTATTTACACTTCGGTGTTAAGGGGCTATTGTTTCACTAGGTTGTGAGTTGACTAGATTGTAGTGGGTTAGGAAACATTCACAAATCTCTCCATGCGACGTATGCGCTTCAGAAGTTTATCGACTTGCATATGATAACATTCGCGAAATTTCTACTTATATAAATTTGAGCTCTAATCAAGCCTCATGACACAAACATGTGATAGACATATGAAATCGAAAATATCGTTATCACCTGGCCTAGCCAAAGGGATCGGGCCTTGTGTGTCTTGTTTCGCTTTAACGCCTCATCAAATCGAGTTCTGTTGTCGGCGAAGTCCATATTAGCCATAATAGGATCAACTTCGTAAACATCCTCTTCATTATCCTACCCAAAGTCCTTAGCTTCCTCCTACTAAGATGATGATTGCTCCACTTGGAAGCTAGGACAATACACGGGATCAGGACCGGGAACTTGGGTTCCTGTTGGTGTCCATCCTCCTACTAAAGGCTGCATAAAATCTGCAATTACTGATCTCCCCCAACACACATCTTACGATAGTGCTCAACCCCATGCAAGTGGTTGATCCACAATAGGTTGAGGTGCAATTGACAGAACCACCTCGGTCCTCTCCAGGACCGAGGTGAACTAGGAAACCTAGTGGACGAAGACGAACAAAGGGCTGGCGGTTTTCGCTTCTAGTGTAGGTTGGAATGAAGATGAAGTGGTCGGTTTTTATAGATGGATAGAGGGCTCCCACGGTTTTGAGATCCGTGGACGGTTGGGGGTTTGACTGAGATTCCCGATGTAGAGGGGCAGACCTAAGTCGTTGGGGAGGAGCAAACCTCTCATGGTTTTGAGATCCGTCGCCGGCTATAAGGGGTTGTCGAATATTTTAGGCGTAGGAGGGCAAGTTTAGGTCACCGGGATGGAGCAATTTGACCGAGGAGAACTCTCATGGTTTTTAAAATCGTGGCCGAGGAGGGTTTTTGGCTAATGGGTTGCAAGCCTAGTCCATTTGCTTGGGCTTTTTTTTTTTTTGTTTTTTTTTGTTTTTGAAGCTATAAGCGACAACCGTCAGGTTTTTCACGATTTTGAATTCTTTGGTCAACATATATTTTGCGGTTTTGAAAACTAAAATTCCATAATTTTCTACGGTTTTAAAAACTAAAATTACCACCATGTCAATGGCAAGATTTTGACCGTGTCTTTGGCTCATGATGTGAATGGATAATGCAAATTAATGACTTTTATTTAAACAATATTGGTCCACTTGCAAGAAAGGACGATCGATCTTTCTTGCCACCGATATGATATGGAGTACATATATAGTAATTAGAGTTAACTTCTTATTGCATACATGATTATATTTAAACTAGGTAGTAATAAATTTTTCTAACCCAATTAAGAAGGTTAGCTACATGTTCCCGGGCCAGTCTTCAACATCATGGGATGGTGAACCCTGCAAAAAACAATACCCGAAGATTAATTCAGCAATTTTTTTTCGCAAGAATTAATTAATTCAGTAATTTAATTGTAAAGTTGTGACCTTAATTTTTTTTTTTTAAAAATAAATATTGTTACAACTAAACCTGTTTGTTATTGAGTAGGCTAAAAAAGCGAATCTCGTTGATTCAAATTTAAAATTCGATTCATTGAAGAAAATTGTAATAATGGCTCATTTTTATACAAATTTTATTTCATTTTCTGTACTTATTTCATTGCTCAATTTTAAGATTCTTCTTATGTTTTTAATTTAAAATAATTATTTAAATTATAAATTTAATACCTATTGTCTATATAGCAGTAAGTAATCTTAAAATAAATAAGATTTTATAAGTTTTCAGCTCATACAACTACGTGTACAAAGTAATAAGGACAAAATGTATAGAGAACATACTTCCACATTTGTGGCTAGCACGACGAGCTATCCGGCCGAAGTTGCAGCGCTTAGGGATGGAAACGGCATAGGCGGGTTTGATGTTGGCCCGCTGAGCGAGGGGCGACATCAGCACCGCGCAAAGGCAAGCAGGCGGCAGCTGGCTCACCCTCTTGCAGCAGTCCATGGAAACCCTAGCAGTGGAGCTCGACGCGGCCGCCCTGCAAGGGATGAGGCTAGCCGCTGCGGCCTCCAATGACGTCTTCCCGCATGGCATCGCGCCTGCAGCTTCAGTCAGGGGAATCAGGCATTGCGCTGCAACCAGCAAAGCGACGGTTGCTGTCGTCGCAAGCCAGGCTCCGGATAGGGTCCGTGCCGTTGCCGCCATCTTAATATATATTATAATAAGTAATGACTCTCTAAATTCTAATTAGGTAGATTAAGGTAGTGAAATGAGGGTGCGTTTATGGCCTGTATATATAGAGTTTCATTTAGGGCAAGTACCCGCGTGTCGTGGGATTCGTGGCATAGGGGGGCACATGGTTGAGATTCAAGGGTGACAGACAATTTAAGTTACCAGATCTTTGGGGATATATGATTTGGGAGACTAATCTTTCGGCAAATTTTAATTGTGTTCAGATCGAGATCCAATCCAGTAGCTGGTGAACAATAATCTACAGTTCCAGAATTCAAGAAAGTTATTAGAAAATCATTAACAAAACTGGAATGTATTGATCGACTTGGACAAAACTAGAGTCGTATTGATCGAATTTATTTTCTTTTTATATTATAAAATTGAAATCCTCCTTAATTTATTTTTTAAAACGGAAAGCGATTAGGGTAAACTAAGCACGATCGGTGGTTCAACCTAGAGCATCCTTTCGGATGAGAACTTGTAGTTCTAAATCTGTGATAGGGTTGTTGGTAGTGCTTGTGTGACCCAAAAAGGCTGAAGACTCCACCTTGATTGTAAGATCTTGAGACATAACGTGCGGGTGATCTAAAGGATGATGAAAGACAAAAGGCTGAGTTTCAAGGTCTTGAAACCCAGACTAAAATGTTTGATCACTTATGCATTTCTCTATTTTTCCGAGGCCAACCTTTTTGGGCCTAAATTATAATGGGTTTTATATTGGGCTATGAGATATGATTTGGGCTTTATCGATTTATATATGAGTTTCGCATCTAACCCATTTTATGTACTAGATACATTATGCATGTTCTTTCATGATTACACTTTTCATACAAGGAAAGAACCGATCTATAGTTGATCATACTTGATCATGAAGAAAGTTGGAAGAACATTCTTGGAAGGCACACAAAAGATCATTTTCGGAAAGAATTCAAATACCTTGGAAAGGATTTGAATTTCAAACGGTCTCCCTCCAAGAATCTCTACAAGTGTTCCAACTATAAAAGGACGAAGGCTAAGAAGGATGAAACTAACCAAGCAAGCACTCAAGCACTCATAGCATCCTAAAACATTCGTCAAGTTTCTCTTACATTCTCCTAAATCCTAGTTGGTGATCATTGTTTAAGAGTTGAGAGAAACACTAGCACTTATTGTACAAGTCATTCATTTTACACTTAGAGTTTTTATACTCGATCAAAGCACACTTGGTGTGTGGTGTGAGCTTTTATTTCACTTGTAAGGTTGAGAGCTAGAATAGAAGCGGTGAGGCTTTGTATAGAGAAAGAGAAGTTTCTCTAGGAAGTTCTAGGCTCAAAAGAAGTGGAATAAGAAGTGTTTGAATCCTCGGGATTGGATAATCCTAGGCGGGGACGTAGGCCAGTTGGTGCCGAACCTCGTTAACAATTCGTGTGTTCATCTTTTATATTCCGCATTTACATTGTCATATTCGATTTTACTTTGTCAAGTCCTGATAGCCTATATCAAGGTCTTGACAAGTTGCAATAAATTTCTATTGTTGCGAAAATCGTCCATACTCTATTCATCCCCCCCCCCTCTAGAGTATTATTCATTGCCTTATAGACTCTTCAATTGGTATCAGAGCTTGGCTCACTGTTTTGATTTAACAATCTTGTGAGTTTTCAGCATGTCTACCATAGGTGTTGGAGGTTTTGCTCAAGGAAGGTCAACCAATAGACCTCCACTTTTATGTGGCAATAACTTTGTCCACTGGAGATCACTGATGCAAATGTTCATAATTTATCAAGACCTTGAGCTATGGGGCCTGGTCAAGAATGGACCACACGTTCCTAAAAAGACTGTCGATGGAAAGCAAGTTGATAAAACTGAGTCTGATTACGATCAGACTGATCTTGAGGACATTGCTAAGAACTACAAAGCTATGAATCTACTATATTGCGCTCTCGACGCTAATGAGTTTAACCGTGTCTCAGCTTGCAAAAGTGCCAAGGAAATTTGGGACAAGCTTATAGTTACTTATGAGGGCACCAATCAAGTCAAAGAGAGTAAGATTAATATCTTTCTCAGGCAATACGAACTATTCAAGATGAATCCTGATGAGACAGTAAAAGAGATGTTTACAAGATTCACTCAAATTGTAAACAACCTCGACTCAATTGGAAAAACCTTCTCCAACCCAGAAAAGGTTCGAAAGGTTCTAAGGAGCCTTCCAAAAATCAAGTGGGGTCCCAAGGTTACTGCAATTGAGGAAGCTCAAGATCTCTCTACACTACCATTAGATGATCTTCTCGGAAAACTTATTACTCATAAGATGATATTAAACGAGGAAGATGGAGAAGTACCCTCAACAGCAAAGAACCTTGCTCTCAAAGCTAAGAAAGATCACTCACAATCTGAGAGTGATGAATCAGACGACGAAGATGATCCCTTTGCTCTCATCACACGGGGATTAGCTCGAATTCTGAAGATGAAAAAACAATTTTCCAACCGTGAAAATACCGATTCATCTAGATTCAAAAGCAAGTCTCCCAACATGTCAAAGAAGCCAAAAGTGCTAACATGATTTGAGTGTGGCGAGACAGATCATCTCGTAAAGGAGTGCCCTATGAAGAAAAGAAATAAGTTCAAGAAATATGAACAAAAAAAAAAGGCTATGCTTGCCACCTGGAGTGACTCAGATTCATCATGTGACTCAGACACCGAAAAAGAACAGGCAAATCTCTGTCTTATGGCTGAACACGAAGGATCACAGACTCAAGACCTTGAACAAGTGGTAAGAAACCTAATGTCTAGTCCTCCCGATGTTCTTTCTAAAGTCCTAAGAAATATGATTTCTAATGAAGATGTTTACAACAGTGAAATCAACACCTTGAAGGAAAAGCTGATAGATCAACATAAATGTATTAGTGATATGTCGCTGGAAATGAAAAATCTTGAAACATCTCGGTCGGCCCTTGGCATTAAAGTCAAGACCTTGAGCTCAGAAAATTCTGATCTTAGGCAAAGCCTCTCCTCTCTAAAGAATCGTAATGAGGATTTAGAGAAAGAGAAGGCAAAGCTAACCGATAAGTGTCAAGACCAGCAGACTTCACTGATTCAATTCACCAGATCTAAAGTTAATCTTGATAAGATGTTGGGTGAACAACAACTCTCTATTAATAGAAGTGGTATTGGATACAACAAAAATTTTCCAAAGAAACCTAGTACCACTTTTGTTAAAGCTAAAGGTTATTGGCGTTCACCTACTTGCTTCCATTGTTGTAAGAAAGGGCATGTTAGAGAAACTTGTCCATATAGGAGAAAAGATCCCTACATCATTAGAAATACATTTCCAGTTCGACTTAATGAACAGATAAAACAAGTTTGGGTTCCTAAAGGGACAAGACTACCCAACATGGTCTATCCTCATTATGAATCTAAAACTATGTATTGGTCTAGCCGGAAAGGTTGATGTTGGTATTGCAGGATATCATCAAGAGCAAAGAGCCAAAATGGATAATGGACAGTGGATGCTCATCACACATGAGTGGAAAGAAATCTCTATTTCAAGATCTTAAGGAACAAACCACTGGAACACTTACTCTTGGTGATAAAGGGAAGTGCAACATTATTGGTATTGGTAATATTGGTAATTTAGAAAGTTGCATTAAGGATGTTTATCTTGTTGATGGATTAAAGTATAACCTCTTAAGTGTCTCTCAATTGTGTGACAAAGGGAACAAAGTTGGCTTTGACAGACACAAGTGTGAAGTCAGGAATGAAGAGACTGATGATCTAATTCTCACTGCTCATAGGCACAACAACACTATGCTGTAAATGCTAATCATATTACAGGTACAAAACTCAAGTGTCTCAAGGTCTTGACAGAAGACCCCAGCCTATGACATAGAAGACTAGGTCATGTAAGCATGCACACCCTCAATAAACTCAAAACAAGAGATCTTGTTAGAGGATTGCCTGATCTGAACTTCAAGAAAGAAGATCTATGCAATGCATGCACAAGAGGCAAACAGACACACATCTCCTTCAAACCTAAAAAGGTTGTAAGTTCATCTCGCCCTCTTGAGTTGTTACATATGGACTTGTGTGGACCTATGCGTGTCAAATCTCCAAAGGGTAAACAATACATCCTGGTTATTATTGATGATTTCTCTCGTTTTACATGGATCTCCTTTTTAAGAGAAAAATCAGAGGCTTTGCTCGAGTTTTCTAAACTTTGCAAAGAGTTACAGACCTTGAAAAACATACCTATGGTCTCCATTAGGAGTGATCATGGTAGAGACTTTGATCAACTAAAATTTGATTTGTTCTGTGCTAAATATGGAATTTCACACAACTTTTCATCACCTAGAACTCCTCAACAAAACGGAGTTGTGGAACGAAAGAACCGCACTTTGGAGGACATGTCTAGGACAATGCTTTTGGAAAATGGTTTGCCAAAAATCTACTGGGCTGAGGCTGTTAATACAACCAACTACATTTTGAATCGATGCTTAATTCGTCCCATTTTGAAAAAGACTCCTTATGAACTTTTCAAAGGAAGAAAGCCTAGCATTTCCTACTTCAAACCTTTTGGATGCACTTGCTTTGTTCAAAACAATGGCAAAGATAATCTTGGGAAATTTAACGCACGTAGTGATGAAGGTATCTTCCTTGATTATTCTACTATTAGCAAAGCTTATAGAGTTTATAACAAGCGCACCAAAATTGTTGAAGAGAGTATCCATATGGTATTCGACGAAAGCAACAATGGTGTGTTAAGTGAAGGTTTTGCAGATCTCAATCTAAATCACCATGATTTGGATGGAGAAGAAGAGGACAAGGCTGGAAATAAGCAGGACCAAGAAAGAAACATGCAAGAACAAATCCAAGATACCAACGAGCTATCTCAAGACCTTGAGAAGGGACTACAGAATCAGGATTCAGTCATTGAAGAATCCAACACTCAAATTATCTCTCAAGACCTTGAAGAGAGACCTGCTACTATCTCAAACGATTAGGGTCCAAAGCTACGAAAATTCAAACATGCCTCTTCACACTCAGCTCAAGATATCATATCAGATCCATCATCTGGGGTACAAACTCGATCTAGATTAAAGAATCTTTGTGCTTTCTATGCTTTTGTTTCTCTTGTAGAACCAAAAACCCCAACTGAAGCACTCAAGGACTCGGACTGGATCACTGCCATGCAAAATGAGCTAAATGAGTTTGAAATGAACAAGGTATGGACTCTTCAACCCAGACCACAACACCAATCAGTCATAGGAACTAGATGGGTGTTTCGGAATAAACTGGATGAAGCAGGCAAGATCATTCGAAACAAAGCAAGACTTGTTGCTCAAGGATACAATCAAGAAGAAGGTATAGACTACGAGGAGACATTTGCTCCCGTAGCAAGGTTAGAAGCTATACGAATATTACTTGCTTTTGCATCTTTCATGGGTATCAAGCTATTTCAAATGGATGTCAAATGTGCATTCCTAAATGGGTTCTTAGAAGAATAGGTTTGTGTTGCTCAACCACCAGGTTTTGAAAGTGAAGAATTTCCTAATCATGTGTATAAATTGGACAAAGCTCTCTATGGTCTCAAACAAGCCCTAAGAGCTTGGTATGAAAGATTGTCCAAATACCTTCTTGAAAATGGTTTTCAAAGAGGATTGATTGATAAAACTCTCTTCATCAAGACTCGTGGAAATGATCTTTTGATTGTTCAAATATATGTAGATGATATATTATTTGGTGCTACTAACAATTCCCTTTGCAAGGAGTTTTCTGAAATTATGTGCAGAGAATTCGAAATGAGTCTCATGGGAGAATTAAACTTCTTCCTCAGTTTACAAGTTCTTCAAACAAGTAAGGGTATCTTTCTGAATCAAGGGAAATATATCAGGGATCTACTAAAGAAATACAAAATGGAACAATCAAAGGTAGCAAAGACTCCTATGAACTCCACTCTCTCCCTTGATCAAGATAAGAATGGTAAGAATGTGAGCCAAAAAAAGTATAGATGTATGATTGGTTCACTCCTATACCTTACTGCTAGTAGACCTGATATAATGTTCAGTGTCTGTATGTGTGCTCGATTCCAAAGTGATCCCAAAGAGTCTCACCTTATTGTTGTGAAAAGAATCTTCAGATATCTAAATAGATCTCAAGACCTTGGGCTATGGTATCCCAAACAGAGTAACTTTCATTTAAAAGGCTACTCAGATGCAGATTTTGCAGGATACAAAGTTGATAGAAAAAGGACTTCTGACTGTTTCCAACTCCTAGGATCCTCCTTGATAAGTTGGCACTCTAAGAAACAAAATTCAGTAGCCTTATCAACTGCAGAAGCCGAGTACATTGATGCTGGTGCATGTTGCTCTCAGATTCTTTGGATAGCACAACAACTCAGAGACCTTGGAATTGATCTTAAAGGTATTCCTATTTTGTGTGATAATACTAGTGCTATTTCCATCACTAAAAATCCAGTGCAGCACTCGAGAACCAAGCACATTGATGTGAGACATCATTTTATAAGAGATCATGTGGAGAAAGGTGATGTATCAATATCCTTCATATCCACTGATTTTCAGTTAGCTGATATTTTTACTAAACCACTCCCTGAAGATCGTTTCAATTTTATTAGACTGGAGTTGGGTATGCTTAATAGGGAAGCACTTTCTTAGGGGGAGTAATTACTCCCTATATGAAAGTTCAGAATTCAAATGACATCTCAAGGCCTTGACTCCATAAGGATCTGAGGTGATCATACGAATAAAATTATATTGGATCAAACTCTGTTAATATCTTATGGATATTCAACAAGAGTGTCTTTTAAATTTTATACAGAGTTTCTTTTGATTTCATTTATCCCTTTCAAAAATCGGTTTTCACATATTTCGGTTTCCATTTTAAAAGTATTCCAAATCTCTTTAATTTTTGCAAGTGGATGTGACACTTTGGGTTTAGAAAATTCAGATCATCATTACTTACTATTCATGAGAATTAATGAATTTGTACTTACCCATTTGAAAATATTGAGAAATGATTCAGTTTCCCATATTGTTGCTTTTTAATCCCTCCCTCTTCTCGGTCTAAACCACTCCACCCTCACTCTCTCTGTGTTCATCCTCTCTCTCTCCGAGTTCCAAAAACCGTCTCTGTTTCTGAAATCAAAATGGTGGGATCAAGGTACAAGATGCCCGCCAACAAGGGGAAGCAAATCATGGAGGAATTTGAAGAACATTCCGAGGGTTCCAGCGAGAACTCACCATCTCCACCACCTCTGATCAGGAAATCCAAAGGCAAAGCTCCAGCCACTTCTGCTCCTACTCGGCCTCCCCAGGTATCTTCTAGCATTTCCCCCAATTGGTTTTGCTCTAAAGAGGTTGAGGAGTCCTGAAAACAGGACTTTTGCAACCGTCGTTTATGCTTCTGTGATGCTGTCGATTTCAACCTCCTCCAAACCATGCCCTTGCCTTGCATTTCCCTCCTCAAATCTACCTGCTTCTAGACCTTGCTCAACCCTGGCAATTTTGCCTATCCCCAACTTACCCGACTCTTTTATGCCAACCTTACTGTTCATCGGGTAAATGGAACCCTAACCCTAGTATCCAAGGTCAAGAACACCCGAATCCGCCTCTCTCCTGAAAGCCTTGCTCTCATCCTTGATCTTCCCACTGAGATTCCCACAAAAGAATTCCCAAGCCGATTTGAGTGTCTCTCACGAGCACGAGATGAATTCTTCCTAAAATCTCAAGGCCCTGGATCTTCATCCACCCTCAAACCCACTCACACTGCCCTAAACCTTCAAGCCAAGCTCATCTTCACTATTTTAGCTCGCTGTATCTTCCCACACATCTATTCCAGGGAATTGGTGACCGAGAATCTTCTCAAGATCCTTTTCCTAATCATGCACGGATACGAGCCTGACTTGCCCAAACTCATTCTTGACTACATGACCCATGTGTCTACCCCCTCTCGGCCTATGCCTTTACCCTATGCAAACCTCTTGCCCAAAATCTTTGAAGCCTTTGACATCGACACATCAAGAGAAGAAAAGCAAACCTACTGTGGGATTGTTGATGAGGGTTGTCTAGATAGATTGGGGATTGCCAAAAACCCGAGGGGGCAATGGTTTTTGAGGAAATATTCAAAGGGAAAACAGGTTGCTTAACCTAATATGAATGAGGATAGATTGGATGCTGTGGTGACTGAAATTCAAGACCTTAGGTTTGATTTGAGCAGGATGTGGTCGGATGTGGTGATTCGCCAGGACCAGACTCATGAGCTACTCTCTAGGGTCAACTGCAAGCTTGATCAGATGATGCTTCTCAATGCTCTCACCTACACTGCTACAGGCTCTATCATGCCAATGGAGCAAGAAACCTTCGATCATGTGCGTGAGAAGACAGGGAATGTCATCCTTAACTGTGAAAATCAAGTGAAGAAACGTCCTATTCTGCGCCCCACTCATCATGAAACCACCATTCTCACAGTCGAACAATATGGTGTGGTCAAGAAATACAGGGATGTGGAGCGTCAGAGACAGCTTGCAGAAATGGAACGAGACAAGGTCACCAGAGACGCCCTTGCAAGGTGGAGGAAGAGGTGCAGAGATGAGGTCAGAAGGAAATACCTTCCACCCAACAAGCAGTACCCCACCTTTGGCGAATGGGTTGAGGAAGGCACTGGCATTCCCCCTCCCGAAGATCCTAATGCTCTTGGCGCCCCTGGTACATCCTCTGCTGCTGGGCTATCCTCTGCTAAGAAAGGCAAGAAGGCTCTAAGGAGCAAGAAGAAGAAGGCTGCAGATGGGGATTCTGACTCAAGCCCTTGATCTCCCACCATCTTTTCTCTACTTTCTAAAAACTCGTCTTTTGCTGCTCGTCTTTTAAAACTCATGGTCCTTTGGTTGTTTTTTGGTTGGTGGTTCAGACATTTTCACCTCTCTGCCCTTTTGTTGGAAGACAAAAAGGGGGAGAATCTTTTGGTTGCCCTGCGTTTTGGCACTAGTTGGTTAAGTGCTTGATTTTGGCACTAGTTGGTTAAGTGCTTGATGCTTTTTTTTAAAAAAAAAACTTATAATGATCCAAACATTTTCTGCTCATATTATATAGTATGCTCATTTCATTATAATGATTGTTGGAAATATGTTATGAATATTGAAACAGGCTTTGTCTTCCATCAAGGGGGAGATTGAAGACTCCACCTTGATTGTAAGATCTTGAGACCTAACGTGCAGGTGATCTAAAGGATGATGAAAGACAAAATTGAAACCCAGGCTAAAATGTTTGATCACTTATGCATTTCTCTATTTTTCCGAGGCCAACCTTTTTGTGCCTAAATTATAATGGGCTTTATATTGGGCTATGAGATGTGATTTGAGCTTTATCGATTTATATATGAGTTTCGCATCTAACCCATTTTATGTACTAGATATATTATGCATGTTCTTTCATGATTTCACTTTTCATACAAGGAAAGAACCGATCTATAGTTGATCATACTTGATCATGAAGAAAGTTGGAAGAACATTCTTGGAAGGCACACAAAGGATCATTTTCGGAAAGAATTCAAATACCTTGAAAAGGATTTGAATTTCAAACGGTCTCCCTCTAAGAATCTCTACAAGTGTTCCAACTATAAAAGGACGAAGGCTAAGAAGGATGAAACTAACCAAGCAAGCACTCAAGCACTCATAGCATCCTAAAACATTCGTCAAGTTTCTCTTACATTCTCCTAAATCCTAGTTGGTGATCATTGTTTAAGAGTTGAGAGAAACACTAGCACTTATTGTACAAGTCATTCATTTTACACTTAGAGTTTTTATACTCGATCAAAGCACACTTGGTGTGTGGTGTGAGCTTTTATTTCACTTGTAAGGTTGAGAGCTAGAATAGAAGCGGTGAGGCTTTGTATAGAGAAAGGGAAGTTTCTCTAGGAAGTTCTAGGCTCAAAAGAAGTGAAATAAGAAGTGTTTGAATCCTACGAATTGGATAATCCTAGGCGGGGACGTAGGCCAGTTGGTGCCGAACCTCGTTAACAATTCGTGTGTTCATCTTTTATATTCCGCATTTACATTTTCATATTCGATTTTACTTTGTCAAGTCCTGATAGCCTATATCAAGGTCTTGATAAGTTGCACTAAATTTCTATTGTTGCGAAAATCGTCCATACTCTATTCATCCCCCCCTTCTAGAGTATTATTCATCGCCTTATAGACTCTTCAAAGGCCAATATATCCGCTACACTATTAATTTCCCTAAACACATGACAAATTTGGACTGTCTGAAATTGGCAGAGATCCATTAGGGAATCAGAAATGATCATCTCGATTTCCCAATGGCATTTCCGAATGCCTTTAAGTGCATTAATAATGCATAAGTAGTCCCCTTCTATCTCGATGTTTTGGATATTAAGTTCTAGAGCTTCACGAATTCCTTCTCTTAAAGATGTAGCCTCGACTCTAATAACCAAGCATGGCGGGATACTAGCCCCCTTCACAGAGACCCAATTTGCTTTATGATCTCGGATAACAAAGCCGATCGCGGAGTTTCCGTTGTCTCGTAAGGAACCGTCAAAACTAAGTTTGAAGTTTGGGTTTTTTGGTTTTTCCCATTTGATCCTTTTTTTTTGTCTATTTTCACTATTGTGTGAGTTGTTAGAGTGGTTTGATGTTGACTTTATATTAGCGCCTTCCTTATCCTCCTTATCCTTCTTAGCCATATTCCAGTTGTTAATCTGTTGTTCGATAAATTTTGTAACATTACTGCTTGAAAATGTTTCATTTTTTAAAACCATTTGGTTCCTAAAGTACCATACACTCCACCAAATGGTTGCCATTTTACTTGTTTTGTTAATGCCGATTGTTTGTTTAAGTGTTTTGATAATAGAATGTTCGTCTCTTACATTTGTATCCCATTTATCTATGATTTGAAAGATTTTATCATTTATTCTTTGGATAATATTTTTTGTGACGTTACACTCCATAAATAAATGAAAGAAATCTTCTCTAAGGTGATTGCATAACTCGCATTTCATAGGGAAAACAATTCTACTTACCTTTTGTTGGTGTTCCACTCTCTGAAGCTCTCCAGACGAAGTGTTTGATTCTAGGGGTGCAGTGTAATTCCCAAATCCAGTTATAAGGTCGGATTTAGAGTGTCATTTTCTTTGATGAAGAAGATTGATAGTTGATTTTGTTAAAAACCACCCATCCGGGCATGATCTCCAATATAACCTATCTGTAATGTTGTTTATTGGTATTGGAATATATGTAATTTTGTTAAGGGTGTCCTGATTTAGATGGTTTCCTAGTTCCCTAGCTATCTTTTCCATGTCCCATTTTTTGTCATTTGTGATGAAATTGTTAACTTTGGTCATTTCATTTTTCGAAGTTTTGTTTCTAGCTATTTCGATTAGAGGTGTATCCAAGACCCAATTATCGAGCCAAAAGTTGATTGTATTCCCGTCCTCCCCTACTTGCCACTTGAGACTTGAAGCAAAAAGTTCTCTAAGTGACATAAGTTTATCCCATTGCCAAGATGTCGAGTGCTTTCTTGTTTTGTATTGCATTAGGTTACATTCTTTTAAGTACTTCTGTTTCACAATTTTGACTCATATATTATCTGGTTCCGCCATAATTTTCCAAAGTAGCTTAAATTGCAGGGCTATGTTTATTTCTTCTGCTTTTCTAATACCTGTTCCACCATGTTGTTTAGATTTACAAATGTTATCCCATCTAATTAGAGGGTGGTAGTTTCCTTCTTTGTTCCAATAGAAATTTTTGTTGACCTTATCGAGTTCATAAAGTATGTTCTTTGGCAGGAAGAAACTCTGCATTGTGTATATAGGTTTTGCACTAGGGTTAATTTTTATAAGCTTCTTCCTTCTTGGGACATGGAATTTGCTTTCCATTTTTGTAGATGTTTTTTGGAATTTGTCACAATTTCTTCGAAGGTTTGTTTGTTAACTCTTCCATTGATAATTGGGCAACCCAAATATTTATCCAATACTATTGTATAGTTGATTTGTAGATTATTTTGTATCATGTTCTTTGCTTGGTTGGAGATGTTTTTCGTGGTTTGGAAAGCTGATTTATTATAATTTATAGCTTGACCTAATGTTTCGTAATAGTCGCCCAAAATTTCATTGATGTGTGCATGTTGATTCGTTTGCCTTAGCAAATATAATAATGTCATCCCCCAAGCTGAGGAATGGAATGGTATATATCACCTTGATGACATATTTTGATCCCATATTACTCTTAGTATTGTTGCTTTCATGTTGTAGCTAGCATTCTAGCGAGAATTTCTGCTCCTAAAATAAAAAGAAATGGTGAAAGGGGGTCACCTTATCTTAAACCCCTTTTATTAAAATCCTCCTTATAAAATAAAAGCTTAATACATTGGATAAAAATTAATCGTTCCGGCTATATACACCGTAAATCATGTACATCCTTAAGGACGTGCAATATTAGACACAAGGCTTGCACGTCCTTAAGAACATGCAATATTAACCTTGTGATTTGCGGTGTATATAGCAACACCCAAATTAATCTTAGCCTATCTTAGGTTGGGCTATGGACAACGTACATACAGTATAAGTGAGTGGGTCTGTCTAGAATATGTAGATATATATTGCCGGCCGAGCGAGGTTACTTAATTTACAACTTGTTGGTAGGTAATATAATCGATACTGTAAAGTCGATCTGTATTCTGTAAGCTAGTTAACCTCCAACTGAATTAACATCTTAGCAAGTGTGGCGGGTAATTAAGGTATATAATTTATTTTTTAGACGAAAGTGATTAGAGAAAGGCTACAGTAATCTCGATTAGGGGCGGAGCCAGAAAAAAATCGAGAGGGGTTCGACTTTATTGTCGAAATATTTTTTAATATATGTGATACACTTTTTTTTATAAAAAAAATTATATTAGAAAATACATTAAATATGTGATTTAAATAAAAAAAATTCATAAAACATTTGAACTCGAGACTTCATGATTCAAATCCCCACTCCATACCAACCAATTATATATAAGCTATGAACACTTTTTAATTTATTATCTTTTTAAACTTATTTTTAACCCGTAAATGATTAAAAATTAGAATATATATATATATATATATATATATATATATATATATATATATATATATATATATATATATATATATATATATATATATATATATATATATTTTAAAAGTTTCCTCCGAGTCAGAATTGGACTAGACCCACCTCGTGCCCTCCTCTCCCTGCAACCCTAAAATATTTTAAAGTATTTTGAAGTATCGATAAAAAAAAACATGATATTAGTGATAATGGGGAATGGCAATGATAGATATATGGTGGTCCTGGTGGATATCTCATAGGAGTAAGAAAGTCCACTACAAAGTTGGTTTAAAAAAAAAACTATTCATGACACCAAAAAAAAAAAAACTATTCATTTTTCAGTTATATATTAAACACTAAAAAAAATCCTAATTTCAAGTCAAATTTTCCATTTTAAATTAGTTAATGCATACCAAACGAAACTTCAAAACCCACACCGGACAATTGTTGGAGGAAGTCGGGGTTCGATAAAATGCACTTATGTCTCTCTACGGATTTTTCTGGGGTCTCTGTCTCCTTTGGAAGGAGTCACATTTTCAAAAAGAAACCTTGACAATCAAGAACTCGGATAACAGAACAATACATGCAACATACAGTAACAATACTGTCAATGTAACAATCGAGATTCTTTTTGTTTATGCTACACCACACGAAGGGGGGAAAGAGGATTTCTGGTCTTCTTTTTCCTCTAGAATAAGAAATATTACCGGACCCTTAATAATAATGGGAGTTTTAAATGAGATTCTTGAACATAGCGATAAATTAGGTGGAAATGCCCCAACTATGAGCAGATTTAGACGACTTAATGATATCATTACAACACACAACTTCGTAGATGTCCCGACTTATGGAAACAAATACACATGGAGAAAAAAGGAAAAAGGCCCTGATAATATTTTTGAAAAACTAGATAGAGCCTTAGTAAGTTACGATCTTATGCAACAATTCCCTAACCATTACACAAAAACACATTCATTTATAAAATCGGATCATGGACAAATTACGCTAGCTAGAACTAATGGAAAAACAAAAACCAAAATTGCAGCCATTCAAGTTTGAAATGGTATGGACTACTAGAACGGACTATGAAGCACTTATTCGGAATGCTTAGCGTATCAACCCCCCAGGATCACAAATGTATAAGTTAACCAAAAAACTACAAGAAGTAAAAAAGAAGAGCAAATCATGGAGTAAGGTAACCTTTGGCAATATTTTCAGCCAAATTACCCAGGTAGAAGCCGAACTACAGAACCTATAGACAAGACTATGCATCACATATGACCGTAATATAGAAAGCAAAATAAGTAGGCTAGCAACCAAGAATGCCTCTAGCTCTACTAAATTATCAACAAAAATACTGGGGTCAACAAGCAAAAAAAGACACATATCAAGCTGAATGATGCTAACACAAAGTACTTCCACAGGATAGCGACGGGACACATTAAGGTGGATTTCGCTAAGCGATATACCCTACAATCAAGCCAATATACTCCAAGTGACTTACTACACAATATCAACGTCGAAATCACAAATGAAGACAATGACTGGCTAACAAGACAAGTATCCAACTCAGAAATTAAGAATGCAGTATTCAGCCTAGCTAATGACAAGTCACCCGGGCCTGATGGGTTTCCAACCGGGCTTTTCAAAAAGTACTGGTATATTATTGAACCTTCTGTAGTCAAAGCTCTCAAAAGCTTCTTTCTAAGCGGGCGAATCCTAAAAAAAACAAATCACACTTTCATAACCCTAATCCCAAAACGCGAGGAACCGACTACGACATCTCACTACAGACCTATAAGCCTATGCTCCACGACCTACAAGATAATCTCGAAGATTCTGGAGGCACGACTTAAAAAAATCATTCCAAAGATCATTAACCCTCTACAAAGTGCATTCTCATGTGGCAGTTCAATA
This sequence comes from Persicaria tinctoria, assembly GCA_037127255.1. NCBI lineage: Eukaryota > Viridiplantae > Streptophyta > Magnoliopsida > Caryophyllales > Polygonaceae > Persicaria > Persicaria tinctoria. Next base: position 24,663,039 of record JBANSL010000004.1, read on the forward strand.
CAAGACAATATATTAATTGCCAGTGAAATCTTTCACTCCTTCACAAAGAAAAAAGAAAACTTAGGATGGATGGCAATTAAGCTTGACATGGAAAACGCATTTGACTTAGTGGACTGGAATTTCTTACTAACAACACTCAACAAATTTGGGTTCTCAAACCAATTCTCTGGCCGGATAAGAGAGTGTATAACTACAGTTTCATACTCGGTTTTAGTGAACAATTAACCGACAGAGATTTTTTTCCCACAATGTGGCCTACGACAGAGAGACCCTTTATCAGCATACTCATTTCTCATTCTCTCCGAAGTACTCACAAGAGGACTGCAGAATGCAACTACACAACCACAAAGCCACCTCGGATTAAAGATCACACGAAACGGGACTAGGATTCCTTATTTAGCCTTTGCAGATGACATAGTCATCTTTGCCTCTGCTACTCAGACGACTCGCAACCAAATAAACAAAATACTAAAGGAATATACATCTTTGTCCGGACAAAGAGTTAATAGGCATAAATCAACGAACTTGGGTACACAATTCAACGAACTTGGGTAACTATTTGGGATGCCCGATCATATCTGGACAATCATATCTGCCTCTCGTAAGCTGGACGATGTACTCTCATTAAGTCAACCCTAGCTATCTGCAAAACCTTTACATCTGATGCAATCCTTAATATTACCAAAATCAATACATGCAGAACTCGATAAAATAAATAGAAACTTTTTATGGAACAAAGGACCAAATCACAAACCTCTTATCAGTTGGTTCGATGTCTGTAAGACTAAAAACAACGGAGGTTTAGGAATTCGAAGCTCGGAAGACATGAACAAAGCATTACAGTTGAAACTAATATGGAAATCCTAGCAAAACCCCAGAACCCTTGAGTAATTGTAATAAAGGAAAAATACTTCAAACAAAGAGACATTTTGAAATATAAAAAAAAGGGACTCATCCTGGCAATGGACTAAATTAACAAAGCTAATCCCTTTGTTCAAAACTGGTATTCGTTGGTCCATAGGAGATGGGAGAAATATCAACTTATGGACCGACCTTTAGACAAGTATGGAACCTCTTATTAATGCATTATCTAGTCAACACCAACCTAACATAAGTGTCAAAGTTAATCATTTTATTAAAGCAGACAAAACATGGGATCATGAGAAGTTAAACTCCTCGCTACAACACACCTTACCTAATGCGGTCATCAAGTCCATAAAAGCTACACCAATACTAAATAATATACACATGGATAGACTATACTGGAAATGGAGCCGAAATGCCCGGTTCTCTATTAAATCAGCCATAGATATGATCAACAACATGAAACAACAACAAAAGTCGGATATGTGATTGATTTGGAATCTCGATATCTCGCCAAAAATTAAGACATTCCTTTGGAAAATCTCGTGGAATTGCTTACCTACTAAAATTAAACTCGCATCCCGGCATCTGGGAATACCTACAAACTGCCCACATTCTGATTCTCAATTTGAGGATCTACACCATCTTCTGTGGAGTTGCCCAATCATGCGAGAAACACTCATATCGATCGACCCAACTTCGTTCTTTAAGATTAATGGATGCTTCTTGGAAGAAAAGGACATAAATCAAACACTTCAGGATGTTAAAGATAGTATTGGAGCACGTAGTTTTGCCAAAATTGCCTTCGCATGGTGGAGAATCTGGTACTTTCGCAACAAAACGCTATTCGATAACATAAAACCGGACATAAGAAGCATTGCGTCTTTCACAAGAGAGCAACTTTCCTTGGGGAATTCGACCAAAACCATCGACGACCTAGTTATTACCCCTATAGTCAAAAGCCATAATATTGAAGTAAAGGATAAAAGAAGGAAAAAAAAAATTTGGAAACCCCCGGACCCGAGAGCTTTTAAACTGAATTTTGATGGTGCACTATCTCTTTCCGACAAGAGTTCTTATGGATTCATTCTAGGGGATTTCAGAGGGACCCCTATCTTCTGTGGATCTGGACTTTTCCTTTTGCCCTCTATCGCCTGCTCTGAGGGCTTAGGGCTTTGGAAAGGAATCACAACGGCCAAGGAACTTAATATAACTAATCTTGTGATCGAAGGTGATAACCTCCCTATAATTAATAGTCTTAAAGATCTTGGGAAGCCTACTAGAGACTCTGAAATGATTGTCTCGGACAGTCTAGTTTCGCTGGGCTTCTTTGCTTCGGTCGAGATTCGTCACACCTTTCGGGAGGCAAACCGGGTAGCGGATCGTTTATCACATCTGTCTTTTGCTTTTCATAGTGCACTTGCTCCTGACGACTCTCTACTTCGTAGTCTCATCCGCAAGGATGCTCTTGGCTTGTATGGCCACGCCTCACCGCCAAATTTTTTCCGTTTCAAAAAAAAATAGTTAATGTATACAGTAGAAAAATTCTTTTCTTTTTACTTGTTGGGGTTTGAGCGTTGAACAATACTTGTGTGCAGTGTTTTCTACATCGTTCTTTCTTACTAACATCCCTTTCTTCTGTACCTCCAGTACCTTAGTGTTTGTTTATTCTGTTTTGTGTTGTTTGTCTGTATAGTGTCTTGGTTGTCTTCGATAGCTTAACTTGTTCTGGATCACTTGGAAACATCCTCTCAACATAGTTGGGAAAAAGGTGTGTACAACTTAACCCCAGACCCTACTTAGAGCGGGATATATTGGATTGTTATTGTTGTTTTCTAAGTACATGGAACTAGCTAGCTCGTCATCGTCATTCTTTATTCTCCTTTTCCAGTTCAAGATTTAGTTCTTTACTAATCCCGTGATGGTTTTAATTCTTATAGTGTCTTGTCTAAAAGTATATGCTACATCTACTATAAACTCTCATTTTTCCATCTTATCTTATCTATTAGAGTAAATTACACATAACCACCATTAAATTAGGCTAGTTTTCACATAACCACCCATAAAATTATAAATTACATAAAACCACCCATAAATTACATTTCTTTTCAAAAGACCACCCATCCATTAAACCTCTATTTGTTTTGTTTTAAAAAAAAATACTCCTAATTTAAACATATTTTTTTAAAGGAAAGACTGAGGTGGCAATAGGGCGAGTCGGGTCAGATTCGGTTAGTCGGGTATCGGGTAATGTCTAATAATTTGATCATTTAGTTGGGTCGGGTTTGGGTTTCGGTTGTATCGGGTTTCGATTGTCTCGGGTTTCAGTTATTTCGGGTTTGGATTGTCTCAAGTTTTCAATATTTCAGTATTCGTTTTCAAATTTTTACTAGAATCTATCTTAAAATTCAAGTTTCGGTTATAACGGGTTCGAGTCTTAATGGGTTTCGTTTGAATCAGGTTCTGTTCATTCAAATTTGGGTGAGTTTCGGTTATCGGTTATTCGGATTTCGGGTCCAAAATGGGCCGAGTTGGGTAGGTCTTTAGGGCAATCGGTTCCAAAATACATACAATAACCCTAGAGCTGGCAAAACTCAACTCGAACCCGAAAACCCGATCCGGTCAACCCGAAACCGATTGTCTTGAACATCGACCGAACCCGGCCCATTTTGGACCCGAAATTCGAATAACCGATAATCGAAACTCAACCAAATCCGAATGAACCGAACCTGATTCAACCGAAACCCATTAAGACTTGAACTCGTTATAACCGAAACCCGGATTTTAAGATAGATTCTAGTAAAATTTTTAAAATTAATATTGAAATAATGAAAACTTGAGAAAAACCAAACCCCAAATAACTGAAACCTGAGACAATCAAAACCCGACCCAACCAAATGATCAAATTATTAGACATTACCTGAAACCCAAATGACCCGAAACCCGACTAACCGAATTCGACCCGAGTCGCCCAATTGCCACCTCAGTCTTTCCTTTAAAAAATAATTTTGAATTAGGGTTATTTTAGTCTTTTCAAACAAAACAAATAGAGGTTTAATGGGATGGGTGGTCTTTTGAAAAAAAATTTAATTTATGGGTGGTTTTCTATAATTTATTATTTTATGGGTGGTTATGTGAAAACTAGCCTAATTTAAGGGTGGTTATGTGTAATTTACTCTATCTATTAATAATTAGTAGTATACTAGTATTAAAGAAGAAGTTTTGTAAGTCATATATCGATCCTCTTCTACTTATTTCTAGCTCTTATGTGATAAATTTTCATTTCAACAATTTTAGGTGTAATTTTCATACTACATATGAGCTCACCTTAATGAATTCTTTTGTTAAAAAAATAATGAATAGTTAAATCATTTAAGCCTTAACTTCTATTGGAAGACAGATGTATTAAAAAATAGACAACGTAATGTTAGAGTGAATAATCCCGGTTGGGGTTGCCTTCGCTATCATTATAATATATATAGGAGTACAAGATAGTGAACCCTATTTGCAAATGGGTAATTGGGTCTATACATATATTCTATCTAACATACCCCCTCACTCGAAACAGGAGGGCATCAAATAGTGAGACTGGATCTAAAATCAAGAAATAAATGGCGAGGTAATCCCTTAGTGAAGATGTCTGCATACTGGTACGGGGAAGGGACATGTAGGACACACACATGTCCCATAGCTACCTTCTCACAAAAAAAGTGGATGTCAATCTCCACATGCTTGGTTCTCTGATGGTGAACCTGGTTGTGAGCAAGGTAAGTAGCGATGACATTGTCTGTATACGCTTGACTGAGCGGACAATGGAGCTCAAGCAATAGGTTGCGAAGCCAGGCACACTCAGCGACAACATTGGTAACACCGCGATATTCTGCTTCAGTACTAGAGCGAGAAACCACAAGTTGGCTAGGGAGTCGTTGAGGAACACACAATATCCTGATGTAGACCGTCTGGTGTCCGAACAACCATCCCAATCAGCATCCTTGTAAGCAACCATGGAGAGAGATGAAGCTGATAGGGTAATAGTGATGCCAAGAGAAGTAGTACCCTGAACATACATGATAATGTGCTTAAGAGCAGCAAAGTGAGACTCTCTGGGGTCATGCATAAATAGACAGAGTTTCTGAATGGCATAGCTAATATCAGGACGAGTAATTGTCAATTACTGTAAACCACCAGCAAGGCTACGGTACAAAGTCGGATCAGACACAGGCGGACCCGCAACTTGGGCCAGTTTGGCAGTGGTCTCAACAGGCTTACAGTTAGCCATTTTAGCCTTGGCGATAATCTCCTTGGCATATTTCTCATGTGAGAGAAACAAACCAGATGCAGATCGAGATGCAGAGACTTCCAAAAATAAGTTGAGAGGCCCTAGTTCAGATACAGCAAACTCCTTGTTGAGTTGAGTAATAATGGTTGCCCGAAGAATCTCTGAAGATGCAGTAAGGATGATATCATCGACATATAACAACAAATAAGCAATCTGATTACCTCGGCGAAAGATAAACAAGGCTCTCTTGCTACTGACAAAGCCAAGCATGTGCAGGTAAGTAGCAAAGTGAAGATACCACGCCCGAGGTACCTGTTTAAGGCCATACAGAGACTTCTGCAAGAGACAAACATGGCCTGGTTTGGCCCTGACAACAAAACCAAGCGGCTGGAACATGTACACTGTCTCATTCATATGACCATGAAGAAATGCGTTCTTGACATCAAGCTGATGAATAGGCCAATCCTTGGAGACAGCGAGATGCAAGCCGATATGGATGGTAGCTGGTTTGACATCTGGACTAAAAGTGTCATCACAGTCGACCCCCACCTGCTGAAAGTTCCCATTGGCGACCAGTCGCGCCATATAGCGCTCAAGAGATCCGTCAGAGCGAAACTTATGCCGAAAGAGCCACATGTACCGCACAATGTTGGCCCCAGGAGGCCAAGGAACAAAGACCCAAGTGTTGTTGCTAATAAGAGCCTTGTACTCATCGAGCATGGCATCATTCCAATTTGGGTCTAAGACGGCTTTTTTGTGGGAGGTAGGGATGGGTGATAGGTGAGAAGCGAAGAGGTCAAAAATCTGTTTGGGGCAAAAGATGCCACTCGTGCTCCGAGTTTGGATCTGGTTGACCGGCTGTGTGTGGTTAGGTGGCAGGGTAGGGGTTGCAGCTGATGGGACAGAGGCAGGAGGTGATGGGACGGGGGCCACATGGGGTTGGACGGGGGGAGGAGGTGGCAGGATAGGTTGCGATAGGGGAGGGTTGGGTGCCCGGGCCGGAGATGTAATAACATTCGGAGAGGAAGAGGAATATAGTTGATGAAAGAGGTGGGGTGTGGGGTAGTCCTCAGAAGGGGGCGGGGTGTTTGGGGATGTAGGGGGACTAGAAAATTGGAATGTGGTCTCGTCAAATGTGACATGACGAGAGATAATGACACGTTTAGGAATTGGGTCAAAACATCTATACCCCCTATGATGAGAGGGGTAGCCCAAGAAGACACAAGGAAGAGAATGCGGTGCGAGCTTATGAGGAGCGACAGAGGCTTGATTAGGATAGCATAAGCATCCAAAGACACGGAGGTTGTCATAATTTGGAGTGGCGCGATATAAGACTTCAGCTGGGCACCAATTTTGGATAGTTGTGGAAGGGGTGATGTTGACAAGATAGCATGTTTTCTCGGCTGCGTAAGGCCAATATGTCAAGGGGACATGGCCATGGATAAGAAGGGTTCTCATAGAGTTGGTGAGGGAGCGGATTATTCGTTCGGCCTTCCCATTTTGAGATGAAGTATGTGGGCAAGAGAATCTGAACTGATCAAATGCCATGAGTGGAGAAGAACGATTTAAGGGCATTATAGTTAAATTCGCCGCCCATGTCACATCGAAAGGATTTGATGGAGAGGTTAAATTGGGTGTGAACATATGTATGAAAGGCAATGAAGTGAGAGACAACTTCAGATTTGTACTTGAGAGGGAAGATCCACAAATGATGAGAGAAAGCATCAAGAAGCACAAGCACATAATGAAACTCATCATGACTAACAACAGGAGATGTCCGTAGATCACCGTGAAGAATGTCAAAAAGGGAATAAAGAGGAGTGACATAATTACTAAACGGCAACCTAGAATGTTTGCCAAGTTGGCATGTTGGACAACTGGTAGGTTTCGACCCTTGATCACATTGAATAGATCTAGACCAAAGACACTGAAAAGCACGGGAACCTGGGTGACCAAGACGGGCATGTGATAAGACACATTTAGGTAGTGTTAACATATGCATTTAGATAGGTTTAAATATAATAAAGTGCATGAATTAGAGTAGTTTTCGTATTTTAGTTAATTATATAGAGAGTCGGAATCTACATATGTTTGCACATACTTTCAGGCATTGGTTGAGCCAATTGATGACATGGGAATGACCTAGAATCGAACAAGAGGGTAAAAAGGAAGAAGAAATCGGAATATTAAGGAGCTAAACCTACAAAGGATTGAAGTTGTCCAAGCTGGCGACGCTGCACTAAAATGAGTCGTTCGAAGACTGTAGTTATCGGATCGGGGCGTACTTATACTTATTGGAAAGAGGATTCGAAGACCTACAACTTTTGTGTTTACGACCTTTCCAAATTCGACCTTGAAAACAGCGAAATCGGGACGTCAAGATGGCTGCTAAAATAAACTCGGGAGGAGCAAGAGGAAACTCGGCCGGGTTATTTAGTTGGCATGCCCGAGTTATCCAGCGAGTGCAAGAGACAGCTGTTACGTTGTTCATTTTCTTTTATAATTTATTTTATTGGAAACAAACCACGAATGGGAACAGAATTGCTAGGAGGGCATTGGAGACTTTGGTTTTTGATTTCTCTTCAACTATGAACAACTAAACTCCTTTGCTTAGGGAGATTAATCGAAGGTTCAGGTTTGCAATTTCATTGTGAGATTTCTATTTCTTTATACTCCTCTTTGAATATTATTGATTCTCTGCATCGAATGTGTAGGGTTTTCGTGAATTTTCATTAGCCTGATCAACTGATGCTTTTTCATTATAATCTATAGCTAGATATAGGTAATTACTGGTTGAGTTATATATATCCTTGAGTAGCAAAGTATAAATCTCTAAAACTGGTTGATTTAGGGATTTGTATAGAGAATTGATTTGCAATTGATGCAATAACTGGTTGTTCGTGTCGATTGCCTTTTTTGATTTCCTTTAGACTTCATCAATTGTTGAATTGAATCTTGATAGTTTCAGGATTGTTTGATAATTAGGGTGTTCGGGGTCTGGTTGTCTTGTTAACTAAATTTAATAAGGAATTGGATTCAAAAGACCTAGTCTTTCCACAACAAAGTATTCAAGAGGAAGTTATCTATTCGATTTCGATGATCAATGAACAAACCTGATTGTTGAGATTGGTTGACCTAAGCTATTTCTCTCATATTTGTTCAATCAATTTGTTTAGTTTGCTTCCTTTTTCTTTTTACTTAGTTAGTCTAAACCATCAAAATCCCCCCTCTTTGTTTCTTATTCTTGTTGACACACTTGGCTTGCATACAAATCGTTGACTCTCTGTGGGATCGACCCGTACTTGCCAAACTGCATTAGTTAGGTTAGTCGGATTTACTTTATAGGATTTAAGGCGACTGGAAATCCTCTGTCAAGATGCCAAAGAGATGTCGAACGAGCAACTGCTGATAGATTTGTTGTTGTAGGAGAGGTGACAAGATGTATTGTTGGTGACAGGATAAAGGTCTCCAGCGCTATTACATCTCATGAGCGGAGCTCCAGTCATGAAATCTTTGACAGCAAACCCAAAACGGTCAAACACAATGGAGATATTATTGTATGTGGTGAGGATGTTGTTAAGGCTTAGGTCGGTGGTAAGAGTTGGTAATGTAGTGTGCCCAAGACCCAAGGTAGGAATGCGATCACCATTGCCGACAATAATGGAGGTAGAAAGACTCTTAGAAGCAGGGACAAAAATTATACCTGGGTTGTGCGACATGTGTGCAGTGGCTCCGCTATCCATGTACCAGGTCGAGTCGGCAAGTGACACGCATGTAGGTATCATGATGGTGGACTTCCTGTGTCGGGACGATGACGATGATCCCGCTGCTAAGGCCTGATCCAGATGGTGCGGAGATGGCCTAAGGAGTCCATGTTGGCTCGGGTATGGCCTCGTTGGAGAGGCCGAGTAGCCCTGAGGATGGGCTCCAATGGGGGAATACCCTCTCTGTATATAAATTGGAGGGGCGATAATCCCGAAGAGAGGTTGTTGGTGATCGTAGAAGGTCATACGTACTCGACTCGGTGGGGCATCAACCATGATAAGAGGTTTTTTTTTAGACCAAACAGGTGGGGCTCGTTTTGAATCTGTTGTGACGGCGGAACTGTTGAAGACTAGAGGTGGGCTCGTAGGTGGCCGATAGTGGTCAGATATGGTGGTGTTGTGGTCGGAAAGGCGAGCAGCGGCTGGGTACGGGCTTGGGGAAGCCGGATCTGGGCTCGATGATGGTCGACGGTGGGCAGAGGCGGCCGGATCTGGAGGGCAAAGGTGCGGCGTGGGTGCTGCGGTGGTTTTGCGAGGAAGGTGCAGGAGGGGCAGTAGTGCACTGGTGGTCGGATCCGAGCAGGAGGTCGCCAGTGACTGTGTGCAGGGAGAGGTGGCGACCGGTTCTTGCACAGAGAAAAGGAGAGAGATGGGGATGGCGGTTGTGGGTGTGGGAGGTTAGTCGAGATCGAGAGAGAGAGAAGAGAAATAAGATGGTGAGGAGAGGGATGACCGGTGGTGGTAATTGAGCCTATACATATATTCTATCTAACACACAAGATATGTACATGACAATTGACAAATACATATAGAGAATCTTTTTTATTTAAAAAAAGAAGCAAACATAATAATACACGCTACCTAGCTTCACTTTTGCAACTCCGCATTATCGCTTTCCTTCAATTCTTCATTCTCAGCTTTTTGATTACATAGCTTCAGACTAGACCCGGACAAACGCGGACACGGGCCAGACTTGAGACGGGCTTTACCCGAGATTTTGTTCCGTTGCTGCGGGCACGGGTCGGACTAAGCCCACTTAATGAGTTGGAAGTCGTGTCCAAGCCCGTCCACGAATGCGGGTGCAGGTAGCCCGCAAACCTAATCAATTTTTCTTATTAAGGCTATACTTAGCCTATTGTAATCAATTTTAATATGGGCGAATTTGCAAAATAGCCATGAAAAAGGGCTTAATTTGCAAAATGTCCACATTTTGGGACAATTTTGTAAAATGTCCTAAATATAAGCCCCCTCCCTCTCTCCCACGCGCCTTTCTCTCTCATCAAGCTCTCCCTCTCCGCTTGCTCTCTCTTTCTCCCTCCCGACCTGCTCAACGTCGATTGCCAGGATTTCCGACCAATTACCTCTCCGACATCATCAAAACGATCGATTTCGAAGTCTCTTCTAGAGAATAAGATAAGGAAAGTATTCGATTACAATTTACAACAAACGCTACCATGAATTCATCGAAAATTTGCGCCAAAGGCGCAAATTTTACTAGAATTTTGACGATTCTAAGTTGATTCTCAATTATGCTGAAGAATCATATTAAATTTGCGCCGAAGGCGCAAATTTCCTTCGATTTTTGGATTACTGCTTTGAATCGAGTGATTACAGCTATAGATTACGTCAAATATGTGCTTATTTATGCTTATATATGCTATACTTGTATGAAAATATAGTTGAAACAAAACATCAAATAGAAGCAACATGTCAAAGAGTTCAACAAAACAGTGCATATGTATGTGGCACTTGAAACAAAACATCAAAGCGACATTCAGGAAAAAAGAACTGGGGATAATGTTCAAAAAAGCAGCAAAGAGTTACATTATCCAAGAGTTCAACAACTACCTTGCAGAAAGAGAAGCAACATGTCCAAAACTGTCAAAATATCTGGTGTCAGCGGGTTTTGATAAATGGGTCAGAGCACATGCAAAGTGTAATAGATACAACATGATGACATCCAACAATGCTGAAAGCTTGAATTCCGTTTTCAAAGGGAAAAAGGATTATCCCATTGTGGCACTTATGGAGTTTGCTAGAGAAAAGCTCACATCATGGTTCCAGGAAAGAAGAGAGAAAGCACTTGGAAACCAAGACAGAATAACTCCTGAAATCCTTAAGGTGATACGGAAATCACAAGAGCAAGTTGGATTATGCAGAGTAGAAAGGATGAATGCATCACAATTTGAGATCAAAGGTCACGGAGCTGTAGCTATAGTTGATCTATCAGCGAGGACATGTACGTGCAGAGTATTTGATGTCGAGAAAATACCGTGTGTACATGCTCTAGCAGCCATTACACACATAAAGGAAAATTTTTCTGATTTTGTTGCAAAATTTTACAACAATAATGCTTGGAGTATGACATATGCAGAAACAATATATCCAGTGTTGGTAGAGGATGAAGGGAACATCCCTGATGTGATAAAATCTATCAAATGTTACCCCCTAGTAGTAAGAAAGAGAGCAGGAAGACCACCTTCAAATAGAAAGCTTTCAATGGGAGAGTTCAAGAGGACATTGAAGCATTCGAAATAAGGCCGTCAACACAATTTCTATCATCAGTATTTCATAAAACTAATGTTAGGAAATATTATAGTTTAGACATTGTGAATGACATTTATGTTTCAAAATAAACATTAATTCAATATTATAGAATAAAATTTTAGATTTTATCATGTAATAATACAAGTTTGAGGACTCTTTTCCATTTATGTCAGCACAATTTTTCGATTAGTGCTCATGAAATCTCAAATTATATCATTGTTGTTCACTCAAAAAACGATACAAAGTTAACAAAGTGTTGTTGTTGTGCAAATATAAACTATTGTTGAGAAAAAATAAGATGATGTTGAGCAAGTTTTCATCAATGATACGCTGTTGTCCAATTTTATTCTATTGATGAGCAGAAATACGACCATGTTGAGCAATAATCTATTGAGCAACTATGAAAACATAAATAGAGGAAATAAGATCATGTTGCCAACAAAGTGTTGCTGTTGTGCAAATATAAACTATCGTTGAGCAAAAATAAGATCATGTTGAGCAAGTTTTCATCAATAATACGTTGTTGTGCAATTTTATCCTATTGATGAGCAAAAATAAGACAATGTTGAGCAATAATCTATTGAGCAACTATGAAAACATCAATAGAGGAAGTATGATCATGTTGCTATAAAAGTGTTGATGTTGTGCAAATATAAACTATCGTTGTGCAAAAATAAGATAATGTTGAGCAAGTTTTCATCAATGATACGCTGTTGTGCAATTTTATCCTATTGATGAGCAAAAATAAGACAATGTTGAGCAATAATCTATTGAGCAACTATGAAAACATCAATAAAAAAAGTATGATCATGTTGCTATCAAAGTGTTACTATTGTGCAAATATAAACTATCATTGAGCCAAAATAAGATGATGTTGAGCAAGTTTTCATCAATGATACGCTGTTGTGCACTTTTATCCTATTGATGAGCAAAAATAAGACAATGTTGAGCAATAATCTATTGAGTAACTATGAAAACATAAATAAATAAAGTATGATCATGTTGCTAACAAATTCACAATTGTTGCTGTTGTGCAAATATAAACTATCGTTGAGCAAAAATAAGATGATGTTGAGCAAGTTTTCATCAATCATACGATGTTGTGCAATTTTATCCAATTGGCGAGCAGAAATAAGACGATGTTGAGCAATAATCTATTGAGCAACTATGAAAACATCAATAAAGAAAGTAAGATCATGTTGCTAACAAATTCACAAGTGTCGATTGTTAGCGTCTATAAAGTATTGTTGAGCAAAAATAAAATGATTTTGAGCAAATGTTTCTCCTACTGGACTTCAATGTTGTGCAATTTTATACGATTGATGAGCAAAAATATTACGATGTTGTGCAATAATATATTGAGAACGTATGTAAACATAAAAAGAGAAAATAAGATCATGTTACCAATAATTTTACAACTCTCGGTTGTTGTGCAAATATAAACTATTGTTGAGCAAATATAATATGTTTTTGAGCAAATATCTACCAATAAACCATGTTGTGCAATCATATTCTATTGAAAAGTAAAGAATCATATTATGAAAAAATAAAAGATTAAGGTATGGAATTCTAAGTTAAATAATAAGAAATAAATAAAGTATTACACAATTTCCAATTTTATACAAAAAAAAAAAAAAGAAAAACAAAACGGTTTTCCTAAAAAAATATGAAAAGCAACCAATGTAAATGTCTAAAACGTTTTTCTCGTTCTAGAAGTTCTTCATCACCTTCGTTTGGTTTTCATCCTCCAGGTAAATCTACTCTCTCTCTTTCTCTGCGAGATTTCTTCACGCTTGATTATAGGCTTGTGGACAAGAAATCTATCATATCCATCAACATGTCATCAGATCCGAAAGGTTTGATTCTGTCTATTCCGTATATTATAGTTTAAATTAGAACGAATTGTGTTTTAGGGTTTCGTTTTCACGAAAATCAGGAAATGACGCTTATTCAAGAGGTTTGAACGTTTATAATCAAGCAGTTATTCAGGCTTCCAAGAGCTACTATTGCTAATTCAATTACTTGCACATTATAATTCGAAATTATTGTGATGGATTTATCATTCAATTTTGAATTTTATACGATATAAATTGCCTTCTATAACAATGTCATTACTCCGAATATTTGTAGAAATTGACTGTAAGTGTTCATTCTATAGGTAAACGTCCCCAGAGTTTAAGTGATTCACCTGTTCTACAAAGCCCAAATCGAACTTCAAAGAGATCAAAAAGATCTGGAGTTAAACCTCCAGTATTTGATTTATCTAGAGATTCACCTCCCTTCAAAGATGAACTTCTTGATGATAATGAGCATGGTAAAGCCTATGAAGCACGGGACGGTTGTCAGTCGCTTGAATCAAAAGATTCTCAACCACTTGTTCGAAAAAACAGTAAGAAAGAAGTTCACCTTGTGACTGCTCTTCCTGTTAGCACTGTTGGTGTAGAAACCATTGAAATTGCAAGGTTGGATACCCATTCACCTAATGAGACTGTTGTTCAACATGTAAACCCAATTGTGCATATCATCACATCTGATGAGCAAACGGATCCCACAGACATACAACCTAAAACAGAAAACAGGCAGATAATTGTGAGGAACGAGAGGAACACCAGACAGAAAAATCTCCCCGGTTTGAAGGCACGTTCAAGCCCACGCTTGCTGGTGTCATCATTGAAAAAAATGAATGATAAGTAGAAGACATTTATTCAAGATATTGGGTTTAAATTTTTGTTCAACTTGGATATTGTTACCCTACCACTACATCTTTCGTATTGGTTAGTGGATCAGTTTGATGCTAACAAGTGTTGTTTGGTGCTGGCTAATGGAGGAGAACTTGAAATTGCATAAATAGATGTGCATATCAAAATGGGGTTCCCCGTGGGAAAGATTTTAGTTGGAAGAAAAACAGCTAAAGAGAATTTCAGCCTTGGGCAAGGTTGGAGAAGCATATTTTAGGTCCAGGATAATATAACAACAGCTATGGTGATGGATAAATTGATAGCTGACACTGACTGTGGTGATCAATTCCTTGTGAACTTTATTGTTATATTATACTCTATATTGGTTGATACTTTGGGAAACAGGCATGCAAACCAGAGTTTAATAAGAATAGTTCCTGAATTGGGAGACATGAAAGACCTAAATTGGTGTGGTCTGGTGTTGGAAAGTTTAGTTGACGCAAAGAAAAGCTGGGAAAAGAACAAGAATGGCCATTTCAGAGGGCCTCTATTATTCTTGGTTGTAAGTATTTTTTTTAAACCTTTCCTCTGATGTTACCTTAATTTCTTTACAATGTACATAAAGTATTCTTCATGTCAGCATTCCCCCGCTCCATCATTATACTGATATATATGTTTATCGCCTTGGTGTTGCAGTTGTTTTATATGGATAGGGTGAAACTATTCACAAGCACCGCACTCGGAAGAATGAGTCATTGTTTCCCATTGTTTGTTGGCATGAATTACAAAATTTTGTGCAAACGAGAAACTGATGATATTAGTACTGGAGGCTTTGGCCTTGGCTTAGTCCAGGCTCGCCAAATTGTTCCTTCCCATCAAGACATACCATCTACATCTTATCCGCCCACTACTGCACAAAACGATGAAGGCACCAGTCACCCTGCTGATCCAGGATAACAACCACCCCCTTTAGAGGTTTATATTAATTCTTTAAAACAATTCAATCTAATATTGGTGCAATTTAGCATGTTCTGATATTTACTGGTTATTTTTTATTCTTGTTTTTTTTTTGTTATCTTCTAGAGTTGGATAAAGTTTTTTGCTCAAAAAACTTCTGTACTTGCATCTGCTATATCCGATTTTGTTGAGAGGTCTACAAATGTACCGCCTGAAGTACAACATGATGACAAGGTGAAAAGACTTCTACATGGGGCAAACCAACTTATAGGGATGGAAGATGTAACCCCTGAGCCTGCTACAGATGTTGTTGACAGGTCTTATATGAATGACTCTCCAAACACACATATTACCGACTCCCAAGAAAAATTCTGGTCAGACCCTTCTTTCTTAGATTGCATTACTCAGATTGAGATGGCGTATCAGAATAAGCAAAAATTGAAAGTAGATGGGGAATTTTCCTTTGATATATTTTTAAATGATCCTGCTTTTAAGAAAGATAAAGGGACATCGGAGAAAACTGGAGATGCAAACAACGTTACGAATGAACAAACCAAGCTCCTTCAGGCGGCCATGGTCATCCGCCAATACACCAGGATGTTCAAGCTAAAACTCCAGACACATTATGCACAACTCCAAATACCCTACCCACTCAATTTCAAATTGATATTCCACCAGCGAACCATTTGGAAGGTAGAAAAAAATGCAAGTCCCCTGCTACATTTCCACCACGGAGATCCCCACGTGTCAACGCAGCTGATGTGAATGCTGCACAACAACTGAATGACACAAAGAGAGAAAAAGCTGCAAGGAGAGCACATAAACCTTCTGCATCTTTGAGAAGCTCTTATTATTCATGGGTTGTTGATATTAATGATCCTATCTCTGAAATTGAGCGCACTGTTTCAGTCTATTTAGCAATGAAAACAACTCAAAGCACGTAAGTTCATTTTAATCTTAATTTACTTAGTGTATGTTCAGTTACAGGTAAAATATTATTTTTACTTAATCCATCTTCATAATGATTCGCTTTGCAGGGAAGTTTTATTTAAACACAAGTCTGTTGAAATTGTAAGGACAAACATGGGTACACTTGAAGATGAAACCCACTTGTCTAGTGTCATTATTGATGCATGGACAGTTGTCCTTAACCACAAGGAACAGTATAAAAGTGCTCAATCACTAGCAAGATTATTTGTCAATATCAACAAATCTGTAATATCTTTACAAGTTCATCCATCAATTACACTCCATTGTTTTGTCATTACTACGATGGGTCTATTTTTTTTTTTACTAATTTCTATTCTTGATCCAGTTTAATGTGGAGAGTGTATCATCAGGAGCTTGTGACGAACAGTTTAAGAGGTTTAACCTCCACCTTGATACTATATTGTCTTTGTCACCACACGTTTTGTTGAGAGATGTAAACATGGTAGTCCCTCGCAATCACCTAAATAAAGTTCTCAAAATACTGAATTTGAAATCAAAGTTAACAAGCTCAATCACTAATGTCTATCTGTTTTATATTATGTTGATTAGATTGTATTTGGAGTTCAACGAGAAGTGCTTTATGTCATGGTTGTCTTCAACTTTAAAACCAAAGTTGTCCAGATCGCTGATATCACCCCATCTTGCACTGATGCAACTTGCAGCTTCCCATCACCCTTCGAATGTTTGGTAAGTTTTATTGATGATATCTACTATGGCTTTACTTGTATTAATTTCATTTAAATATGACCTCATATTACAATTAAAATTACATGCTTTATAATTAAATCCATGCAGGGGGATATATCTAACAGACAAGAGGCTTAGAGCAAAGGCAGAAATAGTGTCAACTGCACCAACATCAAATGTCCCCATCGCATGGGCTGGAGAAGAGAAAGTTGTGCATTCTGGGGTACGCCTCATGCGTCACATGGAGACCTTCTTTGGGACAGAGAGAGCGTACAAGTGTGGATTGGAAAAGGGCAATTTCAAGAATATCTCAAAGCTATGGGTGAAATACCTAACAGATATTGTGTGCTCAGAGCTGAATGAAGTGAACACAGAAGTTGTGAAGGCAGCGAAATCCCATGCAAAAATGACTTCAAAGGGGATTCAGGGCCAGAAACTAAATCTTGGTTGAAAAACTACAAGGCAATTTCATGTTTTTTTTACAAACTTTGGAATGTATTTGGGTGTAGACAGTTGTGTACTCTGCTTCTGAACAGTTTTATCGTAAACATTAAGACAGTTTTTTTCCCTGTGGTTTTAAAGTGGATAGTATTTGTCAAGATGCATACAATTATAACTCCTTCTGAACAGTTGTGTGTTCTTTTCTATATGTCAGCACAATTCTCTACCCTCGGTAATCAAATATGTGATTTGTGTTTATAACTGGTCTATTTTATTCATATAGTTTATTTGATGATATCCATTTGTTTGTTGTGCAAATATAAACTATTGTTTAGCAAAACTAAGATAATGTTGAGCAAATTACCAATAACATAAAACCTTAGTTAAACAGTGTTAGGACTACTTTTACCAAAACAATCCACAAACTAATCAATGTGTCCGTAGTATCACAAGAGATAGACGTAAAACTTCAGTAACACTTTATTATATCAAATATGAGGTGGGAAATTACAAAATAATCATATGATTGTTATGATATTAATATGTTGCATCATATCATTAGCATGGAACACATAGAAACTAAAAAAACAAAAAAAATACATTCAACATATAAATAAGTTTCAATATTATTATTAATATAGTGGAACTACAGTCCTAGGAAGTCATCAATCTTCTTCCTCCTTTCCATTTCTGCATCTAAAACTTCTTTAACGCACTCCATGAGATTGTCCTTTGTCTCTTCAAACATCTGTCTTTGTTTGCCCAGTTCTCCTTCCATCTACATAAAAGATAAAATACAAGACTCAATACAGTATGGAAAAAAAATCACGGATAAAACTTCAAATATCACCTTTGATAGTGCTTCACCGTCTTCATCTTTGGATGCAATCCGAATGTGATGAACCACAACGAATTCACCAACTCGGCCATGCGAGCCTCTTTGTTAGTCTCACATGCCTAATCAACTAGATTCATGTGATAACCGCGGTAAATAACACCATCATGCACGTCCATCAATTGATGGAAACTTGTGCAAAACCCAACAGTGTTTCCATAATTCATCTTTTTGGAGAGGAATGTGTTAGCAGTGTGATTTCTGTTAAAATCAGTTCTCAGACACCAATGGACAACAAAGAATTATTTATGGATATATATAAGCAATAATTATACAGTTTTCTTTCCGGTAACAGTTATTTGGGTCGGTTCATTACAGAGTAACTATAAAAAAAAACTGTAAAAACTGTAAAACTATAAACTGAAAATGGATTACAGTTATTTGAGTTATAGTTATCCTTGTTGGACATTAACCACCTCATGTCAGCACTACTTTCGGCCTTTATCCACCTAGTGTCACCACAAAAACTTCAAGAACAAAAATCGGACAAAATATAAGGATAGTGTAACCAATACTTCCAACTACTCTAACCAACAATGTAACAAAAGACTTTGGGCCCTTGCCACCTCGTGCAACAACATACACTTCAAAATAACGAAAAAATACAACCCTAGGGTCACAAGTAATTGTACCTAATATAAGTGTCAGCGCTACTTTAGGACTTACCAAACTAATGTCAACACATAAGCTTCAATAACAGAAAATGTCAACCATACACTTCAATAACAGAAACCACCAATATGATCACCTAGTGTCACAACAAATGTCCTACTTAAACATCAAAGATTACTATGATTTGAATTGAAATCAGAAACAAATATGATCAAGAACAAACTTCATTCATAAAATATATATTGGGTTACATTCAGTACCACAAAAAGTTACAACCTACACTGATATCATACAATGGAAATCAGATATAAAGAGGTACTAAATGATAAATACTTAGATTTTGCAATAGACCTACAACTAGATTTCTGATCGACAAAGAGGATAATTGCTTTGAACTCTAAGCCAAGATCGCAAACAACTTGGATGGAAGAAATGTTCACATGGCGTTTCAAGAATGGGATTTGACGCCAACATCGGAAGCAGACATATCGTACATTCGTCTCCATCAAGATCAAGGTGATATATCTCCCTTAATCCGTTAACCTCCATATGCGCTGGAGGTGCTGGATGATCTGGTTGGTCAACCTCCATATGAATATCATCGTTTATGTCGGATTCAGAGCTTAAATCAGACGAAGAGTCATCAAAGAAATGTACATTGACAGTGATGTTCGGGCACATACCATACTCAACAAAATCAGCGTCGGCCGGAAACCAACTTCTAGTGTATTCCATTAGAAGCCGATTGGCTACCTGACTTCTAACCACACTAGTGACTCCTGCATCATGTAACACTTCGTTGCAGCGGGCTAAACTCATTGGCATACCATTCCAAGCAGAACCATGATAAAATGTTAAAGGAACGCTGTCAGAATGGATGGACACAACAAGTTGACTCGGTCCATACCAGTATGACTCAGTTGCTGATATTTCAACTTCACAAGTACCAACACTGTAGTCATAATCTAGTTCAGTATAAGTTGGAAATATCATTGGAAGAGAGAAAACCTACACAGACAAAATCAAGATACACTCATATATTAGACAATTACTTTAAAATAGGAAATAAACATTTCAGAAACACAAAGAAAGATAAAATATCTGAAAAACGGGATCAACCCTAACTGATAACTTTTATTTACAGTAAGAAACACACAACACCCACAGAAAATAATGCAATACGAACTATGCAAGACAAACAACAATATATGGGTTTTAATATATTGAAAGGTAAGGGAAAGATAAACGAAAATCGCAAAATATAACAATAAAAAATTTGCTGAAACATTATATCAAAATACCCGATCACGTTTTTTTCAGAGGAAGGAAACACAAAGGCATACATACCAGAACCGGAATCGCACCTTGAGAAGAGAAAATCTTAATGGGAACGAGAGAGGATGAAGATGAACAACTGGAGGGAGATGAAAAGACTTGCAAACAATCTGAACAACGTTCAAGCAACGTATAAATAAACGGGAAAAGGGTTGGGCCTCTCTAAACTAAGCCCAACAGCTATGCTGAAGGCAATTTCAAAAATCTAAACATTTGTGCAAAAATAATATATTGATAAGCAAAAATAAGATCATGTTTAGCAAATTTTCACCAATCGCCGGTGTTGTGAAATTTTAATCTAATGATGAGCAAAAATAATACCATGATGGGCAAACAAAATTATTGGAAAAGTATAAAATTATATTGACAAAAAATATAATCATGATGAGAATATTTCAAAAGTCTCGATTGTTGTGCAACTAAAAACTACTATTGAGCAAAAATAAGGTGATGTTGAGCAAAATTACACCAATCCCCCCACATGTTGTGCAACTTTATTCTATCAATGAGAAAAATAAGACTATGTTGTGTAATACTCTATTGAGAAACTATAAAATTATATTGAAAAACAAAATAGAATCATATTGGGCAAAATTTCACAAGTCTCAAGTGTGATGCAAAAATAACCTATTGTTGAGCAAATATAAATGTCACAACATACACTTCAAAATCATAAAATACAAGACTGGTATCACCAATAGTTTTAACTAATTTCAGTGTCAGCAGTACTTTGGTCCTCAACCACATAGTGTCACCACATATACTGCAAAATCAAAAAAATACGCGTCTGTTGTCAACACTGTTTGTTACTAGTTTCACTGTCAGCACTAGTTTGGGTATCAACCACCTAGTGTCCCCATGTACACTTCAATATCAGAAAACAACCAACTGGTGACAACACTACTTCAAACTAATATAACCAACAATGTCAACAATACTATGTGCATTAAACACCTCTTGCCACCCCATACACTTCAAAATCAAAAAAATACAAGGCCCGTGTCACCACTATTTGTAAATAATATCAATGCACCAATACTTTGCATCTCAAACACATAGTGTCACCACATACACTATAAAAACAAAAATATACAGGTCTAGTGTTACCACTATTTGTAACTAGTATCAGTGTCAGCGCTACTTTGGGTCTAAACCACCTAGTGTCACCACATAAACTTCAATATCAGAAACCATCAAACTGGTGACACCATTACTTCAAACTAATATAACCAACAATGTGAACAATAATATGGGCATTAAACACCTTTTGCCACCACATAGACTTCAATATAAAAAAAAAAAGGTCAGTGTCACCACTAATTGTAACTGATATCATTGTAAGCACTACTTTGGACAACAACCACATAGTGTCGCCGCATACACTACAAAATAAAAAAATACAAGTATGGTGTCACCATTACTTCAAACTAATCGGAAAAATAATGTCAACAATACTTTGGGCATTAAAAACCTCTTCCCACCACATACACTTCAACATCAAAAAATACTAGGCCACTGTCACCACTACTTGTAACTGATATCAGTGTCAGCACTATTTTGGGATGCACAACCGTGCATGATTTTGGGAAAAATAAGTTTTATATGTATTCCAAATCCACACAGGATATATGAGCAAATTCATCAAAGTTCAGATGATCTTTTTATGTTGAATAAAACACAATATCATACTCAATCATCAGGACAAATCTGATATAATGGAAATCACAAACAAATATAATAGCACATAAATTTCATTAATATTATGCATTTACATAAACCAAGTACACTAAATAGTTACAAAATACACTTGTACGATTTGAATGGAAATAAGATACAAAATATTGCCAAACACAAAATTTCATTCATATCATACAGTTCCTTAAATTAACTCCCACAAAATAGGTGCAACTACACTGTCTTTTTCACAACAGATATACATTAGATCGACCTATAGCTAAAGAGCTGATCGACAAAGTGAACAAATGGGTTGAATTGCCACCCACTCTAGGAGACAGTGTGGGTGGAAGGAATGGTCACAGGGTGTGCGAATGACAGGCATCGATGGCAACAGCAGATCAAGACATATTGTGCATTTATCCCCATCATGTTCCAAATGATGTATCTCTTGTAAATTTCCATTCTGGTCTGCATTTGCTGGAGGAGTTGGGGGATCCACATCCATTTCAGAGTCGGAGCTCATATCAAATTCAGAGCTTGAATCAAAGCTTATCTCAGAATCAGGGTCGTCAATGAAATGTATATCCATAATAAGGTCTGGGCAGAGACCATATTCAATGAACTCAGCGTCACCCGCAGACCAACTGCGTGTATAATCCATAAACATCAGGTTGGCGACTTGAGTTCGAACCACACTAGTGACCCCTTCTTCATTTAACACATGATCATACTGTGCAAAAGTCGTTGGCAACCCATCCCAATCAGAGAAATGATCTAGGAACACCTCGGGGAGGAAATCAGAATGAATAGACATGTGCAGTTGGTTGGGTCCATAAACAGACGTCTCCCTTGGTGTGATAACAACTTCAAAAGAGTCGACTGTGTAATGGTACCCCATTTGAGTTATAGTTGGAAGTGTCATCTAAGAATAGAAAACATACACAAATAAAATAAACATACACTCATATAACTTGTTGAAATGAAAACCCTAACCGACTGAAATATAATGAAAAATTAATCTAAAATCAGAAAAAAAAAAAACAACATAAAACTTGCTGGAAAAATGTAAAAACCCTAAC
Organism: Persicaria tinctoria; assembly: GCA_037127255.1. NCBI lineage: Eukaryota > Viridiplantae > Streptophyta > Magnoliopsida > Caryophyllales > Polygonaceae > Persicaria > Persicaria tinctoria. The sequence continues at coordinate 24,685,844 of JBANSL010000004.1, forward strand.
CGATTATATAAAATTTACAGAAGAACAAAAAGAAAGAGAACTACATAAGAAAGGCGAGGACGCACCTTGTGAAGAAAAATCGGGAAAGGGGAAGAGCGTGTGGAGGAAGATGAAAAGACTTGGAGAGACGGTGATGAGGAAGAGAGTGGAAAGAGTTGAAATGACATTGGAGTCTTGGACGGAAGTACAACCCCTATATAAATTAACTGAAATGGGCCAACTTCTTTGATCGGGAAAATGGGTCACGGTCTCCTATCATGAAGTTTAAACTAAAACCAACACCAATGTTGTCCAATCCTATTGTTGTGCAAAATTTAACCTATTGTTCAGCAAAAATAAGACCATGTTGAGCAAATTTTCACCAATCGACCATGGTGTGCAATTTAATTCTAATCATGAGCAAAAATAAGACAACATCGTGAAAAAAATATATTTAAAATTAAAAAATTATATTGAGGAAAAATAAGATCATATTGGGCACAAATTCACAAGGATCAATTGTTGTGCAAAATTTAACCTATTGTTCAGCAAAAATAAGATCATGTTAAGCAAATTTTCAACAATCGACCATGGTGTGCAATTTAATTGTAATGATGAGCAAAAAATAAGACAACATCGTGAAAAAAATTTATTTAAAAATTAAAAAAAAAATATATTGAGGAAAAATAAGATCATATTGGGCACAAATTCAAAGGGATCAATTGTTGTGCAAATATAAAATATTATTGATAAAAAAATAAGATCATGTTGAGCAAATTTTCACCAATCGCCCTATGGTGGGCAATTTTATTCGAATGATAATAAAAAAAAAATAAGACCTCATCGTGCAAAAAATATATTTAAAAAATAAAAATTATATTGAGGAAAAATAATATCATATTGGGCACAAATTCACAAGGCTCAATTGTTGTGCAAATATAAAATATTATTGATAAAAAATAAGATCATGTTGAGCAAATTTTCCCCAATCGCCCCATGGTGGGCAAATTTATTCGAATGATAATCAAAAAATAAGACCACATCTTGAAAAAAAAATATTTAAAAAATAGAAAAATATATTGAGGGAAAATAAGATCATATTGGGCACAAATTCACAAGTCTCAATCGTTGTGCAAATATAAAATATTATTGATAAAAAATAAAATCATGTTGAGCAAATTTTCACCAATCGCACATGATGTGCAATTTTATTCGAATGATAATCAAAAAATAATTCCATGTTGTGTAAATAATCTATTGAAAAAGTATAAAATTATGTTGGGCACAAATTCGCAAGTCTCAATTGATGTGCAAGCACAATTCTAGTGTCGCCAATACTTCTAACTACTATAACCACCTCGTGCGACCACATACACTTCAAAATCACCAAATACAATGACAGTATCACCGTTAGTTGAAACTAATATCAGTGTCACCACTATTTTGGAACTTAGACACCTGGTGTCAGCACATAATGTTCACTAACATAAAACGTCACCACAGACACGGCAAAAATCGAAAAAATACAAGGATATTCTCACCACTACTTCATATTAGTGTAACCACTACTTATCTATTTGAGCACTTAATTTGTCAGATTACATCCAAACTTCCCCATATACACAACAACAACCTATCTAAACACTGGTTTTAAAATTTAAAACTCTAGGTTTCCTTGATCAGATCTGAGCACATTAGTTCTCTGAATCGAAAGATCTTCTCGTTGTTGAACCCTTTAACATCTCCCCCAAATACAGACGCTTCAATCGCTTTTAATGTAAATACACCACATGAAGCCATGTCAACACAAAAAGGAAGAATGTAATGTCGGCACATAAATAACAAGTATCTTAAGGTAACCAACAAACAAAACAAGATAAAAAATACATACCAGGTAGAATCATGCATTAACACAGGAACCATGTTTAGCTAGAAAGGACAAGAATCAAAGTTTTCATATAGCCCAGCCTTTGCCAAATGAATTGGGAGCCAAATAGCAAACGGTTGCAATTGTTGTTCAAGAACACCATCCCTAACAGCATAGACATTGCAATCGTATACGCTGATTACCCTCTCCTCAATTTTAATCTCCAACGCCACCCAGTGCTTGTTTATCACATTGAAAATTGTGTAAATTTTCTTTACAGATGTCCATGGCTTCCCATAATCAGCAGGGCACGTATCGAAAAAATAATCCTCAGTGTTGACTTCAAGAGGTATGTCTTCCCGATAACTTGAAGCATATTCAGGCAGGTACTTTAGGTAAAATAGTCAATCCAGAACAAGAACATCTCGATATTTGACAGGGTCCTCAGAAATGCGCCTCCTAATGTGAATCAAACCTACGTCTAGATGCTGCACAAAGTAGTAAAAAAAGTGAATTCAACAATCAACTAATACAATAAAGTCCAATCCACACATATATATCTACTCCAAAAAACAAGCAGTTATTACCTGGCAATCAAGCCACAGATTCTTCACTAAAATGTGCTGGAAAAACTTTTTGTCAAATCTTGAAATTGAACCAGCAACAGAAAAATTCCTACCCAAAATTACACAAAATGCATAAAAATATATCTAGCATGAGATGTTGTAACTAATACAATGACAACAACATTCCATAACAAATATTGAACATAAAAATAAACCATACATTTGTTTCTTTACAAGTCCATAAATAAATTCATGATCTTCCGAGCTGATCAATGACTTCTTAGGGGCATGCTTCGGCATCCTCACTTTCTTTTCCTGCTCAACTGGGCCATACAGGAATGTACTGGTTGATGGGATAAGATTGGAAGCCTTTAATTGTTCAACTTGAATTTTAGTTGCAGGATCATTGGCGGTCGAATCTCAATCAACACCTACACCCTTATCATCATCGTTATCAGACAGAGTGATGTACTTTTCCAAGGATGGGTCAACTCTAACTCCAGCAACTTTACCATCAGCAGCTTCGCCTCCAGACTTTGTAGATTGAGTGGCTTCAGCAGAAGTTGATGGAATTCCGACCTCATCTCCAACCATTTTGGCCTCATCAACTTCATGCTTCATTAATGAAATATCACATTTCAAATCTTGCACGCATTTCACTTCCGCACCTACAACCTTAAATTTAGTGTTAGAGACAACAGATGGAAACTCCTTATCCACTCGTGGAACCTCAGAAGTTATTGATGGCAAAGACATGTGCACAACATTAACAGAAGTAAGAGATGATTTCAACACTAACTCCTCGTCAGGGACAGACTGCTGAAGATCAGACACAACATCATTCACAATTTTGTTCAGAACTTTATCATCATCCTTCACAGGTGTGCCCTGGGGCTTACTACCACTGACATGTTCATCATCGGCGTTCAAAGGAGTGCCCTCGGGCTTACCAGCAATGTGCTCATCATCTTTAGGCTTGGCAACATTTGCCTGCAACCTCTCAACCAAAGCCTCATAATTAGCAACCCTAACCTCAAGCTCATCGTACCTTTTCGACATCTCACCAAAAACTTGAAGAATCCCAATCAACTCCACAATCTTTGTTTCAATTGCATCAATCCTCGCAGACAACATATGCATAGATTTAGGGACCTCTTCAAGCTTCTCAATCCTCCTAAAAATCTCCTTCACCCAATCAGGATGAGATGGGAGAGAAGAAGCAAAAACATCAACATGTGTTTTTGGAGGCAACTCACCAGTTGAATCATTGTTGGCATCCATTTGAGGAGATACATCTTCAGTACCTTCCACTTTCTCTGTTGTCACCACAATCAATCGCATCTGCAAGATCGGGCAAAACAAAAAGCCTGGCAGTATGAGGAGCATCCAATTTATCAGATTCAGAAGAATGGATGTCAGCAGTAAAAACATCACCCTTTGTCATCACAAACACGGCCTTCACCACAAGATTTAGAAGAATGGGTGTCAACAGTAAAATCATCAACCTTGTCATCACTAACACTGACTTCACCACCAGATTTAGAGACTGCAACATGAATATATACGGTCTCCACTCCATGGGCACCCTCATTATCAACAACATAAACTAAAGGAAGAACAGAAGACCTATCAGTAGTACTATCATATAACGGCCTCCCACTACCTACACCACCTATGTTCTTCTTATATCTCCACTGAAAGACAATATTAAGCGGGACATCATTGTTTAATAAATCACATGAATCAGTACCCAAACGACATCTCTTAGAAGGTGAAGCAACCACTTCAACCTCCTTATGCGGATCTGTGTTAGTAGTGACTCTCTTCACCTTCTTAGAAGGAATAACTCTACTACCTTTCTTCATTGTTGAAGCCTTCAGTCTAAGCCTCTTTATCACTGTTGACGGATTTTTTACATTCTAAAGCAATGTATGGATTGAATAGAACACGACTTGAGGAACGACCCCTCCTTAGGGGAACCCGTTCCTCAGAGGTATTGTTGGACGCCACCTTTTATTTCTTTTTACCACCAATCCCTCCAGTGGAAGATTTCCTCTTCTTTGAGGTCTCTACAACATCTTCTTTATCCCCCTCAGGGAAAACTTCAAAAGCAGTTTCAAAAGACTTCCCATCTTGTTTCTTTCTAGCAGCCTTGGCTCTCTTCACAGGTGTCTTCTTCTTTGAGGTCTCTTCTTCGGCATGTTTCTGCAAGACATTAGCTTCTTCATCATCAACCTGGACAACCCTGTTTGAAAAGTTAGCTTCATATGCCCTTTTACGAAGACGACGACTCTCATACAAAGACTCATCAACAGGTCCAAAAACTATTTCATCAACTGATGCATCAACTACTGCATCAACTACGACATCAGCTTTTTCATCAGCAAACTCCATCCCTTCGGTGTGTGCAAACTCCCCATAAATAGGGAACAACAGAGTCTGGAGAAAAATGCATGTATCAGAATAAAAACCCAAATATGCATCAAATAAAAATGTTCTGAAATAGGGAAAATATAAAATTATTACCAAATCGCCATGAAAGAACTTCTCGGCCTCAACTTACACATGACTATAATCACATTCCCAGTGCAATGAGTATGGATCTCTATCAAGCATCTTAAAATTACAGTCAAAATTAACAGAGATAGATGGGAAAGCTTCTAATATCCAAGCCTGTTATAAAAAAAACTTGTTATGACACTACAAAACAATATTTAAAAAATGATCACATAAACAATAAAGTTGTGCTGACACAGACAAAAAAATGCTGACATAAGACATGTAAACACTAAAGCACAATACCTGGAATGCAAGGCAATACCCATACATTTGATAAGAACCCCTAACCCCATTCCGATCCGTAACAGAAGAACTCTTCAATGACTTCAACAAACAGGTGTATGACTCTCTACCCCAAGGATATAGTTCAAACTTCTTCTCATTGCACGCAAGAGATAAGAATTGTGCACTTACAAATGCTGACCTCCTGTAAACAATTAACCTCTCAATCAGCAACAACTTTTCCATAATCAACTTCTTCTTAGACTTCTTTTTCTCAGATATGAAACGATCAAGTAACTCATCATGAGTTATTTTCTTCTGCCCAAAAAATTCAAATATTGACACTTTCTTTGGGATATTACAAACACGGTCTTCACAAGGAAGGCCTGTAATAACATGAAACTCGGCAATTGAAAAACGTGCGAGATGTCCACCAACTCTAAACCAAAACTCATTCTCTTTTTGTGTTTGTACTTGACGGAGCACCATTTGATGCATAAGCTGAAAATTGGTAACCATTTTGATGCCTTGCGTTAGCACCCATCCAAGGCAACTTTCTTCCAGAATATTGTAGTGACAAGGACACAAATGCTCCTTAATCAGATCACAAACAGAAGGATATGAATATATGTTGGATCTACGACGAAATCGCTCAGAAACAAGAATGCAATATTTCAAACCCTGATCAATCACATACAATTAACCACAAAAACAAACATCAGATTAAGAAAAAATTACAACTTGCTCATCAAAAAAAGAATTCCAAATGGAAAACTAAATAACTTACATCAGAACCAGTATAAGAGGTGGATGAATCAAAAGATTGAGCTCCTACATGAAAAAAATACAGAACAATGTAAATATACAATAACAAAATCTGTGATGAAGCAAACAACCATAAACAATAACAATAAAATGTCACCAAGACATAGTAAAAGAACATAAACATCACAAACACAACACACAGTACCAAATCCAAGGACACACATTGTTGGAACTACAATAAACCAACACAATAATATATAAAAACAGAGAGTGTCAGCCACCATACACATGAACATAACAGCAGATAAGTACACTGTAATCAACACAAACAATCCAACGCATGGAAAACAGATTGACCTACATGAAGAACACTAAAAAAGCACATACAAAGTGCCACACTACAAAATTGACGAAAAGAAACAGTTAAAATGAACGCATTTACATATGCAACTTGCATAAACTACGGAAAATACTAAAAAAACGCACATAGGTATGCATATCAAGCATTGATTTAACCATAGATTGTCAAAATTTTAATAAAAAAACAATAAAATCAACATAAACAAACTTAATCCAAAACCATAGCACGATACAGTTCGCAAAAAGAAGCGAAATTGATACCTGAACTGCTGGATGACGACATTGAAGCAACCGACGAAAACTCCCAAATTTAGCAAAGCAATGAAGAACAATCGACCGAAAACTCCCTACTTTAGCAAAGATTGAAGGAAACAGGACGAACCAAGCGGGAAAACGCAGACGAAGAACCGACGAAAAACGAATCGAGCAAAGAGAGCGTTCCGAAGAAGAGAGAGAACGGATTTTCGGGAAACGGGAAAAGTGTCCGTACAATGCGTAAATAAGAATATATAGTGGATATCTTGCTAAATTGTCCAAAAACGTGACCATTTTGCAAATTTGTCCAAATAAAATGCCTATTTTGCAAAAAATTTCTTTTAATATATGTAATCATTTTTATTCAATTTTAATATATTCTTACTGTTTTTATTTGTTTTTAAATTGAATACATACATAATTACTTACTATTTTTATTCTAAAAAAAATGGAATACATACATAATATATATACTTACTGTTTTTATTTGTTTTTAAATTGAATACATACATAATTACTTACTCATTTTTAAATTGAATATATATATATATATATATATATATATATATATATATATATATATATATATATATATATATAGAGAGAGAGAGAGAGAGAGAGAGAGAGAGAGAGAGAGAGAGAGAGAGAGAGAGAGAGGGTAACTTGTGCACACCTCTTAAGGTGTACTTTGTGCACAGTTTTGGGCCCTTGATCTTATGGGAATGGATGGCCTGGATTAAAAGAAATTTTTTCTTTTTTTAATTATTGAGATGTGGGACCCGCATGCTAAAACTTCACCAGTTGAGCGTGTAGCGCGTGTTGGGAAATAAAACCCTAACTCTACGTTTAGTGTCTCCCTCCAGGTCTGTTTTCTCCTTCTTCCTTTTCTCCCATGGCGACTTCCCTTCTTTCAGAAGACGGATCTGGCGTCCTTGGCTTTGGCGGATCTGAACCAGAAGACGGAGCCTCTGATGGTTGCGAATGGAGGTGCGATTAGGGCTTCGTCTTGTGCTAGAGGTGGGGCTCCTCTCTTAGTGTCCTCGAAGCGGCGAGGCAGAGCCACCGCATCACCGTCGCGGCCTAGCACTGGCGCCGCCCAGCCACAATTTCGGACGAGACGAGGATGGTGAGGGCAGATTTCAGGCACATTTGAGATTCCAGCCACAATCGATCGTCGTTAAGGCGTATTTCGGGCAAGACAATGTGATTCCGGCGCCGCCCTCTCCCACAGATTTCGAGCGCTATTGCTGTCCGGCCAGCAGTCATGGCGCGGCGCCGCCCTCTCCTTGCGTAATTGTCTGAGTCGCCTTTCAACCTGTGCACATCTGAGATTCATCGACAGCGGCGACGACGGTCCACTGGTTCGCCATGGTCGAACTGGGGTGGAAGGTCGGATCCGCCATGGGCAGGTGAAGGGTCCACTGGTTTGTGATCTCTATTTGTCATTCAATTTCGGTATAGGTTTTGAAATTAGCAATTCCGTTAAATTGATTCTTCGATTGATTAATTGAGTTTGATATGAATCTTTTTGTTCAATTGATTGTATTTTTTCCGTAAATTATTCAGACGTATATGTCGAATTTTGAGCACCAGTGGCAATGAATTGGTCAATTATTCGGCAAAATCGGATTAATTATTCGTCAGTATACAACCTAAAAGGCCTCCATCGCATAAATATAACTACCCAATTAAACATTATTCGGTCAAAATGTTTAACATTATTCGGTAAAATATGAATCATTATTCGTATAAATCGTAAGAATTATTTAGTGATTTGAGTTTCTTTTTTCTGAAATTGAGGAAGAAAAAAAATATTTGGTGGAATGAGTGTATTTTGTCATTGGAAATAAATGTGTGATCGGGATCTGAGATTGTCGATCGATATTATTCGTTGAATTTTAAATAATTATTCAATGGAATGTGTGTATTTTGTGATTCGAAATTAATGTGCGACCGAGTTTTGCATTTTTCGATATTATTCGTTTAATTCTTAATAATTATTCAATCGAATAAGTGTATTTTGTAATAATAAATCGATGTTTAGGAACACCATCTCCAACATTATTTGTTAAAATATGAAAGATAATTCAAAACTTTAATTATTTTGTAATTTGAAATCTTGATATTATTCGTGACTTCGGAATATTTATTCATTGAAATATTTATTCATTTCAATTAAACAATTAGTGCTATCATTAAATATTTATTTTTAAAGTAATAAATGGGACCCACGTGCTAATTTGGTGGGATATTGTGTTTCACCAATTGCTTGCTCTTGCCTCCTACACACGCGCCTACAGGAGAGTTGAGTATGGAGGGATAGTGGGACCACTCTCTTTTAATTAAAAAAAATTTAAAATCTAGATTAATCTCCACCTTCCATTTATTCAAATCAATGGTCTATAAATGTGCACAAGGTATATCTTAAGAGGTGTGCACTCTTGAACCACTCCCTATATATATATTAGGTAAGAATTCGAGTTCAGACATATCTGAAACTCGAGGGTCGGACAAGCCGACAGACGGAAGACTCGCCAAGCAATCCTAACGGACAATAAAACAAACCGGCCGGTGCAAACACATGAAACGACTATGCAAAAAAAAAAAGCGAATCCAGACGACCTAAACCAAGCAGGATGTGGCCAAAAACGACGGACGAAACCAAGCCCCACACTGAAGCAGAACCGTAGGCTAGCGATACATCAGGATTCGATCATCATGTGGGCAGTGAGGACGAAACTCTAGGGAAGCAGTCAACCCGAGTAATGGAGATGTCACGAAGCACACTACCACGACCCCAACCTATCCCGACTCCGACAGCCAAAACCGAATCCACGGAGAAGATCGCCAAACAACGCGATCGTAAAGTCGCACAACGCCCGAGTAAAACACACTCAAAAACCCTAACGGGATTTGGTACACACTCATACGAACAGGATTTGATACCCCTACAGGATTTGAATCAAATGTTATATAGTTCTAATAATATATGTATTTATATATTAACCACAATTAATTAAGATTAATATATAAATAAATATAAAATGACACCAGTGTGTTTAAAAATCCAAATATTTTGATTTTGATATGATATATATTTTTTTTAATCTTTCAGGTTGCTTGGGCCCAAAACATAACCTTCAGCCCAAAGCAACACTTCTCCAAGACGATCACTAGGGTTCCGGGTCACCATAGGCCCAAGGAGAACATGCACGGCACAGAGAGCAGTAGCATGCCAGAGACAAAGCCAAGCGGCTGCCAAGGCAACCGAGAGGGACGCCGACGGCTACCCAAGCAGCAGCACTGGAGGGTGAAAGATGGAGAAGCCGGAACGGCTAGGATGGGTGAACCGAGAGGGCCGGAGGTGTAGGCAGCCGCAAAAGGGTACTAACCAAGGAAAAGAGGAAGAGGATCCACCGGAAACGGATGGACTGGCATACCCGACAAGGAGTCGGTTGGAGCAGCACGAGCCGCCAAGGGGTACGATCCACCTCGCCGCCACCACCACCGGAGGAGATGGACATGACGGCAGGATTGAGCACCAAAACCACCCGACCAAGCAGCCCAAAGGGAAGAAAGAGGGATGAAATCGAACACCACATGCTACGCGATTGCAAATCTGGAGATAAGGAACTCGTATCTAAAAAATATCCAAACCAATTTTTGGTTTTGATTGAAAGTCAAAAACCGAAAATTGGAGCAAGGTTATTTCGATGGTGATTTACAACCGGATATCACACCGGAGTTAAGGAGTGGCGGCGCCACAACGTTACTATGGTGGCCGGAGCCGGGATAGGACGGCCGGAGCCGGAATAGAGCGGCCTTATCCGAGGTGGGTCTCCTGAGGAGAGAGCGTCCGCTTTTTACTATTCTTTTTTTTTTATGTTTTGATATATACTTACTATTTTTATTCTAAAAAAAATTAAATACATGCATAATTACTGTTTTTTAGAAGAAAAATGACCCGAAATAATCCAAACTATTGGTCATGAACCAAGAATAATACAAACTTTAGAAATTACTATCCTTGATACGAACTATCATCTAATAAACCAATTTTGATACCGACTATGTTTCCGGCCACAATTCCGACCAGGTTGCTTACGTGGCACCAAGGAAAAAAATTTCGGACTCAAATTGTAATTAACAACCAATTTAGGGGAAAATATGAAATTACAGGAAAAAAAATCCATTGTCACTGTTCATCATCTTCCTCACCCAGCTCCCCTAAAACAACCACCCCACTACCACCGCACCCAAGCAACCTAACCACTGGTGAGCCACCACCATAAGCACCCCAAAACGCCACCACAAACCTTTCAGATTCAAGACCCACAACGATGACGAGGAGTTCGTTGCCTTATGCATGAAGGTGACATCCTAACTCCATTGGTACGTTGTCGTCCATTGGTCCAACTCGAGATCCCATCCAGCGCAACCAAAGGCGAGCTAGGTCAGTGGTGAGATTGATTATTTCGCATCACTTCTCCCTTTGTAAAATCGCGAACCTAAACGAGAAAAATCCCAAAATCCTACAAAACCAAGCATATAAACAACAAATTGAATGAGGGCTTACTATAATATTAGTGTCTAATTCATATTCAAGCCGATTTCCATGCATAATCTATACAAAACAAGGACAAGTTCCAGACATAGGTTTTGAATTTGAAAAACCCTAGAAATATATTTCAAAATCACATCGGGATTGTTTCCTACAAGTGGCGTGGTTGCTTCAGGGTGCGGGGGTGGTGGTGGAGATTTCGTGGTGTAGTTGCTTGGGCGCGGTGGTGGTGGCCGAAAGTGGTGGTGGTGTGGTTGTTTTGGGGTGCTTGGGTGAGGATGACGATGAGCAGTAACGTACAATGAAGTTTGTGTTTTTTGTTTAGTTTCACATTTTTCCTAAATAGGTTGTTAATTACAATTTCAGTCCGAATTTTTTTTCTGTGGTGCCACGTAAGCAATTTGGCCGGAATTGTGGCCGGAAACATGGTCGGTATCAAAATCGGTTTATTAGATGATAGTTTGTATCAAGGATAATAATTTCTAAAGCTTGTATTATTCTTGGTTCATGACCAATAGTTTGGATTATTTCGGGTCATTTTTCCTTTTTTATATAGTTACTGTAGATGTATATATTGCATATATTGTACGTTAATTATATATATGTATATATTAGTTACTGTTTTTATTATTTTTTAACAATGAATAAATAATATTATTTATTACATATATATACACATATATATTAATTTTAATAAAAAAAAGGCGGGTACTCGTTACGGGCCGCTAGCAGCCCGCGTGAGCTTTTCCCCATGTCCAAGCCTGCCCGCTCATGCAGGCGGGCAAGGTAGGCCAAGCGGACCTTTCCGCATTTTGCCTAGGTCTACTTCAGCCCCCTCTCAACATCAATTGGTGCATTTTTTTCCTTTGGATTGTTCAATTACAACTTTCTTTCTAGTGGCTCCTTGGTTCAAGCCTTGTGATTAACTATCCTCCTTTTTTTACGTGTTGGCGATGAATCTTTTGGAGGGGATCAAATTTCTTATGTACTTTCCCACTGGTGTTGTTTGTAGGAGGCTCCTGATTTGAAACATTTTCCATATAAACTAGATAAGTTGGATCTACACGCTTGCATTCACTCTCAGGGTAGTGAACTTTTGATTTGGAGCATCGTGACTATTAGTATGTATAGAGGGGTAGGTGCTCTTGCTCAAACCTCTAGAATCCATTACACTTAGGGTGGGAGTCCCTTCACTTTCAACATTAGGTTCTTCTACAAAAGTACGTCTATATTCACCATATCCCCATGTAAGGTCTCCATAGTGGGTTGGGAGTAAAAAATCAATCAGATTTATGCTTACACATTCTTATCTTGTTATTCTCTCCTACCTCAATTAACCTACCTGAGACAATCCAACCACACAGGATCCGACCAAAAAGAGTGTTGCGAGTTGTTTCATATAATGACAGATGAGTCATTAGTAACAGAATAGACACCACCAGTTGGTGGTTGGGATTGTACTGACGCATATTCCATTCCAAGAAGTTTGCTTGTAGCTTCAAGCATTGCATTGACCTTCTTATTGTTTTTAAACTTAGGTGGCATATTTGTTTGTCATTTCCACAGACTTAGAAACCACAACAACAAGTTCAGATGTCTTACTAGTAGATGTATCAATCCATCCCTAGAAAAACATTGTGCACAAACAAAGAAAATATGAAAATCATGCAAACAAGATAATTTTATTTCAACACTATTGATAATAAAACATGAACATGAAGAGGTTATGTTTTTTGGTAGCATTTCCAACTTGACCGGTTCCATGCTTAGTTTATTCATTCTTTTGAAGTTGTTTATCCATAGAAGGCAACAATTTATGCTCCCTTATAAGCCCATTACCAAAACCTCCAACACTAATATTAGTACGTAGTTTCTCTTTGTTTGAGCATGTCTTATTCACTGAACAAAGATATGACATGTCTTCTTCACTGAAATACTTGCAACCTTTTCTATGTGTTCTGGTTTCCCCTCTTTATAGCCGGACATAAGAACAATGATCCCAAGTTATGACGAAATCAGGTGAGCAATCTAGTCTATTGGGAGCAACAAATCATTGGGTCTAGACGGGTTCGAAAGTCAATTCTTCAAAGAGAGTTGAGGCAATATTAAGGACGTGTGTGAGGCGATAAGGGAGATCTTCAAAAATGGAAAGGTCATTAAGCAACTCAATGCTACCTTCATCTCTCTCATTGCAAAAGTTACAAATCCAACCTTTTTTAAGGACCTTCGACCCATCTCGTGCTGCTAATGGCAGATGCCTATGTGAGCAAACCCAGCCCTTGCTGGGTCAATTTTTCTGGGGCTAGGTTAAGAAAAATAATTTACTTGGTGGAAATTTTAGGTTGGTAGTGCTAGTGGGCTTAATGTATTAAAGGCCCAAAGACCCCTTAATTCAAAAACTTCGTTTTTTTAATATTTGAAATCAAATACACCGCCTCATCCTCCTTCCAAGTTCCACCATTCCACGCAGTCACGCACACATCAGCAAAAGCAAAGGCTTCGATAGTATTAGGCTACGCAACACGCTTTTTTCGGCGTTTATCAAACTTCAACTTCGGTCGTTGAATTTCATTTTTCGAACTCTTTTACCACTTCTTTAATCTAATTTGTAAGGTATGTTTTTTTACTCTCTTCTAATTATTCTTTATTTAATTTCTAATTTACTAAATTAGGGTTTTGAATTGTTTGGGAATTTGATTGTAGACATATATTGAGATGGAAGAATGATATATTTCAGGTTGTATGATGCTCCATATTGAAAAACAATACGTTGACACTATTGACATAGAGGAAGTCATTGACCATTTCGAGTCGACGGGAGATCGTAGAGCGCAATTTCGTTGATCATATTTTATTTGTCATGAAACTATTTATTATTATGAATGTCAAATACTCTGTAACTCTTATAATTGATAAATCTTGAATTTCCTTTGTATTTTTATAAAGTACTCGTATTTTGGCAGGTTAATTTTTTTTTCTCTTTGTCATGACTAAAATATTTTCGCTCACCTAGCTTTGATACACTAGATCCGCCACTAAGTGCTGCAACGTGATTCTCAAAGTAGTGACAAAAATTGTAGCAAAAACGGTAAAGCCTCTCCTCACCCATGTCATTGTCAACAATCAAGGCGCATTCATTTTGGGTTGCTCGATTGCTTATAATAGTGTGATAGCACTTGAGATTGTTAGAGAGCATGTCACTGAAAAAATACCATCGAGACGTACTATCAAAGTCGACCTCCAAAAAGCGTACGATTATCCGAGTTGGGAGTTCATTCAGCAAGTCTTGCACTACAAAAAAAATTGATTTTGCTACACCAGCTAGTCATCTTGAATTTCCTTTGCATTATCCTCTTAATCGGTTGTAGTTGGTGTCCTGTGAAGGACTTGGGCTGCATTTTAGTTTAGATCATATGGAAAATTTGTCTGCTAATCAACAATTTATTTTGTCACCGGGCTTTCAACCTTGTTATTACTTTCTCTTTCCTATTTTATGGAGCTGGCCATTTTTGTTTCTCCGTCAAGTTCTGGATATTGAATATCTGAAGGTCTTTGGCCTTTCACTGATTCATCATCTCTATTAATACCCAGCTATAATTCATGGTATGCTGTGAAATCATATTACATATATTATTGTAGGGTTTAAATCTTGATATTGCAAATGTGAAATCATTTAGCCTCCTAAATGGGAACTGATTCACTGAACGTGAAGTCATATTACACATATTATTCTAGGGTAAAGTAATTAACTTAGTTCTTTTTTTTTTAATATGGGAACTGTTGCTGATTGGAAAACTAATTAACATTGATGGTGTTCTGTGAATATATAGTGACAAAGATTATGATCCTAAAAAGGAACTTCATATCACCATCAAATATGATTGAGGCTTAACTCTACTCTTTCCACTCTAAATGTCATATTCTTCATTTTTGCTACTGTTTGTCTTCTTTTGCAGCTGGGGCACACTTTCTTTAGGGGGCTGCTATTTTCAGTCATGTTTCTTGGCCATTTGGTGACAATGCTAGCTGAATTTTGAGTTACTACAGTTGTTTCTTTTCAATGTATGTCACTCTATCCTTTACCTTGGGAATCTTCTTTTGTAGCTCTCTTTTATTTCCTTTATTTTATGTCATATCTGTCTTCTGTAATTTTTCTTTTTTAAATATTCTTTGTCATTTTACACTTTGTTCTATCTGATTTTAAGAGTTTGGTTTGTTGGGCTTTCAGCTTTATCCTGCCTTGAGAATTTGATGCTTAATCTATCTGATTTAGCTAGATTTTTTTGTTATTGGGATTGCAGCCTCCATCAACCACTTTTGGCGTGATGCCTTTTAGTGATTTCTATTCTTTTCTTCAAGAAGTCAATATCAGAATTTAAGGGTTTATTGTTGGTTAGTCTTTAATGTCTGCTTCGCTGCACTAATTCCTGAACACTAAGCACTCTTTTTGTACATCTGTTATTTAATTGGATTTAATATGACTCCAATTATGTCTTATTTGATTGGATTTAATTTGACTCCAATTATGTCTTATTTGATTGGATTTAATGTAAAGGCTCGGATTTTTAAATTCTAAATTCTCAGCAAAAGTCAAAATGAATTTTAAAGCGGGATTTAGCGGGGGGGGGGGGGGGGGGGGACTCTCCAACTCGGATTTTAAGACATCTTAAACGGATTCCGGCCAAATTTTAAAACTTGTGTAAAATAGTTTTCTCCGCTTCCCTATACCGATAATTGGAAAATGTTGTTTTGATCTCAATATTAAATTCGGATTAGAAAATTTAAAAATTATTTTGGTCGGATCGGAATATGATCGAGAGAACGGATTTCGATATTTATTTTCGAGTATTTTAAAGATTTCATTTTGGGACCACTTGGGATCTTTACTTTTCCCTCTCATTTTTGTCTTCACCTTACCCCTCCCCCTTCTGAAAACGACAGGAGCAAGGAGCAACAGCTCCAACCTCTTTCCCCCAGCTACCCATTTCTACTCATAGGTAAACACCCTCCTTTACCTTGCTGATTGCCCAATTGTGGCAAAGAGTCAAAACCTGGCCCCTCAATCCTGCAATTTCCACGCCAATTGTGAGATCCATCTCCCCGTTTCAATACCTGCAGCAATCCCCTTTATCTTTTGTTGAATCAAGCAGTCCCACACACTCTTCTGATCTTCTCCCCCTCTTCAATTACCCTTCCTTGATTCATTCAAAGCATAACACAAAATTCAAGCACAACCCTTCCCAAAGTTCCCTCCTTTCACTCTTCCTTTGCTGGCCGGGAACACCACCACCGCCGAGCCCTGCTTCACTTTGCGAAGCCACCTAGCACACCCTCACTGTTATCGGACTAGCTCGCGCCACACACACGGCCTCCAGTCCTCCTCTTTCCATGTACAAGGCCAGCAGTAGCGGCTCGTCCTTCTTCCTCGTCCGACCAGCAGCAGCGCAGCCTAGCCATCTGCGTTCACCCTCCGACGTCCTAGGCCGAAGCCGCTGTTCCCATCGTCTCCTCTGTTTTGCCGAGGACAAGACCCCAACGCCACCCCCTTCGTTCTTCCTTCTCCCACCACGAGCCAGAAGCAGGAGCACCTTCGCGCCGCCGGCGCCCGGCGCCGACTCTCCCACGCTCCCCTGTTTCCCCGTTCGAAGATGGGTAAGCTTTTTCCTCCTTTCACTCTCAAACGTAGCAAAGTTTCACCTTTTAACCCCCATCCCTTAACCCAGGCCGAGAATCGCAGAACCTCACCTCCGGCGAGCCCCGACGCGCCTCCGGCGAGCTAAATTGCGTCCCGACGGCGTTTTCCGGTGAAGTTCGAAGGCTCTCTCGGTGAGCGCTCCTCTCGATCTCGTTTTTCCTAGATTCTATATCCTTGCTGTTATCTTGATTCCGGGGAGGGGAGATTGTATTCGAGAGGCAAGAACGAGAGCGCGAGCCGGCCTCTGTTTTCTTCTTCCTTCGAGCAGATGAAGAGGACGGGTTCAGCGCCTCCCTTTTCTTTTCTTATTCAGGACCGGTTCGGCTATTTAAAAAGGAAAACCGGTCCGGTTTAGGGCAATTAAACATCAGATTTTTAAAGGGGAATTGGGCCTATTTTCTTGGGCCAGTTTGGTGGGTTTTAAAATCAAATGATATTGGGCCTATTCTTTCAACTTGTATCCGATTTTGGAGCCTTAAAAAGGGTGAGGCTTGTTTTGGTAAATTAAGATAAAAGGGGGGCCGGTTTTGGTAATTTTAAAAGGGGTGTCGGTTTGGAATTCTACAAATATAAGGGTCGGTTTTGGTAATTTAAAAATGACTGATTTTATTAAATGTAAAAGATTGGGATTTTAAAGGATTTAGAAATATTTTATGAAAATGTTTAAAAGGAAATGGAATTTGAAATATTATATAATGTTATTGAGAAAAAAATATATATAAAATCTTATCTCGAGATTTAAATAAAATATAATATTATAAGACTTGAATATTTAAAAGGGTTTTATCGGATTTAACTCGAAAAAGGGACTTGACGAATATTTTCCAAAGTCGAAATTTCTAACTAGTTGATTCGGATTTTAAAGTGGTTTCGGGACTAACTCGGGAATTATGTGATCGGTGACTAACTAGCATGATTGATGTGGATGGTTCACTAATATCATGATTGGTGTGTACTAATGGCATGCTTGATTGACTAATGGCATGGTGAAGTGTTAGACTTGTGTAGCGTTAATTTATGCTTTCGAGATATGATGAATATGATGAACTTGATATATTATGGCAAATACATGAATGTGGCTGAATGTAATGATGAGAATGATATGGTCTTGTGGAATGTGGCAATATGATGAATGGTTGAACTTGATGGAACGATGATTGCGATATGGTTGATATTCTCGCTGAATGATATGCTTGAGTGCTTGGATGATTAGACGTAGACTTATATATGTGTTTTGATATGTATCTAGGTGATCTTTAATCTATTATAATGCTTGCCTTGCTGTTCTGCACCGCCAGGTAAGTCTCTTCGGAGCTTACTCAGATTGAATAGAGCTATTCCCTGCTTTAGGTGTATGATATACTAGGTGTTGCATTCATGATCAGCATGCCATGTAGTACCATGCTAGGTTGCATTGATCGTTGAGCATCCTATTTCTCTATGTGTATGTAAACAGAACGGCCGTTATCTGTGATAGTCCTAGAAGTCTTTGCTAGGGTCATAGGGTAGCCCAGCCTCATCGGGTACCCTGAGTCAATCGAGTACTTCCTTATATTATGATATGCCTGTGGGCTTTATTGTGGAGCGGGTTAGGCATGCGTGCCCCCCGATTATGAATGAATGCATTCACGAGCTGGCTAGTCTCCGCCTGTCGGAAGGGGTGGAGGTAGGAGAGGGATATGCCACTTGGCATTGTCTTGGGCCCTTTACAGTATTTCTGCACATTATTATGAACTAGGAGCATGCTAGTGTGTTTGAATTTCGTACTGCATTAGAGCATCTTTATTAGGTATAGCGTATATGTGTGCTTATGGTTGGGATGCAGAGTTAAGTGGGCATCGATCTGATCCCGCCCCAAATCAATTTTTTTTAGGAATTATTTATGTTCATCCTATCGGTGCTGTTTGCTTATTGCGCGGGTCATTTTGTCGGCGGAGAGTGAGCGCTGGAGTTATAGACTTCACCAGACTCTGATTATATTGTTTTGGATTTATACTTTTGACTCCGTTTTGACCCGGCTCCGCCGTGGCACTTGTATCTGTACTTTACTTCCGCTTTACTTCCGTTTGAAATGGTTTCCGCGACATA
The DNA here is from genome assembly GCA_037127255.1 of Persicaria tinctoria. Classification (NCBI taxonomy): domain Eukaryota; kingdom Viridiplantae; phylum Streptophyta; class Magnoliopsida; order Caryophyllales; family Polygonaceae; genus Persicaria; species Persicaria tinctoria. Next base: position 24,704,761 of record JBANSL010000004.1, read on the forward strand.
GTCTTAGGACAGGTTAAGGGTACCCAACGGCCCTTCGAGGTTTTAGGGTTTGAAATCCCTCTTTCTACAAATCTTAAAATGAGTTTGAAACCTCGACCCGTACCTGGATTGCAAGATCCGAACAAGGGGTTTTATCCCTTGAAACGTAACCCAGAAATTATAATTCTGGGCCGTTACATTTAATTTGCCTCCAATTATGTATTTGAGACTTTTTGCTAATTTATATCCATTCCATGTCGGTGTTGATGTGTGTGTGCTCTATTTTTAGATGACCATCTCTTTTCTGTTGTATGTTTAAGATGTTTGGCATGATCTAATTGGTTTCCCTTCAATTATCTCTTTCTACTATGTTTATATTGCTTTTTTTCTACTTTATAGTGATTTCTCTTGTAAAACATCTTTCAACTTAAGAATTTAATGGAAATGATTGTAAAAAAATGTGGCCTTGATCCAGCAATAACTACAATGCCTAAAGAGCACTATCACACTCCTCTCTAATATTTGTATTGTAGCAATAACTCATAAAAAATCATGGTTTATTTTTATTATAATTTGAAGACAGATCTTTGTTTTGTGGTGCATTACAATCTTGGGAAAGCAAATTATCCGGTGGAAAGTAGATCTAGGCCAATGGCCAATCGTTATACCAATTTCAATGTTTTAATAGCAACGACACTACTACTACTTTACATATTGATGGAATAAATATTTAGATTCATTATGACTCCACTTGTAAACTCTCTCGTAGCTGCAATCTAGGCTCCTATATGATATATTTTTATGCATATTATATGGATACTTTTATAAAAGATAGTATTTAATTATGTCCAGTCCTGCTAATTTGCTTTTGAATCGATTGCTTTTAAATCTTACCTTTGAGATTATCGTATTAATAGTTGCTACTTATAGTTTAAGAATAAGGGTAGGCATGAGAGATTCAAGAAGATCTATAATGTTGATGCCATTAAATTTTAGAAATGAATGATCATAAGTGCTTTATTGTGTTGGATTGCAGTGATGCTTTTACGGCTAATAACACCAATACACCATGTATAAAGAGCAAAAGACCTCATCAGTTACATGCTCTTTCCTCTCCCAAATTAAGATTTGAGAGCTCGCATGAACGAATAGATGAATAATAGTTTCAATTCAGCTCGTCTAAGCTTATACTTTATGACACTTCTATGTTAATCAACTGATACACCATGTCCAGCTGTTCAAATTCAGCTTGTCTAAGGTTCCTGATTTTTCCAGAAGCAAAGCTAAACACTATGTCTAGCTGTTGAAATTCAGCTCTTTTAAGCTTATACTTTATGTTTGATGTTTATGAGTTATTATTAATGTTTATAGTTGTGCAACCCTTTGTGTTTTTCTTGTCACTTGGCAATATATGCTAGTTTTTTTTTAACAAGGAGATATCATTTAAGTTTTCGGTTAACAATTATTAAAGTTCCATACATAGGCATTTTATTTTCTTCCAGATATCTTATATTTCCTTATATCTTTGACGTGTTTTGTTTTAGCATATGTCAAGTGTTCATCATAAGGAGTCAATTGGAGATGACATTGAACTCTTACTATCAGACGACGAGGAAGCTTATAAAGAAAATGATGAAGGAGATTCACCTAAGAAGGGAGCTTAAGTTGAAATGACGAAGAAGATTCAACTAAGAAAGGAGCTTAAGAAGATTCACCTAAGGAAGAAGTTTTTGGTAATCTTAAATGTCATAACTACAACTCACTTCTATAGTTCTATGTTATGTTATGAAATACTCTTATGATATATATCAGTTGATGCTAATCGACTGAATTATCATTTTGTATTGCGTAATGTAAGCCTAGCATCTAATGGTTATCATTTTCTATAGCGTAATGTAAGCCTAACATCAACTGAATTATCATTTTGAGCGTAAAATAAGATTATTCGAATTGTTATCTAATTAGGTGTATGAATGTTGATGCACTGATCTAGCAAATGGAAAATACAGGTGTTATAGCCTAGCCTATAGGGGGCACATTACATCAATGGCTACGGCATAGGTAGTCGCAAATTGGAAATACATAAACTACCTTTTAGCAACGAAATCTGTCATCGCAAAAAGAATTTTCCCGCGTAATTTAAATATGCTGAAATAAGGGCGGGAAAAACATTTGCATCGGCAAGTGCCGTCGTAAAAAATGGAGGGAAAACTTTCATTTGGAGGGAATGGTCAATTTTTTGCAACGGCATGTGCCGTCGCAAAATACATTAGCAAATTCACTGGTTGCAACTGTCGTTGCTTAGCCCGTCGCAAATATTTGGCCACGGCTCAATGCCGTTGCCAGCCATTATTTGCTACCCTAGGGCTAGCGATCGGCTGTTTACCGTCGCAAAGCCGTGGCAAATTTTTTTTTTGCGATGGCAAACCTACTTTTTGTGACGGCAGTGAGCCGTTTCTAAAGCAATTTTTTTTTGTAGTGTTGGTCTACGTCGAATTCCCGGATAGCTTGATTGCTCTGATTATGAAATACGTGACAACCCAGACTTACTCGGTTATAATAAATGGCTCTCCAAAGGGGGTTTTCAAGTGCGGAAGGGGCGGCATTTGATCACAAAGGGATCCCCTCTCGCTTTATATCTTTGTACTTTGTATGAAAGTTTTGGGTCGAATGTTGAAAGAGGTAGTGGACAATCCGAAATTCCATTAACACCCGAATGTCGAGAGCTTCAGCTGGTGCACCTAGCTTTTTCCAGACGATCTCCTGAATTATTTTTTTTTTTGCAAGGTTGATATAGATTCTATCCAGATAGTTAAGAAGTGTCTTGAGGACTTCTTCTCCGCTTCGAGACTGTAGCAAACAAGGAGAAAAGCATTATGTACCTTGCGAGGGTGTCGATTGAGCTCGCCGCACAACTGATCGAACAACTTCGGTTTGCAGTTGAAAACCTTCCCGTCAAGTATCTGAAGGAATTGTGTCCTTTAATTAAATGTGCAATGACTAAACATGGAATAGGACAATTGATAGAGATATACAGTCCTATTATTTTAGGAGTCGTAGTGCTTTGCTAGAAGCCAACTACGATTTATGGGGTTAAACGGTTTAACTCCATGACTATTATAAACGGGTCCTATAAGGTCACACACTATGAGTTGACGGATTAGATCAATGGATTTGATGGTTAATTATCAATGTATATATTTGATTTATATTATTTATTTTAGAAATAAATAATTAAAGAGATTAATTAGGGGAGTTACAAAAGAGTACTAATTAGAGGGGTTATGAGAAGGGCATGTACGACCTGACATTTGCTCTCCTCCTAATAACTCATATTATATCTACCTAATTAATTAATAGCCTCTTTGGTAAATATATAGCAAGAGAGCAATTTTGGTTGCAACAGAACACATGTACTCACATATCAAAAAGAGTTTTGTTTTTCTTTTACCCTATGGGCAAGAGAAACCGTGAGTAAAAAGAAGCAAAGCCAATCGTTGGATTTTGCAAGGGCTGACTACCATCATCATCTAAGGCAATACAATTGCTTACCTTTCAATCTTCGTCCTAGCAGTCAAAGACAAAGGAGATTTAGACCGGGCTCGTGTGGACCAATTAGAGGAGTAACATGTGAGGCTCTCATCCTTTTTTGTTCCTACCCGATTTGATCCGATTCAGGCATCAAGAGGTATCCTCTAAAGAATGATTGATCTATCAATATGCATGAAGATCATTGAATTAGATGTTCAGAATTGTTCTGTATTTCCGCTTTAAGCATCTAATTTTTCTTCAATTGGTATCAGAACATCTTGCATAAATTGATACGATCAATAGATTAATAGTTAATTTTTTATGCGGATCTTGATTTAAATTGATGGTAATTTGTAAATGGATAAAAATATAAAATTGAAATGGAGATTTCGATGAATTGAGATATGATATTGTATGAATGAGGAGTATTATTTATTTTTGAAATAAATAATTAAATATATTAATTAGAGGAGTTATAAAAGAACGAGTAATTGAGAAGCTTACAAAAGTTGTAACGGTTATTTTCTCCTAATTAATTATCTTCTAATTAATTGATTGACTCATATTAATCAAATGGTGAATTGAGATTTTGCCCATAAAATTAAGATGGATAATATTATGATATTATTTATTTTAATTATTTCCTAAAAGTTAGGAAATTCCACTTAAGATTTAACATTTGATATTATATCTTTTTCATACAATTTAATTCAATTATTACATTTTTATGGTTAATATTGATTAATGCCATATAAGGATTTAATTTTAAATTGAGATTAATTATTATGCTTGTTTTATATTATGATATATTGCTTGCATATATAAGGTGACTAGTATGACCCATAAATACAATCTGTGCATCGTTATATTTTTTTGTACACGATTTGCGTATCGTTATGTATTTTTGTAATCTATTTTCGGTAATTAGATTATTAGAAAATATTGTAATACAAGAAGAAGAAGACATAAGAAGTTCGAGGATGGAGATCCATGAAGGGTGCAAGGGTGGAGACCCATGAAGATTAGATCTTTAAAATTTTGCATCGTAGGGGTCATACTAGGATCACAATTATTGCATTTTGAATGTTTTATTTTAAGTTTTTATATTGTCTTTATTTATGACATTTTTTTTCACTTATAAATAAAACACATATAAAAGACTTAAGTTCCAAAGGTAAATTGGGGCAATGACTTTCCATATCATAACCCATTAAGTTCTGGATTTTTGGTTGGATGGGCTTCACAAAAGTGAGGGTGTCTTTCCAAAATCTTGGACTAATGACGGTGAATCTATATAGGGGTTCATAAACCTTGATATGATTGTACCCAACAAGAGACCAAAAGGCAAAGTTTTGGATCTTGAGGCATGGGGATGATTTTACATTGGATGTGGATCATCATCCAAGAATTATAAGGAGTTATAATTAGTAATTGTTACTTACCTTGAACACAGAAGACTTAAGGCAGTGCAAAAGTACGTTGGGTCTTGTTTGTAATAGGATCTTGAAATCATTTTATTCATAGGGAACGATAACAACTTGAATAAAATGCGCATTTACTTATTTTAAAGGTGTTTAATTTTAAGTAATTTGCATTTCGAACATATACTGATTTGCATGTCATTTCCTTTTATATATAGGCATTATGTCAAACGATAATTTGAAATTCACCATGCGCTCAATAGCTGAGAAGAACAAATTGAATGGAACGAACTTTCTCGATTGGGAAAGGAATCTGAGAATTGTTCTCATGTCCGAAGGGCGTGAGGACGTCCTGAACACCCCAATCCCTCCTATCACCGACGACTCATCAGATGAGGAGAAGGTGAGAGTAATGGAGTTAAAGAGTGAGTCTTTGCCTGTCACTTGTCTATGCTATGGAAGCGGGCATGGAACCTGACCTTCAAACGAGGTTTGAACATCAGGATGCCTATACTATCATCTCCAACCTTAAAGTGTTGTTTCAAGAACATGCAAGGATTGAACGATATGAAACTCACAAGGCTATACTGGATAGCAAGCTTGTGAAGGGAAAGCCAGTAGGTCCCCATGTGTTCAACATGATCGGCCTTTTTAGCCGTATGGAAACACTGGGCACCCCATATGACCAAGAGTTGGCCACATATATCGTCTTGCACTCCTTACATGATGGCTTTGCCTCATTCAGGATGAACTACCATATGCATGGTATTAAGAAAAACTTGAACGAACTCCATGGTATGCTCAAAGTTGTTGAGCAGAATACTCCCGCTGACAACAAGAAGGAAGTTCTTAACGTCAACAGAGGGAAATGGTTCAAGAAGGTAGCCAAGAACAAGAACAATACCCAAGGGAAGGGCAAGGAAGTTGCAAAACCTAAGGGTGGTGAGAAGCCAAGGGTGGCTGCATACCATGATTGTTTCCACTGTAAGGCTAAGGGACACTTGAAAAGAAACTGTCCCAAGTACCTCGAAGACAAGAAGAATGAGACTTCGAGTTCCAACACTTCAGGTTGTTTATGTTATTGAATTACTGTCAACCAATGTCCTCACATTAGATAATGGTCCTACTTGGGTATTAGATACCGCATGTGGTGCTCACATTATTTCAAATGTGCAGGGACTAAGAAATAGGAGACAAGTGAAGAAAGGGTAGATAGACCTACGCGTCGGAAATGAAGCAAGTGTTGTTGCACTTGTCGTAGGAGAATTTAGTTTATCTCTTCCTTCTGGTTTAATCTTAGAACTGAATAATTGTTATTTTGTTCCTAGCATTACAAAGAACCTTGTTTCAGCTACAATAATTTATTCTAAAGGTTTTAACTTTAGCACTACAGATGAAGGTATAATTATTCATAAGAATGATATCTTATATGCTCGTGCTCAAGATATTAATGGAATATTTTTATTCGACCTTACAACAGAATCTTATAACATAAATACAAAAAGACAAAAATCAAGTAAGTTGAGTGAAGCCTACCTATGGCACTTTCGTTTAGGTCACATCAGTTTAGACTACATGAAGAAGCTCCACAAATATGGACTTCTAAAAGATGTGGATTATGAATCCATTGATACATGTGAGTCATGTTTGATGGGCAAGATGACAAGGTCACCTTTCAAAGGAACAAATGAAAGGGCTACTGAGCTATTGGGCATTATACATACTGATGTATATGGGCCAATGAGTACAGAAGCTAGAGGTGGTTATAGATACTTCATCACATTTACTGATGACATGAGTAGATATGGATATATTTACCTTATGTCACATAAATCGGAATCCGTTGAAAAGTTCAAGGAATTTCAAAACGAGGTAGAGACTCAAACTGGAAAGAAAATAAAAGCACTTCGATCGGATCGTGGTGGTGAGTACTTGAGTCATGAATTTGATCATCATTTGAAAACTGTGGGATAGTAACACAATTGTCTACTCCAGGAACACCGCAGCTTAACGGTGTATCTGAAAGGAAAAACAGGACCCTGTTAGACATGGTCTGATCTATGATGAGGTTTGCTGACCTTCCGGTATCCTTCTGGGGATATGCCCTCACAACTGCCGTACTTACATTAAACAGGACTCCGTCTAGATCTGTAGCCAAAACTCCATATGAGATATATATGGACTGGAAAAGTTCCAAAATTGTCTTTTCTGAAGATATGGGGATGTGAAGCTTATGTAAAGCGTTTACAAACGGATAAGCTTGCCCCTAAATCAGATAAATGCTATTTTATAGGGTATCCAAAAGGTAGTTTTGGATACTACTTCTACAATCCCACTCAGCAAAAGGTGTTTGTTGCAAGGGATAGTGTCTTTTTGGAAAGAGAGTTTATTTCCAATAAGTCAAGTGGGAGAAATATTCATCTTGAACTAGTTCATGATGAAGAGCAAAAAACTCAACAACGAGATGACATAGATGATATTGAGGACGAGTTGATGGTTTTGGAAGGCCAAGGGCCCCAAATCATCCAAGAACCGGAACAAGAGGATCCACAAATAGTTGTGGAATGAATAAATATGGAATAGGACAATTGATAGAGATATACAATCCGATTATTTTAGGATTCGTAGTGCTTTGCTAGAAGCCAACTACGATTTATGGGGTTAAACGGTTTAACTTCATGACTATTATAAACGGTTCCTATGAGGTCACACACTATGAGTTGACGGATTAGATCAATGGATTTGATGGTTAATTATCAATGTATATATTTGATTTATATTATTGATGATTATTATTTATTTTTGAAATAAATAATTAAAGAGAATAATTAGGGGAGTTACAAAAGAGTACTGATTAGAGTGGTTACAAGAAGGGCGTGTACGACCTGGCCTGACCTTTGCTCTCCTTCTAATTAACTCATATTTTATCTCCCTAATTAATTAATAGCCTCTTTGGTAAATATATAGCAAGAGAGCAATTTTGGTTGCAATATAACACACGTACTGACATATCAAAAGGAGTTTTGTTTTTCTTTTACCCTTTGGGCAAGAGAGACCGTGAGTAAAAAGAAGCAAAGCCAATCGTTATATTTTGCAAGGGCTGACTACCATCATCATCATCTAAGGCAACACGATTGTTTACCTTTCAATCTTTTTCCTAGAAGTCAAAGACAAAAGGAGATCTAGACCGGGCTCGTGTGGACCAATTAGAGGAGTAACACGTGAGGCTCTCATCCTTTTTCGTTCCTACCCGATTTGATCCCGTTCACGCATCAAGATGTATCCTCTTAAACAATGATTGATCTATCAATATGCATGAATATCCTTCAATTAGATGTTCAGAATTGTTCTGTATTTCCGCTTTAAGCATCTAGTTTTCCTTCAGTATCTAGGAATGCCACTTCACTCCAAGAAAATTAGAGTGCATGAATATAGTGGGTTGTTTGACCAAATTGAAAGACTTATACGATCATGGACAACAAAAAAACTCTCGTATGCGGGTCGACTTCAATTAATCAAAGCCGTGTTGGCGGGAGTGTACTCTTTTCGGAGCCAAGTTTTTATGTTGCCACAGGGGGTCATAGACAAGCCTGACAACTTGTGTAAGCACTTTCTATGTAGTGGGAACTTGTAAGAAAAAAGATGCTTGATTATTTGGGGAGATGTGACAAAACCGTTTGAAAAAGGGGACCTTGACATCGGGGAGATTTAGGATGGAATGAAAGCGTGCTTGCCAAGCCGCTGGGGGAGAAAATCTTGCAACGGTCAAGCATTTGGGTTAGATGCATGGTGTAATTAGAATCATCTACTAGGAAGAAGCATATGGGATGTGAATGGGCGAAGCTGAGGCGGGGCTAGGGGGTCACATGCCCCCTCTCTCATGTGACTAACTACCTAGGTGTATTCTCCTCGTCGATAGCTTCGTTTTGATATACAATACATCTTAATCCGACATCTGAGTAAAAAGTTATGAATGTTTAAAAATTAAATATATATGAGTCACTTTAATTTTGTTTCAGTAGACTATAATGGTTCTATATCTATATATAACCTTAATTTAGAAGACTTTCCTTACGTGTCAATCTTAGAGGAGTTTTAGGAATATTAACAAATAATGTTTTTTTCCTTGATTTTTTTGTTTCTCCTTTTCTCTTTTTTCCATTAATTTTTTTTAATCCTCCATTCTCATTTATTCTTAACATATTTACTAACAATTGGGCTTAATTCAAAACATTGAATTCAATCTAATATAACCATTAGGCTTAACTCACATTTATGTACTAACTATTGAGTTTAATTCAAAACATTGAATATAATTATTAGTTGTGACACATCACATTAAAATGCATGATTCAGATTTCAAAATTTCTAAAAAATTTACAATGATATTGATATTATTATTACTGGATGATTTAAAATATCTACATTTATGTATTATACTTTAGACGAGATATAAAAAAAATTATTTCAGAATTATAAGATACATTTATGGTAAAGTTTTTTTTATCTTAACTTTTATTAGTATTTTATAATATATTTATATATATTATTAATATTTTAGTTTTAAAAAATCGCGGCATGGCGCGGGAATTGTACTAGTTTACATATTATAATTCATCCCGATAGCTTCGAAATGAGAGATTATACTAATCATTTCGACAATTAGATAAGAAGTTACACAAGTTTAAAATGTTTATATCTGGCAATACATTATTATATGTTATGAGTGTAACAAGTTATATATATTAACTAGGGTTGTTATTTGAGCCAAACAAATCTAGTATTGTTTCATTATATTTAGTTCATTTAGAAACAAGTCAAACTCGAGTCAAACCTATATTTTAATTTGAGCTCATATTCGACTTGTTTAGTAAATGAATGAGTTTGAGCTGAGTTTTTTTTTTCTTCCAAGTATTATGCAACTTTACTTGCTCATGACATAGTAACTGAAAAGAAGTTTTATAAATTTCATAAAATTCATGCTATTTCAGTTTCAATCGAGCAGAGCCGAGCTTTGAATCAAGCATAAAAATGTGCTTATAATCAATTCATTTTGTAAATGATACTCGAACCGAGCTTTTATTGAGCAAAACTGGAGTCAAGCTCTAGCTACTTAGCTCATATAACAACCATAATCTTAACTTAATGTTTATTATATTGCATTTTCTGTACTTATTTAGTTAATTTTTTTCAGATATTTCATTTATATATTTATATTTCTTTTTTTTAGACGCGAGAAAAATGATAGCGTTTTATCAAGAACCGATGACATTTTATCTTAAAACAACATCATTTATTACCATATTATATATAATTATTTATGTCAATTTAATCCAAAACTATATTGTAAATGTATGATTGTGCCCCCCCCCCCCCCCCGAACCTTTTCTGGCTCCGCCACTGGCGGATGTCACCCACAAAGTATACGACACTTGGGTCTGGGAGGGACCGCTCTCCATGAGAGATGAGATAAAACGTACAACAAATAAATCATGATGATCAAGCCTATCCCGACATCTCGCAATTGCTGAATGACAAAGGCACCCTATTGAGTAGGATTGTGTACGATTTAGTGCGAACAAAAGGTGATGTAGTTTAGTGGGGGAGTATGATATGGGGTTGTACGAAATCACGAAAAAGGGTAATCTTTGTTTGGTTGGCCGCTCGGAAACGCCTCCAAAATCGGACGTATTGTAAAGCACTAGAAGGGTGCTTCAGTTTCTACCTATTTAGGAATAATTATGCTCTCTAACCGGCATGTTTGGTCCGGGAGCTCCTTTCACATTTTCGACGGTTGATTGATCTTCCTTTTTTGGCCCGTATTCGCTCCGTCTTCTGGCGTGGGGTTGGTGCTTTAGTGTGGCCGCGTTTGCTCGGTGTTGGTTTGTAGTATCGGGCGTCTTGACTGATTGACAATAGATTTTGGATGTGTTCGTGGTCTTCGAAGATCCTTCATTTAGGTGGGGGCAACGTCGGCGTTTCACACATTCTCATGAGTCGCCCTTTCCAAATGGTTACTGTCGTGACTCCTTGCACTCGATCTCCCACGTTCCTGGCACTCATGGCGTGACAAGAGGAAAACCTGTCGTTGTTCTTGCCAAAGAATACTCAAACTCACAACTAGTATAGTGTGTAAGCAAGAGATCGATCCACAGGGAAATCTATTAAATTTAAGTCTAATTCTAATTGCTAAGAGCGAAAATGGGGAGTTTTTAGTGTGAAAAGATCCACCTTTTAGCAAAGCGGAAGCAAGCAAACAAAGTAAATAGGTTTTAGAATTCAGTGGAGAGGAATAGGTTCACCTACAACTTATCACTTCGATTGATGAATTCGATCCTTGTTTCAGCCTCTAGTTCTTGTCTTTTCCTATCAATGTCCTTGTCCAGATCTTATGTAGATTACTAGTCCGACGAGTCCTAGCAACCCTTATCTCTAGATAACCCTAACACGGTTAAGATTTAACCTAGAGATAGCATTAAGAATATGAATTAACCAAGGTACATGCAATATCAAGCTACGAGTCGATATTTAACATATATTCAACTTCCTACACATCAAATTAGTCCTACGAGTCCTAAAGGGATATGATTGCCACTTGGGTTAAGGTTCGCTACGAGGAATATACAAAACCCTAGCAATTGAATGAATCTACTCTAACTAGTCGGCCAGGCCAGAGAGAATAAAACACATTCAAGCAATTAAGCACAAAGAAGTCAAAACATTGCAATAGGAATAAGAACTAGATTAAGAAACTCACAATTCAACAATCAAAGATCCAAATCGTAGGCGAAACCTCGAGAGTTTAGTTGCTCATACTCAACGGTGCTCTCAACAATGGAATAATGTGCATAAGGTCAATGAAAGAATAACTAGAAAAGCCTTAAATAGTCTTATGAAAGTCGGCCCAAAATAACTTAATGAAAACCCTAAGTAAAATCCGGAATTGAAGATCAGTCTCTGCACGGGCCGCGGGGCGGCCAGGCCAGGCCGCGTGGCGGCCGGCGATCAGCGAACTTCTCCGTTTCTTCCTTCGAGCCGCGGGGCGGCCTGCGGTTCTTCCGAGCTTCTTCCTTTTTGTCTCCAGCAGCTCCTAAGTACTTATTTAACTTGTTTCCGCTCTTTTCAATATCATTTCACCTCCAATCTACTTTTCCTGAAATAAACCATAAAATCATGTAGATTCCGCCTCTTCTAACTCAACAAGTGAAAATGCAAATTCAACTAAATAAATGCAATATTCACACCTAAATTATACTAAATGCAATATATTATGCAATACTAAATATGTTCTATCAAATTCCCCCACACTTGAACCTTTGCTTGTCCTCAAGCAATAGAAAACTTAACTCTGCAGCCCCACAGAATAGCAATTCATGTATCCACACCTCAATATTCTTTAAGTGCACGAAAACTAGCAAACACAAAAGATTAATAACATCATAGCACATGATTGGAATAATCAATGAGATCAGGCAGCCATATCCATTCTAGACCTCACAAAGGAAATGTGTTTCACTCTCGCTCAAGTGTTTAGGTTTAAATGTTTACGCTCAAAACTCAATCTTCAAAAACTTAGCTACAAGAGCCTTGCACCAGTGTTATAAATCTCCACCGCTGGTGACTCTACACACAACAAAAATGAGGTATTTCAATTGGGTTGGAATGGGGCCAAGGTAGAACATATAAGGTATGGAACAATTTTGGTCATGTGGTGCTCATAATCCGGGAACTAAGGAAGCTACCAAATCATAAAACCACTCATAACTTCTTATACCAAATCTCTATAATGCCAAACAATACCAATCTCAAGCATAAAACTTTAAAAACCATACTCAACTCATTTCTTTATTCTTTTTTTTTTCCTTTTTTTTCCTTTTTTTTTTCTTTTTTTTTTCTTTTTTTTTTCAATCATTCATGCTATAACAAATGATTTTCCTTGACTTTTACCCCTAAGTGAATTTTATCCTCCTTAGGTCCCAAGTAATAAATATGCTTGCAAGAATCAAACATCTCATAAATACACATCCAACATACCATCCACCACTAAAAACCATCATCCACACTATAGATATTCACCAACTAGTCCTAAATTCCCGGATAGGGTCAGGCTATCATTGGCTATGCAAAATTCTTGTGGAGCTATAAAAGAATAGGCAATCAGGCTCAAACTGGCTTCAAGCAGAGGATAATATGTAAGGTGGGAAAAGAGTCAAATAGGGCTAATAAAGGTGCCTCAATCATGTTTAAGTCATGTGCAGAAATCATAATATGCAGCCTTGAACAAGATATCTCCATGCAAGTCAAAGAGGAAGTAATTGAAGAGAGTACACACAACAAGCAAGAGGACTCAATAAAGTGTAGTCCTGAATAGGCCAAAATAAGCTCACCAGATCATGTCTAGAACTTCAATATCACCCAAAAAATTCAAGATTTTATGTGCTCAATTATTAATCAGTCATGCCCACCAAATAGTATAGAAAACATATATCAAAGGCTTCAACAATCCAAGCACATCATGGGGCATAAATCTCAATAGAAAATATAGAGGACAAAAGGCATCCACATGATGCTCCCACATAGTGTTCTGCTGGAGACACATATCAGCCATCTGCTGTGCCAGCGAGTAGTTATCTGGACCGGCACCTCCAGTTGTGCCAGAAGGTCCAGCTCTTCCAAAATCCGTCTGAACTCTGGGAACGTCCTCAGCATCTTCCTGGTCAGCATCAGGAACCTGCTCCTCCTCATCATCATCATCCTCATCCATCTCATCCCCCATATAGAAATCAGCAGCTGTCGGGCCAAATGGGAGATGACGGGGCAATCTCAACTGGATCCTCCTCTGATGGCCTGCCCTCCAGATCCACATCGGCGCTCTACCCTCCAGGTGGCCAGTTTTCCTCAACTAGGCCTCATCATAAAGAAATGATCCATGTTGAATGTCATGGACAACGCTCATATCGATGCATGCGCGAGCTATGAGGGTGATAAGACCCCCAAAGCTAATGGTTGCCTTGCTGCGCTTGTCTAGGATATCCTTGCAGTTCATTAGAAACAGATCTACCCAACCTGGAACCACGGGGCTCTATGGCGTCAGACACCACAGAAATGACATGTCCTTCAGCGAGATCTTGTTGACCTCAGCCTGTGCGAAGAAGGTGTTCGCCAGAACCTTGTGAATCAGTCGTAAGGCAGGATGGCGAATGCTGGAGTTGTACTGGCCCTTCTTGGCCTCAAAAGGCACCCTAGTATAAGCCATCCAGAAAGCCACAGGGCCCTCTCCCTTGCAGACATCAAGCCAACCAGCAGTCGGCGCAGCAGTAACACCCAGAATCTGTGCCAATCTCTCCTTTGACATCTCATGACCCCTCCCCAATAATCGAAACTCAATGGATGTACGACCCACACTCAAAGTGGCTAGAAACTCCTTACATAAACTCGGGTAAGTAGGAGCATTCTTCTCTAAAAACCCTCCTAGGCCCCCATGCTCTAATAGCTGCCTAGTGCAGGCATCCATCTGTAATAATCTCAAGGTAGGCTCATGAAAGAATTTCGTTACAAAGAAGTTTCTAGTGTTCAACGCAGTTCATCTCTCCTTCTGATTTCTATTCATTCCATGTGGCCTCGACATAGTGAATCGGAGCTAAGAAATATTACCCAAAGGAATTGAAATCAAAGAAGAACTCACGGAAAACGGCCTCTGCAGTGGCCGCGGGGCAGCCGAAAGTGGCGACGGGGCGGCCGGCGACAGTGGTGGCAGCGGGGCGGCTAGTCTGGCGATGGGGCGGCCGGCGATTTTTCGGATCTCTTTACTCCGACGTCAGATCTGCTCTCCGACGTCATAAATCCTCCCTTCTCCGGTGTGGATCCGAAAGAAACTTCCTTGAAAAACCTTGGGGTTGCGGGTTTGTGTGGAGAGTTAGGAGAATGAGGTGGGGGTGGAGTTTTTGTAGAAGGGAGATGGGAATAATGGTAAAGAAGGATGATTTTTGGTGAAAGAAGGGAACTTGGAGGAGGAGTTTTAATGGAGGTTTTCTTTGTTTAAGAGGGAGCTTGAAGGAGGAAGAAGATAGAGGGTTTGTGAGGGGGCGGCGGCTGATAGAGATAGAGAAGAAAGGGATGGATAGGGTTTTAATTTTGGTAGAAAGTGGGAGCCCACACGGGCCCCTAAAAAATTTCCTATCCGGCTTAGGCCGCGGGGCGGCCAGGGTGGGCGACGGGGCGGCCAACGATTGCCGCGACGTCACTTCGTTGTGACCTAGCCGCGGGCCGGCCTCCCCGGCAACACCGCCAAATTTGGCAAGAGGAAAACCTGTCGTTGTTCTTGCCAAAGAATACTCAAACTCACAACTAGTATAGTGTGTAAGCAAGAGATCGATCCACAGGGAAATCTATTAAATTCAAGTCTAATTCTAATTGCTAAGAGCGAAAAGGGGGAGTTTTTAGTGTGAAAAGATCCGCCTTTTAGCAAAGCGGAAGCAAGCAAACAAAGTAAATAGGTTTTAGAATTCAGTGGAGAGGAATAGGTTCACCTACAATTTATCACTTCGATTGATGAATTCGATCCTTGTTTCAACCTCTAGTTCTTGTCTTTTCCTATCAATGTCATTGTCCAGATCTTATGTAGATTACTAGTCCTACGAGTCCTAGTAACCCTTATCTCTAGATAACCCTAACACAGTTAAGATTTAACCTAGAGATAGCATTAAGAATATGAATTAACCAAGGTACATGCAATATCAAGCTACGAGTCGATATTTAACATATATTCAACTTCCTACACATCCAATTAGTCCTACGAGTCCTAAAGGGATATGATTGCCACTTGGGTTAAGGTTCGCTACGAGGAATATACAAAACCCTAGCAATTGAATGAATCTATTCTAACTAGTCGGCTAGGCGAGAGAGAATAAAACACATTCAAGCAATTAAGCACAAAGAAGTCAAAACATTGCAATATGAATAAGAACTAGATTAAGAAACTCACAATTCAACAATCAAAGATCCAAATTGTAGGCGAAACCTCGAGAGTTTAGTTGCTCATACTCAACGGTGCTCTCAACAATGGAATAATGTGCATAAGGTCAATGAAAGAATAACTAGAAAAGCCTTAAATAGTCTTATGAAAGTCAGCCCAAAATAACTTAATGAAAACCCTAAGTAAAATCCGGAATTGAAGATCAGTCTCTGCACGGGCCGCGGGGCGGCCGGTGACCAGCGAACTTCTCCGTTTCTTCCTTCGAGCTGCGGGGCGGCCAGCGATGCTACGGGGCGACCTGCGGTTCTTCCGAGCTTCTTCCTTTTTGTCTCCGGCAGCTCCTAAGTACTTCTTTAACTTGTTTCCGCTCTTTTCAATATCATTTCACCTCCAATCTACTTTTCCTGAAATAAACCATAAAATCATGTAGATTCCGCCTCTTCTAACTCCACAAGTGAAAATGCAAATTCAACTAAATAAATGCAATATTCACAGCTAAATTATGCTAAATGCAATATATTATGCAATACTAAATATGCTCTATCATGGCGCGTCTTGGTTCTCCATCGACTTTTCTGCCGGTTGATGTCTTGTATGGGTTGATTGAGATTTTCTTTCTTCTCTGACATTTTGTGTTGATTATATACTGTTAGTATCGACGGTTTTTTGTCTGCCGATCTAGTCGGCCATCGAGTTTCAGGTATGCCTGAACTCGATTTTTTACCTAATAAAAAAAAAGGAAGAAACCAAGGACTAGGGGTGTGCAGATCCGGGTATCCGACACGACACGGTTAACCGTGTCGGATACCCGAAACCGTTAACAATGAAAACTCTGATCCGAACACGACACGCTTAGTGTCGGGTATCCGACACGGAAATACAAAACGGTTCCGTGTCGGATACCGGATTACCCGACACGAACCATTTGGCTAAACAGATCACAAATGCAATTGGAGATTTGGGTTTTGTTCCTTAACTACTGCACTTATACATGTATATAAAATCACAAATTACAAGCCTTTGCTATGCTGTAGCAATTAGCAAACATCAAACTCACTGGAAAGAGCAAAATGAAGAGAAGATAATGAAAATTTAGAGAAGGGATGGGGTACAACTGTTGCTCCGAAAGAAAATAGAAAGAAGAGGAAGAAGATTTAAAGAAAGGAAGACAATCACCTCTCACCGCCTTGTGAGACCGTCGCCGCGCCGCGCCGCACCGCTCGCCGCCTACGAGATTTGAAGAAGAGAAGACATTCCTCGCTCACTGCCTCGTCGTCACCATCGCAGTCATATGAGGGGCCGAAGATGGAGAATAACCTCCATTGGAGAAGCCGGAGATGGAGATCTGAATCTGGAGATGATTTGATTTGATTTTGAGCCTTTGAGGGGAACACTGAAGAGCCGAAGAGAGAGAAGAGAGAGGCGGACTGGAGGCGATGTAGAAAATGAAAGCAGACCCGTTCTTTTAGGGTTTCAATTTTCAAGGAAGGAAAAAAAACATTCTTTTAGGGTTTGAAGGAAGGAAAAATAAAAATAAAATAAAAACATCTTTTAAAATTGGATAGGAGGATTCGATCCCCAAACCTACTGCACAACTTAACAAAACCTCTATTGCCCTGACCAATTGTGCCGTTAGAACTTCTTGTCTCATAGGGAAATATATAATACTAATTCTATATCATATATATATATTTAAAAAAAAAATTAAACGGTTCGTGTCGGGTATCCGATAAGGTGATATGGCCGATCCGAACACGAACCGTTTACAGTCGTGTTTTCTCGGTTCGTGTCATTTTCGTGTCGTGTTTTTTCGGTTTCGTGTTTTTTCGTGTCGTGTTTTCGTGTCGTGTCAGTCGTGTCGGGTTTTTCTGCACACCCCTACCGAGGACCACATTTGGTTCAATTGCCTAGTGATAATCAAAATTGGGGGCATAGTGTGGGCATGGAATGGAATTGAACATACATTTGATACCGTGGATGATGGCTGCACTTGTTTGATAATGAACCACCAAGTGTGCAATAATCGAACGTTTTTCAGGCCAAGCTGATGGCATTCTTCACATTAATATATGTTACATTGGTTGCAAGGGACAAGTTCATATTTAACAACGAACCATGTCTTCCCGTAGCATGTGCAATTAGCATGATAAAGTCATGTAAGTATAGAATTTCCCTAAGCTGCAAGCACAAGTCACTTAGGGGGATTAGTTGGCATAGCCGAGTTTTGGGATAATATGATAGTAGGGTGGATGCAGGTGTAGGAGTGTGTAGGGGATTGTATATTGTTCCAAAAGGTGAAATCGCTCACTCGGGCGCCCCTCACCCCAGCCCGAAGGGGATTGTGAGAGGAGGTAAATCATGATGACTCAACCGACTACAGAGGCCAAGACCAATACTCACTACGCACAAGGAGCCCCTCTCATTTGAGAGGTTGCTCCCACCTTGCCGCTGGTGAGACTCGATCATGTGTAGGGGGTTGTATATTAGAAGCATTTTGGAGGGACTTTTTGGGCACATGTTCCCTTTTCTCATTTTACACAGGATTGTTGGTATGACCCGTTCTTTTGTAAGGTAACACCTATCTATATATTTACCGCTTCAAGAAACAATTGACATGTGGAAAACACAATGCAGAGATTGCGTGTATTTTCAAGAAATTGTCTATAACATAACTTTTTTAAATTAAACATTTTAAGTTTTTTTATAATTAATTGTCAATTAGGTTCATTTAGCTTCGAAACATAAACCAAACCTAAATTAACCGAACCTAAACCAAACCGAACCTAAGGTGTTAGGTTCGGTTTGCAATTTCTAAAATTTTGGTTTTTGGTTTGTTTGATTCGATTCGGTCTGATTTGGCCCGATTATTGAACAATGCGGTTAACGCGGTCAAGTTATTCTTCATTTTGGAGTCGGCTATATATTTATAAATACGATTTTTCTATCCAATAATAGTCCCAAATTGAAATTATTTTTCAAATTTAAATTAATTTAGCTTTTCTTTTAATCAGATTCCTAAGTCCCAAATTGAGGGTCAGCACAAGTTCTGAAGGAGGCACTGCACTCATCGACTGGTGACTTCCGCATCGTGATCGATGCAATCCATAGAGTCAACGATTGTCAACTGCATGAGCTGCAAACTGTTTTGGAGATCGACCGCTTCAAATGGCCAACAACGACGTATAAAGTCAACCTTTTCGATGAGGTAAAGACTTTAATCTCCAAAAAGTGCTTCGATTATCTATACAAGATGTGGCAGGACGTCGTGAACCAAAAGGTTCATCCGGTATGCACGGACCGACATTGGAGGGTTTGTTACGGGATCCCTTGTGTCCATAAGATTCAGGCATACGTCAACTCCGGTACTCCGATACCCGTCGAGGACATCCACCCATTCTGGATGGATTTGTCATGGACTGACCTCGACGACACCCCACTGCCGTATGAGCTGTCATCTTCATACACGGCTTCCAACGATGTATGCGAGGATGAGCTGCACCTACCCTCATCAGCAAGCGTCCGAAGGAAGGGGAGGCCTCGGGGGTCGAGGAATGCATGCAGAACCAACCCGTTGCCATACGAGGAGGTAAGGGAAAGGTTTGAGAGAGAAGAAACGCGTGTTGCTCGAAATGCTGCTCGACCTCGTCCACAAGCGACCTCAGCTCGACGTGGACGTGATGATGTGTTCGGAGGGTTCAACTGGGGTCGAAACAACGTTGATCCCTTCATGCTCGGTCATATTGAGACGATGAGGGACACTGTTGGAGATGGTCATTGTGGCTACCGTGCTTTGGCGGCTTTGACATCACCGATCGGCGAGACTGCTTTCCCGAAACTCAAAACGTTACTATGCAATCACTTGGAGGATCACGCCGATCTGTACGCCGGTTATTATACGGGAGGGTACCCATTCCAGCAGTTCGTCGACAACCAGAGATGGGCGGGAGCTGTGCATGGTGATAGGAGACGGTGGATAGAGCTACCCATTATGGGTTTAGTATTTGCAACGGTATATCAGATTCCTCTCGTCGTCCTAGCTTGGCATCATCCGTTCACATGTCTCCCCATGATCTCGCTGACACCTGCTAACAACCCTCAATCAACAACTCTTGGTGTAGCCTGCATCGGAAACCAAGACCATTTTGCCGCGGTACGACTTCAAACGTCTTTTTTATTACCTATTCGTGCTTTTCATACATATGTCAATACTCTAACTCTAAATTTTTGTTCTCATAGATCAGGTTGCGTCCTAACGCTCCTCTTCCGCCGCCTCCGCTAGAATGGGTCGAACATCATCATCCGAGCGTCGAAGGATGGGATGCTCCGTTTCAAGCTCAGATTGAGAGATTTAGAGCCTTGCGTGCCGAGTCCGGCCGTCCTTTACTATTTTCCTAGATTGTATTCCACAACTTTATTAAAATTATGAATGTAAACCTTTTTTTCCGTTCCTTGTAACGTTATTCGCATATTATCCGAATGAAAACCTTAACAATTCTTGTGTTCTATTTAATTTGACCCTAAATCCTTCAAATCCACTAGCTAAACACTTCAATTTTATCAATTAACATTACAAAACCGTCGGAAAACCTAAACCCTAAACCTAAACCCTAAACCCTAAACCCGAAACGCAAAACCCTAACTAGGATTTACACGTCCTTAAGGACGTGCAATGCTTTTTTAGCGGACGTGCACAGTCCCAGATGCACGTCCCAGACTTGCATGTCCTTAAGGAAGTGCAAATCCTTAATCCGGATTTGCGGTGTACACAGTGACACTTTTTTTTCCAGTGAATTTATAGAAAAACCGAAATAAATAAACTTTGACCGGGAGAGGGCAGTTTCGTTTAATAAAACCTGATTGATTACCCCTCGAAAACAGTTGATCGGAACTTGTCGACGGGCTGTTGGACTTCGTGTTGCTCTGATCGGCATTCAGGTACCCGTATTCCGATTATTTTTCATCACTTTCTATGCTAATTTCATAATCTTTTCAAATGAATTGCTAATGTGGCTATGATCATTGGATGATTAGGGTTTGAAATTGTTGACATGATTTTAATAATCTTGCTCGACTTTCCCTCGCTTGTCTCTATCATATTTTGTGCAATTCGATCCATTTCCTCATCCCCTATTTCCCTTCTCCTGGATTTCAATTTGGACTGAGATTTGATATATATAGGGACTGTTTTTTTTTTGGCTCTATGAAGCTGTTGCTGTTGTTGTTGGATTGCTTCCAATAAGCTTTTCTGTTCAGTACATGATGGCATTACTGTATGTCACTTTCTGTTCAGTATCTGTTGAAGTACTGGTTTTCGACAATATGCATTTGTGTTCACCTGGTTTGATGCTTTATGTTTGTTATAGTCTTGTAGAACAACTCAACAACCTATTCATGATAAATCTCCTGCACTGCACGTGATCATTCTCTTGATGATAATGGATAAACAGAGTATATTACAGAGGGCATTAGATGTGGGTTACCGACAGTTTGGTTGGATTGTGGGACTCTGGGCTGCAAATGTAGATCATAAGGACATTTTTACGTTACAAGGCATGAGTAGCATGTTCACAGTTTTATTGTATCTGTACTGGAGTTTGATTGCCAAGGTAGGATAATTGCTCCATTGGATGTACCAACTATAATGTTTTTTGAGAAAATTTGGGCTTGGGCTAGTTATGTGACGAGTAGTAGGTGTACTCAACTACAGGTGCATTTTTCCTACCTAGCACTTGTGGCAAAATTAAGGCAAATGTCACTCATAAAAATCACCATAATATTTTTTTGCCTATCCTACTTGATTGCTTGTTTTGTCTTCTTATATATCTTTATCTATTTTTATATAGGTGATTACATCTTTATCTATTTTTTGCATGTCTTTATCGATATTTTGCATATATTTATCTATTTTAATATAATCTATTATCTGTATAATATTTTCGGGTCCCACGGAAACACCCTCTCAACTTTGTTGGGGAAAGTTTGTTGGAGAAAAGGTGCATACTACTAGACCCCCAGACCCTCCCAGGTAGCAGGATATACTGGATGATTGTTGTTGTTGTTGTTGTAATCTAGTGCTATCAGCTCTGATGAGGAGTATCAGTAATTGTTGCCCTTTTTTTCAATGTGGCTGAAAGATAGTGATACTTTTAACCATGTTTATATTTTCAACCGTTGCTTAAAGAAAAGGGAAGATGCATATTCATTAGGAATTACCATTACCTGTTTTGTAGATGCCAGCTTAGTGTTGTGTTGTTCTGCATCACTGAAGGCAATGGATCAAGATCCTGAGAAGGAGGCGATCCTTGAGGAGAATCTTTCTAAAGCAATGCAGATTGATCCAAAAAGAGCCCGCTTTCCCTGCTGTATTGTGTGGACGCCATTACCTGTTCTTTCATGGTTCATTCCTTTCATTGGGCATATTGGGATTTGCAGAGAGGACGGAGTAATCTTGGACTTTGCCGGGCCAAATTTTGTGTGTGTGGACAATTTTGCCTTTGGGTCAGTAACTAGATACTTGCAGATTGAAAAGGAAAAGGTATTTGTGGATCCTTGCAATAGATGAGAAGATATATCTCCCTTAATGAAATAAATTTTCCGCATGTTCTGTAGCAAGTCAGACATCTGATGACTTAATCCATGAACAAGTCCCTAAACTTTCAGTATCTGTGAAGATACTCACAAGTTACCTCATATGTGCCTTAGCATATAGTAATAAGTTCTTTAATAAATGAAAACTATTGCCAGGTCTTTAGCACCGTCAGAAGTGCAGACCAACACAATGAGGACAATAGACGTGGAGGGAGGATATCAGCATGGGATGCTGCTCTAAGAATGAGCACCCTGGAATTCCAACACCTGGCTTACAATCTTCTCACGTGCAACTGTCACTCCTTTGTTGTCAACAACCTCAACCGTATGTGCTTCCAAGGTGGAGGGTGGAATGTGGTGAATCTTGCACTGCTGATCCTTCTGAAGGGCTGCTGGGTGAGCAGAGCATCTGCTGTGAGATCTTACATACCATTTCTTATTGTGTTTGCTATTGGACTTGCTGTTGGTGGCTTGAGCTTCCTAAAGTACTTGGCCATCTTCTGGTTGATCCTTGTCGGTTGGTTTGTGCTTGGTTCATACTGTTTCAAGAATCTGATCCAGCTATAACCTCTTTTGCTCCCATTCAGCAACAAAGTTTTAGGGCTTTTTTTTAAATAAATAAAAAAATATGAGTGAAGATTTTTCTTGTCAAGATGGATATTATTATGTGATCACATCTTTCTTGTTTTTCCTGTCCATTTTTTCGTGGGTTGTCATATTCGTAATTTTGGGGCACTTCAGTCTCCCTTATGATTATGACGACACAAGTTATTGTGGGAGGCGCCATTGCACACTGCAAACAATTCAGCTTTTCTGTTTCAAGAGGGAGAGAGGGACAGAGTGAGACAGCTTAAGAGACAAATAACTATAGCTACTCTCAACACATGAGTGTGGACATAAAATTGCTTCATGATGTGGACCATGCCACATTACAACCTGTCCTTGATGAGCTCACCAGGACAACTGGACATCGAGGATATGAAGGTTATCAACTCTTCTTTACTTAACAAGTTCTCCCCTTCATCCCATGCCTGAAGTTCCCATTCAACCAGTGATTTTAGTTTCACTGATATTTCTCTTTTTCCTTGCCCCGGTTTGTTATTGCATTGATCTGTTGCTAGAGGCTGGGAGCTAGACAGGGAATGCTAACCTTTCATGATTATTAGAGATGGGAGGGATGTTTACAAGGTCATGGAAGGAAAGCAGGAGAAAGTCGAAGCATTTGGCCACTACCTCATTAACCAAGTAATACCATAAATTCTTCTAGTAGTTTAGTTGAATGTTACTATTGAATTCTCCTTTGCTTCTCAATCTGAACTAGTTTATTCTTTTGTTTTGAGACATTTTGCTAGTTAGTCATCTCCTGATGTGCTGCTATTTCTTGTTTCCTTCTCATTTACGATTCAGGTTTGCTGGATTCCTTACGGATATTTTTTTTATCTGTTTGAACGAGTGTTAGATAACGTGTTATGGGATTAGCTCTTCGCACTCGGTTATTGTACATTGGTTTTCATACCAATCGTACTTTTTCATGAGTAACTCTTTTAGAAACTCACAGTATATATCGATTTTTCATGATTTATGTTGATAAAAATTGGCCTAAATGTCAACCTCAAACTAAAAAGAAGGAAATTGTACTTGGTTGTATCCAGATCCTCTACATTTGACAATTAACATTCTATACATCATAAGGAAACTCAATTTTTTTAAAAATAAATCAAATAATTCCCTTTAGAAAAGGGAACAGAAAAGAAAGATTTTTAATGATACAATCTCCAAATTAGAAAATCAGCCTTTGAATCATAGGAATCCCACAATCTCCAAATTAGCTCTAATTTTTCAACTAATTTACAGTGAGGTAAAGCCTACAACACACCTTAGCTTTCCATGAATGATTTGAATCCCTTAAGCACTCTTGATGAGGTACAAGTACAACCGTACAACTGTAGTCTAATCTAAACTGTGACAACCTTCTTTGCCTTTATTCTTTGTTTCTTCTGTTGCTAACACTGTGTTTTGGTTATTTGTGATTTTATTTTAAAAAATTAACTCCCCCAATGGGGGGACTAAATCATGAGAGAAGTCCTCGTGGCACAAACTGCTTCAACAGATAGGCGTTTGAACACATTAGGACAAGGGTCTTTCTCAAAGTTGGTATTCGATATAGCTACTGCACATAGCTGCTTTCCTATGCATTTCTGCAAAAGAGAAGATGGATAATGGCAAAATGGGAGGGTGAGAATACAGTTTGGTATGAGAGAGATCTCAAGGAAATATATAGCCAGGATAATTATTCCAATACCTTTGCTAAAACCGAGCTAGAGGCAGGAGCGTGGCAAGGTCCTAGCTGAAATGACCCACAAGTTCCCAAAGGAGTCCCGAAACTTGCGAATCGGATGGTAGTGATGTATTGTCCTTTTGCACATTGCAGGTGAAGTTTTGGTTTGTGGATGACTGTTGTGTTCCCATTCTCAGAGCTCTTGATTTTCCAGCTCCTGACATTTGGGTGGTACTCGGAGACCTGACTACATACAGTTCCTACTGATCGCTTAGCTATGGAAATCTTTGTTGGATCACCTCCTAGCTCTTCAAACACCACTATCAGATTTCCTGTCGGCTTTAACCAGGAGCGAGGAACATGGTACCTATGAAATTTGATTTCCAAGTAGCATGTGAGCAATCAAGATCATCTAACATCGGACATAAGATCATTAACACAATCAAATAACCACCATCTCTGAGTAGGTTGGCCACAGCCGACTTGGCAGTTGGGCGGTTTGAACGGTGTAGAGTAACTACAACCATGACAGTTCCCTTTGGCGTAATTTGTCCAGTACCTGCCGATACTCTGGCCATTTATCCAGACCTGTCCCTTTCCCATACTCGCCATGTCCAAACCCACCGGCTCATTACCTTTCGGTGCATTGAAATATGCCTGCATTTTGCAACATGAAAAATCAGTTTTTATAGATACCATCATATCCTCCTAAGGCATGTTTTGTTCATTCTCAATAGTCACCTTATGCCATATTAATGGCCTCTGTTTTTGCACTGCTACTGCACTGTCCATCCACTCGACAGATGATATACCATTCGGAGAGGCAAGATTCATCCCCTCTCCTCCAAGGCCAATCTGTTTACAACAATTTCAGTATTAGGCTTTTTGATTTTGAAAAGGAAGACGAAAGAATTGTTTGAGATTCGTTACCGCGTAAGTCCATTTATGCTTGGACAAATCCCATGTTCCCCGGTCAAGGCCTTGCAATGCCACCGGACCCAAGATGCCCGTTTCCATCGACTCCAAATGTTGTCCTATATTCTGTAGTGACCACAAACAATAACTACAGCTTTAGACTTTGTTTTAGTTATTGACTTACCTTATCCCTCTACCGAAATTTGAGAATATCTTTGAGAGGAAACTAGGAAAAGGCTCACCGGTAAACCAACTGCTATGCTCAACAGTGCAATGTGGTTTAATCCAGCATGAAGATTCACCTTTCCAGTGAAGGTAAATCCTCTGTGCTTCCGTTCCCCAAATGCGGATCCTGCAAGTGCAAGATTTGTAACCATTAAATATCCCAGGTCTCATTGTAATAGAATATGTAAGGTCAATCATTCAGTATCAGAAGATACTGAAATCAATACCTGTTAGCTGCCCATTTACAAATACATGGACAGCATGCCCTGTCGATCCTACTACGAGCGTTGGCTGTTTCCCTTTTCTTAGGAAAGACTCTGATGGATTGATACGAAAACTGCAAAAAACATTGAAAGTCAGATTTTATCAAAGATGTCCCCTTTACCCACAGCTCCTTCGGCACTCTTCATCTCCTTCAAGTCATATGGTGACAGTGTTATTCACTTACCTAGCCTTGTACCAAAGGTAGTCTGTGGTGTCCCTCGTGACATTTAATTGGTCCAAGAGACGCTTATCAGAAATAGTAGACCTATCATTTGTAGCATCTATCTCTTCGTTGTGACTCTTCCATGACAGTATCTGAGTGTTGGCTGGCAACATTGTCATATGTGATGTCTGCGCTCCAACCTGCATTTTTCAATAAAACAATTTCCAGCTTCTAAGGCAACTGTAATGCTGTTTTTTCAAATAAAACAAAAACCAGAAACTGTCATATTTCAGGATTCAGACCTTTGCTGTGTTGAAGGCAACATTTTTACAATCCGGAAGGATGCTGATTGACCAAGGGGGCAAGTTATAGTGCCGGTTGTTGAATAAAACCTTTGCAGCTGATATTTTGTCATAGTTTGCAAGGAATGCTGCACAGTTTCCTGTTTTCGGATAGTATACATGAGCCTGTATAGAATATGCAGGATGCATACTGTATCAGTAACTGACATCGGCAAAAATGGATGCAATTATATGATAATTACCCCTACCTGTTGGCGAGGCCCTAAAGAAGTAACAGCAGGATCAGCCGAAACCAACGCGTGCTCACAAAGCTTAATAGCCCTATGAAGCTCCTTTAGATGACTGTATTTTGGCTGTCTAGGCAAACCTACAAAAATTGAAGGTGAAATTGAGAGTTATAGCCCCTATCTATTTTGTAGGTATTGCTGAATTGGAGCTGATAAAAATCTCTTAGAAAGCTTAGTTGACAGAGTTTTCGTTCTCACCGTATTCATCAAGAGGTGCGTCGTAATCATAGCTGGTAGTGATGAAAGGACCTCCTGCTGTGCGTCCAAAGTTTGTCCCTCCATGATACTATTTCATGGAGTAAGAAATATCAAGCTACCTAACTAATAAAATCTTGCAAATCATGGATAAGCGGGATGGGATAAATTCATACCATATAGTAGTTTATCAAAGATCCTCCTCTTTGTATGAATTTAGCAACAGCAAATGCCAGATCTTGAACCGGTCTTTGATAAATAGGCCCTCCAAACTCTGTGAACCTAAAACAAGTTCGTGCACAAAATAAGGAACTGTTCACTAATTCAATAACAGAGAGCTTATATTCTTGTCATAAGTCAGCTAGAAGATGTCGTCGAAAAAAGAAAGAAATGAGTGTTAGTAGAATCATACCAGCCACTCCAAGCCTCCGTCCACATAAGGGGCTTGTAAGGTCTGTTGGGAACAAAGGTGTCGCAATAGAAGCCATTGCACGTATTAATCTGCCATAATCACAACTCACAACATTAACATTCTGAAGCAAGTTAAACAGACCAATCAATTTGTGCTTGGAAGTCACAAGAAAGAATGAAAGAAAACGACGAAATATAAGGCACTCACTACTGGATCTGGAGCGTCGTTTTCCTTGCACATAACCCAGGGAACTCCAGTATTCAATGCAACAGCCATGCTCGCAGCCCAGCTCATGTAGTTATATCCTGTTTGTCCGAGCAATTTGCTTTGTTTCCCATACTCGTTCTCGATCTTTATACCAAAAACCTCAGATCTTTAGATGGATGCTACTCACTGTTTTTTGGAAATTCAAAGTTCAGTTCATAGAAAGTTCAGCATTCCTACCTGAGATAGAATGATTGGACCGCCCTGAGACTCGAAAAGATTATTACTTTTCATCAGATCCACTATCTTCTTAGTGAACCCTTGCATTGCTCTCTGCAAAATCCATTCAAAATCTCCATTTGAATCACTTTCTTGTGCAAAATGATACAGTAATATTTTTGCTAGCAAAATGAAAATGAAAGGGACAAATGGGTAACAAATGAATGACCTTGAAGGGCTCATTATCTGTTCTGAAGCTGATTCCAGGAACATACTTCAACCAAACAGGAAATCCTCTACAAAATTTAAAAAAAAAAAAAAAATTTAAATTAACTGAATCTCCAAGATTAACAGCTAATGATAAACAAGAGAAAGAGAGATACCCATAGTTCCACTCTGCACAAACATAAGGACCAATTCTGAGATGTGCATAGAGACCAGCTTTCTGAATAGTCCTCATGAATCTGACTAGATCGAACCTCCCATCAAAGTTGTACTGTTGAAACAAACAAAAACGAAGAGATTCAGCAAAAAAAAAAATGACTGTAGCTTTACAAAATGTTGATCAAGCACCAATCATAGGGAGCAAGCAAGCAAAGAAGACCTTTTTCCCCAATAAAAAAATTCAAGTAGAAGAAAAGGAAAAGAGACAAATTAAAAGACAAAGAGTACTATAAATGCAAACAAGTGAAAAAGAGGTAAAGCGGTACCTTTCCAGGAGAGGGTTCATGGGCATTCCAAAACACATATGTGTCAATCACATCAACTCCGCCCTGTTTAGCTTTCACTATCAGATCCTCCCACATCTACATTACATACTCCCTCCGTTTCACAATACATGTCCTTTTAGTTTTGGGCACGTTTTTTGATGAGCGAAAAACTCTATAAAATATTATTTTTTTAATTAATTTTTTTATATAATGTGATACTTATTAGTAATAAGTATCAAATTATATAAAAATAATAATTAAAAAAATGATATTTTATAGAGTTTTTCGCTCATTAAAAAACGTGCCCAAAACTAAAAGGACATGTATTGTGGAACGGAGGGAGTACATTCTTAAGAAATCAGCACAAAAAACCAAAAGAGGGTAAGAAAAACCCTAGACATGGGATTTGAAATTAAGCAAGAGAGATGGTGAGAGAGAGATGAGTAAATGTACTTCAGGGGTGCTTCTGGGATAATGAATGGAACCAGAAATCAAGATCCTCCTTTGGCCATTAATCAAAATGGCTTTACTGTCATAGCTAACGCTGCTATGGGTGACTTGATTTCCAAGGAGAATGAAAACCCAAATCATGAATGCCCGCTTTGGATCCATTTGGTACTTGATCCTCATTTTCACCCCTTTTCTTCCTCGTCTTGGATCTCTCACTCACTCTTTGCTGTTTCAATTTATCACTTGGGAAATGCAGGGATCTGAGTGAGGGAGAGTTTGGCTGTGACTGTGACTGTGAATTTTAATGTTCAGACGGCAAAACCCACCTCTGATCTTGGGACTCTTCTTCAGTCTTCACAGTTCACACTCTCCAGCTCACTCTCTCCCTCAGTCCCTCCTCTGTATGGAGAGAGGTGGGAAGTTGGGGTGAATTATATAACCAGTAAATTACATAAATTCATCCTTAAAATATGTGTTTTTTCACAAAACCACATGTAAATTGGAAAATTACAGAATATGATCCATAAATCTGTTTTGTCCCCAAAAGACCCTTTTCATAAATATTTTAGTTAATACAGTATATTCTATAATAAGTTTAAAATTGATAAATAAAATGAAATTTTTTCATTTTTACACATAAAAAGGTTGTAGCCTTGTAGGCGGTTAGTTGAAAGAAATTTATTTACTGGTTGTTTTGTGAAAAAACCCATATTGTATGGGTGGTTTGCTGTAATTTACCATACATAAGCAACATATAACAAGGGGTCAGGAATTCACAGCTAGCGGTCATAAGATGATGACTATCTGTGACTGAGCAAATTTAAAAAAAAAATGAAAAATGAAAAAGTGAAGATGCGAGGAAAGGAGAAGTAAATCTGAGAATCCCCAACAAATTAAATAAAAAACCTTTTCAGCGCATTAATGATCCACTGAATAATTTAACAAAGCTTTCAACGTAAAGAATAAAATACAACTGTAGCAGTGTATCAAATTTAGAGATGCGTATACTCCGTTGAGTTGAGTTGAAGTGCAGTCTTTGCAGTCAAAGTTGAGACTCAAGTGAAGTGAGAGAGTGTGAAGCACGCGTTAACAGATTTTTGCAGAGAATCTCCCTCTTACTTCAGCTTCTCAAGTACAAAGATTTACTCAGCCTGCTTATCGAAATTACATTGAAAATTGTTTAAACACTCCACTATTTCTAAAATAGAGATAAAAATATCAAAATCTCAAAAAAAAAAAAATTCACTTAAACTCCAACCGCTTATCTATTTTACAAATTTTTACATTTATTATTATACATTATAACAAATAAATGCATTTATTAAAGATATTTAATTCTACATTTAAAAAAAATTCTTTTAAACCAACTAAGGTGACGGCTCGTTGCTCAAAAAAAGCTCTCTCCTCTCTCTAGGAAAATCTAGAGAGATGGAACCCTACATTCGGCTTCGGCCGCCCTACCTCGGCTCCGGCCGCCCTAACCCGGCTCCGGCCGTTCAAACTCGGCTTCGGCCGCCCAACTCAGGCTTCGGCCGCCCTAATCCGGATCCGGTCGCCTCTGACTTGGTCTCGTCTCCCGTTCTCCCGGGTTCCTTCCGTCGACAACCTTTTCATATCCCCTTCAACTGTCTATTTTTGGACGGTTGATTTAAGTGCTTGGCTTTGGGGCTTTTTGTGGCCTTGGCGAATCTGCTCTCGCATCCCTCCTCCGGCCACCCTCGTTGTCGATTTCGTCTACCCCTCTCGCGCTGCCCTCCTTCCTCCTTCTGGATCTGGTTTCCTTTCGAACCTGGGTGGCATGGGTGTGTCGATTTCTTTCGATTTATGAAATTAATTTGGGGGTTTATCTTTCGTGCCCTTCTCGCCTCGCCGGCTCGATTCGATCTTCTTCCTCGGCGATCTTTAGGTGTCGGGGAGGCTGGTTGTTGAAGGCCGTGCGCTGGCTCCGGGCGTTGTGCGGCTCCGGCTCTACCAGTTCCCTGTCCCTGCTCATCCTTGCAAGGGGATAACAAATTAAAAAAAAAAAAATTAAAATCATTTTTGTTCTTGTGGTGCAAGCTGGAAAAAAAAAAGGAAAAGAAAAAACAAAAAAAAAAGAATATAAATGGCTTGCTGTACTTGCACGCCAAGCACCCGGAGGGGAAAATAAAAAAAGAGAGAATATTAATTAACACTTGTGAAACAAGGTATATATAATATATATTTTTATATACATACTTTTCATAACCCTTCCAAGAAATTGGTCCGAAAGGGCTTCATTTAAATCCCGAAAGGGGTTGAGTAAACCCACCCGAAAGGGTTTAATTAAATCCCGTAAGGGTTTGATTGTTTTCTTGTAGAGGAAATCTTGTTGGCGTTTTGTTCGAGCTTCATGCGGCTCTGCTTCCGATGCTTCTAGGAGGTCTTCTTCTTGGCTGAGGGGCGTGGAGTTTGGAGTCGGGACTGGCTGGGGTCGAGGTGGTGCGCTCAGGGCGACTCCGTATCCGGGATAGAGTTTCCTTGGAGTTCGTCTGCATTACCCACAGGAGATAAAGTCCTGCTGTACCGCTGGCCCGCGGTGCCACTGTTCGGTGGTGCTTGGCTTCGTTCTTTGGCGGCTTCTTCAGCTTCTTGGGAGTTGGTCTTCTTGAGTCATTTTGTTGTAGAGCTTTTTATGCTTGTTTCATTTCGCTTGTTTTCTGTTTTTCTGTATTGTTAGGTTGTATGCTCGACGGTTCGCCGTCTGCCGACTTTGTCGGCCTCTCGTTGAGTCAGGCATGTCTGACCTTCGAATTTTTACCTAATTAAAAAAAAAAAATTCTTTTAAACTTAATTATACTTCCTCCAGTAATTAAAACATGTCGTTTTAAACATTTGCACATTTTTTAAGATAACAAATAAAAACAAACAAAAATATACTTATACTCATAATTATTACTTTACTTTTCACTTTATTGGAAACTGCAACTAAAAAATTCATAATTATTACAAGGGTAATTTTGAAGAGTGAACATCAAAATACCTAAAACAAAATGTTTTTCTTAATAAGATTTTACTCCTAAAACGACATGTTTTCCTAACGGATTTAACCTCACATTTCTAACATTTTAAACGTAATTTCTAATAATTCTAACATTTTTTTTTACTTATTTATAATATTATATTACCAATTAACATTATACTTTGTTGACGTGATGTGTAGGAATTGGGATATGTAGAGTTAGTATTGTATATACTATAAAGTGGGATTTTATGGTACAAATACCCATATAGATTGTAAGTGCAGATTATCGATGAAATATACAAACTGTTATCTCCTTCTCCTTCAATCTCTATTCTCTCTTCTATCTCCTTCTCTATCTTTCTCTCAATTTGAGCTTCTATAGCTCCAACTATTCAAGGTCCTTACGAATTGGTATCCAGAGCCAGACAAGCCATGATTGTCGCCGTCAGAGTCTGAAATTTCACGTCTTCAATGTCGGACGGGCGACGATTCACGAATCAAGAATGGGAGCGACGAATGGAGGAATTCGATCGACGCTTTTACCGGAATATCAACGAAATCAGGCTTCAATGGGGGTGGCCGCCGATTAGTCACCCGTCATTACAAGCAGAGAATGAAGACAATGGTCGATCGGTGTTCATCAAGATTCATTTCAAGAAGTATCCAATCTCTTGTGAAATTCTTGATGAAGTGTTCTCTAGAATTGGCGAGATAGAGAGCATAGAGAAATTGTGTCCTCCAAACGGGTTTCATTCGAAAATCCGTTTTCAAGACAAGAAATCAGTTGTCCAGGCGCTCGATTGGCTCAATGGAAGAAACATACAATTGTTGTCAGTTAGAGTTGTTTCTCGTGGAGAAGTCCAGAGCTACGCTTTCGAGTTTAGATTCAGTCAGCAAGAATGAGGATCGAGATATTGATTTGTGCAATAAGAAATTAGGGGTATTCAAGATTTGGGAAATCGGGATACCACTTCAAAGGGTGAATCGAATGGGGAAGTCGAAAGTCCAATTCAAGAATCTGAAATCAAAGCTACCCCAATTGAAGAATCAATTCAAAAAATTGACTCGAGCCCGCAGTTCGTCGAGGATTACAATGAGCCAGAAATATGCTTCAACTCCTCAATGTCTTCTACCTCTTGGAATCTTGAAGCATCAAAGTCGGAGGGTTTGGAAGTCCTAGATCATATAGTCGTGGATGATTCGAGGGAGAAGGAAAGGATTCACGAAGAGGTACTTATTCCAAGACCGGAAAGTCTCGAGTTAGCAAAGGTAAATTCCTTTCCGACTATCGTTTCAGATTACATACCTGCGGAAATGGGGGAACTGGTTGTGCTGTTGATAGAGTTGATAGAAATGAGGTTAGCTAATTTTAGCACAAATTCAATTGATTGCCTGAGAATCACTAATGCACACAAGGTGTTTGGAAAAATGCTTACGAGGGAATTGGTGCTGACTGTAAGAGTTGGTAGAGAAATTATAAGGGGTGACTATATATAGAGTTCACTACCAGTTCATGGCCTTATGATAGAGGGAAGAAGCTCCTGATGCTCAGGTTGGAAAAGGGGCATATTGCTTTGTGGATTGCTCTGAGGGGAAGAGGAATTAACTTTGTTTTCAATCCTAGAAGAGGTTATGGCAATATTTTTATATTTGATCCAAGAGGTATATACTTGTTACTGTTGGTTAAGATTGATAGTTTTGCCCGGATGAATTGATCGGTGATACTTGGTGTTGGATGGAATTTTACTTGATGTTTCCATGATTGGGCAGTCATCCTCGGGTTGTGAAGCTGATCCCAAGCTCTTAAGGGATGGTCTCAAATCATTGCCGTTTGATAGAGGAAGAGTTTTTCGATGATTCCATCAGCTGTGTGTGCTACAACTTGGGAAATAGGGTGCTTGAGTTTTGTTTTTGATCCAGGTGGTAGTGATAGGAACTAGATGTAAGCTGTTGAAATTAACTGCTTGGTGCTCCTGTTTTTTTTTTTTGTTAAAAAAAGGTGTTTCTCTTAGTACTGTTGTGTGAGGCTTGTGTTGCTGAAGATTAAGCCCTCGCATGTTGAAGAAGCACTAACAGGGAGTGTGCACAAAGGAAAGGGTTATCCATTTTATTTGTACTGTTGGTGTGGTTACCTCATTCATGGAGGGACTATAGGGAAGTACTGGAATTTTTGGTTCTAGTGATAGTGTGAGAAGCTACTACAAGTCAAGTTTGATGAGAGCTATTGGACAAGTTTTTAAAGTGGAAGGCTTGCTTGGAATTAGCCCATGGATTGCGCTGTCATGACCTTGCATGGAATGCTAGTTGAGCTGCCAACAAATTCATGAGCCAAATGCAATAGTAGACATATACTGTTTTAGCCTTAATTGCTTCTTGTTTACATTTAGTATTTTAGCCTTAATTGCTTCTTGCTTTCTAAACACTTTCTCTCATTCATAAGCTTTGATGACAAAGCTTTATAAGAGGAGGGTTGTTAGGAATTGGGATATGTAGAGTTAGTATTGTATATACTATAAAGTGAGGTTTTATGGTATAAATACCCATATAGATTGTAAGTGCAGATTATCGATGAAATATACAAATTGTTATCTCCTTCTCCTTCAATCTCTATTATTTCTTCTATCTCCTTCTCTATCTTTCTCTCAATCTGAGCTTCTATAGCTCCAACTATCCGCTCCTTACATGATGCTAAATTGTTATAATTTCCAACATGAACAGTTCAATGTAGGCGTGGCCACGGGTCACGGGTCGACCCGTGACCCGCCGGGTCTTACGGATCGGTAACCCGCCGGGTCAGTGACCTGACGGGTGTGGGTTCTCGGGTCAAAGGGTCAAGGCGGGTTGCGGGTTAGGGTTAGGGTCGGGGGTTTGAAAACCCGCTGACCCGGCGGGTCAACCCGCCATTCCAGAATTTTTTTTTGATTTTTTTTTTTTTTTTTAAGTTTATAAGTATTATTATGTATATTATTCTTAGAATAATTCATAATAAATATATAAACTAACATGCAAAATCCAATGTGAGTTACAAGCCATCCCATCCTTCCCCTTTTATAGCCTTGGAAGGGCACCTTCTATTCTCTCATTTCCAATGTGGTACAAGAGCACTCTCCCACATTGAAAATTGAGAGTTAAAATGAGAAGGGTTGGAGATATATATATGTGTACCCCATCTTCCCTTGACTCCCACTCCAATTTAAGCTTTATTTCCTATTTCCTATTTCCTATATATTGAAATGAAGTAAAGTTGAAGAAGTCTTATATCCTACGTTTATATTGTAATGAATGAAGGAAATTTTATAGAAATATAAAATTTCTAAATTTCTAACGTTTTTTTCTTCAACTTCATATTGAAATGAAGAGGATATAAAAAATGATATGTAGAAAAAATATTTGCATATCATTTTTTTAATTTTTATTAGTAAAAAATGTTATTAAATTTTTTTTTTTTTTTTTATTGTGGTAATCCGCCTGGTCAACGGGTCAACGGGTCGACCCGAACCCGTCAACCCGTGAATTTCCGGGTTAGGGTTCGGGTCGACCTATCCTGACCCTTGACCCGGCGGGTCGAACCCGTCGACCCGGCGGGTCCGACCCGTGGCCACGCCTAGTTCAATGTATTCATCATTTTGTAATATAATTCTACATTAATCGAGCTGGCGGAGAAATCGACGACGGGGTGGAATGGATGGTACCAGCCAAAGAAGAAAGGGCAACAATAAATTAACCATGGGGAGAATCGTACACATTTAATTATACAGATGAAATATCTTCCCACAAATTTACAGATTTTTCCTCCCTTTTCACCCCTTTCTCTATTTTGCAGATAGCTTTGCAAAATCTATTGGGGAGAAAATTTTGGTTTTTTTCTCTAAAATCCCACTTTTCTTTATTTTAGCACTGCTGTTGGGGTTTCTATAAGTAGCAGAAATTTAGAGATTTTTTTCAAAGTAAAGATTGAGTAAACTGCACAAAATCATCCTTTAAATATACGACATTGCCCATAATCACCTCTTATATGTATAATTACCGAAAATCACCCCTTAAAAGGCTTCCGTTAGCAATTGACCACTCTTTATAGGTTTCCGTCAAGAGCTCCTTCCTTTCTCGTAAGCAGGAATCGAACCTGTTAATTATGAGGAATTACAAAATTGCCCTTACTTCTTTTAATATAAAATAATGTAAATTAAAAGACGAAAGGATGAGAGTTTCAGATAGGGATGACCCATATCTCTTCAGATATCAATCGATTTGGGGTTTCAATCGATCTAGGAGGAGGAAAAAGGGCGCCATTATGCCTCACAAAGCAGGTGGATTTCTGATCAGGGACTAATTTCGATGGGCCAGCCTTGTTGGAGCCCGTCTCCTGCTCCGTCCTCTTTGTTCTTAGTCGCTGGGTTGCAGGAGTCCGCCATGGCATTATTCCAACTTTGGCATACCTTGGAGAAGTGGAAAGAGGGAATAGACCCCAGAGTTGTTGAGGAAGAAGACAACACTTAGGTGAAGCTTTCCCCAATCTGATAGTGTAGGCCCAATTCTTGTAATTGTAACAGATTATGGCCATTTCTGTATAAAGCCCAATCCTTTCTCGTAAGCAGGAATCGAACCTGTTAATTATGAGGAATTACAAAATTGCCCTTACTTCTTTTAATATAAAATAATGTAAATTAAAAGACGAAAGGATGAGAGTTTCAGATAGGGATGACCCATATCTCTTCAGATATCAATCGATTTGGGGTTTCAATCGATCTAGGAGGAGGAAAAAGGGCGCCATTATGCCTCACAAAGCAGGTGGATTTCTGATCAGGGACTAATTTCGATGGGCCAGCCTTGTTGGAGCCCGTCTCCTGCTCCGTCCTCTTTGTTCTTAGTCGCTGGGTTGCAGGAGTCCGCCATGGCATTATTCCAACTTTGGCATACCTTGGAGAAGTGGAAAGGGGGAATAGACCCCAGAGTTGTTGAGGAAGAAGACAACACTTAGGTGAAGCTTTCCCCAATCTGATAGTGTAGGCCCAATTCTTGTAATTGTAACAGATTATGGCCATTTCTGTATAAAGCCCAATATACATGTTATAAATGATCAATTCGGTCATCATCATCAATACACACATAACATTTCTCTCAGAAAACTATCCCTCCATTTCTCGCTTCATTCGAGCTTCCATTGCTCCAAGCTAAGCTCAATCTTACAGATTTTTCATGGTATCAGAGAAGTGTATATTGTTCTATTGTTTTTCCGCTCTTAATTTTGTTTTTCAAACTTCTCCTTGCTGATTCTGCATCGCCTTTGTCAAATGCCATGGAAATCGAAACCGGAGACAATCTCGTGATTGACAACACATATTCGTTGTTCTTACACTCGAGTGATCATCCAGGGCTCTCGATTGTTGTAGTGACGTTCGACGGCAAGAATTTTGATAAATGGAGGAGGTTAGCCGAAATCGCGTTAAGCGCGAAGAACAAATTCCGTTTTGTCAACGGAATGTTTCCCCGACCTAATGATGCAGATTCTAGGTCCGAGATCTAGGACAGGTGCAATGACATGGTAATTTCTTGGTTATTGAATGGTTTAGATCCAGAGATTCGAAGCAGCGTGATCTACTTCTCAACTGCTAAAGCTATATGGGATGAGCTAGAGACGCGATATGGCCATGTCAATGGCCCTCAGATGTTCACCTTGCTTCAAGATCTGAAGTCGTTTACTCAATGTACAACTATGATCTCAAGCTATGTCAACAAATTGAAAGCTCTCTAGGAGGAAATTGATAACATAAGGAAGCTGAAACCATGTTCTGGCGGTTCTGGTCAAGATAACATCCTATTTTTAGAGGAACAGAAGTTGATGCAATTTCTGTTTGGTTTAAATGATAATTACACTTCTGCTCGTGGCTCGATCTTGATGATGCAGCCTCTACCGAATGTAAGTTTGGCTTTCTCTTTGTTCTCTCAAGAGGAGTCTCAACAAGATTACAAGAGTGCAAGACGTTCAACTGCTGATGCAACGTCTGCTTTCAATGTCGAAGCCAAGAAAGGTGATGGTCAGACTCAATTCAAGAAATCAAATCTGTTTTGCACTCTCTACAAAAAGACCAACCATGAAGTGGAGAAATGCTACTTCATCCATGGCTTTCCAAAGAAGACTACTCGTGGGAAGAAGCTTGCTACACAAGTCACGGATGAGACTAGTTCTCATGTCGTCCCTAAGCTTACTCATGCTCAATGTGCACAACTGCTGGACATGCTCAACATCACTGATCAGCGTACAAGAGATGTGGTGACAAGAACAAGCACTGAATTCACTGGATTTGCAGGGATGGTCTTGGTTGATTCAAGAATACACACATGGATATTGGACACATGAGCTAATAGCCATATGTGTATCGATCTCTCATTGTTTTCTTCAAGAGTTGCAATCAAGAAACCTTTTACAATCACTTTACCAACTGGTGCTTCATTGCTTGTTGACACCATGGGAAGTGTCAAGCTAACAGATGGATTGCACTTGCATAATGTACTATATGTCCCCTATTTCAAGTGCAATCTCCTATATATTGGCTAGCTTATTAGAGACAGAGGGAGATTTGTGTTGTTCACTCATCACATATGTTTGTTACAGAGTGTGGCCGGCCGGAGACCTCTTAGAATTGGAAGATGTGACAGAGGACTTTACATTCTTGATTCCAAGGTGGTTGAATGAGAGATTCCTTCTGTTACAGTAGCAGCTACAATAATAAGTGCTCAGATATGGCACTCTCGGCTTGGACATTTACCTAGTCCTAAGGTTTCCAGTTTATTTCCTACTGCTAGTGGTATTGCTTCCTTGTCTCGTTGTGACATTTGTGCAAGAGCAAGGCAACACCGTTTACCTTTTCCTAAGAGTCATATTACTACTACAAGGCCTTTCCAACTAATGCATATTGATATATGGGGGTCATTTCAAGTACAAAGTTACAATGGAAATTGCTATTTTGTTACCATTGTTGATGACTTAAGTCGAATTACTTGGGTGCATCTTATTGGCAACAAGGGGGCTGCATTTGTTGTGCTCCAAATGTTTGTTGAAATGGTAGAAAAACGGTTTGAGTGTAGAGTGTCCACTATTCGTAGTAACAATGCTCAGGAATTGGGATTGAGCAGAGCCTCTTCCGAGTATTTGCAGAGTAAAGGAATAGTGAACCACACGTCCTGTTTGCAACTCCCCAACAAAATGGGGTCTTAGAATGCAAACACAAGCACATATTGGAGATATCTTGAGCATTGCTTTTCCAATCAAAGTTGCCTCTTCAATATTGGGGTGATGCTATCTTGACAACGGTTCACATTATCAATAGACTACCTTGCAACATTCTACAAG
Organism: Persicaria tinctoria; assembly: GCA_037127255.1. Lineage (NCBI taxonomy): Eukaryota > Viridiplantae > Streptophyta > Magnoliopsida > Caryophyllales > Polygonaceae > Persicaria > Persicaria tinctoria. The sequence continues at coordinate 24,744,213 of JBANSL010000004.1, forward strand.
GTAAGAGTCCATTTGAGGTTCTTTGCAGAAGAGAACCCAATTATTCTGAGCTTCGTAGCTTTGATATACAAGGTAAGAGTCCATTTGAGGTTCTTTGCAGAAGAGAACCCAATTGTTCTGAGCTTCGTAGCTTTGGTAGCCTGTTTTGTTGCTCCACACTTAAGCAAGGTAGACATAAATTCATGTCTAGAGCCACTCCTTGCGTTTTCTTAGGCTACCCAGTTGGGACTAAGGGTTACAAGGTGTTGAACCTTGACATTAGACGTGTTGAAGTGTCTAGAGATGCAGTATTTTTTTAGACTCGTTTCCCATATAAAGATGCACACTCCTGAGAGCATCTATTTCCTCCCAATCCTTTTGTTGTTCATGATGACCCTCCTCCTCCTGTTTTATCCACCAACTCATCTTCTAGTGTCACTAAAAAAAAAACATATTAGTTTCGGCAAATAACTGTAGCCAAAAGCCTCTTTGTGGTAGCCAAAGGGCTTTAGCTTCGGCTTAGCTACGAGAAATCAGGGGGTAGCCAACTGATGGTAGCAAATAGACACTAGCTACGACAGATATCCGAAGCTACTAATCTAGCTACGGCTAAGCTACGGCTAGGTGAAGCTTGTTTAGAGACGACCAACTATGCTACGGCACGTTGCCGTAGCTACGCCAAAATTTTCCCACCAATTTTTGGCGCCTTTGTTTCCCTTATTTGCTACGGCTCTTTACCGAAGCTACGAATATTGGGTTTTGGGAGCTTTACCCGCCAAAAATTTGGCTCCTTTTTTTCCAAATTGCCACGACAGTTGCCTACTACCCCTGTCTTGTATGAATGCACAATGTCCTATATCTACTTTAATATTCACACACATCTAATTATATTCACACAACCATACACCTTGTCATGCATACACCTTGTTTCATAAACTAAAATAACATTCAAAGTTGAACGTTTAACCTTTCCGACAAAAGATGCAAATGTACATTAAATCTAATAATAGAAAAGACAAAGGTTCAACATTCTAGTCATGCATGCACCTTATCTCATTCAGCAGCTTGTTAAGCCCTTTGGAAGATTTTGCAGCCTCTCATTCGACCGATGTGTTGAGAGCTCTCTCATCAACGGAGAAAGATAATAGCCCCATCTTCTATAGCTACTAGAGGCTAAAATCTAAAAGAAGAAATCTGAACAAGCTTTGAAAATATTATAAAGTCAAAAATAAGAAACATAAACATAGTTCTCATCATCACAAATTCACAATAATCAATTAAATATTTAAATGTAATTCGACCAGAACAGTACCAAATGCACATTTATAAGCAGCATTTTAGATAAATGTAGGACAAGATCAACAGCTCACACATACATAGATGGAGCGTGAGTTTGTTAAGCAAAGTATACCGATTGCTTCAAAAGTTCTAAGAAGCTTATTTGCGTTGATAAACTACTTTATGCTATACAAGTTTGTGTCAACATACAAACTCTAAAATGACTAATAAACCGAACTTATGTTGCTCTTTAGTTACTCTCTAGAATTGGACCATATCATTCAACTCTCCCCTTTTAAAAACAAAAGGGCAACACCCACATCATTCAGAATTAAGAATTGTTGCACATGGATACCTTCTTTATGTAAGATATTTGATGTAGAACTTAAATGATAATGCATTTTGGTGTAGAAATAAATTGACATTGACGATTAAGTATGATCTCACTTTTTCCCTTGCTTTATTATATGCATAATTATGATGTAAAAACATCATATAAAATAATAGAAAAAAGAGTCCAAATGAGATGATTACCGGTCATGGAGGTATTTGTCCATTAGCTTGGAGCTCCCATGATTTTGATAATCCATCCAAAGCTGAAGACTAACATAGATAAGGTTAGAACCTTTCTACAATCGTCTCAACATGACTAGGGAAAGTTTTAATTATTATTCTAAATCCATCTTATTACAAAAAGCATAAATCGCCCTATGCCTTGATTTCAGGGGAGTTTCTTTCACTGCTTAACATAATAAATAAGCTTAGTCTTGGGTGCAGGCTAAAGCTATAAACACACCATATACACAAATCACCTTATCTAATAACCAAATATTCATCAACAAAATCCAATGACAATCATGGTATACTTCTGATAAGATTAGCTGCGTATATTTGATTCCAAGCAAACACAATTACAAATGAAAATTAAAAAAAAAAATATCTAGCACTCCTAACTTAAGCCAATTTATTCTCTAATAATGAGTTAGATTAATTACAAAAGGTTTACAGAAGATAGAAGCATGATTGAAAACAAGTTCTAAGAGATGGATCGATATAAGCTGCATTCTCACCTTAACAAATCCAGTACGACCATCCAGATTCAAATGAAGCAACAACCAGTTCAGTGCTCAGCTAACTCCATTTCCCCCAATGTTTAAAACAGGAATATCTTCAGAAAGCTAAAACCTTGTTTTGAATTGAAAGGTCAAAGATATCAAATGCTAAGTTGCAGATAAATTTAAGCATATAAGCATTTAATTGCAACTATTAGCCTAAAATTAGCTAATTTGAGAACCAATTCTATCCTCGATCAAACAAAGCTACAACAAGAAACAACGATTCACCTCATAGGACAATTTTTTTTTTCACATATAGAGATTTTTCATTGATTTATGCATTTATGTATTGCAATCTGTACATACCAGAATAATTTTAAAAACAGTGATTCACCCGCCATCATCATTATACAAACCACTCTCACATTAGAGAGGTGACATATCACTATACGGACTAATCGTCATTAAAAGCAAATAAAAAAAACTCAACACCGTGTTTATATACTCGATCTCTACGATGCCTCGCACCTCTCACATTAGAGAGGTGACATATCACTTTCTTAATATCCAAGTGGGTTGAATGTTGCTACATTTTTTTCCAAATGAAAAAGGAAAAAAGAAGCTTTTGTGTCATTTTTAATATTAAACATTACCTGCAATTTTTGGCCTTGCAACATCTTTGCTTCAAGGCCCTCCTTTCCTTCAAGCCAATGCTCGTGATTGCATCCTAAAGAAGAATAAAAAATATTTGGAATTCTAGAAATTTGAGCACCAGCGTTATGGCATTGTATCAAAAAATGAATTGAGCTCACAATTTGCCTCACCTTCGTGTTATTCCCCATTTCCAAGCTGTCCACGAGACCTGCCAATGAACAATTTCATTAGTTACCATGATTATGTTCATCAAGTTTCACTTCAAGAAAAAATAAGAACCGTTTATTTGATCACAAGAAAGGACTAACATGCAGCTACAAGCCTACAACCACAACGTTTTTCAGAGTTCCACCAATTTCAACTTCTCCAACATCTTGGACCTAAGCCTTGCACAAAATGACCTACATTACAAGAAAATTTTCTGTGTTTCATATCTCAGCTGACATAGGAGTGATGAGACATCAAGAACGAAGCAATATAAACTAATATAGCATGTATAAAGTCAGTTAGCATGTAAATTCATGTAATTCTATATAGGTACAAAGTCAGTTAACATAGATTGTAGGAGTCACAAATGAGAAGACAAAATAAGTTTTTTTTTTTTATGCGGACTATGTTGTTATTTTCTTTTTAATGAGTGAAATTCTTATCTCTATATTTTATATTTTTGCTTTTGACTTATGGCACAAATTATGAATCTAAAAATTCAGTTTTCCATTTATGACACATTAAATAAACCAAAAAAAATCTAAAAGGTTTCTCTAATTTAATCAAATACAATCTTCAAATTTAAATAATATATTGAATAGATTTTGACATTGTATGAATAGTTGTGTACTGGTAGAACTTTAGAGATTTTGTATCAGTTTCTTTAATGATTTCAAGTTTTCTTATGATGCTTCAATCCTGATGGGTGAAGTAATATTTTCACTACAAAAAAAAATTCCTTTTGCTACACTAGTTAGAAACGGCAAAGATTTGCCGTAGCAAATGGTAGGTTTTTGCAACTGCTTTGCTACGTCTCCAAAAAACTTCTTGTATTAGCTACACCACTTAACAACGACATGATTTTTCCGTCGCAAATTTGGTTTTTTCGCCACGGCAATTCCTAGCCGTCACTACTTTCTGCCTCTCATTTGCAATGTATTTGGAAAAATAAAAGGAAAAGAGAAAAATAAAATAACCTACCCTACCATTTTTCTCTCTCACTCTCCGCCTCCCATTTTCCAAACTCCCCCAAACTCCTCTCAGATTTCAAATCTGAAATCTCAGATCTAGGGCATCTGCATCTCAGATTCCCAACTCTTTTCTCCTCTTTACATCTCCATTTCGCAATACAGTCCCCGTCAAATGTCCCTCCCCTTTACATATCTCCAACCTCCCTTCCAACCAAACCCCCTCTCAGATCTCCACGATTGAGATACGTAAGTGGTTTAGGATTGATTTGCTCCCTCCCGTCTTTCAATTTTCTTCGTTTCTTTGATTTGTGGGCTGGATTTGTTATTTTAGGGGAAGTCTGGCTTTACTAGGGCAAAGAGGAAGGGATCGAGGATGGCGAATTGGCCTGTTTTGGAAGGTGGAGAGATAGGGTTGCAGAAGAGGGAGAGATGGTGATTTTCAACGAGGAGGAGCTGAGGGAGATGAGTGGTTTGAAGAAGGAAAAAGATTGCGTCAAGGTGATGTGCAGGTACGGACCGTATGGTGATGTTCTTGGCAAGTTTAGGGTTTTCCTCAACAATGATCTCGAGATCTCCTGTGACTGCACCCGAGACTGTCAAGAATGTTCTTTCTTTCTCCCTCTCTTATATCTTTGTTCCTTAAAGCACCTTCAATGGCCACTGCATTGATTGCTGAAACCTTGCCCATCGGATGTTAGCAAAAATGCCTGAATGAAAAACGTGACCTTTATTAATACCACTACTTTAGGTTATGTTATAACAATATATAATTGAAAGAGAAAGATTATGTATTTAATTTAAATTTAAATTTTATTTATTTGCAAGCTATCATAAATGACTTTTGCCTAATTGATGGATAAATTGAATTCACTGGCTGATTTACAAGAGGTGTTTTTCCCTTCCCTTGATTAGTTTTAGACCGTAGGAACGTCCTTGCTCCTTTCATAGATTACTTGTAGCTTGGCGTTAGTTCTGTAGCTGTTAATCTGTGACCCGTTTCACCTTTGAAGTCTGAATATGTTCACGGTTTCTTATTGGGATTGGTCATATATGGTATCTAATTGTGTTCCTAGTTTTTCAATTCAAGTCCACCTCTATTGAGAAAGTGAAAGATCGAATCATGAAGGAATTTTTTTTTGTTCAATTCAATATCATCCTCTTAACAAAAATTATTTGTCTCCGTTGTTGATGTGCTCCTTTGGAGAAGCAAGAAGGCCATAGCTGGTGTATTGAGAACAGCAATTGCAATCTGGGTGCTGTTTAAGCTGCTTGAATACCATTTTCTCACCCTGATTTGTCACATTTTAATCTTCTCTCTCGCAAACCTTTTTATATGGGAAAATGCCAACACTTTTATCAACAAGTGAGGCTTCTCTTGGTGTGTCCCTTCATCCTTTTTATTTCTTTGCTGCTTCTTTTTTTCACATTGAGACAAAGTCCCTTCCAAGTACAATGTTAAAAATTACTAAATTTTCATTTTACAATCAGATTTGGGGCCTTCAAGAGTGAGAAACGTTGTTTTTGTTTCCAAATTTCCTTTTCCATATTTCTCCCTTTATCCATTTTTTCCTCCTCTTTTATTTACTGGTCATGGAATTTGTTCAATTATTCCATAACTTGCTCATTTTTTTTCAGTTAAAACAATTGCTAAAATTTCTGGAATGTGAATTAGGAGCACAAGGAGTGAATATAGAATTGGTCCATATTTTCTATCTCATCATTTATCCTTTGATTGTTCTTTGCTCTTGCAGGTATTTTCTATACTTCTATAGTTCCTCCACTCCTAATTGCAGTTTGATTTAGTTGGATATGCATCACTGGTTTCTTCCCTCAAATTTTAAGTTGGCTTGGATTTTTTTTCCTTTGAATTTTCCTTTGAATTTTTTTGAAGATGAGTTTGATTGCTAATGTGTTCCGACATCATTGAGTGAGATGGCTACCTCTGTCGGATGCTTTACATGTGTTCCTACTTTTCAGTTTTTTACTTCTTTCTTTATTTTGTTTCTTTTTGGAAGATGATTATATGTATTCATATTATTATTTAATTCTTTAGAGATTTATTAGTGTTTAGGGTGAAATAAGACTTGGGTTTGTTAAAATCATGTTAGTCATTCTTAGTGCATTTGAAGTTTGGAGATTTATAGTGTTCAAGATGATTACATGTATTCGTATTATTATTTAATTCTTTGGAGATTTATATTTTCTCTTTTTTCTTTTACTTTATGTTCATTCTTTTACTTTTCTAAATCCTTTGATACATCACCTAATAGTTAATCTTTTCCCTTGTCATATGTCTAATATGCGTATTGACTTTATCTTTTCCTTTCGGATGTACATGGTAATCAGAAGGATCTCAAAATTATGGTCGGTTAATATCTCGTGCTTATAAAATGTCATGATTAATTACCGTCTTGAAAATTTTTGTTAATTATTCCTTGAAAATCAATATACACATTTAAATAAAATTATAAGAAAAAATTTCGCCTCCAATTTCTTGTCTTTTTCGGTTGGATTTGCCTCTTGGAAATCTGCTTTTGATGCTTCTATGTTATTCATTCCTTGCCTAATAGTATAATATTTGAGCTTGTTAATTTGCTTTGTTGGCTTCTGATGCACATTTTAAATTATGACAAGATAAAGATTGTAAAGAAACATTATGGAAACATTTGATTGAGTTTGAAGACTCTGCATTCAGGAGCCTTACTGTAGGCCTTTCATTACTTGCTTATCTGACTACATATATATTGACCTCTTGGTAGTTTTCTTCAGTCTAAGGTTCCTTAGCTTTGAGGTTTAATTGTTGATTGATTTGAGAATGGAGGGTCACCCAAGACGAGTTGTCTGAAAAATACACCGTTGCAATATGAAAGCCTTTTGGATTGAACAAGTTGTCTCCTTAATCCTCTATTCTATTTAAAGTGTTCATTTCATCCGTTTGAATTTCCTTTCTAATATTATCATTCACATAATTCAACATACGAAGTCTACTTTGTTTCAGGCTCTATTTACTAGTTGTTACAAGGAGCACAAGCTTATTTGCTTATTCTCGGTTTTCTCAAAAGGTACAATATGTAAAATCTCTGACCTTTTTTTCTTGCCATTGCACCGCCTATAGATCAGGCTGTGAAGGGCATGTATATATATTGAGCTATTGATCTTTGGTATTTTATTTTGACCTATTTTTATCCTGAATGATGTGAAACATGAATGCTTTGTCTTCTGAAGAACCTATATCATCTTTAATTGTAGTTCTCTTCATACCATTGTTGTGGATAGAAGGCAAATACACATTTAAAGAACAATACCAATTATATATGTGTTGTTGATGTCACTGTTGCTTTTGCTGATGTTGCTAGTTGCATTTTATGAGCAAAATGATGTTGTGCAGTTTCTTGAGGTTAGTGATAGGTAATCTTTGGATGTAAGTGTTTCTAGTTTAATTTACTTGCATTTGTATTATAGCTAATGCGGCCTTTTTTTTCAAATGAAGAGGCTGCATTTCTGTGCACTCATGGCTACGAGGAAAATGACGATGGTGATGGACCCACTGTTGAAGAAACGAAATGCCTTCTATCAAGAGGTACTTGACTGTAATTCAACTTCTAATTTGTTATTACTTGCCATAATTTATTTACTAGTTACTAGAGCTGGCAATTCTTGACCCGACCCGAGAAACCCGTCCGACTCACCCGACCCAAAACCCGACCGAACCCGAAAATTTGGCGTTATGCATAACCCGAACCCGAAACTGAGCCCGACCGATATTGACCCGAAACCCAAAGTGACCCGAATACAGACAAACCCGACTCAACCCGGACCCGACCCAAATTCCAACCCGACCCGAATTTCAACCTCACCCAACTCCCAACCCGACCCGACTCCCAGCCCGACCCGACTCCCCGCCCGAATATCCTTGAATATATATATATATATATATATATATCATAAAAATATCCATAAAGATTGTAAAATTTTAAAAATAAACTAAATATATTATAAATTTCTTAGATATAAAGGATAAATATTAGAAATTTCTTATAATAGACATTTTATAGGATCGTTATAATCGCAAAAAAAAAAAGATCGGGATCGTTTTTCCATTTTTAGATCGTAGGATCGTCGGAATCGTAGGATCGAATCGAGTTTTTAACAACATTGGAGCTTACGAGCCAATGAGTAGATTATATATTGAATCATATTTAATTTTACTAAAATACTTTTTGAAATACATAAATAACATGAATTACATATTCGATTTAATAAAATTGATTACCCGAAAGTCCCGAACGAACATGATTTAACAAATTCAATCCAAACGATTAAAAGTTTAAAACAAATGTAGACCTCACCCACTTCTAATTGAAACCTGAATGAGACCGACCCGAGTACCGACCCGAAACCCGAATGAGACCGGCCCGATTCTGACCGAAAACCCGAATGGGTCCAACCCGATTCTGACCGAAACCCGACCAATCTGAATTTCATTTTGACCGAATCCGACCCGAGCAAGGCCGACACCGAAATTTTGACCCGAGTTGACCCGACTCATCAGTGCCCGACCCGAACCCGACCGGATGACCCGAATTGCCAGCTCTACTAGTTACTACTAAGAGGTTTACCTCAATTATTCCTTAACCCGAAGTGTGCCTTTTCCAAATTTTCTTTGTTCTGTAACTTGTATTTGTTAAATGATAAAATTGAAATTGAATCTAGGATGCATAAATGCACGTGGTCATATGTGTGTCCTACTCGTCTCTTTTATGATATGGGTCTTACCGTCTTAGGATGGCAACAGTGGATAAACCGATACAATCCACCTTGGTTTTGTGAATGATGTTCTCTTTCTCCTTCTTGCTTGATTTTCTTCTAACTCTTTTCATTTTGCTCTCAGTTTTACTACTTTTCGGTGGTTCTTTGGTGGGCATTGTCTTTTCTTTATTTGCCTATCATTTAGTTTAGAAACTATGACCATCCTCTATTAACTAAATGAGTTAGTAACTTCCATCTTGTCTATAGTCCTAATGAACTAATGATTTATGTAAGTTTGTTGGTTTTATAGAATAGGGGTGACACTAGGATAACTAAGGTTACACTTTTCCTTGTGTGATATAAAAATGTTCCACTTCTATGATGTAGATAAGATGATCCTTGATTCTAAAACATGTGTAATCTTCTTAATTTCCCACCACAATTGTGTTTCTCGTTGTAACGATCATTATGGTTCTTGAAATTTACCATCCTCATTGACTTTCCAGTTTAATATATTGTTTCAAACTGATTTGGTTGCTTATAGTCTAACTTGAACAATTTATTTGTCCTTTGATGCCCAGAAATGTTCTTATAGATGGGGAAGTGCAGCCTTCTTTTCACTCATATTGGGAGGAATATGTTACTTTTCAAGGTGAGTACAATGCCTACTGAACCATCCATGTTCCCGGCGTCTTTTGCAGTCCAAGATGAACCAATTCAGCTACTTTCTTGGTTTCTACAGCCAGTGTATTCTTGGTGCCATTAATGGTGCTCTAGTGTATGGAATCCTCGCTTCTTTCACAACTCAAGTGGTAAAGTTTCACTCTTAAGAACACAACTTTTCATTTTCCCTTCTCTTTACCTCACTGAAAGAGATGTGAATCTTTTGTTTCATCTTCTGCAGGTGGTTGCAAGCGGTGAACTCCATTAGGAAGCTCTCTTGAAAGGCAACTTTGCAGTTTTCAGAATTTGTCGGTTTTGATTCGCTTAGACCCTTGAATCATCCCTGAAGAATTCCGAATTCCTGACTATCGCCTGTCCTTTGCACTAACTTGGAGGGGAACCCATCAAAAGTAAGGTGAAAATCTGATTGCAATATATACATTAATCCATCAAATCATGTTAGTCATTCTTGATGCGTATGGTGTTTGGAGTTTTAAAGTGTTCAAGATGATTATGTATTCATATTATGTTCATCCTCTTACTTTGGAGATTTATATTCTTGTTTTTTTTTTAACTTGTTGTTCATCCTTTTACTTTTTTCTTTTATTTTATGTTCATCCTTTTACTTTGGAGATTTATCTTTTTTCTTTTGGATGTAATTAGTAATCAGAATGATCTAAAAATTATGGTGAGCCATATGATCATCTAGTTGTTTTTACTTTGTTGTGATTCTATGAACATAAAGTCAAGTGAAGAGGAAAATCTGATTTTTTCTTTATGTTCCCTAATATAGATACTTATGTGTGGAGAGTGGAGATGACAGTAGCTCACATGTATCAAGAAGATGAGCCATAGGATCATCGAGGTTATGAATTAAGCTCTTAGTTGTTGATGTCACCTATGCTTCTGCTAATGTTGCTTGTTGCAAATCCTGAGCAAAATGTTGAGCAAATTGTTGTGCAGTTTCTCAAGGTCAGTGTTCCCAGTTATACTTGCATTTGTATTACATCTAGTGATGCATTTTTTTTCTCTCTTGGTTGTAAAGAAAATGTTCCCTCTTGCTTGATTGTCTTCTAACTCTTTTCATTTTACTCTCAGTTTATAGTATTTTTTTTATGGTTCTGAAACATACAATCTCTCTAGAAATATTGTGTTATGCAATTGAATATACTTAGGCTCTGTTTTTTCTGCAATTAACTCATCAAGAGAAGTTGACCATTAATATGCTCTGTTTTTTTGCATTAACTCATCAACGGAAGTTGATCATTTTAGGGAGAAAGATTGTTATTTGTAGATACTAGTTTGTTGAATAACAGAGATGAAAAACCTATACTTTCGTTGTTTCTAATAGTCTTATAGTTGCAAATCTTGTTCAAGAATATTATTGCTCTCCTTAATTAAGCTTATTAGCTCAAATGGTAGAGCAATGTGTATCGCGGGTTCAAATTCCGCATAGGCTAATATAATCTTTTTTCTTTTTTTTTTTTTTAAATTTTGATAACCTTTAGCAACGGCATATTTACCATCGCAAAAGGTCGTGTTGTACCACAAGGGAAAAAGGCGGGAAAAAATTATTTGCTACGGTGATTTCCGTCACTAAAGATTATTTGCTAGGACTAGCGACCACTGATTTGCCGTCGCATAGCCGTAGCAAATACTTTATAGCGACGGCAACCCTAGCTTTTGCGACGGTAAAGTGCCGTTTCTAAAGCCCTTTTTTTGTAGTGTTTGTTGGGTAAACGGCAGGAAACCACTCCTTAAATATAGCATATTTCGCATAACCACCCCTTAGATACGAAATTATGGACAACCACCCTTTAAAACAACTTCATTAGCAAAATGCCACCCGCCCCTATAATTTGTCAATTCAAGGGTTTTGTTAAATTTGAACGAAATGACTAAAATGTCCATGCCTATATATTCAATTTTGGGTTGAATGTCATTGAAAGCGTGGAAAACTTAAATAGATCTGTAGAGGATCTCTCTAATTCGACGAAATCCCCATAATACAAAATCAGATGAGCTAAATTTGTCAAATATTGAGTCCCTACTACACATTTGAAGAACATAAGAAAAGAAGAAAGAGGAAAGATGAAGAGAGAGTAGGAAGCTGGAGGCTGATACAGTGTTCGATTTGTGGCCATGCCAGCAGCCACCCAAGTTCAACGCTTTTTAGGTTGTCATCAACTACATGGTCACCCTCGTATTCATCCATATGAAGTATGAACATTTTCGATCATGACAAGTCAACAATCTCTTCGCCGTTGTCGAGGGCTCATATGCACCCCTGCTTCTATGTCTTCTATTCTTATGTTAATCTATCTCATAACTCTTCAACAACTGTCTTTCCAAATTGTCTTAGATCTGCAAAGCAAAAGCACAACTTGGATATTGTTCTAGGAACCAATGGAGAGGACATTCAAATATAAAAAAATATCCACTGAACCACAAGCTTTTCAAGGTTAAGGCATCAATTATCAAATTGGGGCTTTCAAGAAGAGTTTTGTAGGCAAAAACCTCTGATTTGATTTGCAGGTCTGATACAAAAGCTTTGAGTTCTTCATGATTTCAATGACATTCAACCAAAAATTAGATATTTAAGCATGGTACTTTAGTCATTTTCATCCAAATTTAACCAGGACATTAACAAATTAAAGGGTGGGTGAAATTTTGCTAAAGGAGTTGTTTAAAGGGTGGTTTGCCACAATTTTGCATTTAAGGGGGTAGTTATGTGCAATGTATCTTATTTTAGGGGTGGTTTTATGCAATTTACACTATTTTGTTTATCAATTTGTAATTTCAGTCATGTGTTAATATAGCATATATCCATGTCATCGGATGTAAATTTATCTTTACTTTACACAAACATTTATGGGTGTGTATGGCTGCATATAAGCAAGCTAAAAAGCGTGAAATTATTAGCCGTTAAAAAAATAAACGAGTTTAATTGGTGTATGCGAACAACAAATAAGTTTTAGTCAGTTAAAAAAAAGGTTTATAAATAAGCTGCAGATTGAAGCTTATTTTGAGGTTTTTATATTCCATAATTACTATTTTACCCCTTCTCTTTTATCTTATTTGGTTTGAAAGTACCACAATACCCCTAATAAAAACCAAATAAACTCCACTTTTTACAAATAAACTGTTTTTCGCCCCATACGGAGTTTATATTTTTTCATAAATTTTTAACTACTTTTACCAACAGTTTATAAATTTTTACCCTGTTTATAATTTTAGTCGGTTTATTAACCCCGTCCCATACGAACCCTATGTCTATACTTCAGTTATATGAGTATATAGGTCTTTTAAATTTTCAAAGATGAATTTAACTACAACTTTTTACATTTTAGTTTCTAAAAATTCTCAGCTTCATGGTTTTATATTTGTTATAATGATATAATTTAAAGGCAAAATTACAGAAAACCACCCTTTAAATATGGATGTTTTCACTTAACCACCCCTTAAATTCAAAATTACAGAAAACCACCCTTTAAATGGTATTTGTTTACAACTCACCACCCATTCAACTATTTTTGTTACTTTATCATTAAATATATTATATTTTAATATTTTTAAACTCAAATTTGAATATAAATATATTCAAATTTTGAATTTAAGGGCCCAATTATATTTTAGGGATCATTGTATTTATTTTTAAAATTAATAATCAATAGCCTAGAATTATTATCTTAATTTATGTTTGAAAATGTTTATAAATTTTTAAAACATTATGTAAATTACTCTTATTTAAAATATAAATAAATAAGAGTAATTTCTATAATATTTTTAAAATTTATAAACATTTTCAACCATAAATTAAGATAATAATTCTAGGTTATATTTATTATTATTTTTTAAAAATAAATAAAATAATCCCTAAAATATGATCGAGCCATTAAATTCAAAATATGAATATATTTACTACTGAAGTCCGTCCGTTGGGACTCGGGATCGGGGGTCGTGTGCACACGTGCGCCCTTGCGCTAATAGCCTAGCACATAAGCCGAGCGGGGTTCCATCCTAAAACCAATTGGCTATAGGAGGAGTAACCCACTAGCTTATATGTTATGGCTTCTTTGTTTGTATAATCAATGTGGGACACTTTGTCTCTTCACATATTCTCAACACGCCCCCGCAAGTGCAACTAGGGTCGTCTTTCGCCTCTAGTTGACACTTGGACAACGGGTCTAGCATCTCATTCTCTTTTTAGCTAGCCCAGGATCGAGAGTCGGGCCGTTTGGCTTTTCCGCTCTGATACCATACTAAAGTCCGTTGGGACTCGGGATCGGGGGTCGTGTGCACACGTGCGCCCTTGCGCTAATAGCCTAGCACATAAGCCGAGTGGGGTTCCATCCTAAAACCAATTGGCTATAGGAGGAGTAATCCACTAGCTTATATGTTATGGCTTCTTTGTTTGTATAATCAATGTGGGACACTTTGTCTCTTCACATATTCTCAACATTTACAATCAAATTTGAGTTTAAAAATATTAAAATATAAGATATTTAACAATAATTTAAAGAAAATAGTTGAATGGGTGGTGAGTTGTAACCAAATACCATTTAAAGGGTGGTTTTCTGTAATTTTGTATTTAAGGGGTGATTAAGTGAAAACACCCATATTTAATGGGTGGTTTTCTGTAATTTTGCCTAATTTAAACCAACACGAGTTTGGTGGAAGCGGGTTAGTTGTGGTTTCTTTGTAGAGATGAGGTTAGTTGTGGATTTCATTTTTGGATAAAGAGACCAATTCATTAAGAATAAAATAGAAAAAATGGTGCAATACAAACGGTGGGAAGCACACAAATGCAGTCGAACAAGCGAACATAACCTAAATATGTTGGAAACAACATAGACTAAGAGTTGACGCCAAGCATCACTAAGTAGTGACACCGCTGGCTATCGGTAACATCAGGAACCCTTGTGGACAATGAAAACGATCCTGCAAAGAAATTTCCGTAACATGTAGTCGACTCGATACACATCGCTTCGACTCCAGCTAAACCCGATACCGAACGCCAGAGCCCCAACGTATGAGAAGAAAGCCACGAATAACCAGACTCACAGCTGAGAACCACCCTTGCAAGACGCCCCAAGAAGCCCTTTCGAGATTTTATTAAGGCCCTTTTGAGATTTAATTAAGCCTTTCTGGGATTTGATCAAGTCCTTTCGGGATTATCGTCAAGCCCTTGCCAGATTTAGACCCTTTCGGAAATATGGTTATTCTAACCCTTGATTTGAATATAGTTTCGTATTCAAATGGGAGCAGTTTGGTTGGGCGATTTTTTAGGATGAAAGTTAGGGTTTGGTTGGTTGCTGGGTGAACTCTCTCATTTATTGGTTATGGATCACCCACAAAAAAATAAAAAGGGTGAGAATCTATAGTTTTTGGTAATTTCTTATAATTTCTATGTTGAAAATAGCAAAGGTTTATATCGAGCATCATTCGCAGATCCATCTTGTTTTGGTAACGATCCAAAAGCAAGCATTGCTGGGAGTGGGAATTAAGCTCTACAAAATCATCTCCGACTGTGATGCACCTCTCTCTTTCGATTGCCAAGAGTCTATCAGATACAAGCTGCTGCTACCTTTTCGCCACACGAAGAGCATATTGCATAACAATGTCTTCAAGTTCGGTTAGCAAATGCAGCAGCGGGCTCTTCATCCTCCGCAACTTTGTAGAATGAGCTCAATCTCGTTATAGCAAGGGCTTCTCCGAAAAGCGATGCTCTCGAAGACCTTGTTATGCGAACTTCAACGAAGTCTCCTACCCTTGGGTTCCTCTCTTCTGGATGCTCTCGGTTTTGGATCTTTGCGTTTGTGAAGTAAACCCTATGGCCCTTGTCACTCTTACCTACCAGCTCTGTTTCAGGAGCCCTCTTGTTTGGGCCTTCAACGAGCACCAGCTGGACGGTACCGACTTGGGAGTCATAGCACTGCCCAGTACTCTCACGGAATGTCTCTATCAGTTCTGTTAGTCTCCTCTGCTTCACGTCTTCGGGTACATTGTCGTCGTAGTTCCTATGCGCGTGAGTTTTCTCCCTCATGCTATAAGCAAACATATATGCCATATCATAACCAACTTCCGTGACGAGGCTCAGTGTATCAGCATGATCCTCTTCTGTTTCCCCACAGAATCCTGCCCAGTCGAATCAACAGGAATAATCAAGCTCAAGAGACACGAAAACTACTAGCAATGCAAGAAAAAGTTGGAACAAAAGTGACTTCAGATTTGGCCAGAATTTGCAGGTAAATATTCTGAGTACATGAACAGGAGACATATACTTTCTGATGTTGCAAGATTACAGGGAATGAAGTTAGCTTCTCCATAAACACTTACTGAATGTTGAATTTCAGCAAAGCATAACAGCATCCTATTTAGTCAACCAGTGCAGGAAGAGGCAATATTGATTCATATAATATAGTCCTTCCATGGCCTCAAGGAAAAAGTTGATCCAAGGCAGTGCATCTTCATTTGTCAGTCTTTACTATGAAATATCTATTGACATTTTCATATTAACTAGTCTTCTCAAGGATATAGACATGCACATTGTCCAAAAGAATAATATCTAAGGCCTCCCTATAGATTATGGTCATGCTGGCAGGCAGTATACTCCTTTGGATCTTTTTATATATATTGATTTTAACAGGATATGTAACATATGTTTCTCTCCTATGCAAAAAGATGACAAAAGGGCACACAAAGGAACCATAATGTAGCATGAGAACCCTTACCACATATAAAATCACTAGTCAGAGCCACATCTGGAATTAATTTGCGGATCTTCTGCACAAGTTCTAAATATGCCTCTCGAGTATAGCCCCGTCGCATTCGCTCTAGTACTGCAGTACTTCCTGATTGAGCTGGCAAATGGATACACTTGCAGATATTGTGCCTATCTCTCATTAGGTAGAGCAACTCATCAGGGAAATCCTTGGGGTGTGGAGATGTATATCTGAATCTCATATCTGGAAATTCAGTAGAAAGTCGATCCAAAAGGTCAGCAAACCGTAAGCCCATTGACTTGACCTTGCACCTGCTAGAAAAACCATCACTAAGTTTCCAGTTAGAGCCAGGTTCAACATCCTCAGTTCCAGATGCATCATTGTAGCTATTTACATTCTGACCCAGGAGTGTTACTTCTTTTACACCTTCTTTCCAGAGTTCCCCCACCTCTCTGACAATTGATTCCACTGGACGTGACCTCTCTCTGCCTCTGGTAAAAGGAACTATGCAAAATGCGCACATATTGTTGCAACCTCTCATCACAGACACAAAAGCACTAATGGAATTCTTTGAAATTCGCACAGGGTTTATATCAGCATAAGTTTCTTCAAGTGAAAGAAGAGTGTTGATTCCTTTCTGACCATAATCTACTTCTTCTAACAACCGTGGCAAGTCCCTATAAGCATCAGGACCACAAACGACATCAACCATCTTATCTGCGTCCAATATCTTATCCTTCAGCCGCTCAGCCATGCATCCCAAGACTACAACTTTTGGTGGATGCAACGACTGTGACCTTCCTATGTCAACATTACTTTTCCAATGTCTCTTCAGAAACCAGAAGTAGTTTAATCGCTGCCATACCTTTTGCTCTGCATTATCTCTGATAGCACATGTATTAATGAAGATTATCTCAGCATTCTCAGGAACATCAATCACTTCAGCATATCCAGCTTTCTTCATGATAGCCAGGACAATCTCCATATCATTGACATTCATTTGACATCCGTAAGTCTCATGATATATACGCCCTCTCGGCAGAGCCTCAGAAGCTAGTGAAGGTCTAGAAGGATAAATGGACAGTGAAGTTACGTTAGTTTACTTAAAAAACAATGGAATGAACAAATGTAGATAGCTTTTAGAAAATTGCACAGTATTTAGGGCTATAGCATGCAAAAATTCGTAGAAGACAACGTCGCATAGCAGGTTTGATTGTGAAATTTCACAAGCTTCCATCCCATTAATCAAATTGCAGTGGACATTAGTGTTCAACACATATGAATCTCGGTACACAGATATATCCACACAAATAACATAATATAGAAAGTACAACCAGCTGACTGTGGATCTCGTAGGCCAATTCTACCTAAACCCAACAAAAAGTCTCATGTTTTTACTTCCCTTTCCATCCAAATAATAACAGAACAACCCCAGGAATCGGTCACTGTAGCACGAAAATCCAACTAGTAAAATTATTGGCAAATTCATATACATTGGTGGTGGGAAATTATTAATCATAAACTCAAAATTAAACAGCAATTTGAGTTCTGGATCACTACCGCGGCACGAAATGGAAGAATCACAAGCATTCCACCACGAAAAGCAAACAAAGAGCATAAAAAGGCAAAGAACGAAAACAAAACATCAAGAAATCAGGATCTAATCCGCACTCACTCAGCTTCAGTAGCTTCGAAAGCAACGGCAGAAGCCTGAGGCAAGAAATGCCGAAGGCTCAAGGCCTCGTCCGTGTTGCTTCCGCCGCCGACGGGAGACAAGCGGTGTCGCTGTTGGGAGAACTTCCTCGAGAAAACGACGAGAAATTCCCTCTTGACAGGACGGTGGAAGGAGCGGACGAGAGGAGATTTGAGCGGGGCGGAGAGAAAGCCGAAGGTGAGGGGGGAGCAACGGCGATGGAGGTTGATGCAAAGGGCGCGGTGCGGGTGGCTAATGAAGGATGAGAGCGAGGAGAGAGACACCGCCGCCATGGCTCCGATTTGGAGGTCGGATTCGGGCTTTGCTGCCCGAGGAGAGTATGAATTTTTAGCAATAGAGCGAATCGGATAGGGTATCATCAGCTCACCACTAGTCCACTACTCGTAGCACCTCGCTGGAAAATTGATTTGGGACGGGAGGAATATTTTTTAGAATTTTTTTTCAGAATATTCAAGAAAATGAAAATAATTGTCGAAATAAGCACGGTTTGAAACATTTTGTCAAAATGTTCAAAAGTGTCGGGGAAAGCAGAAAACCGCGGGTTGAAACCGCGGTTTTCTTTCGAATCCCTGACACATCAGTCAAATTAAAAAAAAAAAAAAAGTTTAAGGTGAACCGCGGTTTCAAACCGCTGTTCTACCTTTTTTTATTTTTTTTTAAAGGAAATGGGTAGTTGCCGGTCAAACCTGCCAATTTAATGACACGCGGTTTGAGCACGCGGCTTTATGGTTTAAAACCGCGTTTCTAAGCAGAGGTTTTAGTCCGCTAGAGGTAAAAAGAAAACCCTACCCCTCTTCCCCCAATTTATCTTCTTCAACCTCACATGCACAGCCGCTCGAGAGCTCTCTCATGGCTTCCTCTCGCCATTGATGCGGTTTTGGAGCTCCATCCCTCCCAAATTCCTCTTATTCATCGCCTTCTCATCCTCTTATTTGCTTCATAATCTACCCCAACTCATATCTCTTGTAAATTTGGGGTGACATCACCGATTGAGGTTAGTTTTTTTTTTTTTTTTTATGCATTTCTTTGTATATTTTAATACTAATTTGTCTCAAATATTGCAAATATATGATAGAATAGGCATAAAAATTAATTAATCTGTAATTTTTTTTTGTGGTATATGATAGAATAGGCATAAAAATTGAATGATGGATGTATGAATGTTATTTCGAGTATCGAAATGAAAATTTATATTAACTTGAAAAAATGTGTATTTACGTAAGTGTATTTGATAATACGTTAGTATAAAATAATATATAGACAATTTGAAAATTTGTAATTGCAGGATGAGCGTTCGAACAATGATAATTATGTGATAAGACGATAATTTGAAAATGTGTATTTACGACATCTATCGGTTACAAATAAGACGGTAATTTGTAATTGCACGATGATATTTTAGATCAAATTAGTTTATAAATAACACTTTATGATAACTATGTGATAATAGACTAGCATAAAATAATTAGCTAGATAGTGTTCGAACAATGAATATATCAACTATAAAGGAACTCTTCAATCTTAATGATATATTTCATGTTGTAATATTATGTGTTTGGAATAGGCAAATGGAAATGCAGTTGAATCCCGGGCCATTGGTGAGTGACGTGCTTCATCGACAACATCTGCATAGGTCCACCGACGTGTGGAACCGCGTTGAATATGTATGGAGTTATTGTTATTGAAAATTATGCAATTGTTGACGCAATAGTATCGAAGTATAACATGTGTACTTTATATATGTGTAGACTGATGGGGTGATCCAGCACAGGATGCACTTACGAAAGTTTGGCAGAGGGTTGATCGCACACCCGAGAGTCCTACAATATATAAAGGCGGCAGGTTTTTACGGTATTTATCGGTTAGGATCTACTTTTGAGATTGACCACGACCTTGTGACCGCTTTAGTGGAGAGATGGAGGCCCGAGACACACACATTTCACTTGATTGTTGGGGAGGCATCAATCACACTACAAGATGTGTCGGTTCTGCTTGGGCTTCGAGTGGACGGTCTTGCCGTGACTGGCACTGCGTGTCATAGTTGGGATGCAGTCGCACGGACGTTGCTCGGGGTCACTCCACCAGAAGATTGTATTCGTGGATCATCGGTGAAACTGTCCTGGTTACGACAGCTAATTGTCCCTTTACCGGATGATGCTGATGAAGCCACAGTTCAGCGTCAAGCTAGGGCGTACATCCTGTTGCTAATGGCTAGTGTCACATTTGCTGATACTAGTGGCGACCAAGTGCAGTTAATCTACCTTCCACTTTTGGCAGATTTGGAGGCAGCTGGCCAATACAGCTGGGGGAGTGCTACGCTTGCCTTCTTATATCGCCAACTCTGTAGAGCGACGCACCGGGAGAAGGCCGAGGTTGTAGGACCCATCATATTATTACAGGTAACTGAATGTTGTCATTTGATTCACTTTAATCATACGATGCAAAAGTAAAGGGCTAATTGAAGTTAGTAATTTATTTGTAAGAATCAAAGATAAATAGGTGATTCAATGGATACTAACCACTGTTTATTTCATTATGTACCTATGGGCTTGGGAGCGCATCTCAATATATAGGACGACCAAAATGTATCTACGTGAACACCGGGGGCGATGCAAACGAACTTCGAAGGGCTAAAAGACAAGAGTCTCGAAAGAAGATAGTACAGGGCTCTCAGCCTCCCCCGTTTGGCATCCACTTTCAAGATGGAGAAGATTCTCTTGCCATGAGATGGCTTCATTGTTCGTATTCATACGGAACTACACCTAAGTCTCTGAAGTATTATCGAGATGCATTGGACAGACAACGCGGTGATGAGGTTAGTTATCTCCTATCCCCAACAGAATGTAAATTCAGTTCATGTAATTGCATCCTACCATACCATCATTTCATTAAAATTGAATTCGTTGTCTACTACCTTAACAGAATGGACTTGAATTTAGATTAGTTGTCTCCTATCCCAACAGAATGTAAATTCAGTTCATGTAATTGCATCCTACCATACCATCATTTCATTAAAATTGAATTCGTTGTCTCCTACCTTAACAAAATGGACTTGAATTTAGATTAGTTGTCTCCTATCTCAACAGAATGTAAATTCAGTTCATGTAATTGCATCCTACCATACCATCATTTCATTAAAATTGAATTCGTTGTCTACTACCTTAACAGAATGGACTTGAATTTAGATTAGTTGTCTCCTATCCCAACAGAATGTAAATTCAGTTCATGTAATTGCATCCTACCATACCATCATTTCATTAAAATTGAATTCGTTGTCTCCTATCTCAACAGAATGACATTTCATTTGTAAATGCAGTTTCTGTGGGAACCATATTCTAGTGAGGTGCTAGCCCGCCTATCCCCAGTTTGTCGAAGTGGGGCAAACATATGGAGAAGTAATGTGCCTCTTATATGCTTTGAGATAGTGGAGTGGCACCACCCTTAGCGGGTGATGCGACAATTTGGGGATGTGCAACTAGTGCCGGGCATATGTCATTACGACGAGGCGTTGCACAAGATGGATCGTAGGGGGAAACACCAACATAACTGGGCAGAAGTTCACATGGATAAGATAACATTATGGAATGAACGGGAGACCTCCATACAAGTCGCTCCTCAGGTGGATGATGTCGATGAAGTGATAGCGCAGTACATGACATGGTATACACGTATCACCCGCCGCCTTATCAGCCCACCGATCAGCTCTCCTGCGGGAGCGTATCAACCCGTTGCTACCAGATTTTCACATGATGGTTAGTGTTGTATAAACAGTCCTTTCGCTTGTAACTCTCACTTGTTCATAACTTTCGTTTCACTATCAGGGGAACTTTCTCATGGATGCAAGTCAACGTGCAACAGAAACATCACAAGTTGCACATCAATTGTACGAGCAGCATCAATATAACTCAATGTTGGGAAGAGTTGATGGGTACTGCAACTATGTCACAACCCAAGTTCCGCAGTTCTTAAATCAAGTGACTTTCAACCCAACTGGATGGCATCAGCAAACGCCTGCACCGGATCACAACACAGGTCATGGCATGCATGCATCTCGCTCGGGATGCCCACCGTCCGCTACATCCACTTGCTATGATGTTACAGGTGCGAGCCCCGCGGGTTATGCATCCCAGGTAGGCACCCCATCGGCCTCGTCCATGATGTTTCCTTCGTACCCTTACTACAGTGCTGCAGGTGCGACTCCCATGGCTACTATGGATGCCTACGGTCAGCCGATGTTCATGTTTCCACAATCTACCTTGGCGACGGCCGGACAGGTTCCCATGTACAGTGCATCCCAACCATTCTTGACTACGCCACCTTTGGTTGGTGGGAGAGTTGTGTACGAGCAGCCAACCAATCTTTATGGAGGCACACCTGTCCCGCGTCAACGAGCGGCATGTAATTTGGATACCGTAGGCGAGACTGATGAGGATGAGTAGGACGACTGGTTGTAATATATGTGAAATATGAAACATCTTGAAACTATGTTTATGGATTCAAAGACATAAACTATGTTGATGCGTATATGTAGTAACTAAGTTGATGTTACCTACGACAATACAATAGCATCCGAATTGCATGTTCATAACGTACCATACCATTACAAGCACCATAACCTACCTTAACATTACAAGTAGTGTCCGAACTGCATAGCATTACAAATACCATAACCTACCATACCATTACAAGGGCTTCATGACAACATAAGAGGTGCAACTGAAACATAACATAACATGTAACATCGCGATAAGGGCTTCATGAGCCGGATGTACCAGCACGGCCTGGGCAAGCCCTTCTGTTGTGCCCCCATCTTCTGAAATCACACATAACTCCGCCCTTTGTGTCACACGCCTTCCAATACAATCCATGAACCAAGCCCAACTATCACCATTTTCGCTCTCCACAATAGCAAAAGCTAAGGGAAATATCTGCTCGTTAGCATCAGCACCCATTGCCATCAACACTGTATGCTTGTACTTTCCGTAGAGGTGGGTGCCATCAATACTAATCAAAGGACGACAATGCTGAAACCCAGCAATGCTTGGGCCAAAAGCCCAAAACACGCGACCAAACAACTTTTCATTTGGATTTGGAGTGTCGATATTGCTCCATTCAACCACTGTTCCTAGATTTGTGGCTTGAAGGGCTGCCATGAACCTAGGCAACTCGGTGTAGGACTCCTCCCAATCACCGTAAATCTCAGCAATTGCCTTCTGTTTCGCCTTCCATGCCTTGGTGTATGAGACACATACACCATACCTTTTCTGCAGATGCTCAATGATGGTACTTGGTTTTGTGTCTGAATCTTTGCGGATGAACCCCAGAATCTCTCCCCTAATGAAGTTTGAAGTGATATTGCGATTGTCCAACTGCATCACTTCTCCAACACAGTTTTGTGCATGGGGACCAGTGTAACTCACAACTCTCCACATTCCAGAAGTTCGGTCGACTCGACGAGCCGACAATCGCCATGTGCACCCGCAACTGTCCTTCCTATCACAAACAATAGTATACCATTCCGGAGTAGCCTTCATTGTTCGATATTGCTTCCTTAACTGTATAAAATACTCTGTCAGGTGAAACTTTAATTCATCCAAAGAATCAAAGAGTTGATCACGATAAAATTTTCTTCCTTCCATGTCTTGCGCATGTGTGATCGAAGCTTGCCAAGAGGTAATTACCATAGGGTCAGGCTGTTCGACAATATTCCAATTTGGATTCGTGGCCTCAGCTATAATTGATGTCTCCCTGGCATCATCATCATCTTCCTCAGATTGATCAAGATCGTCTTCATGATCGAGCCCAAGTGAATCGACATGAATATCATCTATCTCCTCCTCCCGAGATGGATTGTAGTGGCCATCCATCCTTACTACCAACCACGTACAATAAGTTAGTTTTCATCATTTTCTCTACCACAATATAACTAATTCGATCATATATTAATATTCACATAATTAATTAGTTAGCACCACTACTTCTAAAATTTATATATATTATTCTCAATTACATGTTGATCAACTATTTTCACTTAATGTCATCACCAATTACACTTGCTAGAACATAGCATTTTCAACCAAACACTACTATCTAAACTTTCTCTTGGACATCAATGCTACAAATATTTCTCTTTAGGCTAACAATTACAAAATTTCTTTTATCTCCTTGAGAACATAGTGATATTCGTTAAACCAACATATAATACTTATAAATATTAGAAATTGTTGATTTGTATGAACTAACCTTTAATAATCTTCTTCAAACTCTTGAAGTGCTTCACAATAGTGATATGCTTGCAGAAGGTGGGAAGAAACAATGGACGAGAGAAATGAAGCGAGTATGGTGAGAGCTGAAGAAGAAAGTGGGTTTTGAACAGTAATATGGAACACTAGAAACGCGGACTAGACCCGCGTTTCATCTGATAAAAAATATTAGGGTTTCAGTTTAGGGTTTCAGGTTCGGGAATCTTTCAGATTATTTCAATAAAACCGCGGATTAGGACCGCGTTTCACCTGCAAGATTCCAGGATGGATTGACGTTACAAATTGACTACCCATTCCCTTTAAAAAAATTAAAAAAAGGTAGAACCGCGGTTCACCTTAAACTTTTTTTTTTTTTGAATTTGACTGATGTGTCAGGGATTCGAAAGAAAACCGCGGTTTCAACCCGCGGTTTTGTGCTTTCCCTGACACTTTTGAACATTTTGGCAAAATGTTTCAAACCGTGCTTATTTCGACAATTATTTTCATTTTCTTGAATATTCTGAAAAAAAATTTTATTTTTTATTGGTCGATAAAACTCAAATATTTACGTTTTCCATCCCCAATTATATCTACGGAAATTTCGCGAGGTACCCCTGAGGTATTGCAATTTTCGCGAGGTATATAACTCTTTTGCATATTTCGCATGGTGCCCCTGAGGTTTTGATTTTTTTCGCGTCGTGCCCTCGGGGTTAAAGTTAACTGATTTATTATATGCTCCATTAGTTTCAATTAAAAAAAAAGAAAAAAAAAAGAAAAAAAGAAACCAGAAGCCAAGAATAGAGGAGGACGCTGCTGTCAGGGTTGGTGGAAGACGAGGACGGTGCTCCGTCTCGGTGACAATAGTGTGGAAGAACACCCAGCCAACATCCTCGGCGTGCTCTCTCTCCCCCTCTCCGCTGCTACTCGAAGGTGGTCGCCAAGCCAAGGCAGTCGGGCCGGAATCGAACTCCATCGACACATCCTCGATCCAAACACACCACCTCCGTCGACCGTCGAATTCTGGCCGGCGATCCTCCACCTTACCATCTCGCTCTGAAGCACTAAATCGATCACCGCCACAAAACAAATTGCTTCCTCTACATCCCCGATCAAAATCCCCAATCTGAAAACCCTAATTCCATCGATCACCCAAAAATCCCCAATCTCAAAACCCTGAAAACAGTTCGCATCAAACCCTGACGGAGCACCGCCATTGTCGCGGAAGCAGCCATCGTCGTGGGGAATTCTCCTCACCGTCTGTCCTCCCCAGCTCCTTCTCTCTCCTCCGACCCCTGCGTCCTCGTCTTCCACCAACCCTGACGGAGCACCGCCATCGTCGCGGAAGCAGAGGAGCAAAGCATCTGCAGCGGGCGCCAAGCCAAGCCAGTCGCATCCGCAACATCCTCGGCCAAGTTCAATTTCCCCCAATTTCCCCCAATTTCAGATTCAAATCCTAGCCATTTCCAATCGCATCCGCAAGCCATTTTCCCCCAATTTCAGCTTCAAACCCTTACGATTATCATCACCACCGATTCAACGACGACAATCACGGCTTCAACGATGTCGATGACGGTGGCTTGAGTAGCACCTTGTCGGTGATGAGGAGGCCGCCGAGGAGGAGGAGGAGGAGGAGGGAGGGGAAGGCGGCGCCGCCGAGGGGTAGCGCCATCTCTCTCCGCTTTCATTTTTCATCGTTCTGACTTCTCTCTCCGCTTTCTTTTTCTTTTTTTTTTCAATTCCAAAAGTAATGGACCAACCATTCCCCCCGTTAAAATTTAACCCCGAGGGCGCGACGCGAAAAAAATCAAAACCTCAGGGGTACCACGCGAAATATGCAAAAGAGTTGTATACCTCGCGAAAATCGCAATACCCTAGGGGTACCTCGCGAAATTTCCGTTATATCTATTATCATCAAGTCTATTGGCAAAACTCATACACTCCTTATACTTATCCATCCCTTATATACTTATAAAATTAGAAGCAATGTCTTTGTAAAAATTTGCGTCACGTGTCATTCTCTGAGTAAAGGTAAGAAATACAATTTTCACTTTCTCCCCCACGTTCTATTGCTTGCCAATACCAAAAACTGAAATAAAAATTCTCAACCACGTTTACTTTATTCCTCACAAGCATCTTCTTCCTCATAATAACTTCCTTCTTCAATTCTCTGAATTTATAAATTGTTTGATCGTTATCTATGTTGAGGCGGTCGGAGAAGGGTGATTGTGGGCGGTGATGCAGTCGGCGACGGATAGAGGTGTCTTTCTCTCTTAGTTGCATGGGTAATCTCTCTTTCTCTTTACTCTCTTTATTCTCCCAATTGTAAACTCTAAGTCAATTCCCTACTTCATTAAGAACCTCTTTGTGAATGGTTGCTTATTCTCAAAATCACACAAATTAAGCTCATGTTCAGGTTTTGTTAAAAAATAGTGTTGAATTATGGTGTTACTTTCAGATTATGTCGATTGGTTCTCTACTCTATTCATTCTCCCAATTGATTTCTCTAGCTTATATTCTCGAAATCACACAACTATTAAAACAGTTTCAAGTTCCAAGTATGACAAAACAGTGTTGAACTTTCTGATTTGTTGGTTGGTTTGTGTTTGATGTGGTGATCAGTCGGGACGGCTAAATTGGTGGCCGGAGGTGGCAATCAATTGCAATCGAAGGCGGGATGCGCCAAATCGAGGTAAAACGTCTTTGTTCTCCCTTTAATTAATTTGGAGGATTTTTAATAATGTATTGCACACACGGTGTTCGATGAAATGCTTATAGGTTTATTTTGTGTTGATTCATCTAAGTTTATAGAGAATTCTTTGATTACCTTCAAAATTTATTTGTTTACCTTCAAATTATTATAAGATCAGAATTGAGTTGTAGTGTTGAGCACATACACACCCACAAAGGTATGCTCATAATTGAGGACAGTTGATCGAGAACATTTTTATCATCATTAACAATAAGGCATTAAAATTTAGAAAACAAAAAAAGGAGAGCAAACAGTGTGCAAGTGCTAGGTACTTACCAGTCTTCGGAAAATTTTTGTAGCACCCCATCCAACGGTATTGGTCCAACCAGAAAATTTGATGATACATTGCTTCAAGTTCAAAAGTAAATTCCAGATAAGGATTATACTTGAATTACAACATAAAAGATTACCTAACTTGCAAGTGCTAGACCGCTAGATACTTACAACATGACATGTGAGTTGTGAACATATTCCTTTTGATTTCCTCTTTTATGAAATAAAAGAGGAATTTATCAATTTCATAGCAAAGGAATTCACATAAATAGATCAATTGTTGTAAGTTCTTTGTTAATTGGAATGAGGTGTTATTGTTTGCTTGTGCTGTCGATATTTCTATATAACTTATTTATTATACTCTGATTTCTTCATGCCTAAAATTGGAAATTGAAAATCGTTGTTATGAGAATAACTTGCTTGAAAAAAAATTTCTCAAGTGTTGTGAATGTACTATAGAGAAGCAAATATCTAATTCTTTAGCAAATAGGTCAATCTGGATGGATGTTGAGGTAAAGATTTTAAAACGAATGATTAATGAATCTGATATAGACTCAGATCTCAGTGACTTATCATGTGCTTTATGTCGAAAACTTGCGCATAATCAAATTCAATTCGTTTATATATAGGTTGGTTATTCTTTCTCTATCGGCTTCTCTATGCAAATCCAATTCCCATTTCTTTTTCTTTCTGTGTTGTGTCACTATTTAATATTTTGTTTTAACCTTCAATTTGATGGAGAAATCAAATTCAATTTGTTTTCCCCATCAGTTTTGAATATTGAATAAAAATGAAGTTAATCATATAAACATCTAAAAAGAAATCGTCAAATAGAGGTTAACTTTGGAATATTTGGACTCCATGGTAACAACTAACACGCAACACCTTAAAATCATCACAAAAATGAATCTATAATTTTACTCCAACGGGTTTCACATCAAAAGTGTGAAATATTTCATGGTCATGAAATGCAGTTTTGAATATTGAATAAAAATGAAGCTAATCCACCCCTAATACTTATTAATTTAGAAGCAATATCTTCAGTAAAAATTGAGTCACGTGTCCATCTTTTCACAAAATAAGAAATTACGATCTGCTTCTCCCCTCTTCTTCTAATGACAGTTTCTCCAAACCCACATTCTCCTCCATACCCCTTCTCCGTGAATCTCAAGAGAAAATACTTGCGTTGCTTAGTAACCACAATCAAGATTGACGAATCAAACACAAAAGGGTGGTAGCACAGCTCGGCGGTTGGTGGTAACTCGGAAGCGACGACATATTCTGGCGACTGGTTGTAACTCAGAGGCGGAGGTCAGAGCCGGTTTCGAGGTCAATCTTATATGGAAAGACGGTGCTTACTATTGATTTAATGCTAGGTCATGAGTCGGAGGCGGTGCCGGTGAAACTAAATCGACAAGTAATTGAATTGATTTATCTTTTGTTTTAAAATTAGGGTATTGTATGAGAAAATTTGAGTGAGAAAGAAAAATCAAATTGGAATTTGAGTATTCCATGATTAATGATGTAGGAGAAGTAAAAGGAATGGTTGGATTTGAAAAAATTTCAATTGATATGTTGTCAATCACATATGCCCACAAGGTGTTTGTAGAAATGCCAAATAAGAAGTTTATGTTTTTTGAGTTCTTTATGGGCTGATTAAGCTTTCTACCATCCTTTAATCTCATAGCTAGATTCCTAAACCATTACTAGAGCTAAAGTTTGGTATTTGATTGGGTAAAAAAATAGGGTTATTTTGGATTTGAGCCTATAACGTTTTCTCATGTTGGTGAATTCTTTACAATTAATCCCCCATAGTAATCAAGTCGTAGTTCTGATAAGATCTATCAAGGCGGTTTGTAAATTAATGGTGTCCAGTTAGTTGTGAATCCGATGAGTATTGTTCTTTTGTGTTGATTTCATCAAATTTTAGGGGTTACTATTTTAGGTGGTTACTAATGCCAAAAATGTGATTATCCTAGACTTCTCCCTGGTCTCTTGTGGTTGTTCAGAATATTTAATTGCACTGAAATTTGTATTAGCTTATATTTTGCATGGAGCCTGAATTGCCAAACTTTATTCAGAGATATATTATATGCAATGTCTTGATCATACTCCATGAATTTTTCTATTTTGATGTAGGTCTTATATTTCTAGCAGCCCTGAAGTATTAGTTATTGTGAGTTCAATATTTCTAACAGTTCTGACTTATATTTTAAGGTATTGCTTGTATTTTCTCTATTTTGATAGATGACTTATATTAGAAATCCTAGATGAGTGAGCAACTTTTGTTTTCCTTTTTCATTTCTAGAAACTATGTCACAAAAGTAAGTCAGGCAAAGATAATTTTTAGGCAACAAGTTAGTTTTTTTGCTCATGTTCTCATTTTACCCATCTTTCAATGTCTACATAATATCACCAATTCACTTATCCTTTTATGGATTTTTGCTATCCAGGTAATGATATCATAGACAAGTCTGAGGTGAAATCTCCATAGCCCTCATTGCGATTCCGGTAGAGGTGAGGATACAATTTCATTTCATGATAAGACGAGGTCTCCTTTTGGTTGAAATTGATTTTTGCTATAAATGAAATTTTGGCTTTTAGTATGTATCAATAATTACATAATGATATTTTAGAAATGACGCTATTTTCATGTTCAAAAGAGTTCACGTCCTTCTAATTTATAATTGCTTTTCTTTTAATAATGCATGGAAGTGAAGATCATCCGAACATGGTAAGGTATATTGAATGTTTCTCCTGTCTTCATCTTTGTAATTCGCTTGATGAATTCATTCATATATATCTACTGAGTACATGAGTACATTATCTGCTTCAAACCCATCTTAATCTCTTGACAATAAGAATATTAGACGAGTTTTATGCAAGATTTCAAGTTCCAAGTCATTCAAAGTTACACTACTACATTTTTGGTCCTAATGTAACATTTTTTGTGTAACATTTTTATAAAGTGTTACCATAGGCATCTATTGTAACATATTTAAACATGTTTTAGTAAATTGTTACATTAGCACAAAATATGTTACATTGGATGTAACATCACTTAGAATAATGTAACACTTTTGTATATGCAACACATTTTACATTCTATTGTAACACCTGCTATATAATTAAAAATTCTATGTGAAAGTAAAAAAAAACTTCTATAAATAAAATATAAATTAATTTCCATGAATAAATATTTAAATTAATTTCCATGAATATAAATTAATTTCCTTCACCTTCAAATGTAAAAAAAAGATGACAATTAATATTTTCCTTCACCTTCTAATATAAATTAATTTCGATAAGCCATACCAGGCTTTTTCGACTCGAAAAACAATTATAGTCAATATGTAATTTGTTGCACTCTTAACATATAACTAGTACATGCAATCCCCGCACCATGGCGCATATTTTTTAAAAAAATACAAATAAAATTTTGTAAGTATGAAAATATTATATTATAAAATTAAATAAACTATTACCAAATGATTACATAAAATAGAAAAAAAAAAGATTTGATAGAGTAAATAAAAATAAAAATATTTATGACAAAATATGTAAAAATTACATGAGTTTAATATTTACGTATAATAGGTTGATTTTGGGTGAAAATCCTAAAATAAAGATGGTTATAACATCTAATAAAAAAATTGTGTTTTATTAGTTAGATATATAGGTAGTTTAATTAAATAAACTTGTAAAAATTTCATTAGTTGGATTTTTTTTCAAGGTTCGGTTGATTGGAGAAAATCATAAAATTAAGGTGACTATGACATATAAGTAAAAATACTTTTCATGTAATAGATAAATCCCATTGGTTATAAGTTGAAATTTTTTGTAGATTAGGTTGGTTGGGTGAAAATCCAAAAATAAGGTTATTATAAAAACAAAATTAGTTTTCATTATATATGGAGCAAAAAAAATTCATACATTTCGATTTTTATTATAAAAAAGTTTTGAATTATTCTGATTGGTTTAAAAATGTAGTATAAAATGATATAGTGTCTTTTTAGTTAATATAAATTAGATAGACTCTCCAAAAATAACTTGACATAAGAAGGTGACATTTGAGAGTTTTTATTAAGCATACGTTTCTTGTTTCTTTAGTTTATATTAATGCAATTTGAGATTATTGTATTAGAATATCCCCTTACATGAGACGGAACATACACTAATATGCATAAAGATAAATATCAATTTTAATAATATATTATGTCAATTTAATTTAGAAAAAAAATTGTAGTAATTTTATTTTGGATAAAGCATTATACAGTATTAAATTTATTTAGAATAAAAATCAAACTCTTTGACATGTCAACAATCCATGTTAAAGGTTTATAATGAATAATAGTCGTTGATTTATACCCCTTTATTCAATCTGACGGTCCAAGAGTCATCCCCTCAAAACCCTCCTCTTTCTATCTTCAATCCACTTTGGATCTGTACAACTGGATGATAGTTCTCCCCCAAAACCGCCACTGGTGACTTGGTGTTCGTCTCCTTCTTCTCAACTTCCCGCTCCCACAGATCTCTGTCCCTCTGTCGCTGGACCTCATTCCCTCTCAGATCTCAACCCCTCTCCCTTTTGTTCTACTTCTGGCCGCTTCTCCCACGCCAAGCCCGACCCAACAATGGCGAACCGTGGCAACGTCAAGCAGCCATTGAGAAGGAGGCGTGAACCTCCGAGTTCGAGCATTTGAACGCCAACGCCGAAACCTGACTGGCGTTAAAGACCGACGCCGAGGCCTAGTCGATACCCCCGGAGCTTGAATTTCTCAACCACCGAAGCTGCAGCCTTCTGTCGAACCTAACGCGAGTCTGCGAGACCACCTGGAGCCTCTTCGTCTTGAATCCGAGATGGGGTATAACTTCTGAATCCCTGCTTTAATTGATTGTTTGGTTAGATTGTTGTATTGAAAAAATGTTGCTGGTTTTGGAACTTTTGTCTCTCGATTGAATTAAATTGGAGTGTGAATTGTGGCCTGAGTCCTTAGGCTCGACGCCTTGGTTTGATTAAGAATAGTTTTGGTTCAATTTGATTAAGACTATGTTTTGACTTGTGAGCATGGATACTTGGTGTTTGTTAAGCTTATAGTCATTGGAGCTGTTCAGGATGGAATCAATGTGCTGCCTATCAGTGCTTTAGAATAAGTAAAAAACTTTCAACTCCTTCCACTACTATTTGAATTTGTGGGCTGAATGATAATATGTAATTGGTAATCTCAAAGTACTTTTTATGGTTTGTATGATGAATGATTCAACTAGTAGCCTTAGGTTAATGAGTTATAAGGTGATTCACATTCTAAATTTGAATTTATATAGCTAAGAATTTGTCTTATCCTTTCCCTTTGCAATTTTGGTTGTTGCATCTAAATTCTTATTTCGTAGTTTTGCCTATGTTCTTTATGGATGTAATGGTTTATTTGTTCTATTTACTAGCTAGTATTGTTCTATTAACTAGCATAATATGTAGGCTCTTTTGTTTTTAAACAATTCATTCCACTCACACATAACCTTCCCTATGTCCTTTCAAGCTACTGATATTTGTCTTATTGTGGACAAAATTCTGCCCGTGGTGAACTTTTGTGGCTTTTTGAAATTGGGAGTGTAAGAGAAAGATTGTATATTTATTAAACACATTTTATAAATTAAAGGTAGACATGCAGAAGGCCTTGCTCCAACTGCAATAGAGAGTGGTGATCAAGAACGAGCATGGGGATGACTAAAGCTTCAGGATCAATTGGATATTTAGAAATCCAAGGTATGTTCTTGAATATGATTATATACTTGTATGTTTATTAAACACAGTTTCTAAATTGGAGGAAGACTGTAGCTACAATGGAGAATGATGGATGACAAACCACAATAGGATTAGGAAGTAGATTCTCCAAAGGTTAATTAGCTGGTCTAAAAGCTAAAATAAAAGCAGGCCATAGTTTATTAAGTAAATATAATTGTGGATCAAGTTGTATATATCACGTTGTATATAACCTTGTGCTGGTTCAACTTCTATAAGAACTAAATAATGATGTTTTAGGGATTCCTATGCTGAATTTTTTTGGCCTACTATGTCATTTATGCTTGATTTTGTACTGATTTTTTATACTTTCTATCCGTTCACGTAGACTAGTATAAAATCAGCCTTTTTTTTAAATTGTTTTTGCTTGTTTAAAGCCTCTTAGCTCAAATTGGTAGAGCGTTGTGCTCAAGCACAAAGAAGCGGGTTCAAATCCCGCATTGGCTACAAATTTAATTGAAATGTAATATTTGAAATTAAGAGTAACATTGTTCTTCAAATGTAACACTATTGTTTAGATGTAACATATTTAGTTAAATGTAACAAATTCTATTAAGGTAACATTTATTCTAAAATGTAACATTTAACTCAAAGGTAACAGTTTTAGTATCAAATGTAACACTTAGTATCATGAAAGAAACAATGTTACATTAGCTATTAAAAACTGTTACACTAGATCAAAGGCAACGGCCGCAAATGTAATCCAAAAAAAATGTTACCTTTGCCCTAATGTAACATATTTAGATGATAATGTAATATTTTTAGGTGTTACATTATGTGCATATATGTAGTAGTGTTAGTTTTGTGGATTTTGTTTGATGAATGTTATAAAACTAATTTGAAATGACTTGGAACTCGAAATCGAGCTTGGTTGACATCACATAATTTATTATTTTTATCACCACATATATTTAATAAAAAAAACATCAACTTTTGTCAAGACTGTGTCATTTTTCACAGTGAAAAATTAAAGGTACGTGTCATGATTATTTCACAACCATGAAACATTTCATTGTACCCCTATGAAACAACCTACATTTCAATCAACTAATTGGATTAATATGTCAGGGGTATGTTTGTGATCTGCAACTTTGACCATTGTATGTTGTTTACCACATAAATTTAATAAAAATCATCAGCTTTTGACAAGTTGTTGTCATTTTTCACGGTGAAAAATTAAAGTTATGTGTCAGAATTTTTTACAACCATGATATATTTCACTGCACCCATTTGAACCAATCTGCATTCAAAATAATTAGTTTTAGTAATATGTCACGAGTGTAAGTTATATGACAGACAACATGTTGAATTTTATGGTGCTCTTCAACTCATTGGTGCATACAGGGAAAGGGTTGAAACATGGATGTTTGATCCAGGTGGAATGCTGGGTTGGAATTAGTTCGTTGATTGTGGTGCTGACTGTCGAGCTATTGATGGACAATTGATTTTAGTAAGGAATTTTGTCTTTGATCCGGGAGGTCAGGAGCTACAAATAAAAGTTGTTAATGTTGATGTTATGGTTTTGTTGAGAGTTATGAAGGTTTCAACTGATATTTCATCGGAAATTATATGATGACAATATTCAATTCTTGGATTCACTTTGTTGGAAAGACGAGGGAAGCAACCTCTGGTCTTCATACTGATTTTTATTGCCTAAAAACTAAAATGTTTAATGTTGTCATGAAGATGGTCTAAATTTTTTTATTACTCCCTCCGTTCGGTTTTAAATGACGTTTTGGGGGTTGGACACATCGATTAAGGAGTAAATTAATTTGAACCTGTTCAATATCAATTGTACTTATTAATTAATTAAAGCAATGGAATTGTACTAAGCACATTAGAATCTCAGACCCTCTCTCTCCTCTTCTACCAATTAAAAATGGAGGAACACTTGAGAGGTTGGACAAATTAAATACACTATGATCATCTCTCTCCTTAAACAAATTAAGATGAAAAAAGCTGAGATAAATGAGTTTTGAAAATCACACAGCGTCAATTAATTAGAGAAACACAAAAAAACCTCAAAGCGCCAGTTAATTTAAAACAGAGGGAGTATTATAGTTGTTTAGCTAAGCTGTCATGGGAAGTGATACTTCAAGAGATTGGCGCAAGTTTAGAAGAGCAGTTATTGAATAGATGTTGGCATTGGGAAGTATTAATGGATTTTGTTTGTGATATTGGAGCATTTTCATATAACGTAGGATAATTTGGGGCAAAATACTCAAGGGTTTACCAATTTATCACCGTCAATTGGCTTGTGATATTGGATAATTGTTGCTGATTTTGCTCAAGTTAAATGGCTCTCGTACGGTTGGACGTGATACTGCAAGCTTGTACAACTAGGGATATTGTCAGGCTAACTATTTTAGGAGAATGGATGACGACAAAGGCTAGCAAACAATTATGGAAATTGGGTTAACATGCCTTCTTTCAACAGTTAAGTAAGGGTGAATTGATGAAGCAGGACATGAATAATTAAGTAAGGGTCAACTTGCCTTCTTTCAACAGTTAAGTAAGGATGGAAGACATTGTCAAACTGATTTCATTTTGAGTTTGTAGTATTTTTTTAAAATTGTAAACAAAGTTGTCTGGACAAAGCTTTATGAGAGAGGGAGTTTTGTTAGGATATATGTGTATGGATTGGGTTAGAGATAAGTGAGCTAAGATCCATTGTATACGGGGCTAAGCCTATACAAGGCTTATAAGAGCCTCTCGGTTGCATCGATAACGATTATGAATGAATTACAAAACACTCATATATTCTTCCTCTCTTCTCTTTGAACTCTCATTCTCTTCCTCCTTATTCTAATTCTTCCATTATCGAGCTCTATAGGTCACCCTCCCTATCAGACCTTCGGGTCTTAACAACCATATAGATTTAGTAAAAAAAATATAAGCTTTTGTCAAGTTGTGGGTGATGGACATTCCATAAAGCTGATTCATCTGCTGATCGACGACCACTCTTTTTTTTTTCTTTTTTTTTGAGTGGCATCCAAATGTAATGATTGATTCATAAAAAAATCTAGAAAGCGTTAAGCTCGGCGAGATGGGTTAGATAGACAGAGAGTTGATGACCTACGAAGTAGATGAGTCAACCAAGGATAAACCGAGATCTTGCAAAACAACCACGCAACGCCAGGATTTGCAATAATGACTATGTAGATAAGGAGATCAGAGCTATGAAAGTTGAGGAATTCAATTTTCTCACATGTTCAATTTACTTTACTACCTTTACTATTGTAGTAAAGTGACATGCAATCCTACTTAGTGCAGAATGGTGAATTTGGGTATTTCAAATGCTA
Organism: Persicaria tinctoria; assembly: GCA_037127255.1. Classification (NCBI taxonomy): domain Eukaryota; kingdom Viridiplantae; phylum Streptophyta; class Magnoliopsida; order Caryophyllales; family Polygonaceae; genus Persicaria; species Persicaria tinctoria. Next base: position 24,780,574 of record JBANSL010000004.1, read on the forward strand.
TTGTGATTTGTTGCCATAACATCATATTTGTAACGTTATATATATATATATATATATATAGAAAATAGATCATATGTACTCAACTCTTAAAATGTATCATGTGAACAAATCCTAGCCATTAATTTAGAAGAATTGGAAGGTTGAGATTAATCCTTCAATTTTATTAATTGAAAATAAAAATAGGAAAATCACACATCCCATTCCAATAAAAGCGCGTGCAACCTACCCAGTACCCACAATCTACCATTTTCAATTTCAACCCTAGAGAGAGAAGGGGATACGATCGTGGCTGGAGAAGCGATTGAGACTCCGGCGACCAGTCTCTTACCGGCATTCGAAGGCGGAGACGTGAGGTGCGGCGAAGGCGGGCGACGACTGTGAAGGCGGCGATCGAGGGCACTTCCATCGCAAAGGCGGCATTGATTGCGAAGGTGCAGCGAATGCGAAGGAGGCGGCGGCATCGGAGATTATGTTGTCGATGAAGATGGCGATGGCCATCCCCGATGATGTCGATGGCGATGGTGACTCCTTCTTCTGGCTCCCATGGCGGCATCGACTCCTCATTCATCTTCTCAGATCGCCCTCTCTAATGGATAATTTCATTTCGATTGATTATATGTGCGTTTCCATTTTCTATATACTATTTTTCCTTTCAATTTCATTCATCTTCTCAGATCGCCCTCTCTAATGGATAATTTCATTTAGATTGATTATATGTGCGTTTCCATTTTCTATATACTATTTTTCCTTTCAATTTCATTCATCTTCTCAGATCGCCCTCTCTAATGGATAATTTCATTCCGATTGGTTATATGTGGCTAATTGTTGGTTATTTGTAAATGATTGAGGCCGAAATTCCGGATCTGGATGGCGAGTGCGAAGGCAGCGGTCAGAGGCATCTCGTCCTTCCGGCTCCCATGCGGAAGCGGCGATCGGATTATTCGATGCCCATGGCGGCAACGTCGATCGGAGTATCCCATGGCGGCAATGACGGTTTGATGCCCAGATCTTGGTTCCTCTCTGGCTACCATGGCGGAAGCGGCAATCGGATTATTCGATGCCCATGGAAGCAACGTCGGTTGGAGTATCCCATGGCGGCAGCGGTGGTTTGATGCCCATACATATGAATAATTCGGCTTTCCCGCCGAATATCTCTTTCAATCAAGCAATTAAATCAATTGCAAACAAAAAGGATTTTAACTAATCACAAACCCTAGACTCCAAATCCACCACCATCGGAAAACCTCCCCGACTACAGATCTACCACCAGGGAGTAGCCTCACCATCTCGCCTCGTTGTATTTCGACCTAAACCTCACCATCTCTCTCGATCAAAGCCGCCCCCTCCCTCCTGTACTCAGCACTCAGAACCAGCCGCCACCACCACCTGCAGCACCATCGTCGGCGACCTCCTGCCCAGATCCACCCACCGGTGCACCCACGAACCACCACGCAGCCCCCATCCTCTCCTTCCTCTCCTCGTAGAACTTACGCAGCCCCTGTCGTCACTCATTTGCTCTCCAGATCCGGCCGCCTCTCACCACCGCCGATCACCACCTCGCCCAGATCCGGCCTCCCTGAGCAGGATCTCCATCGCCATCGCCTTCGAATGCCGTTCGCCTTCGAGACAGAGAGAAGCTTACAAGAGAAGGGCGATGTCGATTGAGGATAGGAGACTCATCGGATCCAACATATGTAAATCTCAGTAGCGCCTTCCGCAAATCTGAAGAAGAAGGGTGGAGAGAGAGATGAACCGCCTTCGAATGTCGTCCTCCTTCGAGACAAATAGAGGCTTACCAGAGAAGGGTGATGGCGATTGAGGACAGGAGACTCGTCGGATCCGCCTTCGAATGTCGTTCGCCTTTGCCATCCGCCTTCACCGCGCCTTCGTCCGCCTTTGCCATCCACCTTCGTCGCGCCTTACATATCCGCCTTCGAATGCCGGAAAGAGACCCGTCGTCGCCGTTGTTTGAGCCCCAATCGCTCGTCCACCCGTCGCCTCCGCCTCCGCCTAGCCCTCGCCCGATCATCTCCCGACCCCTTCTCTTTCTCTAATTATCTAGGGTTAAAAAGGATCGATTTTGTCCAGGGGTGTACTTGTACATGCGCCTTCTATAGAAGTGGGGGTGTATTTTTTTTCATTTTTATTTTCAATTAATACAAATGACGGATTAATCTCAGCCATCCAATTTCCCTAAATCAATGGATGAGATTTGTTCTCATGATACATTTTAAGGGTCGTTCTCATATGATCTATCCTATATATATATATAGGGAGTGGTTCCAGAGTGCACACCCCTTAGGGTGTACCTTGTGCACAAATCTGGACCATTAATGGGAAGGAAATGGATGGTTAAGATTAAAGAAGTTTTATTTGTTTTTAAAAAAAGAAGTGTGGGGTCCACTCTTGAAAAAGAATCTCCTCACAAAACCATGCGCGTACTACTAACACCCCACCCCATCTTTGCTTTTTATTTTTTGTTTCCTTTTTTCTTTAAATAAATAAAATATTTGTGGAAAAAAAATGTTTTTTTTAGGAATAATTGAATAAATGCTTTTTAAAACTCGCTTGGATAATTCCGTTTTACAAAATTGACAATTTCACCGAATAATATTTCACATACTACTGAATAATGTTCTGTTATCTTTTTTCATGTAGTTCATATCAAAAATTACCACTTTCATTAAATAATTAGGTTGTTCAAACAATTTGTCAATTCCCCTAAATAATCTTTCATATTCTACCGAATAATATTATATTTTTTTCATCTAATTGAAGTCAAAATTTATCCATTCTACCGAATAATTTGTCTCATTCTGTCGAATAATGTTAGAATCTTCAAATCCCTAAATAATACTTATAATTTATAATAACAATATTTCATATTTAACCGAATAATGTCGCACATATCACCGAATAATGTTTTGTTTTATGTTGTATGCCAAACCAAAGACTCGATATTCTGGCGAAAAATTAATTAGATTTCACCGAATAATTTATCAACGTATTACCACTGGTAACCAAAATTCGACACATTCGTCTAAATAATTGACGAAAAATCAACCAAATTATGCCCAAACCGAAACCACCGAAATCTCCCTTGCCAATCGCGCAATCCAAATCGCCAGATCCAAATCGCCTCCATAGACGCCGCCAGATCCAAATCGCGAGATCCAAATCGCCTCCACAGACGCCGCCAGATCCGCCCCACATTCCAATCACCGCCCTCCCGAATCGCCGGCGCTGATAGCCTTCCGGGAGCTAGGGCTGATAGCCCAAAAATCACCGCCGCTGATAGCCCAAAATCGTCGTCGACCTTTTCATCTGGATTCGATTCCGTCGGCGTCGTCGACCTGCTTTCTCCAGCCTTCGCCGCCTTCGATTGCCCATGAATCGCCTCTCCTGTTACCACCATTCGCCGGTCGCTCCACGAATCGCCAGTCGTTCACCTTGGATCCACACGAAGGAGATCTGGGCGGTGCGTGCGGTGGAGCGTTGTCGACGGGAGAGCAGACGCCGAATAAGGGTTTCTAATCTGGGCGGTGCGTGCGTGCGGTGGAGCGTTGTCGAAGAAGGCGAGCGGGAGCGAGCAGAAGAGGCGAGATGATTAGGGTTTCTGATAGATGGGCTCGCCGATGGGGGGAGGACTCGGAGGAGTGAAGTAGATTGGGTGGTGCTTGACAGAGAGGGGAGAGGCGGCGATGGCGAGGAGGTCTGAGGAACGATTAATGGGAGAAGGAGAGGGCAGAGGCGGCGGTGAGATCACGCGCCCACACCCATGCTTCACAGCGAGTTGGGCAGTATTAGTAAGTTAGTGCGCGGGCCCCATCAATTTTATATTAAAAAAAAAAGAAAACAAACCTTTTAATCTCAGCCATCCGATCCATCCACATCTACGGCCAGGAATCGTGCACAAGGTACACCCTAAGGGGTGTGCACAAGTTACCCAATCCCTATATATATATATATATATATATATATATATATATATATATATATATATATATATATAATTGGTGAGGTTACTAGCTAACCCGAAAGACCTAAAAGGAAGGCATTTGATATTTGATAAGTATGTGTAAATGTATTCTCTATTGACTATGTGCATGCAAGGTTCATTGCTTTTCTCTTTTGACTATTTATGTGTAAATATATTCTCTATGGGCTAAGTTATTTAATATGTAGTAATTTTTTTTAAAAAAATAATTAAGATTGCTTACTCAAACCTTGGCTTAGGAGTGTTTGGTTGATGGTTATGCTCTTATTTATATAGTCTTGTAAATGAGGAAAAGTCGAAAGGGGAAACTAAGGAGATCAACGAATATAAAGATGACACACAACTCTTGAGTTATAAGTGTGCATTGTGCAATGTGTCTTAGACTCTTAGGTTATCAATCAAGAAGAAGTTTCCAATTTGCGAGATGTAACTTCTTTTTTATTTAAATGTAATTAATAGCATGACAACAATTTAAATGAAATGAAATATATTCATGGTATGAGGAAGAACTAAAGCGGTAAATTTCAATAAAAATATCCACCCGTACAAGGTACGGGAAAAGTACTAGTTTCATTCATTTGGAGTCATTTATTTATACAAGAAGGGGAATAGAAAGAAAAGATATTAAATTTTACTTATAAAATGTATATAATTACCATTTTTTGTGAGCTTAGAGAGGAGGAGGATGAGATTATTAGACCATTCTAGGATATTAGGTTGTGTTCGATACAAGCCTTTCAAGCTTTCTGAAAAAAAACATAATATATCCCCATGGTGTTTGGTAGTAGATTATCACCAAGGTTTTCAAGCTTTTAGATGAGCTTTAAAAGATTTGTTTTTGGGCAAAATGAAAGCTTGGGGTGGGAGATTTTGGAGCTTTAGTGGAGATTTCCAATTTAATTGCCCAATCATGCCCTCGCAAGAAGCCCGTTCGTCTCTATTTGTCCTCATCAGCCATACCGTCGGTATGCAGAAATCACGCGTGCCGCATTCGTTCATTTAGTTACTCTCCTTAAAATTAGGGAATTGAATGTGGAAAAAGTTAACCAATTTTGTGTGAAAAATAGGAGGAGGAGGGAAATGATTAGAATAGTAATCAATGAATATTAACTTAAATATAGACTATATTCATAAGGATAATTATTATCTTTCTCTACACAAAAACAAATAGGGGGTTAGTCTGTTAGTGAGATGAAATATATATAATTATACTCAACTTCTTTTTATGGTTTACAAACTAATTATATTTTTCTTTTGAAAAAAAAATATTCTTTTTACCTTGTTTTACCCGATGTAACTGTGTAACTTGTGCTCCATCAACAACCCTCTTACAACATCTATTCAAACCACGATAGTCATAAGCTCCTTCAAGAGTTGGCTCCCTTCGGTTCTTGGTAATTTTGGTGCATTTTTTGGTGGAATTTATACCGATATATCAATATAAAGTTATGTTATCTGATGCGGGATCATCCAAGACACATTCGGACACACCTATACTTGGGGATGACCTTATGATTCAAGCTCGTGAGAATGATGTCATCCTCAAGAGGAAGAGGAAAGTTCCACCTTGGGTCGTTCATTTTTTGGTCCATCATGCACAGTTGACAGCTTCAGCTTTTCGATGTCTCAGTAAAATGAGTCGTACGGATTCAATATTAATCGGATTGGATTGTGCTATACCTTATCGGAACAAGGACGAAGAGATATGCAACTTTGTTGTTGAAGGCTTTTCCAGATTCGACCTAGAGCTTGGCTGAAAATCACATTCTTTGAAGTTGTCATATGTTTAGCCGAATTTACTCAAGTGTTGGAACATTTTTATTGTTATTTTTAGTAACTCTTTTACTTAAGTTATTTTAGGTAACTTTAGGGTTTATTTTTATTAAGTCTTTTATTTATTATTTTTATTAGAAAATCAGTCTTTTAGGTTATATAAGGCCGATCCCCATTGTAGAACAATTCAGACGTCTTCCATTATTGAAATTTACAGTTCTTGTGTGAAACACTGTGAGAAAGTCAATCGATTCGAAGCGTTGCTCATCGATTGCAAATTGGTTATAGATCCTGGTTGGTTTGCTTTGAGTTCGTCAACAACGCGAGAGCTTGGTGATCCAGGTAATCACAAGTCCCCTCCTTGTGCCTCCAAGTTGTCCGCTTGGTTGTGTAAGGTTGTAGAGGCGGGCTTTATAGTCATTGGTATTTGGTTCCTACCCTCTGAGGAGGCCTGGAGTCTTTGCCTCGTTCTATTTTTGTTCGAATCACCCATCTATCGGTGTTTATTTTGTTGTTTTGCTGAGTCTTTCATTGTTGCGTTTTGTGTGTTCTTATTCTATTCTTGAGTCTTTGCTTCCGTTCTTGTCTTTGAGTCTTGATTGTCGAAGATCGGGCCATCCTACGGCTAACCCCGTATCATTATCACATATAATCTCAAAATCTTGTTGATTTTAGGTATAATCAACCTCAAATTTTGGTTTTTCATTTTTGGCAAATATGAAAAAAAAAAAAATCTAAAATCTCGTCCGATTTTTTGTTGCTTTAAGTGAATTTAGTTGGAGGGGATTGCAATCGAGAAAGAGGGTCGCAAGACTGGGCTGAGCAAATAACATCAACTCGGTGAAGTTCACCGAGGCTATGATATATACTCAATGAAGTTTATCAAGACTATGGCATGTACTCAATGAAGTTCGCAAAGGATATGACATATACTAGGTGTTGTTCGCCGAGGCTATGATATATACTCAGTGAAGTTTGTCGATACTATAGCATCAATGCTAAAAACACAAAAAAGTTATCGAAACCCCCAAATACAAAGCAAAATATCTTAAACAAATCCTAAATACCGTTTTTCATCACATTTCAACAAGATTGACAATGTTTTTGGGAGTTTGGAACTTAGGTACCTTGTTTTCTCTCGGGACAAAATCGTAATTATTTTTTAAAAATGAAAAGGACTACATTGCAATATGTCTTCATTCATCTTGTCAATAGATAAAAGTCGTCTTGCCAATAGAGCTCATCTCTCTCTATATGACAATGATTTGAGTGGTATTAGTCCTTGTTGGACCATTATTTAATTGCGTCTTTATGAACGACAGTTGGAAATTCTGATTGTGGAGCCGACAATAGTGGATCCTAAATCAAGTCGAAGTTGTGCAACTCAATCTACTACTATATATTCCTCTTGAAAAATATGTTTGCATCGAAGTTGCGACCTCAAATGACTGAAGGAGAAAAAGATTGTTCGAAATTAGTATCTCTATCTCCTATTGACTCTTAAAGACTTCATTAATAGCGTTGATGACCACCAAATAGTCTCACTCAGCTTCAAGCATTGTTATCCTCGTCTCTTAATCTCTAGTAGTCCAAGTCATAGTCCAACAACCTTCGCTTGAAGGGTCGACGAGGAGCCACACTTACGAGCATAAAAAACAAACAACCCTTGCATTTGCACAATAAATGAGAAACCTACATCAATTAGAGCCCGACTTATTCCTAGCCCCATCGAAGTTAAATTTAAGGAAGCCTTCCTTAGGCTTTACCCGCCATACAATTGTACTCTTTCTTTGTTCACTTATGGATCAATTATTTTACTTGTTTTCCAATTTTTCAAATGTTATTTGATTCCTTAGCCCTCTCAGTGAATGACTCGAGCTCTAGCATGTTAAATGACCACTCAAGCGATGCGAGTTCTAGCGTGTTAAGTGGTCCATTTGAGCGATTCGAGCTTTAGCGTGCTAAATGAGCTACGCGAGTGATGTGAGCTCTGGCAATGGCATGCTAAGTGAACCATGTGAGTGATTCGAGCTCTAGTTAGCATGTGATCGCTAACGTCTCAAGTGATCTACATGAGCGATTCGAGCTCTAGTGTGCGAAATGAGCCATTCGAGCGATGCAAGTTCTAGCGTGCAAAGTGAGCCATGCGAGCTATTTGAGCTCTAGGTTGCTAAATGAGTCACGCGAGTGCTAAAAAAGGGTCGAATCCGACTACTTGGGCATAAATTCTAATCTCCAATGTATTCTATACGGAGGCGGGTTTATAACTCCGTGCTCAAAGGCATGCGAGCGCTAATGTTTGCAAGCTCTAAGTGTCGGGTCCGGCTGCCTAGACATAAATTTAAATCTCCAGCGTACTTTATGCGGAGGCGAGTTTGCATCTCCTTACTCAAAGGTAAGCGAGCGCTAAAGGTGCGAGCTTCCAGCTTTGCATCCAACTCCTTGGGCATAAATGTAAATCTCGAGCGTACTCTACGCAGGGGCGGGTTTGCAGTTTCGTGCTCAAAGGCATGCATGCGCTAAAGGTTGCGAGCTCCAAGCATCGAGTTTGATTGTCTGGACATAAATTTAAATCTCCAGCGTACTCTACGCGGAGGAGGATTTACAACTCAATGCTCAAAGAAACGCGAGCACTAAAGGTGCGAGCTCCAAGCTTCATGTCTACTCGCCTGTTTATAAATTTAAATCTCCAATGTACTCTAAGCATAGGCGGGTTTGCAGCTCCGTGCTCAAAGAAACACGAGCACTAAAGGTGCGAGCTTCAAGCTTCACGTCTAACCGCCTGAATATAAATTTATATCTCAAACGCACTCTATGCGGAGGCGGGTTTGCAGCTTTATGCTCAAAGGCACATAAGCGCTAAAGTTTATGAGCTTCAACCATTGAGTCCGATTGCTTGGGCATATATTTTAATCTCCAACGTACTCTACGTGGAGGCGGGTTTACGGCTTCATGCTCAAAGGCAGGCAAGCTCTAAAGTTTGTGAGCTCCAAGCGTTGAGTCCAACTCCTTAGGCATAGGGATGTGTTGTGAGCCTAATTTGCCATGTTTTACACATACTTTTATATCGATTTTTGCATGCATTTCATACATTTGGGTTAGAATAGTACATAATCTATGTAGTTCACACTTATTTGCCAAATTATGGAGTCTACACTAGTTTCTGTTTAATTTCGCAGAAATCGGACGCACTTTGGAGCTTAAAGGAAAGTCATGAAGAAGTTAAGGATGGTGCAGCTGGAGAAAACGCCATTTTTCATCATTCATCGTTCTGAATCAAGCTTTGATGTCTTCATGAAAGTTGTAGCCCTCGAAAAGAGCTTTCCAACGCATGCTCATATGCATCAATCGGACAAACGAGAACTCGAGAAAGTGCGTTTCAAGAACGGAGCAGAATGCTGAAAGCCGACAGAGTTACTCGGAGTCGACCAAACTGGTCAACGTTGACCTACTTTTTGGTGGACTTGCCTCCCAGAAGTCGAGAACAAGCAGCAGAGCCACTCGAGCAACACAGTCTTGGTCGACGTCGACCAAACTTGGTCGATGTCGAGTAAAGTCAACGAGCCCAGATCCTAGCCGAGCTCGAGTACAACCCCGGGAGAAGAATTCTACTCGACGTCGAGGAGACTTGGTCGACGTCGAGAAAAGTTAGTCAACGTCGAGAAGATTCCAGAAGCTGTCCGATTCGAGATCGAGTTCGCCGAGGAGATAGAATTGCTTGCAAGAGAAGATAAGTGGAATTCTATCCATCTATATCAAGATCTATCAAGTCCAAGATGATTTATCCACGACTAGTCCTAGTTTCCTTTTACATTTAATTATTTTATTTCCATGTTTTAATCTTTATGTTATTAGATAGATAAAATTAGATATAGATATAGTTTTCTTTCCTAGATTAGCTTGGAATGAAGGCTATAAATAAAGCCTTATGGGCTGATTTCTAAGCATCAATTCTAGAGAAGGAGAAGAGGTAGTAAGTAGAGAGAGAAAGAGCTTGTAGCCGAGAAGAGTTGGAGTTTGCGAGAGCGGATTTGGCTTGTTCAGTTGTAAGCTTTCTTTTAGTTTATTTTAATGCAAAGTTATTTCCTTTTATTATTGATGAGTCTATTTATGATGAAGAGCGACTAGTCCACCCACTTCTAGGGTCAGGGTGAGCCCGACGGTAGCCATGTGAGGTGATGCGGTAAATGTTTGATCTTTTTATGCAATTCGTCTTCTCTACCAATGTGCTTAATCCTTTGCGATAGTTGAGGAAATTCCTTATTCATGATATTGAAGCGAAAGTGATCTTATTATGAATTTGGATAATAATTAGGCTTTGCTTGCGAAAGTTGGTTGATCCTAATTAAGAAAAGGCAGTAACACTTAGGGTTTATGCGAAAGCCTCTATATTCTTATTTGTTAATAACGAAAGTTATTTGATATAAAGCATGAATCTTTATGTGATTTATGATCTACACATATGTTTATTGTTGTGGTGATCCCTAACCTTGGAAGTTCGCATCTTTATTTGCTACATTTTATTATTTTTATTCGACACAGATTCTACTCGACACAAACCACCCCTCCCTCTCCATCTATCAACATCGACCCCTCTATTCTTTGTCGACAGCAACCCTCGCCACTTTTTCCCGCTAGTCCCTGAACCCCAAAACACACTAAACCTAGAATCGCTAACTTCTCTCCTGAGGACGAACCTGACCCCCCTATACTATAGCGGGGGTCTTGACTACAAATTTATTTGGTCGAGAAAGCCTCTCGTCAGGATGGCAATGGGGCGGGGACTCCCCAATCTCCACGGGGAATCCTCATCGCAGAGACGAGGGCTAAAGTGATTTCCCGCGCGGGGACGGGGATTATAGTCCCCACCCCGATCCCCGCCCGCCTCCACCCCCGTTTGGGAAACTCCGTGGGGCTCACCGTTGGGGAGTATGAAATCCCCCCCCCCCCCCCCCCCCCCCCCCCCGTTTTGAGATGTTATATAAATTTTAAAAAAAAAAATCACTTTAATAATATCTTATACTTTTCTATTAAATGAGGGAAACCATGAGTTTTAAACGGGAAAACTCGCGGAGAACACAAATGGGGAAAATTAAGCGGGGACGAGGATTTTCTGATGGAAATGGAGACCTGACGGGGATGAGGACGAGAGTACTTTTTTTTTTATCCCCGAACATGGATGGGGACATAGATCTGGGGACTTTTTGATCTGGGGACTTTTTGTAAACAGAGATGAGGACCGCCCCGAACTCGCTTCGTTGCTATCCCTACTTGGGCATAAATTTAAATCTCCAGCGTACTCTACGCGGCGGCGGGTTTGTAGCTTCGTGCTCAAAGGCACGCGAGCGCTAAAGTTTGTGAGCTCCAAGCATCGAGTCCGGTTGCCTGGACATAAATTTAAATATCTATCGCACTCTGCACGGAGGCGAGTTTGCAACTCCGTCCTTAAAGGCACTCGAGCGTTAAAGTTTGCAAGCTCAGTGGAATATTGTTGATTCTTCCTTTTTTGAACATTTTTTCAAAGTCCGCTTTGATTTCCTTCCGAAAATATTGTCCTCGCCCATTATCATTGTTCCTTTTATTTTTGTTATTTCTCTTATAATTTTTCTACTTCGTCACCCTTTGGCGATTTTGTGAAAATATCACGAGTTTGTTTCCGCCAATCGAAAGTGCTTTTCTTTAACTCTTTGGCTCCAAGTCTCCAATACATCATATGGAATTATATTTATTTATTTATTAGACATTGTTATCGTTGACTATTTTCACCATATTTTCTTTGAATGTTCTAGTTCCGTAACTGCGTTAGAGCCTCCTCAATTTCTTCGGTTATTGAAAGATGTTTCCAAAAGTTTCCTTACTCCACAATTGCGAGTCTTTTAATTAGTCACGTTTTCTTAACTAGTTGAAACATCCGTGATCCTGCAAAATTTAATCTCCATACTTGAGTAATGATGTTTTTGTGATTCTTTCTTTACTAACTACAATTTCTCAAATTTAAATGTTCTTGCTTTTTTCTTTCTTTCGTTATGTGTGAAATCCACCGAAATTGGACACTGATTTGAAGATGTGAATTTATGGTTTCTAGTTGTTATATTAGGATGCCGTTGTAAAATGACATCTTGTGCTAGAGTCCTGTCAAAATTTTCATATATGTTGTTTATATATATCAATTTTATTTTTTCTCCATTTGAATTTATTCCCAACAATAGAAATGTCGACCAGATTGTATTCACCCGTGATTTTTATTAGTCTTTCAAATATAATATGGTTAGGGGAATCCATTTTTGGTTCATTCTTTGAATCTCATTCAAATCCTCCAAATTGAGACAAATAATTAAAAGACTCAAAATATAAATCGTAATTTTCGACCAAACAAATGACCCTCCCCACCCCTCCCCGTTCCACGAGGAGGGACACACACAAAACATATATTCGAAACTATTACTCGGGCTTTGGTGTCAAATTTTAACGTTATAAATCGATCCTCCCTAGTTAGAAATTCAATATTCACATTTTAGAGCTGATAGTTTTTCCACAAAACACACAGGCAGACATTTTTGCAATAAAATTAGGTATTTTTGCAATAAAGTAAAAAACAAGGTACATTTGCAAATCCCCTATGAATTTTGGATATTTTTTGCTATTCTTCCCTTTTTTTTCCCAATTTGTTTAATGTGGTTGTTGTGCTATTTTTGGTTTCCATTAGTACTATTATTTGTATATTTTCTCGCACCAACGCACACATGCACCCACCCACATATAGATATAATTGGGGGCTACTGTATGCACAACCAAATTTCCATCTTACACACGATCCTTCATCGGCTTCCGATGTAGACAATTTTTTATCGAAGGGAAACAACTTGTGGACACCGACTTCCTGTGTCAGCAAAACATTTACCAAAAATTCACCAACACCGAAAGCCAATGAAACCACCTTAGCGATATAAAACCGTGCATTTTGCAAGCTAGATATAATTTGGTATGGATAAAAAATAATAGGAGAGGTAGAGTAGGTACAATAAGAGAGTTGCATGTATGTTTGAATGAATTTTAGGAGAAGTAAATTAGATTGCAAAGTTATGTAACGGTGCAAGTATCTAAGACGTAAAGGTTACACCATTGAACATGACCTAGCCTACAACAAAACCTGTAGGAGCGGGGGGCTTTTGGAGTGAGGAAAAACATTACACTGAATCGAGCTTATCTCATGGATTAGAATCTCTATGGGTTTCTTAAGCATCATGATAGCTGACATAAAACTCGTACAAAAACAATACCGAGTAGAAATCAAGAGCAATGAAGAGACAAAAGCAGCAAGGTTGCAAGGACAGCTCACTCTGTTCTCAACATTTTCAATGTCTTCAAAACATTTTCATACACAATGAAAGTTATCGAAGAGGCTGGAACATTCTTCAGTAAACTTGGCATGATGCCCTTGTAGAAACCCCGACCGCCCTCATACCTGTAAAGGCCACAAGAATGAAATCCTGAGCATCACCATTAGAGTGGGAGTGGGATACCTAAATACGCATTACGCAAATCTGCAATTGGAACAGGAAGAGGCTAGTTCCCCATTAGCTGAGAAATTTTTTCATCATCATCAATGGAGACTGGAGAGTGCTAATTCAACTGGAACCATAATCCAGGTTTCCACTACTCAAGAAACCATGTTTCTAAAGCATTGGTATACTTTCTATATTTCTTTTGGTAATTCTTTTTTGTACAGGAATACTAATCATCCAGGCATGTGATAGTCGTTGGCAATTGTTTTGGTATACTTTCTACATTTCGAAAGGTTTTCGAAGAGAGTGAGTCTTACCGAGCGGTTTCTTTGATAACATGCCAGCTATCTGCATACTTTGGGATCCCATCAGTACTAGGTCTTTGCTGCATAGGATAGAATATGTCAATAACCTATTTCTTGCTCTGTCTATCAATCTAGACAACTATAAATATCTCATTCATAGTTCAAATTATAAAGCAAGACAGATACTAACAAATGTAGCCTCTCAGGTTTATTAACAATAAAAAATAATCCCACCGATTAACAATCAACCAAAAATAATCCAAACTTTAAAAATAACCAATAAATAGCCCAACTATCCCTCTATATACCAAAAATAATCTACCTCAATTTTAATCTTAAATTTTAATTTCAAAACATCTCGTACTTTTCAAAATCTACAAAATACCCCTCTATCTCAAACTTTTCATCCACTCTCAAATCAACCACCACTTCTCGGATAGACAATTTCACCCATACGAATTTCTCTTTTCACTGAACCTTACCCATCTTCATCTTTGTCTGCATCTTCATGGCTTCACACCTCGCCACTATCGTCGAGACCTCACTGTCACTTTGGATCCAGTAGAGGCAATCTGTGAAGCGCTTCGAAAAACCCGAGATTGGCGCCCCGGGATCATTAGCTTCTTAAGAGGAAGTCGAATCCAATCAGAATTTTCCTCAGCCTAGGGCTCCGACGAACGAATTTCGGGGAAATTTGAGAGATTTTCACTGTCAAACTTGAAATTGACGAGATGAACGGCTTCGGAAAAGACCAAATCAGTGTTGAAGATAAGGGAGAGAGGCATGATATGGTCGTTCTTAAAGATCTCGGTCGAAAACTCAAAGCTTCTATCATCGTCGTCTTCTTCCTTTGAATTCTCAAGTTTATTCTTGTCTGCCACGGCGTTGTTCTGAAATTGGGTTTTTCTGAAGAATCGCATTTGATGGATCTTCAGTTGAGGTTTGAAACAGAACCAGAAAGGCATGAGCGTTTGGTACAGGGACGTGTGTGGATGGTGGTGGCTGATGACTTCCATTAATCACTTTAATTTAGAGCTAACTATTAGGGGAGAACTATGGATTGGTATAAGCTTTTGTTTTAGGGGATTTTAATTTACATTAACCATTAATAAGTGAAGAGAGAAGGTTGCATGGATGAAATTGTCCATCAGATTCAGAAGTGTGGGTTTGGGAATGAGAGAGGAAGGGTTGAGGTAGAATGAGGGCATTTTGTAAAATTTTGAAAGTTTGGTACGTTTTAAAATTAAAATAAAAGAATGAAATTGGGTTGGACTACTTTTAGTATATAGGGTGATAGTTGGGCTACTTGTTAGTTATTTATAAAGGTTGGATTATTTTTGGTTGAATGTGAATAGGTGGGATTATTTTTGGTTATTTTTCCTTGTTTATTTATTATCTTGGCATTTATGTTTTTGTTAACCTATCATCTTAATACCTGTAGTCTTGCTCGAACGACCTGAGAAACACAGGCAAGAAGAGTTATGATCAGCACAAGAGAAATGCACATAAAAGCATGTGCAGGAATTTGCACCAATAAAAGATAAAATTCACCTGGAATGGATATGTAAAAAGAATAGCAGCTACTTTAGATACGGCTCCAAGCACCCCATAGTCAAGCGAATTCTGAACATGCAGGATGAGAATTAAAAAAATTCCTGTTTAATTATGTGAAGATAGTAAGATCTGCATAGATGATATAACCAGTAAATACAGGTACTCACCAAAACAGCATCTGCCCCAGCGTTTCTGCTTCCTCCAGATTTCAGATCAACAATAGCTTTACGCAGTTCTTCATATGCTGTGAACTGTATGGCACCATGAGAAACCTGCTGTAGCAGATGAAGAAAAAGTGTAACTGAATGAAAGTCATGTCCAATTCATAAAAAGAAAGAAAATAAAGTCAAGGGAAGTGCTAACACCATATTGTATCTTTTCTCAACTAAACATGGACATTTTGCAGTCCTACATTCCAAGAGGATTTCTTACAAGATTCATGAAGGCTATTTACAAATTACGATGACCCTAAACTTCATATGCACAAAACTAAACATATTTTCAAAAGAGAAAATCAAGTAGAAAGATAATGGCTAACCAGCAAAAGACCAGGCATAATCCCTCTATAAAGTGCAGTCCATCCTTCCTCCTTGAGAATGGTTCTAAAGGCGTCTGAGGAGTCATATAAACTTATATTAGGGAAATAGGAAACAATTTTTTTTATAAACATATATAAAGTAACCCGAACTCAATTAAATGAAAAGCCTGAGCAAGAAAATGATGAACCAACTCTGCCAACGATCACTCATATATTCACAACATTACATTATGAATGAACAATGTTGGAAAATTGCACAACTAACACGTCATATACAAATGAATGGAGATGGAGAGGACAACATTGAGTAGGAAACAATCCATTTCTTTGTTTAGCAGATGTTAATTACTCGTTTTTCGGTAACAATGAAATCGCATTTCTCTTTACAATTAGTGCAAAGAGTCATTTGCTTTATCACATTAGATAATTTGTTTCACATGAAATAAATCAATAACACAAGAAAGAAACCAGACCATAAAATCCAGAATATCGATGAGTCTGATGAAGAGGGTTTTGAAGCTGCAATCTAGTTTTTACAAGCCAAATAGGATTTGTACACAGCGAAACCTGCCAATGAAGCAATTAGAGGCATCAAGTATATAATATAGACACTATTCCTCCTTTGAACTAACAGCCAAACATTGGCACTAGGAAACCAAAGTAACTTAGCCTAGCAAATATCACAAAGAAAAACACAGAAATTATGCATCATAAAACCCCTCTAGGTTGCTACCCGAAGCTAGTTAATCACAATCAACATGAAAACATATGCGACACAAAAAAAAAACTATTTTCCTTTCTTCTTCCCTCCCTCGAGAATAAATCCTACAATGTGATGTTTGTATGTTCCTTCAAGAAATGCATCTGAAAAGTTAAATCTATAAAATTTATGTAACAGAGATCATAAACTTGCATACTAACCAAAGCACCTGCTTCCGCAGCGGAAGCAAGATGAAGCCCTGGGCTCAATTTCTCATCCCTGTTCCGTGAATATCTTTCCTTTGCCCTGCCATAACTGGAAGCACAATAATCTCTTACAATTTGTGACTGCATTGCATCCCTCCAAACAAAATGAAGAAACACAAAATGAATGGGAAGCATCTGATTCTTCTTCCTCTTATTTTATGTGTATCTCATCGACTTTTTAACAATACATCAACCAGTATTCTTGTAAGATAGATTGGTCGGTTTAGTCGAAAATGATGGAAACGGAAAAAGAAAATTAATAAACTTGGTCCATTTTTCACCTTATACTTCTTCATTTATCATAATGTCAATCCCAACTCCTGCTCTCTCGTTTTCCATTGCAAATTAGATTTCATTCTTCATATTATCCATGGGTTCCAAAATGAGAATTCATCCTATCACACCCCCCTCTAAGGACACAAACATTTCATTTCCTCCTTATTCAAACAATTCTATCTCAGTCCTGTTTGCCTTTTCATTTCTATAATTTGCAACCAGACATGCAATATGTTATAATCTTAAGCCAAAATGCAATAAAAAGTTGTGTGCTTAACAATAAGGTTTGCTAAAAAAGCTTCTCATCAAAACTTCCAATGTGACTGTCAAAGGAATGAATCAACTAAATGGACCTGATGTTTGAAGTAGGTCTATCAGAAAAATCTAAACATTCACATTTTCCACTTACAAGAAGAAATATAGACCCCATGATACTGATGATCCAAGCACAGCTGGGAAAAATCCAGCGTAAAGTCCTCTCAGCCCCTGAAAAGATAATAGTTTGCATACATCACGATTACCTTCATCAATGTATCAACAAATTAGGAGAATCTTACAGGAGTAACTACTTGTACTCCAAATTAGGTCTAACCTAAAAGAAGGAAATTGAAGAAAAGCAGGAGATCGCAAACCTCAATGCGAGCAATAGTGAAGATGGCATGTGGAGTGTTCTTGTAAGTGGGGAGATCAGTCAATCGCCCATCGTTCACTGATTAAACGGTCACAAACAAATGGAAAAAATTGCTGAAAATTTCAGTATTGGTCACAGCGGAGCGAATCGAATTGAGAACAAAGGAGTTCAAAAGACATCAGTAGGGAGAAAGAGAAGGAGAAGAAACCGGAGAATCGGGTACGGACAACGTCAAGAGGATGCATAGTGGCAACGGTAGTGAAACCGGCGAGGGCTCCGGCGGTTGCGTTCTCCCATTGCCACCGCCCAGGAGTAGGTGTGCTTTTCGGCGACCCGGATGAGGTCATTTACCGTGTTATTGATGGCCAGTTGGGCTTTGAGCCATTGACCCTCAACTAGGTGAGTAAGGGAGGGGACTCCAAAATCCTGCCTAATATCCTTGCTTAATACTTATAAAACATGAAGCAATGCCTTCTTTAAAAATTGAGCAACATTGCTAAATATGAGCCAAATGCTTCTTTCGCCAGTGAAAACTCAAAAAGGCGATAAACATTTTTGCTTATATAATATTTAGACGTAATGAAAAAGATGAAAAAAAAATACATTACTACAAACCAATTCAATACTACAAATTAATTCAATACAACAAACGAGTTCACTACTACGAACCAATTCAATACTACAAACGAGCTCACTGGAATGATAAAGGGGGTAAACCATCCGTGACAAACACTCCGTTTCCATGTTTTGGTCCTAAATCGCCTTTGAAAAGATAACATCAAAAACAATAAGCATCATCTTTAGAAACACTATACTCCAACCAATCTCTACCCTTGAACCACTCCTTTCGAAAACTTCTATTTTGATTCCCAAAAACAGATTGTGGAAAATCATGTGACAAAGGTTGAACCAAACCAATAATAACCCAATGCTTTTCCAAAAACAGCTCTTTTTTCTACCCTCACACCATCTCTAACAACATCATCTTGAATCACATCAATTCTAACATTTGGAGACTGAGCAACAGAAACAGAAGGACTTGAAGACCCAAAACTTGAAATTGGAATCGGATAGTTCGACTAATAAATTTCTCCATTTCTCTCCTATAATAAACAATTCACAAGCCACAAAATGAACATTCTATACCAAAATCAGGGTTCACGGAATTGATTCTCAAATTTCACAAACCCTAGGAAAGTCTAACCTTTTAACTTTCAAGTATTTCAAATTGAATTGAAAATCTAATTCATAATCCATAAACTTTAACATAGGAAAGTGGAAATGTACCTTGAAGAGGTTAATCAATCCTGGATCCTGAATCCCTGATTGAAGAAGGTGGACGGCGATGTGGAACAGTCGAAGGCGGCCAACTGGGGTCGAAAATGGCCGGCGTCGATGTCGAACAGTCGAAGGCGGGCGGCAGGCGGCGGCCGGTGGAGAGCCGGACGAGTAGAGGAGGGACTGGAGTCGCGTTCCGCTTTCGCCTGTCTCCTGACTCTCCTGTCTGGCTGCGCGTCTGAATAAAAAGAAAATCGAACAGATAGGCGATGCCCTTTATACCAAAGTGCAGAAATGAGAGTCGAACCCGAGACTAGGGAAAAATATAAAATTGCAGACACATAGAGTCGAAATCGATACCATTATGGCCCTACGACTATAGTTGTCAATTCGATTGTTCGGGTCGGATTTGGGTATACTCATTCGGGGCCTGTCATATGTCGGGTCGGGTATATTGTATGTTTGGTCGGGTTCGGGTCGGGAAAGTTAGGGTCAAGTGGATTTCGGGTTGGGTCGGGTTCGGGTTGGGTCAAGCCGGGTCCTATTAAGTTTTAGTATAAAATGATGATTATTTTTTGTTAATCTTAATTATTGACTATTAAACTTCATTTATTTAGTATATTAGGTCTTATTATATGTAATTCACATTATTTGAGTATTTAAAAATAAGAAAACTAAAGTAATTATAAGGAAGAGTCGGGTTTTGTTCGGGTCGGGTCAATGACGGGTTGAGTATGGGTCGGGTCGGGTTTGTCTATGTTCGTGTTCATTCGGGTATCGGGTCAAAATGGGTCGGGCTCGGGTTCGAGTTCGGGTTGTGCATGGCATTAGATTTTCGCGTTTCGGTCAGGTCTAGGTTCGGGTGAGTCGGGTCGGGTCAGATTTTGTCAGCTCTACCTACGATAGTGAGGATTTTCTACACCTCCCCCTACTCCCCTCCCTACACCACCAAATTAATTTAACATTTATTTAATTTTAAAAATAATTTAAAATATATATTTATATTCCTAACATCCTTTTTTATATATTTGTAAAATTTTATTTTAAAAAATCATGTTTTAAAATTTTTAATAATTATATTTTATAAAATATTGCCTTTTTAATTTTTAAAAATTTTAAAATATGATTTTCAAAATAAAATTTTATAAACATATTTTTATATATGTTAGAAATATAAATATAATTTTTTTTTAAAAAAAAAGATTAAATAAATATTAAAATAAACTAATGTTGTAAGGAGAAGAGTAGAGAGAGCGGAGTAGAAGTACGATCTACCAACTTGTTTAATTTTCCAACCAGTCTTCCATTAGTATGAAAAAACACTTGAACTATAACTTTTTTATAAAAAAAAAATCCGCTAGAGAAGCACTCTAGCTCCGCCACTGATTCCATTCACACCTATGTCTCCAATGCGACAAATGCACTTATTTTATTTTTAAAAAAATTAAGAAGATAAAGAAAGAGTAAATTATTTAAAAATTGTACTTAATTTATTTTCAAATCAATAAACTAAGTACATATTTTAAATTATCATTCATTCATATTTGTTATAAAATATTCTAAAATATTTTGGTTAAAATAAACTTATTATATATCAATTATTTAATCTTTTTAAAACATTAGAAATGTTATTAATGGCTCTTTGAAAACAACCAACTAGATTGGGTAATTATGTATACTTTTTTAAAATTTTAATTTTTTTTAAACTACCATTATTTTTTCTTATTGTGTATAATTTAGAGGGAATTGCACATACTAACCCAAAAAACGAAAAGTGTTGCAAGGTTAACCCAACCCAGTTTTAAATTAGGTCAAACCGGATATTTGGTAACCTGTGTACCCGGTAGCTCGTTGCAAAGGAGAGAAGGGAAGAGAGACGGAAGGGGATCGGAGACGGGGACAGGCGGAGGCATCTCCCTCGAGGCGAGGCGCAGACGACCAGAAGGGGATCGGAGGCAGGCGAGAAAGGAGGGAGAAGGAGGGGGATCGAGGGAAGGCGCAGGCGGAAGCATCTCCCTCGACGGTGGATTGCTCGAGGCGAGGCGCAGGCGGAGGCATCTCCTTCGATCTCTGTAGTTGATTGAAGGCAACGGGGTTAGTTCCTTCTGTTGTTGGCTATTATCGTCGGAGATCCGTGGCTTGGAGGCGCAGGCGGCGAGTACTTCCACTCTCTCTTTCTTCAGGCGATTTCGAGCCTCGTCGAGGATAATCTCCACAATTGGCTTCCATTCTGCGATTTCAGGTACAATCCTTCACCCTTCTTCTTCTATGCTCTATCTTTCAAGCCTTTGAATTGGAATTTTTAGTTTAGGGCTAGAGACTGAAATTTCGAATTTCGGAATTGAAATGGTTTGGTTTGAAGGAGACGAATGGGGTTTGCTGTCTGTCATGTCTGAATAAACAGGTGACATGTTGATTGGTGTAGGTGTCATGTAGTAAGTGATGTTGCCAAATAGAGGGTTGAGTTTGTCCGTGGGATTTTCTAGTGGGGCAGGGGGTAATGTCAAGGGTAGGAGTCAGTAAAGAGGAAGATGATGATGAAGAGTCGGGATTGGTTGGAGAAAGGTCAATGTCAGGAGTAGGAGATTCTGAAACAATACCTCATATGGAGTACTCCATGAATGTAGCGTTCACATGAATTAGGATTTGTTACTTGTGGAATTGTGTATCATCGTCTTCTTCCATGTCCCCAGACAATACTCCCTCCATGAGTTGAGCGCTTGGTTGTTCTAGAAGGAGGGCCTGTTGCTGAATATATCAGCAAGGCTATCGATCTCACACCGTTGTAAATTTGGCTTTCCTGTGTGCTATTTGTTCTCTCATGAGAAGTGGGAGATCTAAATGAATGAAGAAACCTTTAATATAGGTATGGTGCTGACTTGATTCATTTTAGGGTTGTGTATTATGCACTAGTGTGTTTTGTGTGCAGAGCAAATGATAATGGCCAAGGTAAATGGATAGACCCTCACATATCAAGTTTCTTTGACATAAATATTCTTCTCATGTAGCCTATTAGCTCAATGGGAGAGCATTGTGGTCATACACAAAGATGTGGGTTCAATTCCCACGTAGGCTTATTATTCATTAATCAACACCGACTATCAACTTATGTTTAGAGCAAGTCAAGCTTGCTACATCACCAAATTCATGTGTCAAGTAAAAACAATTCATATGTCAAGTAAAACACATTATATGTCATGTAAATCCGGTATGAGTGACAAGTAAATTTAGTATGGGTTATGGGTTATTTTTGGTGTTGCTATCACATAATTTAGTGGCATAAGTGCTTGGATTAGCATGTTTCTTTGCTTGAGGGACTCCCAACGCAGAAGTGAGTTCATTATTAATAAAACATCAAACGAAGGCTACTTTAGTTTCTTTGCTTGGATTAGCATGTTTCTTTGCTTGGATTAGCATGTCTTCTTATTGTTGAAATTAATAAAGTTGTTGGAAGGCCACTTTAGTTTCACAGTCATTCCAGTAGAGTGAGTTCCACCAGTCGTTCGGCTTATCCCACACTTGAAATGTAGGAAGAGGAAGATTGTTGTTGCCCAACAAAAGCCTTTTTCTTTATGTTAAATGATATAAACTGTCATGTTAATACCATTACATGTCATGTTATTTTCATTCATTAAGGAGAAGAGGCTCGATTCGCATTACCTGTCATGTTATTCGCATTACCTGTCATGTTAAATAGTATAACATGTCATGTTAATAGCATCATCTGTCATGTTATTTTCTTTCATTAAGGCAAGCTTTTTCAGAATCAATATTTTTTTTTAAATGAAGATTATATATATAAGGCAAATAGATAAAGCACTGATCAATCATTGCAGCGCTAGCATAAACAGCAGCTTCATCCCCACCCCTTGTCCAGTGTAACAGCAACAACATTGACAACATCAATCGTGCACAACATTGACAACATCAACAAACTAGCAATGTTACAATGCTCAAGAATACACTGATTGATCCACCAAAAGAAATTACCATGCCAGTTCAGGTGCCGAAAACACCCATTAAAAGAAAATGTGTGGTGATAGTTGCACAGTTATCTTCAATATGGAACTTGTACAGAAGTTTCACTCTTGCTATAAATATTTATGAATAAAAGATGTTATCTATATCAAGGTTCAAGGGCACTAATTGACAGCCATTACAATAAAGCGCATCATAGTTTGTACACATCAAAACATAGCTTTGGTACACCAGATCGATCAAAGGAAATCCTGCATACATGACATGAACTTATATTAACATGTCATTCAAATCCTGGATACATGACATGAACTTATATTAACATAGCTTTGGTAGCAATTGAAACGAAATTGGACAAATGTGATGAGCGATTAAGTAGTACATGTAGCTTTAAGAAGGAGAACTGATGCTGGGGGAGTTTTGAGTATGAAAGTAAAGCACTAAAGCTCTTATCCTGTCATCCCAAAGCAAGAAATCAAAATTGTGACTAAAAATTGAAATCCAGGACCATCAAGAAACAGGAATCAAAACCCTAATTTACACTATAATAATCAAAACCCCAAATCAACAATTTCTATCTATGTATCCCTAAATTAGGTTTAATAGATGGAAAATCAGGGAGATGCCAAAACCTTAACCCTAGAATTTTAACTTACAATCGATCAACAACTGCCTTCGACTCATAGCTACCTCTATCGACCTTAGCAATTGCCTTCAATTTCGTAGGAGTCGTGCACCACTAGCCTCAAAATCTGCCAGATCTGGAGAAATTTCCTAGCGACAGGATCGACCGCAACAATGGCATCCGGGTTTGGGGCCGCCATGGGAGACGAATGGGAGGAAGAAGGACCAAGATGACTGTGCTCAAGCCCTCCCGTCGAGCCCGGAGGCCTATCGCCTAGAGTCGCGAACCCCGCCTCCAACGACGACGTCTTCCCTCATCCTTCCCTTCCTCTCTCACTGTTGCGCGCTTTTCTCTCTCCCACCGGTTGCAGGCTATGAGAAACCGGTTACTTTGCAATTTTTTTTTTTTGGGTCAACCCCCGCAATCCAACCGGATATTTAGGTTAGTTTTGCAAATAACCCTATAATTTACTCATTTATCATGCAATTAACGGGTAGCATTATAAATATTTAAATGGTTGTAGTTTTTAAAAATTAAAAACCAAAATTGGGTGGTGGTGTTAAAAAAAAATTATAACTATTTTGTGATTTTACCTAAATTCTAAAAGATTTTTAACCAATTTGATTAACATGAGAAATTTGTCCAAACCTCAGCACTATCATAGAAAATTATCAAAACTTCGTAGCTACTATGCAAAATTCCTAAAATATTTGGGAAGTAATTTGGGCCGTGTTTGGCAAATTGGGAATTTTTTAGGGGTTGGGTATTTTTTAGGGGTTGGAGTTTATTTTGTGTATTATGGAAGGGTGGGAGTTGGAGATTTTATTTTAAAAATAACCTTGTAAAAAAACTGATTGGTGTTTGGTTGGTATAAGATTTATAAGTAGTTATTGTTATGAAAAGTAAAAAATGCTCTTAATTTACCCTTCTCCTCCCTCTCTATATCAACCAGTCCTCCCTGTTTCCCCAATTCCAAATCCCCGCTGTTAGGCAATGGCCGGAGCGGCTCCCTCACCAGCTTCAAAGTCTTCAAATTCGATTCCAGATTCCATGTAATCTATGAGGCCATATAGATTTCAATTAGTTTTTCATTCAAAAAATTTTCAACAGTGGTATATGTCATATATATTGTGTGGATTCAAAAAGGAGGAAAAAGGGCAGGCGGCCATGGAAGCCTCCCATCAACCTCAACCTCCGCTGCCCATCAACCTCCATCGGTGACTCAATCGACGAATTCCCCACCGCCGACGTATGGATCCGAAAAGGGGAAAAAAGGGAAGGCGGCCATGGAAGCCTCCCATCAACCTCAACCTCCGTCGCCCATCAACCTCCATCGGTGGCTTTAATCGACAAATTCCCCACCGCCGGCATATGGATCCGAAAAGGGGGAAAAATGGAAGGCGGCCATGAAAGCCTCCTTGAGCTCAGATCCGAAAAGGGGGGAAAGGTGGAGCGAGGCAAGGGCAAAAAGAAAAAATTTCAGGAACCTGATTACATAAACTCCCGAAGCTTGCTCCCCCATCTTCTAAAATTAGAGAAAAAAACCTGCAACTCAAACTCAAGAAGCTCCACCTGAAGACGTTGCCAAACATGCTTCCATCAGTTGGGGAAAAAGATTAACCTAACATAACCTGGCAAAACCTTCTTTCAAACACGGTCTTGGTCTTCGGCCTTTGGACCAATTACTAAATGTCCTAAATGCTTTTCTTTGCTAGTAAATGTCCATTATATTTTGATAATACCTAAACTACCCTCATTTTAATATTTCCCACACCTGTTCCCGTTTCTTCGTCTTCTCCGCCTCTCGCCCTCTTTAATTTTTACCCTTTTCTTTGCCAGATGCCGATATGAAAACCACATAATTGAAGGACAGATCCACCATGGTACCAAGATCTCCAACCTCGGATCGTCTCCTCCGCCTCCTCTCCGCTGCCTTCGCTCCGATTCCCGCCGCCTTCGCTCCAATTCCCTCCACCTCTCCGCCGCCTCCTTTAATTTCCTCCTCCGGCCGGCCTTGGAGCAGCGATTGTTGTTGCCATCGATGCTCGATTTGGAAGGTATCCGAGAGAATAGAGATCGAGGCGGGGCTTCTGTCATTGGATTTGTACTTTCTTCCGAATTCTTAACCGATGGAAATAATGGAGGAGATCAGCCGACGATCTCGAGCAGCAATTGAGGAGATCGACGTCGAAGAAGAACAAGCGGCAACAACAGCGAACAACTTCACGGACCTTTCTGCAACTACCGTCGACGAGAGCAGCCATGGCCGCTGCTGTAACCGAGGAGGTTTTCCTCCGGTAGATCTATGCCTCGGTTCTGAAATGTGTAGTTCTGTCCGTGACTTTGATTTTTGTTTTGCATTTGCCATTTTGTAGATTGCATATTGATTTTAGTTGATGTGGATAATGAATGGACTAGGGAAGAAGATAAGCAGCTCACTTTGATAATTCTAGACTTCTAATGATTTTAAAAAGTGGCCAAAGTCTCCTGTTAATAAAAACCGAAAAAAGAAATAAACATGGTAGCCCTTAGCACTTTAGAAGTGACTTTTGGCAGCCTGTCGATGAGTCAGACCTGTCTGACCTTCGAATTTTTACCTAATAAAAAAAAATAAAAAAAATTAACTCCCATTATTGTAATTTAGGGTAAAATCCACCTATGGTCCTGAACTTTGACCAAATGTTCAAAGAGGTACCTGAACTATATCTTTGTTCATTGAAGTCCCTAAACTTTGATATTTTGTACACGTTTGGTCCCTCTGTTAGTAAATTTGTTAAATATGTGTTAGGTGGTGATATGAAATCAATGTATTTTTGTATTAATTACAAGAGTTAGGTTATACAATTGTAATTGCCCAATATTTGTTTTACTAAAGTAAAAAATTAAGCTTTTTTCTTCTCAAAAGTCATCGTATATAATAGATTTTTCTTTAAAAAATATATTTTAAAATATATTTTTATCAAAAACACTTTCTAATTTTTTTACCAAATGTTATAATTTTCCAATAATAGTTTATTTTAAAGTATTTTAATGACTAAAATTTCCTTATTTAATTAAAAACAGAGTTTATTTTGTTAACACAAATATAATTTTTTATAGCAAAAGTAGAGTTTATTTTTTAAACAAAACACATTTTAATTTTTTTAATTAAATAAGAAATTTTCGGTCATTAAAATACTTTAAAATAAAATATCAACGGAAAATTATACCATTTAGTTGGAAAATAGAAAGTTTTTTTTATTATAAAAAATATTTTTTTAAAAAATATATTTTTAATATAATAGAATTTTTTTTTACTTTAGTAAAACAAATATCAAGCAATGACATGTGTATAACTTAACTTATTCCATTAATATTTCAAAATACATTGATTCTATATCATTATTTAACACATATTTAGCAAATTTATTAATAGAGGGACTAAATATGTACAAAATATCAAAGTTCAGGAACTTTAATGAACAAAAATAAAGGTAAGGGACCCGTTTGAACATTTGATCAAAGTACGAGGACCATATGTGAATTTTACCCTTGTAATTTATATATAGTATTTACATTGTTAATTGCATCAACTCCCATTATTGTATATAGTATTTACACCATCTGGTTGTGAAAGTGTTTCCATTGTCATCAAAAAATTGTTTCCGTTGTCCTAATTTTTTCTTTGGTTACAGTGTCTATGACCCTATTTTTATTTTGATTATAGCGTCTATGATCCCCTTACCCATTCATTTATTAGAGGAGAACTGTCACCACTTGTATTTTAGCTTCTCATTAGCCCGTTTGTGCCTCACTTGTCGTATGGTTTTCCTTTGATTACAGTGTCTTTGACCCTTTTTTCATAGTGGTGACAGTGTCTATAACCCTGTTTTTATTTTGGTTACGACTTCTATAGGGTTTCCTTTGATTATAGTGTCTATTACATTTTTTCATATTGGTGACAATGTCTATGACCCGGTTTTTATAGTGATGAAAGTGTCAATTATCCTGTTTTCATAGTGGTGACAACGTCTATAGGATTTTCCTTTGATTACAATGTCTATGACCCTTTTTTCATAGTGGTGAGAGTGTCAATAACCCTGTTTTTATTTTGATTACATCGTATATAGGGCTTTCCTTTGATTACAATGCCTACGCCCCTTTTTTCATAGTGGTGACTGTATTTATGACCTTGTTTTAATAGTGGTGAGAGTGTCTATGACTCTCTTACCCGTTCATATATTAGAGGAGAACTGTCCCCACATGTATTTTGGCTTCTCATTAACCCCTATAGGGTTTATGCATCCCGTGTCGTAAGGTTTTCCTTTGATTACAGTGTCTTTGTCCCCACATGTATTTTGGCTTCTCATTAGCCCCTATAGGGTTTGTGCCTCCTGTGTCGTAGGGTTTTCCTTTGATTACAGTGTCTTTGACCCTTTTTTCATAGTGATGACAGTGTCTATAGCCCTGTTTTTATTTTGGTTACAACGTCTATAGGGTTTCCTTTGATTACAGTGTCTATGATCTTTTTTTCATAGTGGTGATAGTGCCTACGCCCCTTTTTTCATAGTGGTGACAGTGTCTATAGCCATATTTTTATTTGGGTTACAACGTCTATAGGGTTTCCCTTGATTACAGTGTCTATGATCTTTTTTTCATAGTGGTGACAGTGTCTATGACCTTGAAACCACATGTATTTTGAGTGAAAGTGTCTATGACCTTTGATTACAGTGTCTATGACCTTATTTTTATAGTGATGAAAGTGTCTATGACTCTCTTACCCATTCATATATTAAAGGAGAACTATACACCTAATGTCTTATGGCTTCTCATTAGCCCTTTTAGGGTTTGTGCTTACCTTGTCCTAGGGTTTTCCATTTGGTGACAACAGTCATCTCTTAACGACGTACTGTACTTAACATTTTAGGGCTTAGGGTTTAGGGCCTTGGCCCTAAACCTTAAAGACTTAACCCTAAACCCTAAACCATATTGTACATCACATGTTCTTTTGGCTTCTCATTAGCCCCTTTAGGGTTTATGATTCCCTTTTTCCTAGGGTTTTCCTTTGATTACAGTGTCTATGAACCTTTTTTTATAGTGGAGACAATGTCTATAAAGCTGTTTTTATTTTGGTTACAACGTCTATAGGGTTTTCCTTTTGATTACAGTGTTTATGACCCTGTTTTTATAGTGGTTACAGTGTCCATAACACTTTTTTTATTTTGATTACAGTGTCTATGACCCTCTTACCCATTCATGTATTAGAGGAGAACTGTCACCACATTTATTCTGGCTTCTCATTAGCCCCTATAGGGTTTGTGCTTTCCTTATCATATGATTTACCTTTGATTACAGTGTCTATGACCATGTTTGTTTTTAATAGTGGTTACAATAGTAGTTACAATTTTATTTTTTTTAATTGCGGTGACACTACTTTAAAAAAATATAGAAAATTAGAAATTAGAAATTAGAGAACAACTGTCACCACATGTATTTTGACTTCTCATTAGCCCCTATAGGGTTTGTGCTTCCCTTTTTCAAGGGTTTTCCATTGATTACAGGGTCTATGAACCTTTTTTCATAGTGGAGACAATGTCTATAAAGCTATTTTTTTTGTTACATCGTCTATAGGGTTTTCCTTTTGATTACAGTGTATTTGACCGTATTTTTATAGTGGTTACAGTGTCTATGATCCTATTTTTATTTTGCTTACAACATCTATGACCCTCTTAACCATTCATATGTTATAGGAGAACTCTCACCACATGCATTTTGGTTTCTCATTAGCCCCTATAAGATTTCCCTTTGATTACAGTGTCTATGACAACGTCTTTATAGTGGTGACAGTATCTATGACTTTATTTTTATTATGGTGACAATAATAGTTACATTTTTAATTTTTTAACGGAGATTACGCGAGTTAGAACAACTTCTATAATTGCGGGATAATTTCTGAAATTTTAGAAATTAACACAGGGGCATATTTTATAAAAAACAGAAAGTCTAGGAGGTTTGGCGTAATTCCTCTTCCCCCATCTCGAGCAGCTTCAACAATGGTTTTCGCTGATCTTCCGATGGCTCGTTCTCCTTACACAGAGCTCCGTTTGACGCGTATGACCTATCAAACTGACGAGTGCAATCTCTACTTCAGTCTCGTTGTGTTGATTTTGTCGAAGAATGATCTTACACACCACGAAGAATGCTTGAACAGTGGCTGCTAAGTGAATGTTTCACGAAGCTCCAAGGTGTCCAACAATGGCGGTTAGCGATTTTGTATAAATTTGAGAGGAGTTTTTGCACGAAAACCATCCTTGATAGATGTAGAACGTGATTGAGCGGGTAGAAGGCTTGAATTTAGGGTCGAACGTGATTTAGGGTGCACGAGGAGCTTCGATTCGGCCTTCAATGGAGGAGGGCTCGGTTGTGAGGCTTGGGAGAGTGCAACAGCAGCAGGCGACGGTGCGGTGGTGGCGGCGCCGACGATCGGTGGTGGTGCGGTGGTGGCTCGAGAATGAAAACCAAAGTTGTTTCTCCTTCGCTTGTTTTAATTGTGGGGGAGAAGGGGAAGAAATAAGGGGCAGGGGTATAATTGGAAATTGTGGACATTTACCTAATATTGTAACCCTTGTATCCTATGACTTAATATTTGTTTCCAAAATGACCACTTAACAAAAAAGCCCAATATTTGGGCACCGTGAAAAAAGTCAAGCCTCGTGGCTACGAAGTGAAATTTTCCTTTTTTCCTTTAATCAATACATTGGTTGCTTTACTTTATTAGTTGTAATTGGATTGGGCTTGTGCACTTTTATTTATCTTTCCCATCTTTATATTAGAAATGAGCTAATTCTAGGATTGTCTAACCAGTCTAGAACGGTCCAAGGCTGGTGGATCGAAATTTTGGAAATCTTTGATAGTGAATTAGACAGAAACTACAATATATAATTTCGAATTTTCCGGTCCATGCACTAGTTAGCCTGGATGGACCGCTTTTAAAATTAAACGGATTAAAAATAATTAAATAGATTAAAAATAATTTATAATATTTTTAAAAGTGATTTATTAATTGTGCTAATAGACTTAATTAAATTAATCTTATTAATACATGAATAAAAAATAATTTATAACGTTCTTCACTTGGTCAATTTATTTTTATTTTTAAAAAATACACATCCATTCCTGGTCTTGGACCAAAAATCAAAATTATGATTTTTATGGAGTGTGGATCGAAAACCATTCCGGAAAAGGCTTGGGGGTAGTACCCAAAGATCCTTGGTTCAATTCCCGAATGACCGTTCTATATTTACCAAAATCAAGGAGTGTGGATCGAGCCATAATATTTCTGGTTCGGCCTAAGACCGGAAATTCCAATTCGGTCTAAATTTTGAGCAGTCCTAGCTAATTCCAATTAATGTGTGTGTGTGTGTATATATATATCGAATTTGCTCCCTCGACCACTCATCGCCAGTAAACTCCCCCAATTGAGGTGCCAAATCCCACTGAGCTAGCGGGCTCTAACCACCACCACTGACTGGTGTTGAAATTGTTGACTCTAAAACCAAATTCAGAAGAAAAGTTTACTTGAGGTTATGAATAATTTTTTCCTGGAAATTGTTCATAGTTGGTATATTAATTTCCGTATATGCTTAATCAGCAATATACTTGGGGGGATTTGCAAAAATAACCCCCTTTTCGGGAAATCTTTGCATGCCTAACCCAATCTGAAAAAGAATTGCACAATTTCGGATATCCGGATTTTGGGTGCAACCGGTAGTAGGTCATGAGGGGGAGACTAGACATTGTGGGTTCAACAGCTGGACAAGTGAGAGAGAGACAGAGAGAGTGAGAGAGGCGGAAAATCGAAGAAAAGACAATGAGAGAGTAAGAGGAGAGAGGGAGGAGTGAAAAGGGATCTGCAGGATTATTGGAGAGAGAGAGAGAGAGAGAGAGAGAGAGAGCAATTGAGGAAGGAGAATGGCCGGCGGGGGATTTGAAGAAAGAGGGTTGGTGTCCAATGATATGTGGGGGTCTATATAAGGAGATCATAGGAATGATGAGCATCACATTTAATCACACTTCCTGGGGGAATTAAATCTGAAGAAAGAGAGAGAAGCTATTGAAGAAGAAGCAAGTGGACCTGGGTTCATTAAAAGGTTGACTTGTAAGCAAATACTTTTCACTGGACAGTTATATTCGATCCACAGGGCACGTATTGGACGTTACTGAACATTTCTCTGGTCGGATATAAAATGGGTAAGTGTTCTCTCTATGTAAGGTAAGTGTTGCTTTATGTAATTATTGTTGTAAAATTGATTTTCTCTCTCCCTATGTAATGCAACAGGGGAAAAATAATCTGTTTGTATCACTGTATTGTTTGGAGGATGGTGGGCATGTGAAGGCGGCACTTGGGTCTTCAAGGGGTCAAGGAGCCAGAAAGCCGTGCTGGTGGACGAAAGGATTGACTATGTCAATTTGAAGAAACAGATGATGGACAAGTTTAATGTCGATGGCAGGAGGAATGATGTGGAGCTGACATATGTATAGCCGAAGAAGGAAGGGCCCATTCCGTTTGCTATCGGGGATGACGAAGACTTGTAGGCCTACGAGTTTGTAAACGGGCTGTCTGGAGAATGAAACTGGCCTATCGACTTTAATGTCTCCCTGCGACACAAGGTTGGTGGAGACGTGACAAAGACACAAGGATCGACAACAAATGACTCAGACGACGGTGGATTGTATCCTGCAGGGGTGGATGATGTTGTCGTACCGTTAACTGGGCCGCCCGTGACCCAAGAAGATCACCCACAAGCGGACCCCCCCCCCGGGGCTTGATGAAGAAGACAAAGATTTGGGAGCACAAATTGTCCAGGTAAATAAAAAAGATGACCAGTTGGAAACAACAGAAGTCCAGTTAACCCAAACAACCGTCTAGTTACAAGAAATTTCTGACTAGTTATGGATAAGGGAGGATTTGGAGTTGGATTTTGTGAAGAGGGAAAAGAATGCCGACACAGTTAAACGTGGGAAGCAGGTCATTTATGTCAGCAGTGACTTGGAAGATGAAGTCATTGACCTCGGTAGCTCCTCCGACGAGGATGATGTAAGCCCAAAAGTGGTTAAATCTGAGCACGGTAGTTCTGGTCCGACGAAGTCTTGTTCATGGGATTATGAGGCGGAGCGAGCGGTGAGGGAAGTCGAGGAAGTATATGAAAGAGAAAAATGGAAGGCGGGAGCTTTTCCGAAGCTTGCTGATAGTGAACCAATGGTGGCGGTGAACCCATTGGATCCCCTCCAGTGCGGTGTTAAGCTCCGGGAGGGACAAGTGTTTCAGAGAAAGGAGGAGGTGCATGAAATCATAACGTGGGCGTGTCTATCTCAGTGCTTTACGACGAAGGTGAAGAAGTCGACGACCATCTTGTATGTTGTAGTGTGCGCTGCTTCCATGTGCACGTGGTCATGTCGGGCTTTGACTTACAAGGAATCGCAGTTATGGATGATCCGAAAGCTTGTGGTCGTGCACACGTGCGGGCTGAACGAGGTGGCCAGACAAAAGCGCAATGCATACGATGAGTTCCAGTCATTGTACGATGAGTTCCCCCACCTATGAAAGGTCAGTCATTCCTAGACTCCAGTGCATACTTCAATCTTAATTCCGTAATTGTAACACAGGGGAGACCACTCTCGTACGTAAAGGACGTCATTAACCAAGAAACATGACGTTCATTCACTTAAAACATGACAATAACAATAAAGAAACATGACAGCTTGTCGATTGTACATGACACCACTAACGACTCAAGTTGTTTCCTGTCCAGGTCATATCAGTGGACGAGGGGTTCTTGAAGGGGAAGTTTCGAGGGTGCCTGCTATTTTCTACCGCACAAGATGCTGACCACCACATATACACTGTCGCTTTCGCCATGGTTGGCGGCGAGAATGATGGGTCTTGGAGGTTCTTCTTGAGGCCCATGTTGAGTGTCGTTGAAGACACGACTGATCTAGTGTGGGTATCTGACCACCACATAAGCATCTTGAAGGGCATACGGGATAGCTACGTATTCGCAAAACATAGCATATGCACATGGCACTTATTTCAAAACGTCCGTTTCGGTTCAAGTGCGTGACCATGCAAGACCAATTCATGACGATGTGTAAAGCATACACGTACGATGAGTTCCAGTCATTGTACGAGGAATTCTGTGTACGAGGAGTTCCAACGTCTCTACAAGAGACAACTGGATTACTCTTTTTACTCATTTCTTCATGCCTTTGGGTGTCTCTGCTTTCATATTTGGGACCCTATCAGCAAAACAAGCTTGAATTCAAAACTATGCCTTGCCTCTTTTTGGGATACAATTCTTCTCATAAAGGGTATCTATGTTATGAGTCCACATCCAAGCGTATGTATGTCAGTCGTCATGTTGTATTCCATGAGTCTGTCTTCCCTTCCATCCCTTCTCATGAGTGTTCCATGTCTTCACTGCCTCCTTCTACTATTCCAGTCACCACTGACTTGTTAAAGTCTGCTGTTGCATCGGAGCCCTTGCCAGTGCCACTGCTTGTGCAGCCGCCAGCGCCAGCGCCCTCGCCCATGCAACAACTCATTGCTCCCGACCCCAACGAGATCTCGCCTCTGCATCAGTCATCGCAAGCATCCATAGAACCGACCTCCTCTTCTTCGTCCTCTTTTACATCCGCCAGCCTTCCCTGACCCTTCGCCTGCCACCGCAAGCTCCACCTCCTCATCGTCTGCCCCTTCCTCGCCGACGTCAACTGCCACCCTACCACCCAATCCATGTCCTCATCTCAGGCCATTCGATACATCTATACATCCGATGACCACTCGTGTCGCCACAGGCAAACTTAAACCCAAGGTCCTAATCACTAGTAAACACCCTCTCTCTCCTGACCCCAAACTTGACAATGAGCCTCGCTCATTCCGTCAAGCTCAAAAACACCCTTACTGGTTAGCTGCCATGAAATCTGAGATCGAAGCACTTCAAGGTTCAGATACGTGGTCCTTAGTTCCTCGTCCATATAATTCTAATGTTGTTGGTTGCAAGTGGGTATACAAAGTCAAGCGTCGTGCCGATGGTTCTATTGAGCGCTAGAAGGCTCGCTTGGTTGCAAAATGATACAATCAGGAAGAGGGCGTGAATTATTTCGATACCTTCAGTCCAGTCATTTGCCCTACCACCATTCGTCTTGTCCTTACCATTGCTCTCGCTCGCTCCTGGCCTATACGGCAGCTTGATATCAATAACGCTTTTCTGAATGGTGATCTCAGTGAGCGTGTCTTCATGGAGCAACCGCCTGGGTTCATTGATCAGGACTGGCCTCGTCATGTCTGCTGCCTTCAAATGGCGCTATATGGTCTCAAGCAAGCTCAAAGGGCCCTGTTTAGTAAGCTTAAATCCTTCCTCAGCTCATTAAATCTGGCTTTTGTGATTGTCAGTCTGACTGCTCTTTGTTTGTCTTCTTTATTCGGGATGTTGTGCTCTATGTTTTGGTCTATGTCGACGACATCATTATTACAAGGAGCGCACCTCAGGCTCTATCACAGTTTACGGCCAAATTGCATGTTGTGTTTGCTCTAAAGGATCTCGGTCCTCTGCATTACTTCTTAGGGATTGAAGTTTCCAGGGAGGATGGTCATCTCCACATGTGCCAACATAAGTACATTCGGGAGCTTCTGTCCAGTGCTAAGATGGAAGATGCCAAACCGATTTCTACTCCTGTTGATTCTCAATCTCGTCTTTAGATCTCCGGTGATATCTTGCCAGATCTGACACTGTATATGAGTATTGTGGGCGCTCTTGAGTATGTCACCATCACTCGTCCTGAAATCTCCTTTGATGTGAATCGAGTGTTTCAGTTCATGCATCATCCCACGGAGGTTCATTGGATGGCAGTCAAGCACATTCTTCTCTATTTGAAAGGTACTATATCTTATTTCTTCCGCCTCCGGCTTGCTTCTCGCTACACTTTGGCTGCCTTTACAGATGCTGGCTAGGCGTCAGACATTGATGGTCGACGTTCCCAGTATGGCTTTGTGATTTACTTTGGTAATTCACTCATCAGTCGGACTTTGAGAAAACAGAAGGTTGTTGCTCGGTCCAGCACAGAGGCGGAGTATCGAGCGATTGCATCTACGGTAGGCGTCTTGGATGCAGCAGCTGCTTCGTGACTTGTGAATTCGGCTTGACAATCCTCTTGTGGTGTTGTCTGGTAGTCTCAGTGCTACCTTTATGATTCGCAATCCTGTTCTCAACAATCGTTCCAAGCATATACATATTGATTTCCACTTTGTTCGTGAGAAGGTTGAGTCAAAAGAGTTATTTGTTCATCATGTCCGGTCTCAAGATCAGATTGCGGATGTCTTCAGCAAGCCTCTTGGCTCCTCTCGGTTCATTTTCTTGCAGTCCAAGCTGCATGTAGGTGCCCTTCCATGAGCTTGTGGGGGTATTAGATAGAAGATGTCGATAAAATCGATCTATCTTCTATATTTGTATATATCTTTAAGAGAAAATTTGCCCAACGGGCCCATTTTTGGGCCTCTATTTGGAGAGTGTCTCCCACCCTTGTAAAATTAGGGTTTTGTCCACATAAATTTTTCTGGACAAAATTACCCCCTAATTTCTTACCTCCTTCGCCGTTTCAGCACCCCAAATCCTTGGACGCTATTTCTCCATCCTTTGCCGTTTTCTCTCTGATTTTCGTCGACTCGCTCCACCTACGCCGACGCCGTCTTCCTCCTCTCATCCACCACAGATCCGCCGCCCTCCCTCCTCCAACTCTGTCCTCTTCTCATCCACCACAGATCCTCAAATCAGTCCGGCGTTGGATGAAGTCCTCGAATCAGCCCGGATTCGTCTGCAAATCACCACGACGAAAGAAGGAGGAAACGACGGAGGTGAAATCGAAACCACCACCACCACCGGATCTGGACGGAGGCGGTGAAATCGACGAAAGAAGGAGGAAACGGCGAAGGCGACCGGATCCGATTGCACGGCTTGGAAGATGGCGATCCGATCTGAAATTTGCCGATATGTCTGAGTTGGCCAGGGATCCGATGTGTCTAAGTGTGACGACGTTGATTGCGGCAGATCCATCGGCGCTGCTGGTGCAGTGGTGGCCACAGATCCACCACAGATCCGCTGACTCTGTCCTCCTCTCATCCACCACAGATCCGCCGCCCTCCCTCCTCCGACTCTGTCCTCCTCTCATCCACCACAGATCCTCAAATCAGTCCAGCGTTGGATGAGGTCCTCGAATCAGTCCGGCGTTGAATCGGACTCCAAATCTGGTAGATCGGTGCTGGATGAGGTCCTCGACTCCTCAAATCAATCCGACTTCTCAAATCAGTCCTCGGCTAAATGGAAACCAACCTACAGTCGAGGATGATTTTGGATGAGGTCCTCGACTGCGTTTAAGATCAGCGGCTGCGTTTAAGATCAGCGAGAAACGTTTAAGAGCAGGTGGTGGTTGCTCTTGGTGGTTGCTCTTGGCGGTGGCTGCGTTTAGTTCGGAGCACGCTCTTCAGGAAACGATCGAGGTACTTCTTGAGCAATTCATTTCAGCAAAATAATATATGTATGCTAATTGCCTATTGATTCATTTCAGCAAAATAATATATGTATGCTAATTGCCTATTGATTCATTTGTGGTGAGATTTGGGTACTATACTATTAGAGGATTTGGTCTCGAATGTGTTGAACTTGCAGTACAAGTACTCTGTCGATTTTTTTTTAATACATCATTTGGTTCTTTGTTCTTTTGGCATGTGAATTCATTATTCCTTGTCTGCATATTGATGAAGTTATAATTTTTTGTTTGATTCTTGGATTTCATTAAGATCTTCTATTATAATTCATGGTAATGGTAAGATGGTGATTAGCTGGGAGATCATCTTCCAAAATTCCTTTTTTTTTTTTTTTTCTGTCGGTGGCTCATGGATGAAGATGATATGCACAGTAATGGTGAGATGGAAATTCAGTTTGCTAACTTTTAATCAATTTGTAGGTCTTTACAAATGTTAGATTTCTTGCTTTCCCCCTTTTATATTTTTTATATTTATTTTCGCAACTAATAAATACTGAAATGTTGAAATAAATACTGAAATGCTGACAAGAGTACTGAATGTTAGATTTCTTGCTTTCCCCCTTTTATATTTTTTATATTTATTTTCGCAACTAATAAATACTGAAATGCTGAAATAAATATTGAAATGCTGAAATGAGTACTGAAATGTTAGATTTCTTGCTTTCCCCCTTTTATATTTTTTATATTTATTTTCGCAACTAATAAATATTGAAATGCTTAAATAAATACTGAAATGCTGAAATGAGTACTGAAATGCTTTAAATCTTCTTTAAAAGTCTCTTAGCTCAATGGTAGAGCGATGTGCTATGCACAAATACGTGGGTTCGAATCTTGCATAGGCTAAATTTTATATCCCGTAACACGGTTTCAACAACAATTTCAGCATCAACAACGTTGCTGAAATCGGAGTTTCAACATCAACAACATTGCTGAAACCGTGGGTTTAACATCAACAACGTTGCTGGAACCGTGGTTTCGGCATCAACAACAGTGCTGAAATCGGGGTTTCAGCAACTCCGGTTTCGGCAACGTGGAAAAAAAACAGTAATGCAAAAAGAAAAAAAAACCGCTGAAGCAGAGGGGGGAACAGGTGTTTCAGCAACCCAAGAAACGTGGAAAAAACAAGGTAAGATGGAGGAAAAAAAACTTCAATTTCAGCAATTTCGGTTTCGGTAATTTCGGCAACGTGGAAAAAAAGAACTCAATTTCAGCAACTTCGGTTTCAGCGGTTTCTGCAACGCGGGAAAAAAAAAAAACTAAATTTCGTGGAAATTTTTTTTTTTTGCTGAAAACAAAAATTTCAGCATTATGAAAAATTTGGTGGACAAATCCCAAATATGGAGAGGGTGGGGGACGGATTCTTAATATAGCCTAATTTCGTGGCCTATATGGAAATTGCCCCTATCTTTAAATGGTTAGTTGTTATTCTATACTTGACCTCTAAGACATATCTTGAAATCTATCTATCTATATATTCAATACCTCTCTGAATAGGTCAACAGAGATTTCACCCAATTGTGTTATCTTTTAAAGTTGCACAAATTGACTTGGTTTATTCAAAAGAACACTTACGATCGTCACAAATGAACTTCGAATTCCTTTGGGACGTCACAATTAATTACAAATTAACTTCCACAATTTGCAAAGTAAACTTTACCAAATACACTGACGATCGAACAAGATCATCTTTCACACGGGCAACAATTAAAGGAATTAATCTAGTGATGGGGATTATTGATCCGCCTGCAATTCTTCCTGATCTCGCCCCTATATCCCGTCAAGGGAGAGATTGTTTGCAACTTGACCATGGACTTAGCGAAGTGCTCAAAGAAGGCGTTGTTGTCATAGGCATACTTCTTCACGAGCTCAGCCGAAGCACTACTCTTGGTGAGGAGCACCTCATCAGAATTGAGCAATCCCTTGTAGGCCAACAGGTTTCGGAAGTAGCTGTTGTCGAACTTCACAGGGCTGGCATGGTCCAGGTAGAAGAGGTTCTGGTCCCCTCCAGAGCGTGGGCAGCGGCCCCTCAGCTCATTTGCGTAGGCCTGGTTAAGTGTGTAATCGGGCTGCCCGTTTGCGTTCTGATTGTACAGCCTCTGCCTGAAGCTAGTGCACCTTGCATCCCCTATGGTATGACTCCCTGGAGTTTGAAAACACCACATTGCGCGCAAATGATTCTTAGTCAATGCATGTTTGTATATATATATGTCCATTTATAAACTAATTTGATGCTTGATGATGCTGAAAAAAGCTTTACTTTCCAGATTTAACAAAGGGAAAAAATTTGAAGTTAATTATACCAGAAAGAGCAACTAGATCAACAAGGTCAAGACCCTGGCGCTTGAACTTGGTGAGGATGGTCTGAAAGGTGTTGTTAGGGGCAGGGATGTTGTTGTTAGACCCACTCAAGCTCGCTGTTAAAGAATCTCTTCTTCCCAATGGCAATTCCCAGTCTGGCCCACCAACCTTCCTTCCACATACATTAACCATATATATGCCACATTTTACATCATTAGCTATGTAGTATATATATTGTTACATGAATAAGATGCTTTAATTTAGGCAGAAGTAATCAATTGAATGGATGGAATGTACTCTTTAATTACCAGAACAGTGGATTGTTTGGACGCGAGAACAAGGATATCGGCGCAGGACACAGTCTCCGGGCATGCATTCTCAACTGCCAACTTGATCTCATCAATCACCTCGAACCCACGAACTGAGTTGAGGTTAGGATTGGATCTCTTCTCACTCACTATTGTTCCACTGCTATCTAGGAGTAGTGAAGCGTCACATCCCTGCGAGTTTCGTCATAAATTAACAAACAAACCGTTACTAATTACTTATATTATTATATATATATATATATAGCCTAGCTAGCTATGGTACGTTGAAACATAAATGTGATGTGCTGTTAGGGATGCTTTATATGTAGAACGAACCTGAACAAAACAGTCATGGAAGGAGAGCCTAAGCAAGGAGGCGGCCATCCTGGGATCTTTGGCAACCGCCTTCTCCACCACTGACTTGACAATCTGTAGCAGTTGTGGGCAAGAATGGTCGTAGAACTGAGGGTACAGATACCCAACTTGATTGGAAATGGAGAGGCAAAACATGGGAGAAAACGCAAGAAGAAAGATAGTGGTAAGCAAAGAGTTCCTCGACTTCCCCAT
The DNA here is from genome assembly GCA_037127255.1 of Persicaria tinctoria. NCBI lineage: Eukaryota > Viridiplantae > Streptophyta > Magnoliopsida > Caryophyllales > Polygonaceae > Persicaria > Persicaria tinctoria. The sequence goes on from JBANSL010000004.1 coordinate 24,820,751, forward strand.
ATTTGGTTGTAGTTGGACTCAAATAGGCTAGGGAACACTTGTGAATATGGATTTTTATTGAAATGGCTGTGTCCAAAGGAGATGATCTGATGGGATACTTATACAAGTGATTTTGAGCAGGTCAAATATATACAGAGTTGATGACAAGGGTAGTGGAGTTAGTTACTGGTTTTTAATAAAGTGTATTATCTCGATCTTGTCCACCGGCCATACATAATTAATCCCAACAAAACAACAAGCAAAAGGAAGAACAGAGTTTTGGTACGTACGTAGGTAGTGTTGAATTGGCTGTTAGTGAAGTGATTTGGAATTTTGAGACTATTGCTTATGTAAGTTAACTTTGCACTTCCCGTGGATTTTACCGCTACACAATGTACACATGTCATTTGATTAATTTATCACAATACACACAACTCTATATTTTTAGGATAAGTGGGGGAGAATTTTTAATGGGGCGTTATATCATATCTACACCGTTAATTTTTACTATTTACACCTCAAATCCACCGCATCCCTATGCGGTAACTTAATCAAATTTTAACTCGACATACCGCATGTACATGCGGTATGTCCGTTGACCGTATAAATATACCGCATGTACATGCGGTGGGTTAGGCTAAAACGGAGTCCGCAATACGAGAAACCGGTTGGGTCGAAGTTATCCGAAACCCACCGCATGGGTATGCGGTGGTTTGTAAAAATATTTAAAATTTGGGTAAAAAACATACCGCATGGAGATGCGGTATGTTTTTTACCGTTCTCCGACACACCGAATCTTCTCCGATTCTTTTCTTTCCGAGCCCGACTTTTGGTCCCGTCGATCCCCCGTCCCTATTTCTACCACCACTTTGTACCCGAGTTTTTAGATGGTGAAGGACAATCGTGGAAAAGCCGCGGTTGATGATGTCGGTCCTTTTCGGAGACATCCGTTACAGGTAACATTTAATGTTTATAAAAATCAATTTGCTTTATTTTTTAACCTGAAGAAAATAGTGTTAGCATTTAATTGTTATATATAATGTAGCCGGAACCCACTATACAGAGGAGGAGGACGACAGATGTACCGCCACAGCTTGAGACACAGACTGAGCAACAACCACAGACTCAGACACAACCTCAACCTAAGGTATGTTAAAATCGTTACTAGATGTAGGGAAATTGAAATCAATAATAAACCTTTGGAAAATCTTGCAACATTTAGCCAGTCACACGATTGAGTATCGTATTCGAGCCATAGGATTCTGTCAAATACTAGGTGTAGGGAAATTGAAATCGAATAAGTATATATTTATGTTTTCTTAGGAATTGTTAGTATTAAGATGAAATCAGTAATAAACCTTACGAAAATCTTGCCACATTTAGACAGTCATACGATATAGTATTGTAATTGAGCGATAGGATTCTGACAAATATATTGGGGAGAGCGAACAACACCTGTGTTGAAAAAGACCTTAAACTCTGCAGTTGAAAAAGACCTTAAACTCTGCAGTCGGTGATTTCACTCACGTGATAAACACAAACGAACTGATGATGGCGGATCAAATAAGGGAGGTGAAGAATACATTGGGGAGAGCGAACAACACCTGGCCTACAGACTCCCACGGCCTATGGATTTTCGATCGAATTCGGAATATTGTGTCGAAGGAATGTTTCAACCTGTTGTTCGAAATCTACACAAAGATGGAAGCCGAGCCACCTTCGCAACCATGCAGAGATGCATACTGGAGGGACGTCTACGGTCTTCCATGCACACATTACATGCAAGTTTGTCGAGACACGCAGATACCCATCAGACCATCCCAGATACACATTTTTTTGGAAGCAATTGGATTTCAAGAGGCCTCATGTTGACAACGTCCAGGATAACACTCCCCTCAGCAGAGCTGATGTGGACATGTCGCGCATGATCAGTTTGTTCCAGAGCGGAGCTATGGACGAGGATACTCGTTGGAGAATCGTGTCGGCATTCAACGACGGGGATTGTCCCTCCCATACACCGTTGACCACCCCTGACCCAGAGGACCGTAGACCGCCCGGGAGACCGAGGACTCGCCACCCCTATCAGACGAACCCTCTACCTTGGGAACGTGACCGTGCTCGGGCTCAACGTCGGGCAGATAGACAGGCGACCACTGGATCAGCACGAGGGCGAGGCCGAGGTCGGGGTCAACCGACATCAAACGAAACAGATGACGTGGAAGGTACTGAGGAGGCCACTGGGTCCAACGACATTGCCATCGACGACCCTCCTAGGGGCCGAGGAGTAGGCAGAGGACGAGGATGGGGTCGTGGAAGGGGACGTGGACGAGGTCGATCAGCGTCGGAGCCAGCTCCGGAGATTGTAGGTGACATTCCAACACCAGCACCTACGGCGCTTCCACCACATAATCTACCTCGAGTAGAATTCAATTGGGGCACTGGCAACATCGACGAATTCATGATTACTTTCATACGAGCCGTCACAAATGTTGCAGGTGATGGTCACAGTGGGTATAGGTCTTTTGCTTGTCTTCTAAACTTGGGACAAGACGCATGGCCTCGAGTTCGACGAGAGCTGGCCGTTGAGCTGCAGCTGCATTCAGATCGGTACCATTACTATCCTGCCTTACATGAGCTCATGATGAGGGTCAACTATTTCGGCACGTGTCATGATGCTACGTATTGGATGGAGATTCCGATCACGGGCGAGGTGTTTGCCACGCTTCACCAGCGTCCTTTGGTGATTTTGTCACAGATGATGCCTATGTTGTGCCTACCTCTGTACGCCACCGGTGGCCCGTCAGTACTGGCCTATGAGGAGCTAGATGGAATAGCTTTAGTCGGCAACAACAACCATTTCGTTCCGGTACGTTTCATATTTCATATTCATTAATTTGTTAATGTTTTGTTTCTCTTTTCTGATGTCAATATTCACCTTGTATTCACAGATTTGGTTGTTGCCTGGTTCACCTCTTCCTCCAGTCTACGTCACATGGACACGGCATCACGATCGCACGGTTGACGGTTGGGAAGAGCAGTTTGCAGCGAGGATTGCACGATATAGAGCTTACCGCCGCCGTGATGGTGGCCGTCCCCTATCGTATTAGCACTTTCCACTTTCTGGTGTCATTTTTCGAACTTCGTATGTTCAATTGGGTTGTATCTTTGTCTATTCTATTTCACAAATTATTTTTCGAACTCCATATTTTCGTCATCGAGGATATTTATCGCACTTTCGTTTTAATCAATGTTGATGCAATATCATCTTTCTTTTGAATTCAACATATGAGTTTTTTCAGATCACGACTTTATTACAAGTTAATTCCACTGTAGAAGGATATACCACCGCAGATGTGCCTGTATTATACGATAAATTCGTAGTGTCGGCGTATACCGCATACCCAAGCGGTGTCTATCGGCCCCTATCGGTCCGTTCAGCTCCTCCAAATAGTTACCCGCAAATCCGGTTATCCGATACCCACCGCATGGGTCTGCGGTGGGGTTGAAACGGAACGGAGGTGCTCACCACATCTTCATGCGGTGAGTATCCATACGGTAGGTAGTACCGCATATACATGCGGTAGGTCACCGCATATACATGCGGTAGGTCACCGCATATACATGCGGTAGGTGCGTTGACCGTCATTAACTCACCACATATCTATACGGTGATTAACGGTGGAAATAGTAAAAATTAGCGGGGGAGATATCGTTTCCGATTTTTAATTATATATATATTTTTTTTACAAATTTTCCCAATTAACGTACAGTTTCTGGTTAATAAGATTTCTCTTTCTCCAATTGGAACTTCCCTTCATCCACTACGAGGTCGTAGGCGCTATTGAATGCATTCTCAAAATATGCGGTGTTGTTTGAACTAGTGTTACTGGCGGTTGTAGGAATCTCTAAAAGATAGGGTCAAATTGTGAGTTGAATATGTACTTATAAAAAAAAACTGATACTGCATAAAACCTTACCTATTCAATTCACAAACTCCAAATTTAATTCACAAACCTCAAATTCAATTTATAAATTGATAAATTTCACAATTGATTCAAATACAAGTGAAAGTGTAATAATTCTGAATTTCCTCAAAAGCGTTAGTTGTACCGAATTAAAGTGTATCAAAATCTTTGATTTTGATAAGTTTTATTCACAATTTAAATATCACGTAATTTAAAATTGAATCGATCTCGTTTGGACCAACATCATTTAAAGCAATTTCCGCTTTCAATCTTCCTAAAAGCTTTAAATCATCTCTCTTCGAAAAGTTTCAAGGTAGGCAAAACTCAAAACACAATCCCAACTACCGGAGCTGGGTTCGTCACCTCTCTTGAAGATCAAGTTCTTAGGGAGATTCGAAGGCTAAAGCCCTGGCTTGACGATTTGTCCATGGAGAAGAACGCGCACGAGCTTCTCGAATTTAAACTATATAGGTAGTATAAGTTCAGTGAACAAACACTAGCTTGTCAGACGACCTACTTTTTAAGTCATTCAACGAAGAAAGAGAGCTAAAACCTTCTAGGACACCAGCCAAACAGGCCCTGTTAAATCCCGGCCGGTCATACGACGTGGGGGATCACGCACGTCCAGCGCACCATGCGCTAACAAAGCCGAGCGGGGTTCCATCTTAAAACCAATTGGTGTTAGGTGGGATAGCCCACCGGCTTATATGCAAGGCTTGGATTCATCATATTATTCTATGTGGGATGTTATTTAACATCTTTCCTCACATCCCAAGTGCAACAGCCTGACCTCGCAATATCTGCCAGTTGCACTTGACGACTTAAGTCTTAAGGCCGGTCAACCCATTAGACTAGGATCCCAAACCACACCGCACCCAGCCAAACCTCGGCTCCCATTAGACCAGGATCCCAGACCGCACCGCACCCAGCCGAACCTCGGCTCTGATACCATGTGAGTTGGCACTTGACGTGCGCATCATGCGCTAACCAAGCCGAGCGGGGTTCCATCCTAAAACCAATTGGTGTTAGGTGGTGTAGCCCACCAGCTTATATGTAAGGCTTGGATTCATCATATTATTCAATGTGGGATGTCATTTAACATCTTTCCACACACTCCAAGTACAACTGTCTGACCTCGCAATATCCGCCAGTTGCACTTGACGACTTAAGCCTTAAGGTCGGTCAACCCATTAGACCAGGATCCCAGACCGCACCGCACCCAGCCGAACTTCAGCTCTGATACCATGTAAGTTGACACTTGACGACTTAAGCCCTGACCTCGCAATATCTACCAGTTGCATTTGACGACTTAAGCCTTAAGGCCAGTCAACCCATTAGACCAGGATCCCAGATCGCACCGCACCCGGCCGAACCTCAGCTCTGATACCATGTGAGTTGACACTTGACGACTTAAGCCTTAAGGCCGGCCAACCCGACCAGGATCCCAAACCGCACCGCACCCAGCCGAACCTCGGCTCTGATACCATGTTAAATCCCGACGGGTCATTCGACGTGGGGGGGGGGGGGGGGGGGGGTTCACGCACGTCCAGCGCACCATACGCTAACCAAGCCGAGTGCACAAGCCGAGTAGGGTTCCATCCTAAAACCATTTGGTGTTAGGGCAGTCCACCGACTTATATGCAAAGCTTGACTAGATTCATCGTATTATTCAATGTGCATCTTTCCACGTACCCTCGCCTTCGTTTACGTAGATAGATCATGGCCTCAGATTGTTGTGGGCTAATTAGCATCAACTCTAGCTAACACTGTGAAGCAGCACACAAATTGTCATATCTATCACCGGAGCCTAAGATTTCAATGCATACAGCAAAAGGATGCTAGAGAATAATGTTTGAGCTCCATATAAAGTTAACAATCTCGGAATTGGAAGAAGAGAACACAATAAATATTTTGCGGATAAAGAAATAAAATTTTCCTATCTTTAAGGTATTGATATATTTATGATATATATTTTTTGATTTTATACATATATAATTATGGATAGATTTTTGGATTTTGACCTATATATATATACTTTAGATTGTTAACGTTATTTAAAAAACGTTGAGGTCTTCTCCCTTCTTTTTTAAGGTGTTGTTCTTGTAGGTTATTTACGACTTTGTTAATTATGTAACAATTAAAAACTATTGAAAAAATTAATTAGTTGATTAAACGGGTATTAATATAAAATTTATTTTAAATAAAAAAATCACAGACGGTGCGGTAGTGAACTGGTTGTAGTAATAACCAAAACCCAAAATCAAACATAATTAATTATTTGAGCTCGATCTAAAATTTTAAAATTGAGCAAAACCGAAAGAAAGCGCCCCATATTGTAGCTAGAAAACTCTACCGTAGGATCTCAACCACTGATTTTAAAATCAGTGGTTAAAAATCCTTCCCCCTCCTTTCCCGACCCCACCACCATCCTCAATTTTTTTAAATTTTTTATTTTATTTTATTTTTTGAGAGAGGAATTTGTAAAGTTTCCCTTGAACTCCACCGGAACAGGATCGCTAAAATTCAGGTCTTAATATCTGCCATGACTTCTTCCTTTGCCTTCCATTCCATTTTCTTCTTCTCAAGAAAATCAATGAGACCTTTGAGTGCAACCTCCTCGTCCTCCTCTCTCATCAGCTGCTCTGCTAATTCAGCCGGAGTTACATTCACCTCTCCGATTAGCTCTTCAACTTCCTTGAAGAGACCCTCCGACTTGTACGTCCCAAGGTAGTTGCTCGCCAATACCTTAAAGCCGCTTGGCGAGCAATAAGACATGTGAATGTGCATGTCCATCCGCCCTGGCCTTAGTAGTGCAGGGTCCAACTTCTTCTTGTGGTTCGTCGTAAATATTATTATGCGTTCGTCGCCACAACTTGACCATAATCCGTCAATAAAATTGAGCAAACCCGACAATGTTATCTTGCCACAACAAAAACAACAAAATTTAATAAAAAAATATCATTAGTTACATTGATATATACACAAGTTTATAACTGTCTTTAACTCAATTATTTGATGATTAAGGCTTATTTGGCGCGCTAGATATTAATCTAGTTTAACATTAAAATCTTTTTGAAAGTTTTGATGATTAAGGACATAGAGTTTTATAAAACTATTTTTTAAAAACCGCAAAAAACGTTGTCACAACTTTAAAAAGTTCAAATAAACTTGTGTAAAAGAGGCCCTAAAAAACCAGCTAACCTTTGTTTGTTGGTGATATCCTGCTGGAATGGGTGTCGCGCAATCATCTTCTTCGTCGAGCTCCCTGTTCTTGAGCTTAATAGAACAATCAATGTCCTCAACAACCAATATAGACCGGTTGGCAGTCCCGACGAGCAACCTTCGAAGCTCAGAATTACTCCTCAACATCCCGAGCTCCAAATCATACACATCAAACTTCAAGTAATTCGCCATGGCGGCTACCAGGCTAGATTTCCCTGTCCCGGGAGGGCCGTAGAGCAAGTAGCCCCTCTTCCACGCCTTCCCGACTCTCCGATAATAGTCCCTCCTTTTAAGGAACCTGTCGAGGTCATCCAACACCATCTTCTTGGCGTCGGGATCCATCGCCAACGTGTTGAATGTGGCCGGGTGGCTGAGATTGACTCCGCTCCACATCTCCGAGAAGTTGTACATCCTCTCCTCATCGGTGGTGTACAGCTTGATCGTCTTGTTCTCCTCTTTCATCTTCTTTGCCGTCGAAACGACGTGCGGAAGGTACTGTTCTAGGGCTTTCGATTTGTCCTTCTTGTGGAAGACGAGCTCGAAGGAGCGGAGCTCTGACCGCCCTCCTAGCGTGTAGCTCACGTGACGTGGCCCATGGGAGGTATTAGATTGTTCCACGTGGCGGCAGACGAGGGTCCACTTAAAATGAACCCCGTCAACGAAGTCAACGACTTGCTGGTTACGGTCAACGGAGACGTGGAGGGTGGGGTCGTGGACGTCGTGTTTTGTGAGCTTGAGTCGGCTGAGGGAGGAGGACGAATCGTTGGTGGCCGTCGTGGTCATCGCGGATAGGTAGGAGGAGGCGGCGTCGTAGAGGTGGTTTGGCTGGAGGCCGTCGACTTCGTCGATAACGAAGGTGAGAGTGGAGGAGAAGTGGGCTAAGAAGGAGAGGAGGACGGAGGAGAGGTACGTGGAGAGCTCCGGGGGTAGTAATGTGTAGAAGACTGACCGGGCCACCATGATTGCCGCTGCGAGGGAACCTGCCGCTGATAGGAGGACCGACATGGTTTTGGATATCGATCAATCTAGCTAACTAATTAAGTTAATATTGAAGTTTGACTTGATAATATTTGAAATGATGAACACGGATCGGATGAGGATGGATAGACTAATTATCAATCATCAGGTTTAGATTTTATAACGGTTTATTTGATTATTTCTGGGCAATTCTTAAAGTTAAGTTCCCGTGTACTACAATGCATCTTTTGAACTAGTCCATAGAGGATTAGAGGGGAACCATCCCTTGTACTATATTTTATTTATTTATTCACTTGATGAGCAAAACCAGCGCGTCTAAAGTAGAGTCGATTCAATATACCCCAATAACTTTATAGCTAATTCAAAGCAACAATGTGGGAAGGGGCGGAGGTAGGGGGTGTTTGGGGTTGCTCGAGCAACCCTAGCGGAAAAAAATACAAAAAAAATAATAATTTTTTTTTGCATATATTTAATATTTTTAGGATAATATAATATTTTTAATTTTTTTTTTTTTTTGATTAGGAAAGAATCCGGGTGAGCGAGCTCTACCCGATAGCATCCTTACGGATGAGGTCTAAAAGACCAAGATTGTTATGAATATCGACACCCCGGGCAGAGTGACAAAGGTGTGCAACTTTATCCGCCACTCTATTGCCCATGCGGGGATATGAAAGAATGATACTTCTTTCAAAGTCGATAAAAGGCTTTTAACATCTGACATTATCAGTTCGATCTCCCAAGGACATTTCGTTGTTTGAAGTAAGTAGTTAATGATTATACTAGAATCGCCTTCAATATGTAGCTTGTCAATTCTGAGTTGGATAGCATTTTGGATTCCCAGTTTTAGAGCGAGAGCTTCTGCGTTTATGGGATTTTGCTTTCCCAGCTTACTGTAGCATATACAAATTGGCTTGCCCTCCCAATCCCTGATAATGACACCAACCGAGCTAACAGAGTTTGTTAGCGTGGATCCGTCGAAGTTTAGTTTGAAGGTGCCCATCGGTGGTTTACGCCATTTAATTCTTACGACCTTTTTTTTGTCCTTCGGGTGGTTAGATCTTTGAGTATGTGATGGGGTAACCTCATCTAGACACTCATCTATTAGAGATGTTTTTCTCCAATTTTCCCTATGGGTTTTAACAATGCGGACTAGAGTGTCTTTAACGGGGAAGGGAACTTGTCAAAACACAAATTGATTCCGAGAATACCACACTGACCACCAAACGAAAGCAAGTTCTGCCTTGGCAGCTGAAGTGAGGTTGTTCCCAATGACCTAAAAGATAGGTTGTATGTCTCGGGAGAGAGTAATCTTATTGGATATTGTCGTCTTTGTGGTAGGGGGGGAAACTGAGTAGCGAATGCACATAGCCGCATTCAAACAGCAAGTGTACCTCATCTTCGGCCGCACAGTTGCATAAACTGCAGGTGGGAGGCACATGCGTCCCTCGAGCTGCTAACCTAGAGGCAGTTGGAAGACCATTCTGGCATACTTTCCAAAGAAAGTTTTTGATCTTCGGTGGGATGTCCAGTTTCCATATCCATGCATTATCGTCCCAGCGCAACGATGATTGGGATGTAATTAGTTTATATGCACTAGACGTGGTAAACCAACCCGCCCTATCCGGCCACCAGTACAACCGATCCTCAAAAGCGGATATAGGAAGAGGAATGTCCAGAATTTCTTGCACTATGCTATCCGGTAGGACAGTGACTAGTTTTTCCTTCCATCATCTCCCACCCATGATATAATCACTGACGGTGTCCTCAATATTTCCAATATGCGGGCAGTCATCCCTAGCCAGTAGAGAGGAGGTAGATATCTAGTTATCCTTCCAAAATTTGATGAACTTCCCATTTCCTACTGACCAGATAAGACCTGTTTTAAACTTAGCAATAAGGGTAGTGAGCTTGGCCCATTGCCAGGATGAGGTCCCATTTCTCTGGTATTCTAGGATGTTAGCAGAGCGTAGGTACTTGTATTGCATTAATTTGACCCATACATTGTGTGGTTCAGCCAAAATTTTCCACAATAGTTTCATCTGAAGAGCTTCATTCATCTCTTTAGATTTCCCGATCCCTAATCCTCCACACTTTTTTGGTCTACAAATTCTATCCCAACTGATAAGAGGTTGGTGTTGAAGATCTTTATTCCAGAAGAATTGCCTATTGATCTGATCAAGTTCCTTGTGAATAGAGGCGGGTAGCATGAAATTCTGCATTATATACAGAGGTTTAGCAGACAAATTGGTATTGATTAGGACTGCTCGACCCTGCTGTGATAATGCATCAACACGTCATTTGCTTAGTTGTTCTTTGGACTTGCAAATAATTTCCTCAAATGTTTGTTTGTTTACTCTACCATTAATAATTGGACAACCAAGGTATTTCTCCAAGGAGTTTTCATTTGTAATTTCCAAACAATTTCTAAGTTCCAAGATTCGTGAGCTAGGTATGCCCTTAGTAGCCTGGAAGCTTGATTTGTGATAATTGACCTTTTGTCCCGAGACCCTGCAATAAGAGTCTATTATGTTTTTTATTTTTTATCCTGCTTCAATACTGCCTTTAGTGAAAATGATAATGTCATATGCAAACGAGAGAAAGGGAATCCTGGGGCCGTCTCTACCAAATGTAAACCCGATTGGACTTTTGTCCAGCCTTGTTTCCGAAGAGAGCTTCCTAGCTAAGATTTCGGCTCCCAGTATGAAAAAAAAGGGAGATAAAGGATCCCCCTGACGAATTTCGCGAGAGGGGAGGAACAACTCTGTCGGCCCATTGTTAACCAGGACAGAGAACGAGACGGTCGTAACACACTCCATGATCTAGGAGATGAACGTTTGGTGGAATCCAAATTTTTCTAAGATCTTTCGCGTGAAGTTCCAGTCAACCCTGTCATAAGCTTTTTCCATATAATATCTTTAAATGATATTTGAAACAAGTGTGCTACTCAGCTCAAATTGCAAGAAAATTAATTCTTCTCGATTTCTCTTTATGTTTTTTGTTTCTATCAACTATTTCATTTAATTAATTCTTCTTGATTTCTCTCTATGTTTTTTGTTTCTATCAACTATTTCATTTAACAATGTCATAATATTTATGTTTAAATTACTTTTTATTTGTTTTACTATATCATTAATTCTTCTTGATTTCTCTCTATACTTTTTGTTTCTATCAACTATTTCATTTAACAATGTCATACTATAATAATGTTTTATTAACAATTTATTAGTCAGTTATATAGTTTTTCTCAAAACACACTCTTATAGTATTCTAAGAAGAATTTACTCGTTAATATAATGTTTTATTCAACATTTACTCATTATACTTATATGAGTTTTCCTCGAAACATACTCTTATAGTAATCTAATAAGAAATTATTAGTGAATATATGTTTTTATTAGCTACTTATATGAGTTTTACTTAAAACATATTCTTACAATATTCTAATAAGAATTTATTAGTCAATATAAGGTTTCATTAGTTACTTATATGAGTTTTACTCAAAACATGCTCCTATAGTATTTTAATAAGAATTTATTACTTAATATAAGATTTTATTCAACACTTATTAGCTACTTCAATTAGTTTTCCTCAAAACATAAGCTTATAGTATTCTAATAAGAATTTATGATCTAATATATGGTTTTATTCAACATTTATTAGTTACTTACCAATGACCTCTTGCCCTAGTGGTAAGAGTGAGGTGCTTCCTTATGCCTCACTACCATGAGGTCAAGGGTTCAAATCCCACTAGGAGCAATTTGTGCTTGAGTGGGTACTCATGCCTTGGTTTGCCTTGGCATGGGTTAGCCTGTCTTGCGGCTTGCCGCTTGGTTTACCCGGCTCGAGTGCTTTGCATGCTAGTGCTCAGCCCGTGGCGGACTAGTCGATAACCTCGGAACCTCCACGTCATAAAAAAAACATTTATTAGTTACTTATATGAGTTTTTTCTATAAAAAAAAATAATACTCTTATAGTATTCTAAGACCTTATTTTAATGTTATTAGAATACTATAATGTTTTATTGAACATTTATAATATTCTAAAATTCTATTACTTAATATAAAGTTTTATTCAACACTTATTAGCTACTTATATGATTTTTTCCTCAAAACATACTCTTATAGTATTTTAACAAGAATTTATTAGTTATTATACGGTGGTATTCAATACTATTTATTAGTTACTTACTAACTTATATGCCTTTTCATAAAACATATCCTTTTAATATTTTAATAAGAATTTATTACTTAATATAAGATTTTATTCAACACTTATTAATTACTAATATGATTTTTCCTCAAAATACACTTTTATACTAGTATTCTCATAAGAATTTATTAGTTAATATAAGTTTTTATTCAACACTCATTAGTTATTTATATGAGTTTTTCTAAAAACTTACTCTAACAATATTGAAGGTTCGATAAAGTAAAACAAAGTAATATAAAGATACTCTAGAAGGGGGGTTGAATAGAGTATGCCGATTTTTCGCAGATAATCTCAAGACTTTTGAAGCGCTCGCAAAACCCTTTGAGATTAGACTTAATCTTTTTCTTCTGGAAAACCTGAATCACAACAGAGTTATACAATTCGAAACAAGTGCGGAAATATGGTAAAGCAATAAGTAAAGGATGCAACGAATTGTTAACGAGGTTTGGTACGAACTTGGCCTACGTCCCCGCCTAGGGTTCTTCCACAACCCTAGGATTCAACCGACTTTTATTGATTCACAAGACTTAGGATCCTAATAGCTCACCGAGAAGCCTCTCTCCTATACAATTGCAATCTAGTCAACTCACGTTCCCTCGGAGTCCTAGACCAATCTAGAAGAGCCCCACCTCTCTCAGCTATCTAGTACAATCCTCTTACACTTCGTGAATCAATCGCCTAGTGTTCACTTCCTGAGTTATAAACTCTCGAGTATAACACTCTCTCTGAATATATCCTATAAGCTCACTGTGTAACTCTCAAATGCTTTAAAACAAAATATAAGACTCTTAAGAACAAGCAGAGAGAACACGCTGAAGAGAGATCGTAAACTTGAGGGCTGATTGTGCAATGATATTCGTGAATCTACGTCAGTACACTCTCTCTTCTTCATCTCCTTTTATATAGTGAAGATCATCGGTGCCACTTGAGGAAGGAATCTTCTCCAATGGCTAACTTGGATTATGGCTTGTGGGTAGATCTTTGAGATCTTCTATTCTTGGAAATTCTGAAGCCATGATCTCCGATTTTATTCTCCACGTTATTCAGCTCAAAGAAGGAGATATAATTCGAAAAGCTTCCTGAAATGTTAGTGCATATATAATAATATCTAGAAGCATATAATAACATATAATAATATTCGGACATAATATAATAAAGTATAGGTTTTGTGTTTCATCAACACAACTGTAGCTTCAAGACATTTGACACAAACTGTGTATCAAAGCCTTTGAAACTTATTCCGATTTTCATCAAGGGAGTGGAGTTATCAATCTCCCCCTTGATGAAAGACAAAACCTGTGCATCCATGCAACTTAGTCAAACAGATATATCATAAGCAAAATCGGACTAAGTACTTGCATGGGTTAGACAAATGTTGGATCATAAGTTTTCAAAGTCAACGAGAAACATCCAACAAGGTAAAACAAAACAAGGTCTTCCAAGACCCTTGGTTCACAGTAGTTTTAAAGACTAAATCATCATTAAATCATCTCCCCCATCAAGCTCATCTCAAATTTGATGCACATGATGTCAGAAAATTCCTTGCACAAAGATGTGTCAGTAGCACCAAACAATATATCATCAACATATATTTGAGTAACCAAAATGTCCTTTCCTTTGGTCTTGATAAAAAGAGTCTTGTCGATCAACCCCCTTTTAAAATCATTTTCTAAAAGATATTTTGACAAGCGCTCATACCAAGCTCTTGGGGCTTGTTTCAAACCATAAAGCGCTTTGTCTAGTTTATAAACATGATTAGGAAATTCCAAACTTTCAAAACCTGGGGGTTGAGCCACATAAACTTCTTCCTCTAAGAAACCATTAAGAAAAGCACACTTGACATCCATTTGATATAACTTTATGCTCATAAAAGACGCAAACACTACTAGAATTATGAGATTTAACATCGGACAATTAACATCAGTCAGAAAAACAGGTGATGTTAAATAGATTTTTAACATCGGTCAAAAAATTTATGATGTTGAAAATAAAAGTGACACCACACCAATTTATTGACCGATGTAAAAATAAAATTTTTAGGACAAAATTAAACGAGTGGTATTGAAATTTGGACCACGTGAAATCCCAAATAGAAGCGGGCTCATTTAACACTTTGAATTTTTTTTTTAAAGTTTGTATTTTTTTCTTAAAAAAAACACAGATCGAAGGGTTAGCCCCTTTCCTCTCCGTCTCAACTCCCGCTGCCGCGACTCCTTCTTGTTCATCACCCCCAACCTCTTCCTTCTCCAATCTCGTCACTGACTCTCTCTCTCTAGATCTCAGATGCCAGCAGAGATCCCTTGCCTCCGTCCTCGGTGCACCTGCACTGTCTCTCCCTCTCTTTGTTAAATAAACCATGACCCCTTCTTCTTCCAATTTCAGATCTAGGAGTTTTCGCTATATATGGCTTCCTCTCGGTCTCCGCCCTCTGTTCCTCGCTCCCTCGAAGGTTAGGATTTCTGAACTCGTCGTCGACCAGGGGCCGGAAGTCGATGCCAACACCAGAGGGCCGACAGATTTGAGGTTGAAATCATCAGTGGAGGAGACACACGTTGTCAGGTTGGCGTTCTAATTTCCTGTTTGCTAATTTAGGGTTTGTACTTATCGTTTTGGTTGATTTCTTCTCTCCTTTAGTTTGTCCATTAGGTTTATCGATTTTGGTTTCTCCATTAAGTTCTGATCTATAGTAGCTTTGCGATGCCCATGAGACTTATTGAAGGTTTTAATCTTTTTTTCTGGCTCTTCTTTGTCCCTGAAGGTTTTGCAAGGGCTTGATACTGCATTGAACTATACATGTGAGATGGATGAATGTTTGAGCACTTTGAATGTGAACCTTAAGTTCATGAGAGTGGATATTGAATCCACGTCTTTCAAACAATTTCTGTTTGATTTATATTCCATTGTATCATCTTTACAAATCCATCTATTCTTCCATTGCATTGATCTTATTTTATTTCGTCCATTGACTAGAATTCTATGATTATCTTTGAAATTGTTACTATGATTCTTTTTCTTAAATTGGATTTGCAATGAAGGTTTTGGCTGTATGAAGAATCTGCTTGAATTATGTTATGTCTGTTATTGATAATGTTTCTATCGTAACCAAACATGATGAAGAAGATAATGCAATTCATATATTGTTCGCTATATGGTTTAGGATGGGAACTTCTAATTTATACAACTCTACATTGAAAGGAACTCCTGACGGGGACGAACTGAAACATTATTCGGGTCATCGTATGTTGCACAAATGTTCTCTTTCCTTATAGCAATTTAACATTCTAAACATTTTTAAAAAGAGCTATTTTTTTCTTTCTTGTTTCACCTTGTTTCTGCTGCTACATTTCTGCACTAGTAACATTAACTTCTTTTATTGCAGAATTTGAAGATATGTCTGTTTTTGAGCTAATTGAATGAAGATGGAAAAAGTAGGAACAAGTTAGAGGACGATACTGAATATAAGGCGCATGTTGCCTTTTCCATGCAAGGTCTGGTCTCTTTACTCCCTAAATGAAATCCTTTATTTGTTTAATGAGCATCTTTAGTTCCTTAATGTATTTCAGGTTTGGGAAAAGTGGGAACTGAAACACCTATTAATTCTCCACAACCATCTAGAAGGTAACATTGTTTAGTCTTATTTACATCTGTAGGAAAACATTACCATGGACACGGTGAGTTCAAAGCTGCAGCTGCCTATAAGTTCCAGGCAGCAGAAGTGAGCTTTTGTACTCACCCTAATATCTGTAACAATTTTTTGTGCATTGTGATGTCTTTTTATTTTCTTCCCAAGAGAACAATCATCCTATACTTCAATCAGTGACAAGCTTTAGGCAAGTATCTTTGTTCATCTATGATTTAGGTATGCTTATTTATTAATTCCTGAGTAATCTTGTTTTTAAAAATATAATGAATGAGCTTCTTGCTAGTGGTTGTTTGACAATATTTTCTCCTATTGTTTTTTAACCTTAGTTGTATTATATGGCTACTTGGGTATATATTAACTCTCCATGTAATGCCCACACTTCTACGTACAATACATTTTATTGTCTAGCTGCAATTCCCTTTTTATTCAAGGTGAATCCATGGAATAATTAAATGGTCTTACTTTGACTTTTCAAACGTTAGCAATGAATCAATGATGATATGCTTTGCTAAAGTAACCTTAGGATACTTGATAACGATTCAAGTAAAATATGGGATCTTTTAGGGGCTTGCCTAAAGGATTAATCCACTTTCTTTCTTTCATCAAATGGTTATAAGTTATAACTGGACTAAAGATGAACAACTCTTGTTTTTTTTTTACTTTCCTTTCCTCCTGCTAAATTTCTAAAAGGGACTTGGGTTGAACATTTATAGTTGGCTATCTTTATATTCCTGAGAACACCTTCACAATGATATAAGAGTTTAAATGCAATTTGTTATTAGTGGGTTGAGTGGTCGACTTATAAGAGATCTACGGTGTCATGTTCTTTTAACTCCTGAACATTGGTATCTGTAGATAAGAATTCATATTCTTAATAGAGTTTAAATGCAATTTATATATATGCATGCCTTTATATGAAACCATAGTAATCTTGAAAGATATTCTTTATAGATTAGAATTCATATTCTTTTTCTTCTGGAATTTTGATGGTTAAGAGACAATATTACAGGGAGCTCTGACCGAAAATTTCCTTCAGAGGCAGCGACTTTGTTACATATGCACAAGGAATGGCATCTCACTTATAAGCACCTTTAGATTGTCACTTTGCCTTAAAGCCACTTCTTGTTTAGTAGACGCTTATAGAGTTGACTGATCTCTGTTCTCCAATTATAGACTAGTGTTGCCTCCATTTGTGCTGTTTGCCCAAGCATTTGCAGCCATGTTAACTACCAGCCTTGACTGGTTCTTTTTATGATAAGGCACTTGCCTTTTGCTATTAGTTTATTCCCTTGTTTCTTTGCTTTTTGAGAGTTGATTTCTTGGCTGTCTGTTATTACTTATTGTTATTACTTATTTCCTAGTTGGAGATGTACCTTATTTATATGAAAAATTCATTTTCCTTTATTGATTTCACTTGATTTTATTATTGATAATTTAAATCCTCTTAGCTCAAATTATTCACTAATGTTACTAATGTTATTGATTCACTTGATTTCATGAATCCTAAGCTGGAATTTTACTAATGTTACTTTTATAGATGCCATTTCATACTGTTGTAAATGGGGACACTATTAATTATTCACTTCACTCAAATTGTGGTTTATTTTGCAGGCCATTAAAAAGGATACTGATATGGCTTTACTAAGCAAAAATAGGGTAAGTCTATCTTTTGTTCATTGTTGCATTGTATTTCAGCATCATTTGGACACCCTCGATCTGCTCATTCATATGGATTCTTTTCTTGAAATGTTGTATTTTCCAGCATGCATATGTTTGTGTTCATTACAGCATGTTAGTTAACTAGGCATATAATCATGTGCTTTACATTTGCCTAAACTTCTATTTTTGGTATTTTGTTTCTAGCTATTTGTTATGAATCTAAATCATGTTCTTTTTGCTATTATATATGTAAGAACATTTTATCTAATTTAAAGCCTATTAGCTCAAATGGTAGAGCGTTGTGTTCAAAGACAAAGACGTGGGTTCAAATCCCGCATAGGCTACGATAATAATAATAATAATAATAAACTATAAATACTTCATTTAACATCAGGTAATAGCCGATGTCTTTCAAAAAAAAAATCGATGTCTATGTTGGTGATGTAAAAAGTAAAAACTCTTTAACATCGGGTAATAGCCGGTGTCTTTGTATGTTATAACATCAGATATATTTTATAATCGATGTTATAACATATCAAAGACATCGGACTTAAAAATATAAACGATATTATAACATACAAAGACATCGGCTATTACCCGATGTTAAAAAGTTTTGACTTTTTACATCACCCACATAGACATCAATTTTTTTTTGAAAGACATCGGATAATAGCCGATGTTAAATGACAAAATTCTAGTAGTGAAATGCTAATAAAATGCGAATGGCTTCAAGCCTGGCTACGGGAGCAAAGGTCTCCTCGTAGTCAATATCTTCCTCTTGATTGTAGGCTTGAGCAACAAGCCTTGCTTTGTTCCTCACGATCTTACCATTCTCATCTAGCTTGTTTCGAAATAGCTAACGTGTGCCAATGACTGATTGATGCTTTGGCCTAGGCTTCAAGGTCCGGACTTTGTTCCTTTCAAATTCGTTAAGCTCACTTTGCATAGCAATGATCCAGTCTGACTCTTGAAGGGCCTCATCTACCTTCTTTGGTTCTATAAGAGAGACAAACGCGTGAAAAACACAAAGATCTTTAAGTTTAGAACGAGTTTGAACACTAGATGTAGGGTCAGAAATGATATCCTTTAATGAGTGTGATGAGGAGCATTTGAATTTTCTTTTGCTAGTCTCAGCTCCTTGATTCGTCACACCAGTAGGATTGATTTGTGATACATCTGACTCCATGGATCTGTTAGGTTCAGTTATAGCAGTTTCTAACGTTTCAACACTGATGGATTGGACACCAAGGGCTTTAGACGAATCTTCAACACCTTGGGCCAATTCTTCTATGTTGAGAATCTGTTCCTGCAAGTTCATCTTCTCTGTGTTCTCGGTAGTAGCATCATCACCATCCTTGTTCTCTGTATGGATGTTAAGATCTAAATCTGCAACACTTTCACTCAAAGAACCGTCATTGCATTCATCAAATATGACAACAAGCATGAACTTTTTACCATTAGGAGATTTGACTCGCATAGGACCACATAAATCCATATGTAAAAGTTCAAGGGGTCTAGAAGTACTTACAACCTTTTTGGGTTTGAAAGAGCTACGTGTTTGTTTACCTCGTGTGCATGTCTTGCACATCTCAATACCTTTGAAGTCCATCTCAGGTAGTCCTCTTACAAGCCCTTTGGACACAAGCTTCTGTAGAGTATGTGGACTCACATGACCGAGTCTCATGTGCCAGAGCTTTGGATCGTCCGTCAAAGCCTTTAGACAGGTTAACCTTGTGCCACTTGCTCAGCATTTACAGCGTATATATTGTTGTAACGATATGTAGTCAGAATAACTTCACATGTATCTTCTCTGCACAGTAGACATCTTTTCTTGTTAAATCTGACATCATTGCCACTATCACATAATTGAGAAATACTAAGCAAATTATACTTCAAACTATTCATAAGATAGACATTTTTAATACTATGGTTGGAATCACTCCCAACACTACCAATACCAATGATGTCACACTTTCCTTTGTCACCATGAGTGATTGTACCAGTGGATTGCTTCTTTAGATCATGAAAGAGAGAACTAATCCCACTCATATCTCTCGAGTATCCACTATCAATAATCAATTTTTGCTCTTTCACCTTGGTGATCTCCTACAAGACAAAAATCAACCTTTGTGGCTAGACCAGTGAGCAAATTTAGATCCTTTATTGGGATAAACCATATTTGGTAAAATAGTCATTTGGGGACCCAAACTTGCGTTATCCGTTCTTTTCTCAAGTGAATAGGAAATGTATTGCGAATAATACAAGGATCCTTTCTTCTATAGGGGCAGGTCTCTCTTACATTTCCCTTTCTCGCACAGTGGTGACATATAGGAGAGGTTCTGCTTCCTTTTGCCTTCACAAAAGTGGTAATGTGTTGCTTCTTTAAAAGCCTCGGATTGTAACCAATACCACTTCTGTTTAGAGAACTTTGTTGCTCACCCAACATCCTATCAAGAGTGCTCTTGGACTTGGTAAAACTTATGAGGGCTGTCTGTTGGTCTTGAATCTTATTATTCAGGGAGATCTTCTCGTTCTCTAAGTCATGATGTTCACTTCTCAGAGACGAGAGATCTTGCTTGAGTTCAGATTTCTTTGAGTCAAGAGTCTTGACTTTAATGTCAAGACCTGAATAAGAAGTTTTAAGATTTTTAACCCGCCTAGACAGTTCCTCAATAGTTCTTTCCTAGTCCACGGTTTTCTTGATAAGAGTGTTAGTTTGGGCAATAAGTTTCTCTTCATTGGCAATCATATTAGAAAGTAATTCTGATAGTACCTCTTTTGAACTTGCCATGAGCTCTCTTACAGTTACCTCGAGTTGCTCATCATGGGTTGACCTTTTCATCATCGGAATTTGAGTCACATGAGTCAGAATCACTCCAAGCTGTCACCATGGCTTTCTTTTTCCATCTATCACCTTTCTTGAACTGGCTCTTCGTCTTTTTAGGGCAATCTTTCACTAGATGGTCTGTTTCACCACATTCAAAACAAGACAAAGGTTTAGTCTTCTTGTCATATTTGTTGTATTGAGACTTACCTTGAAATTTAGAAGACTCTGATCCATCTTTGTTGTTGAATTGCTTCTTCATCTTGAGGATTCGAGAAAGACCCCTTGTAATGAGATCAAAGGGATCATCCTCATCATCGTCCTAATCATTAGAATCAGACACATCTTTGGGCTCATCCTTCTTAGACTCGAGGGCCAAGTTCTTAGTGCTTGCTGGGAGTTCTCCATCGTCTTTATTGAGAATCATCTCATGTGTGATCGGCTTCCCAAGCAAGTCATCAAGGGGCAGAGTGGTGAGATCTTGGGCATCCTCTATGGCTGTCACTTTCGGGCCCCATTTGTCTTTTGGGAGGCACCTCAATATCTTCCTCACTTTCTCAACATTCTCAAAGGTCTTGCCGAGAGAGTCAAGGTTGTTCGTGATTTCCGTGAACCGTGTGAACATGGCCTTAATGGACTCATGAGGCTTTATTTTGAAGAGTTCATACTTTTGAAGGAAGATGCTAATCTTGGTGTCCTTCACTTGACTGGTTCCTTCGTAGGTGACGACCAACTTGTCCCCAATCTCTTTAGCTGACCTACAAGATGAAATACGGTTAAACTCATCAGTACTAAGACCACAAATAGTAAGTTAATGGCCCTGTAGTTTTTGGAGACGAGTTCAAGATCTGCTTGGATGTAATCAGCCTCGGTCTTCGCGACTTTGGTTCCATTTGGTCTGTCTTTCTCTTGAACCTTCGGACCATTCTCTATAATGTTCCAAGATCCAGCTCTTGATCTATAATGAACATTTTCATCAAGGATCTCTAGTGGACGAAGTTGTTTCTTATAAAGAGTGATGGTCTAATGGTAGACCTCCCCTGTGCAAATCCTCTGCTTGCTTCACCAGACATGATAAAAAACTCACAAGATTGTTAGATCGAAAGCAGTGAGTAAAGCTCTGATACCAATTGAAGGTTCGATAAAGTAAAACAAAGTAATATAAAGATACTCTAGAAGGGGGGTTGAATAGAGTATGTTGTTTTTTCGCAGATAATCTCAATACTTTTGAAGCGCTCGCAAAACCCTTTGAGATTAGACTTAATCTTTTCCTTCTGGAAAAACCTGAATCACAACAGAGTTATACAATTCGAAACAAGTGCGGAAATATGGTAAAGCAATAAGTAAAGGACGCAACGAATTGTTAACGAGGTTCGGCACGAACTTGACCTACGTCCCCGCCTAGGGTTCTTCCACAACCCTTGGATTCAACCGGCTTTTATTGATTCACAAGACTTAGGATCCTAATAGCTCACCGAGAAGCCTCTCTCCTGTACAATTGCAATCTAGTCAACTTACGTTCCCTCGGAGTCCTAGACCAATCTAGAAGAGCCCCACCTCTCTCAGCTATCTAGTACAATCCTCTTACACTTCGTGAATCAATCGCCTAGTGTTCACTTCTTGAGTTATAAACTCTCGAGTATAACACTCTCTCTGAATATATCCTATAAGCTCACTGTGTAACTCTCATATGCTTTGAAACAAAATATAAGACTCTTAAGAACAAGCAGAGAGAACACGCTGAAGAGAGATCGTACACTTGAGGGCTGATTGTGCAATGATATTCGTGAATGTATGTCAGTACTCTCTCTCTTCTTCATCTCCTTTATATAGTGAAGATTATCGGCGCCACTTGAGGAAGGAATCTTCTCCAACGGCTAACTTGGATTATGGCTTGTGGGTGGATCTTTGAGATCTTCTATTCTTGGAAATTCTGAAGCTATGATCTCCGATTTTATTCTCCACGTTATTCAGCTCAAGGAATGAGATATAATTCGAAAAGCTTCCTGAAATGTTAGTGCATATATAATAATATCTGGAAGCATATAATAACATATAATAATATTCAAACATAATATAATAAAGTACATATTTTGTGTTTCATCAACACAGTTGTAGCTTCAAGACATTTGACACAAGCTGTGTATCAAAGCATTTGAAACTTATTCCGATTTTCATCAAGGGAGTGGAGTTATCAAATATTCTTATAAGAATTTATTAATTTGTTAATATATTTTTTTTTTCAACACTTATCGATTTATATATATAAAAAAATTCATAGTCATATTTGGGCCCATCAATTGGCCAATCCGGGGAAAGCTTAGTCATATTTGGGCCATATAAATTAAAGCTCATTATAAATTAATGTGCATCATTCGAGCTCAACCGTAAATAGTCATGGATTTAGCCACGGATATGGTCGTAGCTAAAATCGTGGCTACTACAGATGGGCTAATTAATATGACGTACGAGTGAGCTATTGGGCTTACATTCATTGGGCTTTGACTATTTCTAACGGGCTTGACCGCCTATAGGGTTTAAACATTGATTAACTTATATCTAATTGGATAATCGATGTAAAATCAATTTTGGGCCCATCCGTGTCTATTTTTTTATTTCCATGGATCATCAAATTTTCGATACTGATTTAGCCACAGACCGAGTCATTGCTAAATACACATTTCAATCTACAGGCTAATAAGGTAATTGGGCTAATCATTTCTAATGGGCTATTGACCCATGTCGAGCCCATAACATTTGTTCTTCTTTGTTGGCCACGGATTCAGCTACGATTCAAGTCCATTCACCCCATGTCCGACCCGCCTACAATAACTTATCCAAGCCCACTCACCTCGTGTTCATTCCATCGTCGAATTTCTGATGTTGTATAGCAATAGATTTAGCCACGAGGTTGATGTTGTTGCCAAATCAGCATCGAATACAGCCACGAAATGAGCATTCGTTGCTAATTTCGTGGCTAATTACCACCATCATCCACTTCTTCAGGCACGAAAGCATCCACAGATATTGTGTTCGTTGCTATTAGCAACGAATTTGATGATGTGGCATTCTTCGGTGAACACCAGCCACGAAAATGGCCACGGGTAAGAACAGTCGTGGTCAATGTCATTGCTATTGACAACCAAAACAGTGTCGGCTGACTTTCGTGGTTAAAAATCCGTAGCTATTTCCTGTTTTTTTTTAGTAGTGACTGGATGTGAGCTAATCATGCACACAATTAATGTATGGACATGTATAATAGAATACTTATTTTACATTTTTCAACTTAATTTACTTGTAACGTTCACAACTCACAAGTCACACCCTTCAAAGTTTGGAATACGTAGTCCAACTACCACAATATACTTTTATCATATTAATTAGAAATGGCGTAAACTAAGGTTTGTACTACATTTCTTTCACTTTCCTTTAAATTACTGGACAAGTTATAGCTGACCCGGGGTCACCCTTCCTCCAATAACTCGGGGAAAGGGTTGCAAGTTACGACCCAATTAATTTTTTTATTTTTATTTTTAAGGAGAAAATTTATAAAACCATTCATTATTCATTGTTGTTTGTAAATAATCACCCCTTATTAAAAAATTGTCAAATAATCACCCACTATTCATTGTTATTTATAAATGACCACCCCTTATTAAAAAACTGTCAAATAATCACCCGTTAAATATAGTTTGTTTGCAACTAACCACTCATACCCCTTTTCTTGTTAAACCTCACTTTATCAATATCTATATCTATATCTATCTATCTATATACATATATTAAAACCGATACATTGGTGGTGCCTACGTGGCGGTGCGTGAGTGCATCTGCATACGTGGCGGCGCGTGAGTGCATCTCGCAAAACTTTCTCCCATCAAAAAGGAAATCTAATAAAAATAATTATTTTATTTTACCATTAACACATATAATTGGATAGATGAAATATCTTATAAAAGAGTAAATATTATGTAAGGAAAAACTATATCAATATTATTAAACGTAGTAGTAGTAATAATAAAAATAATTAATAAAACTAATTTTCACAGTCATACTTACCAAAAATATTAATAGATAAATATGTAATATTTGATAGGTGCTATTTTATTTATATTTAGATTATTTTTTGGTTGAAATAATTATTTATATCAAAATCAATGTAATAAATATATACTACATGTTTAATAAAAAAGAATATTAAAATATTTTTAAAAATCAACTATCTAATTAAATTATATGAGATTTAATTAACCATAGATTAGAAATTTTTTTTAAAAAAAATATTTCTTATAAATGTGAATTTCATTATTTTTTATTTTTAATTATAGGATTTGTTAAGATTTTTTATTAGTGGTTAAGATTGGTTAGTTAGAAAATCTCATAATTAGTAGGATATAACCAAATCTTAATAAATTAGAAAATCTAATTAAGCAAAGATTCTACCTTATCTAATTAATTAAACAAATATATTTAATTACTTAATATTACTTAATTAACTAATTAAAATATTAGAAAAATCCATATTGAAATCTCTACTCATATATATTGATGCAAGAAAACTAAGCTTTTCTACGTCCCTTTTACTATGGCGGATTCGACATCTTGAGATGACACTTCAAGGAGAACACAACCTTAGAAGTAAAGGATAAGCTCTCATATGAGCTCATTGAGTGGCTCAACCGGTAAAAGCCCTGGAAGAGGAACTTCGACTTGGATCACCTCTTTGTATTGGGCAAGGTCCCTGGGACTTCAAACGCGTGGACAATGTCGGTTGGGGGACTCGATTTCTTGAGTAGACGAGTTGCAGAACCCTATGAAACTACTCATTGAGCGCCAGTGTAAAGGCCGAATATATTTTATATATTATTTTATTATGATTTAATTAAATATATATATTATTTATAAAAATTTGGAGAAAACTCGTCCTCGAGCGCCAAGTTTCGATTTAAAAGTCATTCCGGCATCGTTTTAAGAATTTGGATTTTAACGAAATTCAATTCCGCTTTCGAGCTCCGAGTGTTAATAAATTTAATTTAATTTAATTATGATCGTTGCAAACTATTTGAATAATTTGATTTGAAATTTCGTTTAAGTCGGGATTAGCGGGTTTTGAGATTTCTTATGTGAGCGGATTATAGTCGAGTAGCGGGAATTAAAAAAAATTGATATTTTGTAGGGGATCAATCTATTAATCTATTAATCTATCTATTAATCTATTAATATTACTAATTCTGCTAGCATTTTGCTGATGTGTCACGCCCAAAATTAAAGTTGAATTTTTTATTCAAATGGTATTTTCTTATTGGTCAATATTATTACTGAAATTATTTGTTTCCTATTTTACACATATTTGTTTCCTATTTTTCATACGAACATTATTTAAATTGATATGCTTATATCAATTTTTGATCTATTTTAAATATATTTATTTCCTTTTGTTTCATAGAAAAGATTATGTATATTGATACGTCGGACCACAATTTTGGATATTATCAGTGTGTGTGGTCTTTCATATCATTATTTCATTAATATCATGTCTTTCTTTATACATTTCATTCATATCAATAATATTATATATTTCTTTTTAAAATTAACATTTATTATACAATATAGACATCTTAAATCTTTATTGAAATTTTTTTAAATATTTTTGGACGTAGAAACAAAACATCATTAATTTTAAGAAGAAATTATTTTTTCACCTGTTAACCATAAACAATTGAGGAAAATAATTATCCAAAATGAATATTTTAAATCTATACTTATTCTGCACATTCTACATGACATCTATATAAATAATTAATTTGTGAATATTCGATTTCAAAAAGTAATTGTAAAAATCAATTAGAGTCAAAAAAAGTTTTTTTTCAAAATTTACTTATTTTAAAAGTTAATTAAGACTTACAAACATTAGTTATTTTACATCTTAGATGAGGCGCCTGAGATCACTTTTTTTTTTACCATCTTACCTTTATTTTTTCTATTTATTTCTCTATGTTTTTAGCAACATTTCTCATGAAAATAATGAATAAGTTATGTATATCTACATAACTTCAAAATATTGGCACAATCATGTGGTTATGATTTTTTTGATCATTATATGACAACTTTTATTTTCCTTTTTAGTTTTATCTTAATGATAATAATTATATATGTATTTCAAATTATAATAGGTAGTGTGTTTGAGTTTATTACTACTTTACCTTATTAAATCATTTAAAAAATTATATTGTATCTCTTTCCAACTAATTTATAAATTAAAAAATACTTTATACGTGTGATTTTTGTTGTAAAGAAGTATATATTAATATAGTATTATATAGATATATAGAATGATGTTTAATTTGAAATGAATTAAATATTACACTAGTTCTATTTATTTCTTTTCCCTTTTCTTTCTTCTCTCTCCCCCCTCTGATTTCCGTTGAGGTTCATGGCTGCACACTGATGCCAGTTCACCAACAGCAATTGGCGCCGTTGCCGGGGAATTTTATTAAATTCTTGTGTGTTTTTAGTGTTGATTTTGGTGTGGACCGTCTTATAGGGTCCATACCTTTGCTACTAATTCTTCTTTGTAGAAAGCATTGCAGAGATGGCGAACCGCACTCTTAAGGAGCTTTCTGCTCCTGATCTGGCACAACAACCCCTATCAATCCAATTTCCTGCGCTAGCAGAAGGAGTCAACTTTGAGCTGAAGTCAGGGGTAGTTCATCTTCTACCAAAATTCCATGGGCTGAGTGGGGAGGACCCCCACAAGCATCTTTCTGAATTCCATAGGGTGGTGGTTGGGATGAAACCGGAGAACGTAACTGATGAGCAAATCAAGCTGAGAGCTTTTCCCTTCTCTTTGAAGGATGATGCAAATGAATGGTTCTTCTATCTACCACCTGACTCTATTTCTACCTGGGCTGAGATGAAAAGAGTCTTCCTAGAGATGTACTTCCCTGCAACAAAGCTCAATTCTTTGAAAAGATCAACCAGTAGCATTGAACAGTACGCGACAGAGTCTATACATGAGTATTTTGAGCGCTTCAAGAAACTCTGCGCCAGCTGCCCATGCGATGGGTACTCTAAAAAAGATCTGGTTCTCTTTCTATTTAATGGGTTGACTGATATAGAGCGGAAAACAGTGAATTCTGCTTGTGGAGGTAACATGCTTAACAAGACGCCTACCGCATCTTGGGAGGTGTTTAAGGAGCTATCTGAGGGCTCCAGACAGTTCAATAAAAGTCCTCGTGCTAGGGGTGTACTCGCTGTTGATGCTCCTGTGGCTGCACTTCAGACGGATATGGCAGAGGTGAAGGAGATGATGAAACAATTGGTCCTTGATAGAAATCCTCAACAATTGAAGGCATGTGGTCTTTGCAATCAATTCACTCATCCTATGGACATGTGCCTGCTCCTACAAGATCCTAATGTTGATTTGAATGCCATTGGGAATTTTGCTCCACAAAGGCCTAGGCAAGGCAACTTTGGTAATCCTGGGTACTTCAACAATAACTACAATGGAGGCTATCAGCAGGGTAATGGTTATGGAAACTACCAAGAACCTTTCTATCAGCAAGGAGGGCAACAGGGAAGGCCCCACCAACAATTTGAACCTCGACAGGGAGGCCAACCACACTCCAATGAGGCTATTGAGGATCCAATACAGAAATTGTCACGGCTGGTCTTGAAGGTTGAGAAACAACAATCAGACCGGATCACAAATTTGGAGAATCAACTGAGTCAGCTCATTCAGGTCTTAAGTGCGAAGAAAGCAAACGATTCAGGGAAGCTTCCATCGCAAACGGTTGAGAATCCTAAGGAGAATGTCAATGCAATAACACTTAGGAGTGGCAAGGAATTGGTTGTCACAAATCAAAAGGACGATGAGGAGATAATGGACGAGGAAATAGAAATCATTGAAGACGAAAACGGCCAAACAGTAGTGCGGCGGCCGCGGCAACCATGCGGCGCCCGCCGCAGCACCCCTGCGGTGCCCGCCGCCAGAGAGGGAAATCACGCGGCGCCCGCCGCAGGTGATGCCCAGGGAGGAAGTGGCGCCCGCCGCAGCTCAGCGGCGCCCGCCGCAGGTGCTCCCGCAGCCGATTCTTCTTCCGGTACGTTTTCTCCCTTACCTCTTTCTTCTTCTCTCCCTCTTTCTTCTCCTTCTTCTTCTACTCCCTCTTCTCCTTTACCTATGGAGACTCCAAAGCCCATTCCGCCTTTCCCGGAAGCCTTGAAAGATACACGAACGTATGAGAATGACCAGGAAATCTTCGAGACATTCAGTAAATGCGAGGTAAATATTCCTTTACTCAAATTAATTAAGAGCATTCCTAGATATGCTAAATTTTTGAAGGAATTGTGCACCATCAAGAAGAAGCAAAGACTGAAAAAGAGGGAAAAGGTAAGCTTGAATGAAAATGTCTCTGCTATGTTGCAAAGGAAATTGCCTGAAAAATGTGGAGATCCAGGTATGTTTACAATTCCATGTGCAATTGGGAATACTAGATTCAAACAAGCCATGTTAGATCTAGGAGCCTCAATTAATGTTATTTCCTATAACATGGACATGTCTTTGGGTTTGGGTGTTCTGACTGAGACTGGGGTTACAGTGCAACTTGCTGATCGATCACAAATCAGGCCAAGAGGCGTTGTTGAAGATGTTTTGGTTATGGTGGATGATTTGTTTTTCCCTGTTGATTTCTTTGTTTTAGATATGGAGCAGGGAGCCCCTGAAACACCCATTATACTAGGAAGACCATTCCTGAAAACTGCAAAAACGAAAATTGATTGTTGTGAGGGTCTATTGACTATGGAGTTTGATGGAAGAAAGATAGAATTCTCTCTCTTTAATCATGCTAAGCTTTCTCCTGAAAATTCTTTAGATATGCCTATTTCTGACAATATTGATCGCACCAATAATTTTCGTGATTTGTTAGAGACACCTAAGGAACATAATTTATGGAAATTTGACCCTCCTAACAAATTGAAACCTTTTGTGATTCCAGGACAACCCCCAGGCATAGTTCAAGGAGAGAAGCTGAGGGTCATGGATGACAGCTTGGACAGAAAGCTACACCTTTCAGGGGTGCCCGCATTTGTCAATGAGATGACTGGTGTTGGTGACCCTGGTGGAGGAACATAGGCCAATCAAGGGCTATTACTTCGAGCCAACGACTTGAAACAAAGGCGCTTCTCGGGAGGCAACCCGAGGTAAGTTTTTCTTTCTTTTTCCTTTTTCTTTTCCTTCACCCTGATTATATGTGATTCACTTTTGTTGTCTTTACTGTTTCATTGAGGACAATGAAAATTATAAGTGTGGGGGAGAGGATTTCTGTATATAGATGCATATAGGAGATCATATTTAAATTTTTGCATCATGTTTAAGTTTCTGTAATTTCTGTTTAGTTTAGTTAATTTTTAATTTCTAATATTCGCATTAAAAAAAAATTCGAAAAAAACCAAAAATAGAGCATGCATTGCATACATATGTGTTATTCAAATACCCATCTTGCTTAGTTTGTCCTCTATTTTAAATTTCAAGCATGATTCATAAAAATCCCATGGAGTTCTGGATGTTTGATTATTATTTCTATTTGATTTTTGTGGAACATGAGCTAGCAAATATAATTGAGCATGTATGATTGAGCTAAAGTATGATTGAATCCTAAAAACATGACCCTG
Source organism: Persicaria tinctoria (assembly GCA_037127255.1). Classification (NCBI taxonomy): domain Eukaryota; kingdom Viridiplantae; phylum Streptophyta; class Magnoliopsida; order Caryophyllales; family Polygonaceae; genus Persicaria; species Persicaria tinctoria. Next base: position 24,850,902 of record JBANSL010000004.1, read on the forward strand.
TGAGAATGTTTGGCTTTATTTGAATTCTTTTGCTCGATTGTGTGAATTACTCACCTAATGTTGCTACCTCTTGGCATTGACTGCAATATCTATTTTTGAAGACCGATGCACATGTTTAATTTCTTGCGGAGTTTATGTTTATATCTTGAGTCTTTTTGGTTAATTTTATGCATATTTAGTGAATAAGGTGGCAATGGTTGATGCACTGAGTAACCGGGTCTACGCATGACACCCATGGGTATGATTCGCGCAAAAAGGTGTGAAAACTATCCACTAGGAAAGAAAGCTTGATCATTGAGTAACCAGGTTCATTCATGACACCCATGTTTGCAACTTGCGTCAAAAGATGTTCAAGTGGACTTCATATTAGTAGTTTGAGGTGTTGATAGACCGGGGTCATTCATGACACCCATGTTTGCGCTTCGCGTAAGGAAAGCACCAAGACAAGAAAAAAAAAGAGAAAAGAAAACAAAAGAAAAAGAAAAAAAAGTGTCGCATTTTATTTTCTTTATTATGTCCCGCAAGTAATGACATTTCGGTAGAGAATTTGTGATATGGTGGTCAATGTCTATGAGCTTAGTGCATGATTGGTTTGAGTTGAGAGTTGTACCTTAAAGCCTAAACACATGAGTGAAACACATATTTCGGGTGAGGTTGGATGATGTCTACTTCTAAGCTTTGATCACTGGAATACATGCTATGACGTTTGTTTGCTTGGTTTATGTTTTCACCTGCTATGATGTTGCTTTTTGATGAGGTTGAAACTTGAAGGGATTTCCTGTGGGATGCGTTGATTCATGTTCATTCTATCATTGCTTGAGGACAAGCAAAGGTTAAGTGTGGGGGAGTTTGATAGCATGCATTTAGGTAGGCATAATAGGTTGCATTTAGCTTAGTTAAGATGCATTTCATGGATGGATTAAGCATGATTTGCATATTAGTTCTCTATGTTGTCGGAGTCGGAATCTACACGCTTTTATTGATTATTTCAGGTAATGGTAGATCCGAGGAGAAGACATGAGTTGATAACGCATTGGATGAGAATGTCTAGTTGATCGAAGAAGCTTACATGAAGATCTCAAGAGGTCCTGAGAAGAAGAAGCGAACCTAAACGAAGAACAAGTCTGTAGAAGTTGTCACCAGACATGCTGAACTTGTTTTGCACTTTCTGGAGGCCTCGGTTGTCCGATTGACTATTATGACCATGCGTTGGAAAGTTCTTTCAGAGATCTCCAACTTTCATGTCGTATAAACCGTATCAAAATAAAACTCAAACCTACAAACTAGTATAGCAAGCAAGTAAGAGGTCGATCCCACAGAGAATCAAGTATTTCTCAGCAATGTGTATTTACCAATTAGTAGAAAGGGAGGTTTTGGGTGATTGAAATAAGAAAGAAAGCAAACTAAACTATAAACAAGTTGATGCAAAACAATTTAGAGAAGATCGCTCTACCTACAACTATCTACTTTATTTGGTTGAATTGATATTGTAACTTCCTCTTGTCCTTTTAGGTTTCCTATGAATGCCCTTGTCCCGACCTAATATAGTTACTAGTCCAATCAGTCCTAGAAACCCTTATCAATCGAACAGTCCCTAAAGAAGGATTTAACCCAATTGATAGCTTTAAGTTCAGAGATTAACCAAGGTATTTGCAGTCCCTAAAGAGAGATTTAACAACACATCCAACTTCCTACCCATCCAATTAGTTCAATCAGCCCTAAAGGGATAAGTTTGCCACTTGGGTTAAGGTTCATAATCAGGAATCTACAAAACCCTAGCAATTGAATTGATCTAACTAGTTGGCCAGACGAGAAAGAACAAAACAATAAACAATCAAGCACAAAGAAGTTGAAGCATTCAATATAGGACATAAGGAACAAGATTCAGAAACTCACAATCAATCCAAATAAAGCTTCAAATTGCAAGTAGAACGAAGAGAGTTTAGTCGCCCATGACGAACATCGCTCTCTCTCTAATTGTCTGATGGTTCAAAGAATAGAATTGAAGTAATGAAAAATAACATAAAAGTCGGCCTAATAAACATCAAAGTCGGCCCTCAAAGCAAATTAGAACATCTAGGGTTTTTTCCAAAAACGCTGCGCGCTGACGGCAGCTGCGGCGGGCGCAGCATGAATACCGCCCCTGGCGGCGGCCGCTGCATTGGTTTTTCCCGAAAATTCCGTCTCGAATTAGCTCTCGACGTCAACATGAAAGTTGTAGCTCTCTGAAAGAGCTTTCCAACGCATGGTCATAATAGTCAATCGGAAAACCGAGGCCTCCAGAAAGTGAAAAACAAGTTCAGCATGTCTGGCGACAACTTCTGCAGACTTGTTCTTCGTTTAGGTTCGCTTCTTCTTCTCAGGACCTCTTGAGATCTTCATGTAAGCTTCTTCGATCAACTAGACATTCTCATCCAATGCGTTATCAACTCATGTCTTCTCCTCGGATCTACCATTACCTGAAATAATCAATAAAAGCGTGTAGATTCCGACTCCGACAACATAGAGAACTAATATGCAAATCATGCTTAATCCATCCATGAAATTCATCTTAACTAAGCTAAATGCAACCTACTATGCCTACCTAAATGCATGCTATCAGCAATCACTCATCCAGAAATTGGTCCCCAACAGCTCCCTCTGCCTCACTTTCTATATGACCTCTCTTCCTCTTTTCGTGTTCTGAATCCACAAAAGATAACCCACAAAAACTCGGAGGATCATTCTCCTCCTCCTCTCATTCCCTGCAGAGTCCAGGAAATCCCTTTTTTTCCATTTCTTCCGATTTCACCTTGTTCACCACCACATCCGTTCTCCGGTTGCACCACACCCACCACCGTTTCCAATTCCGGCCGCCAGTTGATCGCCACCATCTTCCTTCCTTTCATGCGTTCAGCCGCCAGAAGCCCCTACCGTTGCCATCGACGTCGATTGAGGAACCACATCCCCGGTTTCCGCGAGTAAGCCAGCGAGGCCGAGCCCTCTAGCTTCCATTCTTCCTCTCCATCAAACACAGCAGCAACATCTTGCTCCGAGCAGCAGCAGCACTTAGACCTCGACGACGCCCAGGAGAAGCCTCATCCGAGTGGTCGAGCGCCATCCTCTCCCTCCTTCCTCCGCACTGTCTTCCGATTCGTCGGCGGTAAGCTCCAATTTTCCCCTTCTCTCGACCAAATCTGTGTAAAGTCAGGCCTTTAACCGCCTTCCACTCTTCCTAGGCCAAGATCGAAGAGGTTCCGGCACCGGCGAGGTCGTTTCGAGCCCCGACAGGTGTTTTCCGGCGAATATCTCAAGCCGTCGGTGAGATTCCTTCTCCTTCCTTCTTGCACTCGTTTGAGTATTTCTGGGTGGGATGTTGTCGGGGAGGGATTCCGATCGGATTGTCGGTGGTCGGGTTGAGAAGGGATCTCCGGCGAGAGTGGGTTCTTCTTTCTTCCTCCCATCGTTTCTTCCGATTGTGTGCAAAGAGCTCTGTTCGATTGAATTGGGAAGAAGAACGTTAAGGGGTCGTTTGGTATCGATATCAGTATATCAGATATCAGCCCTTGATATCTGATATCGGTGTTTGGTACGGGAAGTATATCGATATACTTGATATCAGCTATAACTAAAAAAAACCCAAAGTGATATACCGATTATTTGGGCGGTATTAGGTGATATCGCTCTCTTTTCTCTCCGTTTGTTCGCTCTTTACTCTTGCTCGCTCGCTCTCTCTAGCCTCTGCGCTCTCTGCTCTACTTCAGATACGCTCTCTTCTCCCCTTCTTCTTTCTCTTTTCTCTTTCTTTGCCCTTTGTTGGAATCTATGGGCAATCCCAATTTGTGGATTAGGGTTTGTGCATTCTGAAATCTGGATATGTGAGATTTGTGGATTAGGGTTTGTGCATTCTTTAATTTAGGGGCGATTTTTGGCTTGTACAATCTGAAATCGATTTGTAGATATAGGTTTGGTGTTCTTGGCATGAAATCTGAAATCGATATTCATCCTTGTACAATCGAAATTTTTGTGGCTTTAACCTTATAGTCAAAATCTGTAGAGCCCTTTGATTAGTCGAAAGCTGTACAATATGAAATTCTAAACAATACTAAAGCAGAAGCTGGAATTGCCACATGTCACTCTCTGGTGAAAAATTTTCCCTCCAAAACTTTTAGCCAATCATATTTTAACACTATTCAATATATTCCGTATATTTATCATTATCTTTATATTTATTTCTTTTGATTCTTTTGGTTTATTATTTGGATGGAAATTATTTGATATATATAGCTTTTGGTAATTATATATTTCAACAGATACATTTACCCAATAGAGAGAGAACATTCAAATACTTTTAACTTATGTTTATTATTATAATTATTATTCGGATGGAATATATTATATTTATACTCTTAACTTTTGGTAAGTATATATTTACATATACTAATAGAAAATGTTGAATTATTTCTAGCTTTTCACAATTTTTACTATTTAGGTATAAATTATTTCATTATATTTATGTAGATTTTAGTAAAGTGATAATAATGCATAATTTAATATATTTTTTTTCCATCTTTAAAAAAAAAAATAAGTTTTGAGCTTCAGTAATAAATCTCCCCACACCACCCCTCCATTAATCATTAAGTAATGTTTAACTATTTTTTTCTCATCCCCTTTTTTTTTTCCATATCAGTACTTGAATTTTAATATTAAAGGTTAGTTTTGTGTTTTTTTCATGTTGTTTACCTATAATTTTCAACTATTGAGTTAAACGATTGCTCCTCAATTCGTTTTGTTTTGTTCTTTCTTATTCACGTCTAATTTTATAAAAAACGTAAGCTTTATTTTTCCTGAAAGTGTCATTATAATATAGTTTTTTTTTACCAAAACACATTTTAATTTTTTTTTGAAGAAAAATTACCAAAAATAATACGAACTATCAGCCATGAACCAATATTAATACGAACTTTAAAAAATAAAACTACCAAAAATAATATGAACTACGGAGTATTTCACATTTAACCAATTTTGATATGAAAAAATTCCGGTCAATTTTTCGGCCAAACTTTTGACATGGTAATCGAGTAGTAAAAAATTTAATGACAGTGCGTCACATCTTTAAGCGTTCAATGTATTTTTTTGTAAAAAAAACACCAAATTTGAGTGCAAATTAAATGAATAAATTAATATAATAATCCATTTTGTATTGATAATTAGTTTTTATTTTCAAATATTACACTTACGCGTTTAATAATATGATGACACGTCGTTAAATTTTTGAACATTTAGTTAACACGTTGAAAGATTGAGCGAAAAGTTGACTGGATTTTTTTTTGCATTAAAATTGGTTCAATGTGAAATAGTTCGTATTATTTTTGGTAGTTTTAAAATTTTGTATTAATATTGGATCATGGATGATATTTTGTATTATTTTTGGTAGTTTTAAAGTTCGTATAAATGTTGGCTCATATGGTTGATAGCTCATATTATTTTTCATCATTTTTCCTTTTATGAACAAAATCACCTTATTCAAATGGGTGTTGTACTGAAATTGTTGCTCTGGATGAGGAGGGTCATGTGAAGGCTCGGATTTTAAAATCTTAAATTTCGAATAAATAAATAAATTAAATTAATTAAAAATGAATTTAGAAGCGGAATTTAACGGAAAACTCACTAGATCGAATTTTTGAACTCTTAAAGCGAATTCCGGCCCAATTTTAATTTTAAATATCGATTCCACTATCTTTCCCCCACTGTTATCCATTCCAATTCATCACCTCCTATCTGAGGTAAAATCTTATCTCTATTTCCCTCCCTCTCTTCTTATTCATCTCATTTGAAAAACCAACAAAATTGCATTCCTCCTATCTTGGTTTTGGTAATGCTAGTTTGTGAATCCCACGTTTCACTTCACTCTCTCTGCAGCCCCTTTCCGATTGTAACAGCTCCCTCCTCCTCACTTTGACCATGCTACACCCACTCCCTTCATAGCCCAACCTATTTCTTCCTATCTTTGGCTATACACCAAACCCCTTTCACCTTCCTCTCTTACTTTTCCACTTCATTTGGCAAACAAACAAGAAGCTATGACATTGACCAGCTGTAAACCCCTTTCTCCTCGTCATAAAGCTCTGCAACGCAGCCCCATTTCATTTTCAAATTCAAAAATCCCCCTCCTACTCCTTTGTTCGTTCTAGCGCCGCCAACGGCTTCTTCCCTCCTCTGTTTCCGGTAACCGCCGAGTAGCAGCTCACCACCATCTCCCTCACCTCCTCCTTGTCGCCGTCGCGTCTGTCCGGCCCCGTCCGAGCCACCAGGAGCAGCCCGGAAGCCCCGCCGCCGACGCCAAGCTCCCTTCCCGGTGGCCCTGTTCCAATCCAACAGCTCGGTAAGGTTCCTTTCTCTTTTCCGACCTAAAACTAAGTAAAGTTCCATCTTTTGACCTCCTCACTGCGACCCAGGCCGAGAATGCTTCGATTCCATCTCCGACGAGCCCTGTGGAACTCCGACGACCTCTGCTCCGATCGAATTTCTCGGTGAGCTTTCGAACCCTCTCTCTCCCTTTATTCCGATTCCTGTGTGCTTCGTGTTCCTCTTGCTTACCTGTTCGGAGAGAGAGAGTGGGTGAGGGCGGGTCGAGAGCTAGGCGAGAGCGAGCGGCGTTCGAGAAGTAGGCGAGAGCGAGATCGTTTGCGAGAGTGAGAGAAGCGAGTGCGAGAGAGTGAGCGGGAGCACGCCTGAAAGAAGGAGCGAGGGAGAAGCGAGAGTGAGCGCCGGAGAGCAATGGAGCCGAGGAAGGGTGGACGGAGGAGCTATCGAGCTCCGGCGGCGCTCCTTGAACCAAACGAGCAGCGGAAGCCAGAAGGAAGATAGAGGAAGAAGGAGAGGCGTGGGTCCCGTGACAGCTGGACGTGGGCCCCCCTTTCTTTTAAACTTTCTGTGTTGTTTTCAGAAATGAGATGGAAGAGTGGCTGGGTATTTTGGGCCTATTATTTTGTGGGGCGGGATTGCTTGTTTTAAAACATGATTTGGTCATCTTATAAAATGAATTCGGTGTGGGCAATTTCACAAGGGTCCGGTTTTGGAGTATTAAAAATAAAGAGTCCGGTTTTGGAGTATTAAAAATAAAGGGTCGGTTTTTATAAAATAAAATAGTTGGGTCAATTTTATAAAATATTACATTAAGGGTATTATCAGATTTAAATCAAAAGGAGAATTTGACGAACGTTTTCAAGGATCGGAAATTCTAACTATTTGAGACGGGTTTCGGGATTAAATTGGAAATTATGCGATCGATGACTAACTAGCATGATGATGTGATTGATTGACTAATAGCATGATTTGTGTGGACTAATGGCATGATTTGTGTGGACTAATGACATGTATGAATGACTAACGGTATGATGAGATGCTAGAATTATTTATCGTTCGATTTGTGCCTTATGAGATATGATGAGTATGAGGAACTTTGAGATAAAAGGTCATGCGGATTTATTATTGCGAATATTATGAATGTAATGATCTCGAGATATATGACTATGCAAATTATGGTTGTGGATATATGAATTCTGTGAACATATGAATGTGGCTAAATGGAACGATGAGGACGACGTGGCATTATGGAATGTGGCAACGAGATAAGTGGTTGAACTTGATGATGTTATGATATGATTGTGTGTTATTGAATGATATGCCTTGAGTCCTTGAACGATTAGACGTAGACTTATATATATGTTCGGATATGTATCTAGGTGATGCTTTGTGATTATTAATGATGTATGCCGGATCTTCTTTTATGCTGTTCTGCATAGCCAGGTGAGTTCCTATATGAGCTCACTCAGATTCGAAAAGAGATCTCCCTGCTTGTAGCCATGTGCATACTAGGTGCTTGCATTCATAATAAAGCATGTCATGTAGTATCCTGCTAGGATTGCACTCATGATTGAGCATTCGTCTACTCATTGCTTTTGTAAACAGAACGGCCGTTATCTGTGAAGTAACTAGAGTCATTGCTAGGGTCATAGGGCGACCTAGTCTCATCGGGTCCCGTCCTGAGTCAATCGGGTCATGAACTTCCTTATATTATGAGATGCCTGCGGGCTTTATTGTGGAGCGGGTTGGGCATGCGTGCCGCCCGATTATGAATGAATGCATTCACGAGCTGGCCAGTCTCCGCCCTATCGGAAGGGGGTGGAGGTAGGAGAGGGATATACCAATTGGTATTCGATGCTAAGGCCTTATTATATTTATGCACTTGATCTTAGGGGCATGTTAGTGTGTTAATATTTCGCCTTGCACCTAGAAGCATATTTATTAGGACTAGCGTGTGTATGTGTCTGCTGGTTTGGGATTACTTGCGTAGGGCTTCGATCTGACACCGCCCCGCATACATATTTTTTAGGTTGTCATGCAGCATGATTGTTCTTTGCTTCTGTAACGTGGGAACTCTCTTGGGCGATTGCAAAGAAATGGTCTAACCTTAGATTTCGATAAATACGCTTATTGATTTGTTTTGACCCGGCTCTGCCGTGGCACACTCTTGCATTACACCTTGATTCCACGATTTGCATGACTATTGGTTTTCCACGCTTAGACTTTTGACATGTACAGGGGACTTCCCCGGGGATTCCAACGATCCCTTCGAATTTTGGGTATGAAATCCCACTTGAAAACGTTAGAGTAGAATTTCAAACCTTCAACCTGTACTCGGGGCGCAAGATCCTAACGAGGGGTTTCATCCCTCGAAACGTAACCCGAGAATCATAATCTCGGGCCGTTACAGGTCAAGAATGGATTAGTGATGAAGGTTGTGAAACTTATTCAAACGAGGCCAATCATACCTTGGATGTGGCAGAGATGAAGACAATTATTTATGTTTTTTTAATTGGTATGAGACGATGATTTGCAACATACATTTGTGATTATAATTGTCAGATTGTTAAATTCATTATTTGGAGACTAAAAACCCGCGTGAGGAATATGTTGCCTTTTATTTTGAATGCAGTGTTCATGCTAGATTTTTGAGATTGCATAATTAATCTTATATTTGGAGGGTAGACAATTCAATTGATCTTATATTTGCATGGTTATGTTTGTTTCTACTTTCTAAATATTTTTATAGTTCTTCTTTATCTATTAAATTTATTTTGGTTTTGTTAGAAATTTATGATTGTTAATTAATGAGGGAGTTTGAATTTCATTTAAAAATAATTATCTAGCATTAATAATCTTTTTTTTTTATTAAACTATATAAAATTTATCATAAGATTTAGATTATCACTAGTGTAATACCCGTGCCTTGAAGGCACGGGAGTTTGACCCATTTTAATTTGAACATCATTTTATATAGGGCTATTTGCAAAACTAACCTAAATACCCGGTTGGATTGCGGGGGTTAACCCCCAAAAAAATAAATTTGCAAAGTAACCGGTTTCTCACAGCCTGCAACCGGTTGGAGAGAGAAAAGCGCGCAACAGTGAGAGAGGAAGGGAAGGATGAGGGAAGACGCCGTCGTTGGAGGCGGGGTTCGCGGCTCTAGGCGATAGGCCTCCGGGCTCGACGGGAGGGCTTGAGCGCAGTCATCTTGGTCCTTCTTCCTCCCATTCGTCTCCCATGGCGGCCCCAAACCCGGATGCCATTGTTGCGGTCGATCCTGTCGCTAGGAAATTTCTCCAGATCTGGCAGATTTTGAGGCTAGTGGTGCACGACTCCTACGAAATTGAAGGCAATTGCTAAGGTCGATAGAGGCAGCTATGAGTCGAAGGCAGTTGTTGAACGATTGTAAGTGAAAATTCTAGGGTTAAGGTTTTGGCATCTCCCTGATTTTCCATCTATTAAACCTAATTTAGGGATACATAGATAGAAATTGTTGATTTGGGGTTTTGATTTCTATAGTGTAAATTAGGGTTTTGATTCCTGCTTCTTGATGGTCCTGGATTTCAATTTTCAGTCACAATTTCGTTTCAATGGCTACCAAAGCTATGTTAATATAAGTTCATGTCATGTATCTAGAATTTGAATGACATGTTAATATAAGTTCATGTCATGTATGCAGGATTTCCTTTGATCGATCTGATGTACCCAATGTTCTAAAAGACGCTTGGCGGATGCTTGACGGTGAGGTACCATCAAGCGCCAAGACGGTCTGGCGGCCTTATTGGCGGATTCTTGACGGGTAAAACGATTTTTGGTTATTTTCTTATATTTAACTCTTAAACATATTTAAAACTCATTTAATGTAATAAATTGTGCATTTTCAAAGTCATTAACATCTTTAAATAAATAAAAACATGATACAAATCAAATAAACATCATGATCATTTTAACCATTGTTAGATCCAAACATAAAATCACATAAAAATGTTTAAATAAACATCGCAATTCATAATTTGTACATTAACAACATAAAACAATAAAAATCAATCTCAAGTTCTAAACAAATCGTCAAAGTATCAAACGCCAAGAAACGCCAAGCACCTTGGCGGCTAGCCTACGCCAAGCGTCTTGACGGTGTCTAGGCGAACGCCAGAGCGTTTTTTAGAACATTGGATGTACCAAAGCTATGTTTTGATGTGTACAAACTATGTTGCGTTTTATTGTAATGGCTGTCAATTAGTGCCCTTGAACCTTAATATATAGATAACATCTTTTATTCATAAATATTTATAGCAAGAGTGAAACTTCTGTACAAGTTCCATATTGAAGATAACTGTGCAACTATCACCACACATTTTCTTTTAATGGGTGTTTTCGGCACCTGAACTGGCATGGAAATTTCTTTTTGTGGATCAATCAGTGTATTCTTGAGCATTGTAACATTGCTAGTTTGTTGATGTTGTCAATGTTGTGCACGGTTGATGTTGTCAATGTTGTTGCTGTTACATTAGACAAGGGGTGGGGATGACATCTCGCAAGATCATGGAGTTGCTAGCAAGACACAACATCTGATGAACAAGGGGGGTTCCAATGTCACTAATATATATATTTGCCTTATCTATTTGCCTTATATATATAATCTTCATTTAAAAAAAATATTGATTGTGAAAAGCTTGCCTTAATGAAAGAAAATAACATGATAGGTGATGCTATTAACATGACATGTTATACTATTTAACATGACAGGTAATGCGAATAACATGACAGGTAATGCGAATCGAGCCTCTTCTCCTTAATTAATGAAAATAACATGACATGTAATGGTATTAACATGATAGTTTATATCCTTTAACATAAATTAAGAAAAAGGCTTTTGTTGGGCAACAACAATCTTCCTCTTCCTACATTTCAAGTTTGGGATAAGCCGAACGACTGGTGGAACTCACTCTACTGGAATGACTGTGAAACTAAAGTGGCCTTCCAACAGCTTTATTAATTTCAACAATAAGAAGACATGCTAATCCAAGCAAAGAAACATGCTAATCCAAGCAAAGAAACTAAAGTGGCCTTCGTTTGATGTTTTATTAATAATGAACTCAGTTCTGCGTTGCGAGTCCCTCAAACAAAGAAACATGCTAATCCAAGCACTTATGCCACTAAATTATGTGATAGCAGCACAAAAAATAACCCAGAACCCATACTGAATTTACATGTCACTCATACTGGATTTACATGACATATAATGTGTTTTACTTGACACATGAATTTGGTGATGTAGCAAGCTTGACTTGTTCTAAACATAAGTTGATAGTCGATGTTGATTAATGAATAATAAGCCTACGTGGGAATTGAACCCACATCTTTGTGTATGACCACAATGCTCTCCCATTGAGCTAATAGGCTACATGGGAAGAATATTTATGTCAAAGAAACTTGATATGTGAGGGTCGATCCATTTACCTTGGCCATTATCATTTGCTCTGCACACAAAACACACTAGTGCATAATACACAACCCTAAAATGAATCAAGTCAGCAACATACCTATATTAAAGGTTTCTTCATTCATTTAGATCTCCCACTTCTCATGAGAGAACAAATAGCACACAGGAAAGCCAAATTTACAACGGTGGGAGATCGATAGCCTTGCTGATATATTCAGCAACATGCCATCCTTCTAGAACAACCAAGCGCTCAACTCATGAAGGGAGTATTGCCTAGGGACATGGAAGAAGACGATGATACACAATTCCACAAGTAACAAATCCTAATTCATGTGAACGCTGCATTCATGGAGTACTGTTGTTGCAGGAGTAAATCGAGTATTGAAATAAATATGAAATATAGATCAGACTGACTTCCCTGTCTCAGCAAATAAATACAAGACTTCCTCCCGTTGTAGTAAGAGAAAATCAGGATCGAATCCACGAGGAAGCACGTCAGCAGTTCTCAGGTAGCTGTAAATTCTCACAGGCAGCAGAAAAGCACAAAAACACAGAAGCAGAAAAGACAAATAAACCCGGCAAGGGCAAACAAAATAAAAGCAGAAAATAAACAAAAGACAGAAATAAAGCAAAACAGAAACGAAAAGCAGAAAGTAAAAGCAAGGACACAGAAGCTACTCGATCTCGAGTAGCTGTCCTCTAGGTCGACAAAGAAAAGTGCAAAAACAGAAAACAGAAACGAAAACAAACAACTCGACGAAGACAGCTCTACTCGACCTCGACAAGAGGTACTCGATATCGACTACAGAAACTGGAAATCGATGAAAGCAGAAAGAAATTAACTCGACCTAGACTAACTCTCCTCGACCTCGACAAAGGTGTACTCGAGATCGACAAAGGCTGGTCTATGTCGACAGGAACAGAAACTTAAAATCGCAGATTTTCGACAGAATTCAGAAATTTGACAGAAATTAACTTCAATATATAAAAAGACCTCCAAGGCCAGGGTTTCAACACCACAATGATAACCATGCAAAACAACACATAAAGGCACAAAAGATCACGCTTTCCATCAAATAACTTTCGTTATTAACAAATAGGCATATAGAGGCTCTCGCATAAACCCTAATTGTTACTAACCCTTTTTCACATAATTAATCCAAGTTGAATTAAGATCACTATCGCTTCAATAACACAAACAAGGATCACCTTCAACTCTCGCAAAAGAATCATGCTCATAGGGATAGAAGATGAATCGCACAAAAGATCTGACCTTTATTGCATCGCCTCACATGGCCACCGTCGGGCTCACCCCAGCCCCAGAAGTGGGTGGACTACTCACGCCTCATCGCAATCGCAGACATTGATGTAAAAGAAGAAACTTGCATAAACTAAATTCAAAGCCTTTACAATCTTGGCAATCAACTTTCGCCGTAAGCCAAAACCTTAAAAATCTTAAACTCCTAAACTGTATCTCTGAATGGAACTAACTACCTCTCTTCGAAATTGGATCTGAACTGGAATTAATAAAACTGAGCCCCCTAGGGCCTTATTTATAGGCTTCATTCCCTAGCTAATCTAGGAAAGAAGATATCTATCTATATCTAAAATTATATCTAAATTGCTAAAAGATAAATAAATGTTTTAAGGAAATAAATCCATAAGGAAAGGATAAAACTAATTATGGTAGGTCTTCATGATGTGATAGATCTTGTCTCCTTTGATAGAACTTGATGCAATAGGATAGAATCTTCCGCCTTCGCGCCCAAGGAACTCCAATTCTACTCGGACAAGGCTCGTCGAGAAGATTCTGGAACGCGGTCTAGTCGACCTCGAGTTGGCCTCGTCGACCTCGAGTGAGATGGCTCGGCTTGGCTTGACTCTGCTCGATGTGGCTCGTCATGGTCTTCCTGGGCTCGTCGAACTCGAGTTGGCCTCGTCGATCTCGACAAGGGTGGCTCTGTCGACTAGCCTCCTTGGGTGGGTGTGCTCGACTGGCTCGGACATGCTCGGACATGTCTCAAGGTCTTCGTCGATCTCGACAAGAGTTCGTCGAGATCGAGTTGGGTCTTCTTCCGCTTCCGCGAGCTGGCTCTTCCGCTGGCAGCGAGTGGCTTGGTCCGCGGCAGCGAGTGGTCACTTCCGCTGCAGCGAGTCTCCTGGTCGTCCTCGGCTTCGTCCTCGGACAGCTTCTCCTCGTCGACTCCGGACATGGGCGTCTGGGCTTCGTCGACCTCGACGAGGGCTTGTCGAGGTCGAGTAGGGTCCGGAGCTCGGGTTGTCTGGCTCTCGATCAGACCTGGTCGACCAAGCTGGTGCTCGGACATGGTGGTCTATGTCGAGTAGGTCCTACTCAAGATTGAGTAGCCTCGTCTCTTAGACTTGTTTCGCTGCTTTGACCTTGGACTTCTGTAGTGTTTTTCCGAGCTTTTCCCGACCTTCTGTAGAATTGCTGTAAACGCCTTGATTTCTGCGATTTAAACAGAAACTGGTGTAGATTCCATAATTTGACAAATAAGCATAAACTAGATAGATTCTGTACTATTTTAGCCCAAATGTATAAAATGTGTACAGAAATCGATATAAAAGTTACTGTAAAACATGGCAGATTCCGCTCACAACAAGTACTCCATATGAGGTATTGTTTCAGAATCTCCTACTCTTGACATTGACCTTTCTCCAACCAATCCCAACTCTTCATCATCATCTTCCTCTTTACTGACTCCTACCCTTGACATTACTCTCTGCCCCACTAGAAAATCCCACGGACAAACTCAACCCTCTATTTGGCAACATCACTTATTACATGACACCTACACCAATCAACATGTCACCTGTTTATTCAGACATGACAGACAGCAAACCCCAACCCTAACCGAATGGGAAATTTCAAACAAAACCATTTAAATTCCGAAATTTGCAATTTCAGTCTCTAGCCCTAAACTAAAAATTCCAATTCAAAGGCTTGAAAGATAGAGCAGAGAAGAAGAAGGGTGAAGGATTGTACCTAGGATCGCAGAATGGAAGCCAATTGTGGAGATTATCCTCGACGAGGCTCGAAATCGCCTGAAGATAGAGAGAGTGGAAGTACTCGCCGCCTGCTCCTCCAAGCCACAGATCTTCGACGATAATAGCCAACAACAGAAGGAACTAACCCCGTTGCCTTCAATCAACTACAGAGATCGAAGGAGATGCCTCCGCCTGCGCCTCGCCTCGAGCAATCCACCGTCGAGGGAGATGCTTCCGCCTGCGCCTTCCCTCGATCCCCCTCCTTCTCCCTCCTTTCTCGCCCGCCTCCGATCCCCTTCTAGTCGTCTGCGCCTCGCCTCGAGGGAGATGCCTCCGCCTGTCCCCGTCTCCGATCCCCTTCCTTCTCTCTTCCCTTTCTCTCCTTTGCAACGGGCTACCGGGTACACAGGTTACCAAATATCCGGTTTGACCTAATTTAAAACCGGGTTGGGTTAACCTTGCAACACTTTTCGTTTTTTGGGTTAGTATGTGCAATTCCCTCTTTTATATATCTATATCTATAATATATACTATATTAATATATACTTGTTTATAACAAAAATATGTACGTATAAAGTTTTTTTTGTAGTTTATAAATTAGTTGGAAAGAGATACAATACAAAATTTTAAAATGATTTAATAAGGTAAAGTAGTAATAATACTCAAACACACCACCTAATATAATTGAAATAAATATATAATTATTGTCATAAGCACATGATTGTGCGAATACTTTTGAAGTTATGTAGATATACATAACTTATTCATTATTTTTATTAGAAAGATGGCTATAGAAAGAGAGGGAAATTATTAGTGAAAATAAAGGCAAGATGGTAAAAATAAAAAGATCCTAAAAGGTAGAAAAATTATCTAAGAAGCCCCATCTAAGATGTAAAATAAGCATTAGTAATGCTTGTAAGTCTTAAAATATTATTTATTTTTCGATAGTCATTTAAGATGTCTAAAATAAGAAAACTGTAAGAAAAAAAAAAACTTTTTTTTTGCTCTAACTAATTTTTATAATTAATTTTTGAAATCGAGTATTCACAAATAGATTATTTTTCCTAACTTCATAAAAAAACAAACTTTTGTAAGCCTTAAAATATTGAAATTATAATAAGGGCCTTCTAGGTTGTATAAAATAAATATAGATGTAAAATATCATTTTGAATTTTTTTTATTCAATATTTGAAGCCAACCACCCAGACATTAATCTTAAAAGAGTGTTTATTTATTTATTCAAATTTCACATTTGCTTTTCTAAAAATTCTTCAATTTTTGTATGTAGATCTTAAAATGTTTTTTTTACTATTCCTAATAGTCATTTAAGATGTTTAGAATAAATATAATTTCTATCTGAAAAAATCTTAGGTTAAAAATTTAAATAGATGTCATGTAGAATGTGTAGAGTTAGTATAAATTTATTCATTTTCGATAATTATTTTTTCTAAAATTTTTGAAGGATGACATGTGCAAAAGTAATCTCTTCTTAAAATTAACGATGTTTCGCATCCATCTCCAAAAATATTTAAAAATTTTCAAGAAAAAAGATGTCTATACCATATAATATGTAAATTTTGAGAAGAAATATGATTTTGAGAATCATTGATTTTTATAATTACTTTTTATTTTGACATTTGAATTAAATATTTATCCATTTTTAATATGACGGGTAAATATAATATTGGAAACAAATATTTAAACTTCCCTTAATAATATCGATTAATAAGAAAAGAAACTTTTGATTAGTATGAAAATAGGAATCAAATATGTTTAAAATATGAAACGTGTATTTTAAAATTTCAGCAATAATATTAACCAATAAGAAAATCTCATTTGAATAAAAAATTCAACTTTAATTGTGGGCGTGACACGTCAACAAAATGCTAGTAGAATTAGTAATATTAATAGATAGATATTAATATTATTAATAGATTTGTATTTTGACATTTGAATTAATTCTCTAGACATTTTTAATACGATTGTGATGAATATAATATATGAAAGAAATATTTAAACTTCCCTTAATAACATCGATTAATAAGAAAGGAAACTTTTAATTAAAAAAATTCAACTTTAATTTACAGAGCGACACGTTAGCAAAATGTTAGCAGAATTAGTAATATTAATAGATTTTTGTTTGTATATATATATATAATTTATTTATTTTTTAATGTTAATATTTTTTCTATTTAAATACAAAAAATATTATAATTTGACACTCCATTATATTTTTCCATTAGATCCGTGCAATGCACGGGGAATGGACTAGTCGGTAGTCTGTATGATTTATCTAGTTGAAATCAAATTTGATATTAGCCTACCAAACAAGGATATTAAGATATCGGTTGATATCGATATACTTGATACCGATATCGATATCGATATCTGATATCTTGATATCTATATATCAATACCAAACGACCCCAAGTGGACCTAATTTCTGGGTTGTCCTTCCGGGTATGAGTGGATCTGGATCAGGGAGAGTCTTCCCTTCCTTCTTTCTTTGCTCTGGGCTCGGGTCGGGTATCTGGAGCGGGTTGATGAGTTTGGATTTGGGCTTTGTGTTTGGGCTAGATTTTCCGGATTGTGGGCCTGCTGGGTTGGGTGTCTTTATGGTTTTATCCTTTGTTTACATTATATCCAATTCAGATTTGTTTACATTATATTATATGGTACGTTGATTATATATATATATATATATATATATATATATATATATATATATATATATATGTTATGTATGTTAATTGTTATATTAATATATAATCCGGTTTTTGGAAATATTATTTCTGAAATTATGATAAATATTTTAAAGTTGTGTTAGAAATATTATTATTTAGAAAATGTGTTATATGATGTTAAATATAATTTTGGAAAAATTCGAGAAATGATTTATTGGCTTGGATTATAATTATGATTTGTGAAGAGGATTTAATGTTGATATTTCATTTAGTTAAGCATTGTTTGATAAATTAATTGCAAAAAGATTTTAAGTTCAGAAATATCCTTAAATGATTGGTTGTTGGAAACCGAAATGCCGGAATATTTCTATAATTGGATTTGAGAGATTTATTTTAATGTTTAAATGTTTAATGTCGGAATTTGGTTAAGTAAGATTTTGAAAGAATTGTTTGATTGTCTAGTTTTGACTTAACTTATGAAAATGGCTTGATGATAGGTGTGTATTGCTTTTGGATGGCTTTGGACTTGCATTTGATCCCTTGATTGCGTTATTTTGTTGTTCTGCATTCTCAGGTAAGTATCCTACGGGACTTACTCAGCAACCTGGACCTCCTGCCTGATGTGTCATGTGATGTGTAGTTTTGGTGCATATTAAAGCATGCCATGTAGTATCATGCTAGGATTGCATTGAACTGAGCATATGGATACTATGTGTGTTTGAAACAGAACGCCCGTTATCTGTGATAGTCCTAGAGTCTTTGCTATGGTCATAGGGTAGCCCAGCCTCATCGGGTACCCTGAGTGAATCGAGTCAATGTTACTATAGCCCAGCACCATCGGCCAACTTGGTTACTTTATGTTGATGTTTATTCTGTGGTTCGTGCACTACCACGAGGAAATGGAAACCGAGAGCTGACCAGTCTCTGCACTAATGGGAAGGGGTGCAGAGGTAGGATTGCCTTGGGGAGGGATACGCTACTTGGCATTGCCTTGGGCCCTTTACAATTTTTTCTGCATATTATAACTTTTAAAGCATGCTTATGTGATTTCATTACTTTACTGCATTAGTCATCCTTTATCCTAGGTATAGGCATGTTATATGACCTCAACGCGGTCAGAGGACCCGCGGGCGATTACCAGGCCTGACTTCGTGGATAGTGTTAGGTACCTATCCCTGATTGCTCCATGCTTCTGTGACGGGAAACCCTTGGCTAATCAAAGAATCTGGCTAACATTCTAAAATGAAAATCATTCGCTTATGTTTGGTTTTGACCCGGCTTTGTATCTTAACTTCGCTTCCGCTTTACTTTCATTTGAATTGGATTTTGCGACATAGTTTTAGGACAGGTTAAGGATACCCAATGACCCTTCAAGGTTTTAGGGTTTGAAATCCCTCTTTCTAATAATCTTGAAATGAGTTTGAAACCTTGACCCGTACCTGGATTGCAAGATCCGAACAAGAGGTTTCATCCCTTGAAACGTAACCTAGAAATCATAATTCTGGGACGTTACAACCAGCGATGGCAGATCAACGACATCGGTGTACGTGCCACACCCTTCCTTCTTCCACTATGCTAAGACAACGAGGTTGTCGCTTGGCAAAAGAAGCTAATGCAGGTACACAATACATTCTCCGATCTCTCTCTAATTGAAACCCTAATCTACCAATCCGAGCAATAAAATGGCTAAATTACGCTAAATGATACCTGATTTAACACAGAAATCAAGGAAGCATCTGGTGAGTTTTGTTGGCGCTCCGCACCTTGAGGACCGAGAAAGCATCCGATCGATCCTGATCGAGCAATGCACGTCCGCCAGCAAAGTGTAAGTTCTTCGATTGTCGCAAGCATCGTTGCACGCGGACGGAGGCGATTGTGGAGAGCCTAACGGAATCCGAATTTCGCCTGCAACCGCTAGGGGAAAGCCCCGCGAGGAAATCAGTATTCAACTCGCTCTTCGTCGGATGCATCCTCGTGCTCTTCGATCCCTTGTGGAGAGCCTAATAGGATTTGTTATTTTTTTTTGGTGAAATATAGGATTTGTTAATTATATTAGATTAATATATGATTTGTTTGTTATTAATTGATAAGAACTAAAACAAATCCACAAAAAAAATTTATACATTTTTTTTAATATTAAATGTATTAATTTAAAAAAAGCTGCACAAAAGTGCGGGTACTAAACTAGTTTAATATGAAAAGACAATTATACCCCTATTCTTTAATGTTTCATTTTTAGTAAAAAGACAATTATACTTCTCTCTGTTGCTTGATTTTTCAGGTATTACAATTAGACCTATCAAATGGTAAACACTCGATTATTATATTATAGGCAAAAATGTATAAAACCTTGTTTGCAAATAACCACCTCTTATTAAAAAATTGTCCAATAACCACCCATTAAATATAGGTTGGTTGCAACTAACCACCCATACCATTTTCTTGTTAAACCTCACTTAATTTAATATGAAAAGACAATTATACCCCTATTCTTTAATGTTTCATTTTTAGTAAAAAGACAATTATACTTCTCTCTGTTGCTTGATTTTCCAGGTATTACAATTAGACCTGTCAAATGGGTCATTCGAGTCAGGTCACTTCGGGTCCTGAGTAAAACGGGTTCCGGTTACATCCAGGTTGTCTCGAACCCAGGTTTGACCGAGTTTCGGGTCATTTTGGGTTTGTCAATTTTTTCTTTTTTAAATTAAAAAAAATCATGATTTGATAATTTTGGATAATTTTAAAATTCTACAATTGAAGACGTAGTTCATAAATTCTAGTGCTTGGAATTATATAATATATATGATCTAAAATATTTATTTTTATTATTTCTCGTAATTTTTAATAAAATGTAATAATATATAAATGTCAAAATTTTAAATGATTTTTTTAAAAAAATTGATATTTTATATATTTTTACATCTTATTAAAAACATTTGATTTTTATTATTTCACGTAATTTTTAATAAAATGTAATAAAATAAAAAATATCAAAATTTTAATTTTTTTTTTAAAATAATTTCATGTAATTAGTAATAAGCATAGAATTATTTTAATATTTTTTAGAACTTTTATCTTCTTAAAAAAATGTGTTGAAAAATAAAAAATCAAATATTATCGATCAGACGGAGTATTACACAATACAAATAAATATAAAAATTGCTTTGAAAATGAAAGATCAAGTGATTGTAATTATAAAATGTAATAAATTGGAATCTCCATAAAAAAATTTAATCATATATAATTATAAATCAACCGGGTCAATTGGGTAAATCAGGTCAAAATTACCGGGTCAATTGGGTCACCAGGTCGAAACCCAGATTACTCGGAAAAATTTCGGATTTTCGGGTATAATTGTCTTTTCATATTAAATTAAGTGAGATTTAACAAGAAAAAGGGTATGGGTGGTTAGTTGCACACAAACCATATTTAATGGGTGGTTATTTGACAATTTTTTAATAAGTGGTGGTTATTTGCAAACAACAATGAATAATGAGTGGTTGTTTGACAATTTTTGAATAAGAGGTGGTTATTTGCAAACAACAATGAATAGTAGGTGGTTTTATGCATTTTCACCTATTTTTAAAGAAGGGTGATGGACTAATGGTATCACTTCAGCTTTTTAATTTTTTTTAAACACACCTGTCAACTTATGGTTGCTGCCTGGTGGTGTGTACTTTAAAACATACATCTAGTGTATGTGTATCACTCTCCGGAAAAAAACTAATGTGGACACAAATAAAAATTGTCTTTCTTATCCTTACCCGACATTTATTTTTTTTTAAAAGGAAAAAAAAATCATTTTTTTTAAGGAAAAATGACAAAAAATAATACCAACTATCACTTGTGAACCAAAAATAATACGAACTATTGAAATCACTAATTGGTATACAAACTATCTCATATTAAACCAATTTTGATACCATGGCTAAAATTTAGAAACGAAAAAACAATTTAAACTCAAATTATAATTAATAATAAGTTTGGGATTTTTTTGTAAAATTGGGCAAATTTATAGTTACTGTTCATCTCCTTCCTCCAGCCCTCCATCGCTGCTTCTCCCCCTCCTACGGTGACTCCTTCGCTGTCAAGTCCCTCGACAAGCGCTCGCCGACGACTCCCTCGATGTCGAGACCAAGCTCCTCCTCCTCTCCCCACACCCCAAGATCCTCCAGATCCACAATCTCTACGAATCCGACTCTGCGAGTCCTCCACTCTCTTCGACCGCCTCTCCGAGGACGACGCTTGCACCGTCTTCTCGCAGTTCATCTCTGCCCTCGCTCACTGCCACCGCGACAGCGTCTCCCAACACCTTCCCTTCCACCCCGCAACTGCAATTGCTCTCCCCTCCATGGACACTATTCCCAAACTACAAACCCTTCAATTGAAGTCAAAAACACAAATCAAATATCAAATTAAGGAAGGGCTATTGATAGGAATTTCAAATTTGTCCACTTTCATGGCCAATTCAGACGAAACCCCTTCAAAATTCAGATTTAGGGTTCCTTACCTCCTTGCTCCAGCCACCAGATTTTCAGATTGATCGAGATGGATGAAAATAAGTACTTTAATTTTACAATTTCACCCAAACTTCTTGTTAATTATAATTTGAGTTTAAATTGTTTTTTCGTTTTTAAATTTTAACCATGTATCAAAATTGGTTTAATATGAGATAGTTTGTATACCAATTAGTTATTTCTAAAGTTCGTATTATTTTTGGTCCACGAGTGATAGTTGGTATTATTATTGGTCATTTTCCTTTTTTTAAAAACAAACACTGCCTTGGCATGGGAATTTTTTTTTTTAAAAAAAGCTGCAAGTCATTTTTTTTAAAAACAATTCTTGCATAGTCGGGCGCTTAAACCTGATAGACAAATTTTTTTTTTTAAAAAAAAAAACAAACGCTTGACAGGTTTGTAATTTGAAGAAATTTTTTGTAAAATAGGCACTTTTTTTGGACGAATTTGCAAAATGCCCTCATTTTGGGACAAATTAGCAAAATGTCCACTATATAACCCTAAAGATCAGACGCTCTAACCTCCTCTCTCTCTCTCTCTCTCTCTCTCTCTCTCTCTCTCTCTCTCTCTCTCTCTCTCTCTCTCTCACCGTCTCCTCCCGGTTCCAAATCCGTCGTTGCCTCATCCTCCCGGTCCCAGATCCGCACTCCTCCTGGTGGTTGGCGTTGATCTCCATCTCTCTTGATCTCTTGCTCTCTCGATCTCGTCTTTTGGTATCTCGATCTCTAACCAACTCTCTGGTTTCCCTAATTTCACCAATCTCGATCTCCAAATCTGGATCTATTTTGTTGACGAGAGGAAGTAAGTTTAATTGATCAATTTCGCTTGCTTTTGTTGATTGAGTTTTCATTGTCGATGGAGGAGATTCGGCAATCGGCGATGTTTCTCATCTTGTCGGAGCGAGCGAGGGAGCGAGCGATGGCCGGATATCTCCGTCGATTAGCCAGCGATTGAGCGATTGAGCGAGTGAGCGATTGAGCGAGTGAAGCAAGTGATTGAGCCAGCGATTGAGCGAGGTCGAGCAAGGTGGACTCCGTCGATTAGCCAGGTCGAGCGAGGTGGACTCCAGCGAAATCGCGATTCCAGATCTGTGCGATTCCTCCGAGATCTCCAATTCCAGCGGCCGGTGGAGTCGGACACGAGCGTCAAGGAGGTCGAGCAGTCGGAGCGGGTGAGCGGAGCGAGCGAGGTGGCCGGAGCGAGATCTCCTCCTGGTTCATTGAGTTTACAAAGGTTGAAGAAGGAATTTTTGTTAAATTATAAAAATGACCCAATAAATATGGAAATTATAAAAATATCTATATTTTATTATATTTGCACGACAAAATGTTAAGTAAAATAAAATAAAATAAAATAAATTTAAAATTTTAAAAAAAAACTCATGTATCCCTCACGATCTGTTTTCCGGACGGCGATCTGAATGGGAGAGAGATTGCGATCTGAATGTGAAACTCGTCGCTCGTCCATTGCGACTCGATCAGTCCATATATGTGCACAACGTAAAGTTATTTTTTCAAAACAAAAAGTTCAGAAACGAAAAAAAAGCGGGAAAAATTTATATTTTGCACAACATACGATGTAAGAGTTGCACGACTCTGTTGTAAGAGTTGCACACCTCTGTTGTAAGAGTTGCACGACTATGTTTTTAAGAGTTGCACGACTCTGTTGTAAGAGTTGCACGACTCTTGTTTTAAGAGTTGACTGAGTTATTGGATAAGCTTAAGATGATGCACAGTGGCGTTTCTGTCAATTTTAGTGGGGTTAATATCGACAAATCCGTTGTTAGACACTTGGCAGGTTATTTTTGCACAATAATCGAGACTTTGTGAAATTGTTCTCAACATGATCTTACTTTCTCTCAATATAATTTCATACTTTCTCAATAAATTATTGCACAACATGCTCTTATTTTTGCTCAACAATTCTTTATTTTTGCACAACAACTGAGACTTGTGAAATTGTGTCTCCTCATAATCTTATTTTTTGTAAATATAATTTTATACTTTTTTAATAGATTATTGCACAACACGGTCTTATTTTTGCTCATCAATAGAGTAAAATTGCACAACATGGGGGATTGGTGGAAATGCGCTCAACATTATCTTTAAGAGTTGCACGACTCTGTTTTAAGAGTCGCACGACTCTGTTGTAAGAGTTGCACGACTCTGTTGTAAGAGTTGCTCATCAATAGACAATAATTGCACAACATGAGGGATTGGTGAAATTTTGCTGAACATCATCTTATTTTTTCTCAACTATATGTTATTTTTGCATAACAATCGAGACTTGTGAATTTATGCTCACCATGATCTTATTTTATCTCAATATATTTTCATACTTTCTCAATAAATTATTGCTCAACATGCTCTTATGTTTGCACAACATGGTCTTATTTTTTGCTCATCAATAGACAATAATTGCACAACATGGTCTTATGTTATTTTTGCACAACTATGACTCAATTCTAGTTTTTGCTCAACTATATGTTATTTTTACACAACTATATGTTATTTTTGCTCAGCATCATCCAAATATAAATGTAACCGTATGTTGAGCAAATATGACTCAAGTCTAGTTTTTTATTTTAATTTTTTTTAAATATTTTTTCGTGCAAATATAAAAGTACGATGTGCAAATAATCCAAATATAAATGTAAGTTGTGCAAATATAACATTTTGTTGTGCAAAAATAAAAATAAAAATATAGATTATGGGTCACATAATAAAATATAGATAGTTTTTTAAATTTCTCATATTCATAGGGTGATTTTTGTAATAGAATATAGATATTTTTTACGATTCCCATATGTATTGGGTCATTTTTGTAATTTAACAAAAAGTCTTTCTCCGGAATCCTCGCGCAGATCTGGAATTGGATCCGGCTCCGCCTCCGGCTCTCTCCGGCGTCGCTCGCTCGCTCTGGCCTCCTTCGATCTCGCCGCTGCGCCTCACCGCCTCCGCCTCCGATCTCGCTCCTTCGCTCGCCTCCGCCTCCGATTGCAATCGAGATCCGGAATGTTCGGGTA
Organism: Persicaria tinctoria; assembly: GCA_037127255.1. Taxonomy (NCBI): domain Eukaryota; kingdom Viridiplantae; phylum Streptophyta; class Magnoliopsida; order Caryophyllales; family Polygonaceae; genus Persicaria; species Persicaria tinctoria. Next base: position 24,875,931 of record JBANSL010000004.1, read on the forward strand.
GATCTGGAATTGGATCCGGCTCCGCCTCCGGCTCACTCCGGCATCGCTCGCTCGCTCTGGCCTCCTTCGATCTCGCTGCTGCGCACATAGATCCAATTGCCACATCTCGATTGCAATCGATGAAGGAGACGGGAGGAACGATTGCAATCGATTGCTGCATCTCGATTGGTGCAGAAGAACGAGACGGGAGGAACGATTGGTGCAGACGAACGAGACGCGAACTCCAGCGATCAGAGAAGGAGCGGCGGCGGCGGCGACAAGGAGCGATCTGGTGGCCGGAGGTGGCATCGGATCTCGGTGGATCTCGGCGGCGAGCAAGGAGCGTTTTTCGATTTGTCCAAAATCATAATTTGGGGATGTTAATTAGGATCAAATTAGTACTACCTCCGTTCGGAAAAACTTGACACTTTACTATTCATGCACGCTTTTTTATGAGCTAAAAACTATATAAAATATCTAGTTTTTTTAATAATTTTTTTAACAACTTCGTAGTTATTATTAATAAGTACAAACTTGTTAAAATTTTTTTTTTAAAAATGAATATTTTATATAGTTTTTATGGTTCTAAAAAAGCGTGCATGAATAGTAAACGACCAGTTTTTCCGAACGGAGGGAGTATATATATAGCGGCTAATTCACTAATTTGTCCCAAAACATGGACATTTCGCAAATTCAACCTTATTTCGTGGCTATTTTGCAAATTGCCCCTAATTTAAATGTCCAAATTAAAATTTTATTGGTGAAAATAAGGGATCATTTTAGTAACTACTTACCCTAATTAGACAAGTGTGAAGTCAAACATAGCCCTTTAATTAAATCAAGGTTTTTTTTTTAAATGTCTGTGTTTACATTATTTTTTATATTTATATTTATTTTTAATTATATTTTGCAATATTTTGCTTTTCGGAATTTTCGCCTAGGGCCTCTTAGCTCTGAGGTAAGGGAAAGTTCGACGGTGTACAATTTTTTTACATAATTCGCGAAATTAAATGCATTTAAGAGTAGTGCATGACATGAGAGAGAAGACGAGGGGCGAAAAGCGAAGAGCGAGACTCGCGAGCAAAGAGCGAAGAGGAAGGTTATACTACATGACGATTACGATGGAGGAAGAGACAATATATTTGAAAGCGGCGGCAGTGGTGACGGAGATGAGATCGAGTAGGAGGAAAGATGTGGCCTTGTTGTCTTTGACATAAGTCAGACGATCGTTAGACAGATTGTCCAAGGATTTGGCAGCGACGGTTGAGGCTAGGATGGTTCTCGTGGATATTATCAGGGAGGTCTCTAGATATGCAGAAATTGTCATTACTCCGATGAGTGCTTTAGTTTGGCGGATTCAGGGAGCGTTTGATGTTTGACGATCTGTTCTCAGGGCAGCGCCAAATATTTTGGAGGCCCTGTACGAAAATAAAATAAAGTAAATTATATAGATTAATAAGTTAAGAATATGATAAATATAAGAAAATAATCATTAATTAAAAAATTGTCTATAGAAATATTTCCTTAAAAATGAAAAAATATTATACTCATGATACAATATTGATAAATATCTACAAAATAAACTATCTTGATTAAATTTTAAGTTAGTTAAATCAAAGTAATTACAAATATGATGATAATTAAATTGTTTTTAAATATCATATGAAGTATTAGGATAGAAAAGGCTATAAAATAAATAAAAACATATTTTTACTCTCAATGTCTATAAAACCCATTAATAGGAGAACAAATACGGGACTCGAGAGTGGAGGCGCTTTATTAGGAGTTGTACCAACAACGGTAAGATTAGCTTCTCGAAGACTAGGAATCCCGACAAATTGCTCCCACTGCGACTCATGCTATGAGGATTTGCATCACTTATTATGGGACTGCCCCATTACTAAGGGCACTCTGATGGCAAATGACCCAGGATCCTTTATGAAAATACATGGTTGTTTTGATAAAGGAGACCCAATCAATGAAACTATATGGAATATCAAGAACACAATAGGAAAAGCAAAATTTGAAGACGTAGCCTTTGTCTGGTGGGGCATCTGGTTCTCCAGAAACAAAACGCACTTTGACAGTATAACCCCAGATATAAGAAAGATATTAGCTTTCAAAAAAGACCAAAAATTCATCTGGGCAACATCACAAGAAAAGGAAAATACAAAGGAAAATATAACAGTTACACAAAGCAACTCTAAACAAAGATTGATTTCAAAAAGAAAAAGAACCAAATGGGAACCACGTCCTCAGGATACACATAAACTTAACTTCGATGGCTCTCTCTCCTCTAGTAATATGGGCTCCTTTGGATTTATCATTCGAGGCTACAAAGGTTCCCCTATCTGCTGTCGCTGGGGACCATCACCAATCAATTCTGTTTGTGGGTGTGAAAGCCATGGGCTATGGCTTGGCATACTCGCTTCAAAAAGACTGGGAATTAGAAAATAGACTGTAGAAGGAGATAACCTAACAATTATTAAGTGGTTAAAAGGTTTGGGGAAGCCTACTGGAGACTCGGATATGATTGTCTCAGACAGTCTAGTCTCGCTGGACTTCTTTGGTTCGGTCGAGATTCGTCATGTCTACCGGGAAGCTAATCTTGTGGCAGATCGCTTGTCAAGACTTAGTTCTGATTCAGTTGGTACATTGACTCCTGATGATTCCCTTTTGCATATTCTCATCCGAAAGGATGCTCTTGGCTGATAGGGCTAAGCCCTATGGTCATATTTTTTCCGTTTTAAAAAAAAATTAAATAAAAAATCAACACGCTATTTCAAACTACTATCACTTTATAGAAGCAGAATATATAGAAACACAATTTATACGATATTGGACACAAATTTTTTTTGGGGGCCTGTTCCACCGGCCCATCTGAACTTGCTTATGCGCGGGCCTGTCTACTCTTATCTATAGTCACCATGGAATGTGATGTTGGAGTCTTAACCAATGTAGGAGGTTTTTCTTTTTTCTTGATCTTACTTGATGTCGTTTTCTATATTCTGTTCGTGCTTTGCGTTACGATTTGTCGTTTCTAGTTTATACAATATTCAATTGATGAATTACGTAATCTATTCGGTGAATTTGAAGCATGTTTCTAGATTGTTTGAAAGTTTTTGCCAATTGTACAAGCTAATTGCTACACAACTTGTTGGCTAGTGTATTAATTACATTATGAAACATGTATATTTGTTGGTATCTCATTTTTATTTTGTTCTGTTTTGTTATTTTGAATGTCATTGATGATGATTGATAAGAGAGTTTTTCGGAATTTGAGAATAAGATTTATAGAAAGCAAGAGGAAACCATGAAAACCGAAAAAACTCAACTTTAGGAATCGATTGAATAAATGAAAATCAGTAGTTTGTTACATAGGAGAGGTAAGCTTTTATAATGAATCTCAACATGTGTTGATCACGTGAGTTACAACTAACAAAGATAACAAACTCATAGCTCTGTGAACTTCCATCGATCTCGAGTGACTCAAAGCTATGATCAACAACTCCATATTGGCTTGATCTCGAGCGAGCTTTTAGCAACAACTCCCCTCAAACTAGAGAATGATCTTCGAGACTCATTCCCAGTTTGGCGAGTAACTCTCTGTGATGTGCAACTGGGATGATCTTGGTTAAAACATCAACAAGTTGGTTTGGAGTGGGCAAATTAATAGCTGAGTTGCAGAAGACCCTCTAAGACTTTCTCTCTCGTGAAATGATAGTCTATCTCGATAAGCTTCGTCCTTTCATGGAAAAGTGTATTCCTTGTTATTTGAAGGGCTGATTTGTTGTCACGTTTGAGTGCGACTGATTTCAAATCAGACTCACCAAGCTTCATAAGTAGATTAACCAACCATGTAATTAACTTTTGCAGCTGCTTGACCCATTGCTCTATATTCAACCTCTGAAGACCTCCTTGAAACAGTTGGTTGCTTCTTTGATTTCCATGATATAGGATTGCTTCCGAACAAAACCACATATCATGTCCCCGATTTCCTTGAAATTGGACAGCCCAATCACTGTCTGAAAAAACCCGTAATTTGATTGACGATCCTTGTTGTAATATGATCCCATAATGCATAGTGCCTTTGATGTATCTGACAAGTGATGAAGAGCATCTTGATGATTGGCATCCAGGGTTTGCAAGAATTGACTGAGCACATATACTGAAAAGGAAATATGTGGACGACTGTTTGTCAAGTAACTCAACTTTCGAACCAAACTTCTATAGCTAAAAGGATCAGATATCAAATTATTAGGATCAGAAGACTGTAATTTAAAATTAATAGGCAAAGGTGTAACAAAGGTATTGTTGTCTTCGAGGTTTGCTTCCTTTATGATTTCTGAACATAACTTCCTTTGGCTAAGAATGAGAGACCTTTCACTATGTTACTTGAATGCCTAAGAAATAATTGAGCTTCCCCAAGTCTTTGATGCTGAAAAGCTCATGTAGATGATTTTTGAGACCTTTGACTTGAAATATATCAGATCTTGTGAGAATTATATCATCTACATATACAACAGCTATTGTTAAATGACCGTTTGTATGAGAGATAAACAAAGATGGATCATATTTAGATTGAAAAAAACCATATTCTAAAAAAGTAGTATACACTATACAGTTTACTAAACCATTGCCTTGTAGCTTGTTTCAAACCATATAAAGATTTTTTCAACAAGCATACTTTATTCAAAGGGTTTGAAACACCTTGAGGCATGGTCATACACACTTCTTCATGTAAATCTGGTAGCCATGATTTGTGCCATATTTTTACACTTATTTCAGCTCCTTATTCTATCATTTTATATATTTTGGGTTGGGAATATAGCGAATTTGTGTGGTTTATGCTTATTTGCAAGAAATAGAGGTCTGCATAAGTTTCTGTTTAATATTGCAGAATTTGGAGCCAATTCGGAGCAAAACAAAGAAGAACCTGACATCGAGCAAAGCTGAGCACTGAACGTGATGTGATCCTAGTCGTCAATGAGCTCGAATTCTTTATCTCACAAAGCTATGTTGTCGGGGCCGAGCATCAACCCTCGTTTGAGAAAACAGCATGGCGACACCGTGGTATTTTTGCTCTTTCGGGCTGCATAAAATTCCGATTGAAGCCAATGAGCACTTGTTGAAAAGATATTTTAAGTGGCTAAAATTTTCATGAAGGATAATTCTCCTAAATCAGTCTCTACGATGCTCGAATTGGACGTTCTTTCCAGCAGCTCCAATCTAGAGGTTTTTTTCATGCTCTTGTTTCTATCAAATAAATCCCACATCCATTAGAGATGCTTGGGGGCTACATTTTCATTCTATATATTTCTTGTAAGAACCTCATTTTCAATGAAGTCAAGTTGAGTTGAGTTAAAGGTTAAGCCACTAAATAGCTTCCTATGATTCCGGGTTAAGGATCGAGTTCTTGGTGAGAGGCTAAGAGCCAACCCTTTGGTGAGAGGCCGAGGATGACACCCTAGTGAGAGGCGAAGGTGTCAAAGGGTCGAGATCCTCAGAGTGTGATTTCGAGAGGATTGAGATCGAGTGTAGGGGATTCAATGGTGAGAGGATTGCGAATCTTCCTCCACATATCTTTTTTTTTTCAGTTTCCAAATATTCCAAAAATTAGCCCCACAAAAAGAGTGTTCGAAAGCTCGAGCCTTAGTCGATCCGGTCCTTGGGTCTCATCAAGTGGTAACAAAGCTAATCGACTCGAGTCCATCGAGCTTCGATAACTGAGTTGTTTCTTTCTAGTCAAAATGTTCAAGAAGACAAGTTCCAAGCCTTTGTCCGAAGAGTACATCCGATGGGCCATTCGAGCCTATGATGATGGGTACCTTCATTGGAGCGACATGGATGATGCTACATATGATGTAGTTGATCAAGAGCTCCGGAGGAGATATCGAAAGAGAAGGGCCCGAGAGGATGAGGCTCGGTGTAAGAAGAAGGTTGACCCACCTTGTCAAGAGATCCACAAGCTCGCGGAAGACTCAATGCAGCAAGTACAGGAAATTCGAAAACTCGTCAACTCATTGAGGTCGACGCTATCGAAGCCCAGAACACCACCACCTCCCTCTTCAAAGACGACATCGATCCTCTACGACCATGGGCGAGAAACATGAGATTAAAGAAGATAAGTCCAAGGATGTTCCGATTGAGACTGCAAAGATCATGCCCGAGCTTAAGAAAGAGGAAGAAATCATCCAACTTCCTAATGTTGCACTTTCCATGAAGGAGAAACGGATTCCAACTGAGGTACCTATCTTTCTGAATTCCATGTCAACTAAGTGGTTGGATGCGACCCCATTCATTCCATCTTGCTTGCCTTTCACGATTCAAGAAGAAGAGGGGATTCAAGATCCGTTCAAGAAAGAAGAGACATGTCCGAAGGAGTCGCTTGTTTCCATCACGGATTTGAGGACGAATCCTTTTCAAGGGGAGGAGGAGGATGTGATCCTAGTCGTCAATGAGCTCAAATTCTTTATCTCACAAAGCTATGTTGTCGGGGCCGAACATCAACCCTCGTTTGAGAAAAAGCCATGGCGACACCGTGGTATTTTGGCTCTTTCGGGCTGCATGAAATTCCGATTGAAGCCAATGAGCACTGGTTGGAAAGATATTTTAAGTGGCTACAACTTTCATGAAGGACACTTATCCTAAATCAGTCTCTAGGATGCTCGAATTGGACGTTATTTCCAGCAGGTCCAATCTAGACGTTTTTTTCATGCTCTTGTTTCTATCAAATAAATCCCACATCCATTAGAGATGCTTGGGGGCTACATTTTCATTCTATATATTTCTTGTAAGAACCTCATTTTGAATGAAGTCAAGTTGAGTTGAGTTAAAGGTTAAGCCACTAAATAGCTTCCTATAATTCCGGGTTAAGGATCGAGTTCTTAGTGAGAGGCTAAGAGCCAACCCTTTGGTGAGAGGCAGAGGGTGACACCCTAGTGAGAGGCGAAGGTGTCAAAGGGTCAAGATCCTCAGAGTGCGATTCCGAGAGGATTGAGATCGAGTGTAGGGGATTCAAGGGTGAGAGGCCTGTGAATCTTGCTCCACATATCCCTTTTTTGAAGTTTCCAAATATTTCAAAAATCAGCCCACAAAAAGAGTGTTCGAAAGCTCGGGCCTTGGTCGATCCGGTCCTTGGGTCTCATCAAGAGGTATCAAAGCTAATCGACTCGAGTCCATCGAGCTTCGATAACTGAGTTGTTTCTTTCTAGTCAAAATGTTCAAGAAGACAAGTTCCAATCCTTTGTCCGAAGAGTACATCCGATGGGCCATTCGAGCCTATGATGATGGGTACCTTCATTGGAGCGACATGGATGATGCTACAGATAATGTAGTTGATCAAGAGCTCCGGAGGAGGTATCGAAAGAGAAGGGCCCGAGAGGATGAGGCTCGGTGTAAGAAGAAGGTTGACCCACATTGGCAAGAGATCCGCAACCTCGCGAAAGACTCAATGCAACAATTACAGGAAATTCAAAAACTCGTCAACTCATTGAGGTCGACGCTATCGAAGCCCAGAACACCACCACCTCCCTCTTTCAAAGACGACATCCTCTATGACCATGGGCGAGGAACTTGAGATTAAAGAAGACAAGTCCAAGGATGTTCTGATTGAGACTGCAAAGATCATGCCCGAGCTTAAGAAAGAGGTGGAAATCATCCAACTTCCTAATGTTGCACTTTCCATGAAAGAGAAACGGATGCCAACTGAGGTACCTATCTTTCTGATTTCCATGTCAACTAAGTGGTTGGATGCGACCCCATTCATTCCATCTTGCTTGTCTTTCACGATTCAAGAAGAAGAGGGGATTCAAGATCCGTTCAAGAAAGAAGAAACATGTCCGAAGGAGTCTCTTGTTTCCATCACGGATTCGAGGACGAATCCTTTTCAAGGGGAGGGGGATGATGTGATCCTAGTCATCAATGAGCTCGAATTCTTTATCTCACAAAGCTATGTTGTCGGGGCCGAACATCAACCATCGTTTGAGAAAACAGCATGGCGACACCATGGTATTTTGGCTCTTTCGGGCTGCATAAAATTCCTATTGAAGCTAATGAGCACTTGCTGGAAAGATAGTTTAAGTGGCTACAACTTTCATGAAGGACACTTCTCCTAAATCAGTCTCTAAGATGCTCGAATTGAACGTCATTTCCAGCAGCTCCAATCTAGACGTTTTTTTCATGCTCTTGTTTCTATCAAATAAATCCCACATCCATTAGGGATGCTTGGGGGCTACATTTTCATTCTATATATTTCTTGTAAGAACATCATTTTCAATGAAGTCAAGTTGAGTTGAGTTAAAGGTTAAGCCACTAAATAGCTTCTTATGATTCCGGGTTAAGGATCGAGTTCTTGGTGAGAGGCTAAGAGCCAACCCTTTGGTGAGAGGCTAAGAGCCAACCCTTTGGTGAGAGGCCGAGGGTGACACCCTAGTGAGAGGCGAAGGTGTCAAAGGGTCGAGATCCTCAGAGTGCGATTCCGAGAGGATTGAGATCGAGTGTAGGGGATTCAAGGGTGAGAGGCCTAAGAATCTTTCTCCACATATCCCTTTTTTCTAGTATCCAAATATTTCAAAAATTAGCCCCACATAAAGAGTGTTCGAAAGCTTGAGTCTTGGTCGATCCGGTCCTCGGGTCTCATCAGAACGAGACACTGAAGAGTGGTCGATATCGACCAAGTCTGGTCGATATCGACTTGATTCCAGTCGAAATTTCTTGGCCGAGCTCGATATGAAGTGCATGCACGAAGACAGGTCGATTTCGACCTATATTGGTCGATATCGACCAAAAGCAACTCGATATCCATTCCAGAGTCCAATATAGAGTGATCAGAGCTGAAGCCGAGCCGACAACTCGATATCGACCAACTTTGGTCGATATCGACCAACTCCCAGATCGAGTACTAAGAAGATTCCGAGTGGAGATTACTTACACATGAAGTTTTGAGAGATATTTTCTATCTTTTTATCTTTCTATCTATCCTAAGGGTGGAACATTTAATTACCCTATAGGATTTATCTTGTTTACCAATTTAGATTTATTTATTTTCAAGTAGAATTATATCTTTAGATAGATGATAGATATTGCTTTCCTTGATTAGCAAGGATGAAGCCCTATAAATAAAGCCCATGAGGCTAGTTTTTTATTCATTCAATTCTAAAGCTAGTTAGTTCACATACAGTTTAGGAGTTCAGAGGTTTTAAGGTTTTGGCATTATGCGAAACATGGAGTGCTGGAATTGTAAAGACTTTGAATATAGTTTATGCAAGTTTCTTTTACATCAATGATGTTGATTGCTATGATGAGGCGTGAGTAGTCCACCTACTTCTAGGGTCGGGGTGAGCCCAACGATAGCCATGTTGGTGGATTAGCGAATTGCAAAAGAAGGTACTTTATCTTATTTATTCTATTCATTGTGCTTCATCTTTGATTGAGAAATTAAAGAACTCATGTTGTGAAACTTGGGTATTAATTAGGATTTTTATTTGGAAGATTATAAATTCTAATTATGAAAAGGAATAGACACAATTAGGGTTATTTATCGAAAGGTTTATATTCCTACTTGACGGATTTGGTGAAAACCTTTTCCTTTGTTGATAAAGTTGCCGCCTTTTGTGATTTATGATTCCGCTTTCATGGTTATTGTTGTTGCAAACCCTGATCTTGGAAGTTTTCGTTTAATTGTTTAAAATCTAAAATCTGAAAAACTGGTTTATTCTGTTCATCCTTCACACCCATTCTCTTATTCTTCGGCCCTCTTTCACCAACACACGTTTTCTGCAAAGCACTCGATATCGACTTACACAGGTCGATATCGAGTCTTTTGGTCGACCGACAGTCCTCTGATTCGGTCGACATTGAGTACTGATTTGGTTGATATCGAGTTGCACTTGGTCGATATCGACTTCTGCTTGCTTGTGTTTCTGCAGGTATAGGTGAAGTCAACGGGAACTGGTCGATATCGAGTAAGTTTGGGTCAAAATTTGCTAACGTTTGCAGAATAACCCGAAATCGACTGAAGTGGTCGATATCGACCTGACACTGGTCGATATTGAGTACCTCCCTGGAGTTGAAATCCGAGGTGAATCGTGAGCTACCTGAGATCCGCTGACTAGCTTCCTGGAGGATCGATCCTGACTTCCTGTTGCTACATCGGGAGGAAGTCTTGTAATTATTTGCGTGGGCACAATCTGGTTTGATTAATTATTATATTTTAAACTCGATTTTCTCCTACAACAAAATCTCCATGAAGAAATGCATTATTCACATCTAATTGAAATATATCCCATCCTTTATTTAATGCAATGGAAAGAATTACTCTTACAATGGACATTTTCACCACAGAAAAAAATGTCTCATCATAGTCAATTCCATACCGTTGTGTGTATCCTTTAGCCACCAGACGTGCCTTGTATCTCTCTATTGATCCATCAGCCTTTAACTTGATTTTATAGACCCATTTTCAACCTATAGGTTGTTTACCTTCAGGGAGATCAACTAAGATCCAAGTATTGTTAGAATGAAGAGCATCAATTTCTTTATTCATAGCTTCAATCCATTTAGGATCTTTAGAAGCTTTGTAAATGACTTAGGTTCAATAAGAGAATCGGAGTCATTTATAGAAGCTGATATACACATAAATGAATTTGAAAATCCAGATAATAGAGGAAATTGTTCTATATTTGAACCAAAGTTGCAAATGTAGTCTTATAGGTGAGCAGGAGATCTCATATTCCTAACTGATCTTCGAGGTGGTTGATTTTCAGGAAGAGGATGTGGTTGATGAGCCACTAGAATTGGTGGTGGTGTTTGAGATTGTTGTTCTAGTGATGTATGATCTTCAACATTATCTACAATGATCTTAGCATTAGGATAAAATATATGATCAGGTAAATCACTTGTGATATTGGACAAAGGCAAGTTAAAACTGATCTTATGTAAGGGGAATTGAAATTCATGGAATTGAATATCTCTAGATATAAAGATCTTGTGAGATTTTAAATCCAAAACCTTGTAACCTTTCTGTCCATGTGGATACCCAACAAATACACAAGACGTACTTCTCGAATCAAATTTAGATATGTCAACCTTTAATGTACCGACAAAACACAAACATCCAAAAGCCCTCAGCATAGAATAATTAAGGCTTTTCTGAAATAGAATCTCATAGGGAGTTCTAAATTGCACATATGCTAAAGGAAACCTATTGATCAAATGAGTAGCAGTAAGAATACACTCTCCCCAGTACTCAATAGGGAATTTAGATTGGAAAAATAATGCTCTAGCAGTCTCCAATAAATGCTTGTGCTTCCTTTCAACAACTCCATTCTGCTGAGGAGTATACACACATGTTGTTTGATGTAAAATCCCTTGATCTGGATAGATATACTATGCTTTTTACTACAAAATTCCATACCATTGTCTGATCTAATGATCTTGACCTTGGCATTGAAATGAACACCAGCAAATCTAACAAAAGTCTTTAATACAGATAAAACATTACTCTTAGCAGCAACTAAATGAGTCCATGTAGCCCCTGAGAAATTATCCACAATAGTTTCGAAATATCTAAAGCCATTGTGAGTTGGAACTTTATAAGGTCCCCAAATATCAACATGTAACAACTCAAAATAATTCAAAGATTTTATAGAAATATTAGGAAATGAATTCCTGTGCTTTCTGGCACGAGGACAAACATGACATACATGAGGTTTAAAATGTCTAGTAAGATCCTTCAAAAAATCAAAATGAAGCAATTCACGGCCAAGCCTACAGTGCCACAATTCAAGAGACACAACACGAGCACTAAAAGCATTATTACAAGCTAGATCATCATTAATAGCAAAAGATAGAAATCCTAGAAGCAGATATGTCAAATTATCAAGAGTTGGAATTCACAGTTTTAAGATATAATCCTTTGGACACTTCACCAAGCACATGTGTCTTGCTCATTTAAGGGTCTTGGATCAAACATTGAGAAGTAGCAAACAACATGTAATCATTAAGATCATGAACAAACTTTCTCACTGATAACAAGTTATAAGCAAACTCAGGAACATGTAACACATCATGAAGGATAATCTGATTTTGCATTTTAATAGATCCAACATGACAAATTTTGGATTGCTGACCATTAGGAATAGTAATATAGCTAGGCATATGAAAAACTTTATAAGAAGTAAAATAGATAGATCTGGACAAATATGATGCGTAGCCCCACTATCTAACCCATCTATAAACACTTCCATGGACATTAAAACAGAATTTGTTACCTGCCACCATATTTGTGTCCTCACCATTACTTTGCTTGCTAAGAAAGCTAAAATCTGATCATACTGCCATTTTGTCAAAGCGGGAGCATTAGCAGACTCATTGTTCTCGTCAATTGTAACATTAGCAGCGAATCTCTTTGACTTATCTCCCTTGAAATTGCGTGGATAGCCATGGATCTTGAAGCACTTGTTGATTGAGTGACCTGCAAGCTTACAATGGTCACAAAAGTAATTTATGTTTCCCTTTGTGCCATTCTGGTTGCCTGATTGATTGTCATTATGAGAACCTGTCTTTTGACCATTAAGCCGATTGTATTGATTACCATTCTGATTGTTGCTTTGATTGTTCCTTTGAAATGAGTTAAATGCTGCATCATTCTCATTGATTGAACCAGAGTTGTTCAACCCCATTTGGCTTTCTTCATCAAGAAGCATTCTATAGAGATCACCCATAGTTGGAGTAGGTTTCATATAGGATATTGGTACGTAACCCATTATACGAATCAGGTAAACCAACAACAAACTGAATCACTTGCTAATTAGCAAGAAACTTAGACAATGTGTTGATAGATCCGCAAGAAGTGGATGTAGGCATGTCAACAAGATCCAAATACTCGTCCCAAAGTTTCTTGAACTTGGTAAAATAAGATGAAATTGACGGTCCACTCAGAGAAATATTGAACAATTCCTTTTGTACCTAATAAAGGCGAGTACTGTTCGGAGAGCCAAATCTCATCTTTAGCTCATCCCACATCTCATGTGCAGTCTGAAAGTACAACAAAGTTTCGGCGATGTCCTTCTCCACTGAATGAAGGGCCTAGGTAATCACCATTCCATTGCACTTCTTCCATTGCGGATACTGAGGTGAATCAAGATCTAGAACCTGAAAGCTACCATCGACGAGACTCATCTTGTTCTTTGCAACCAATGACACCTCCACTGATCGGCACCAACTATTGTAGTTTGTTTCGTTTAGCAGTTGTGTAGACAGATTGTAACTTCGATTATCCGAATGATGCAGATAGAGAAAATCATTCAGATTCGGTTGATTTGCTTCGTTTTGATCCATTTTAGAGAAATCAAGAACTAGATTTACAGAGAGAGAGAGAGAGAGAGAGAGAGAGAAACAGAAAATTGCGAGACAAAAATCACAATCGGAGAAATGTAACCACAAAATCACGAGCTATGTAAGATCTGATACCATTTCAGAATCCGAGAATCAGATTTAGAGAGAGCAAGAGGAAGCCACGAAAACTGAAAAAACTCAACCTTAGGAATCGATTGAATGAATGAAAGTCAGTAGTTTGTTACAGAGGAGAGGTAAGCTTTTATAATGAAGATCAACACGTGTTGATCACGTGAGTTACAACTAATAAAGATAACAAACTCAAAGCTCTATGAACTTCCATCGATCTCGAGTGACTAAAGGTTGTGATAAAAAACTCCAGATTGGCTCAATCTCGAGTGAGCTTGTATCAACAAGCACTACTACAGAAAAGGGAAAATAACCCGGGTATTTGACCCTTTATAACCCGGATATTATCCCAGTTAAAAGTCAGCGGGTTATATTCTTAGTATACTATATAACCCGGATCCTATATACGGGTTATTTTATTCGGGTAATCCGGTTATCCATACGTCATATACACCATCCGGTCCGGGTTATTTGGGGGTTTTAATATAACCCGGACATTAGAATATCCGGGTTATAAAGGGCCTCCGAAATAAACCAGATATTTGAAGTCTGGGTTATTATATAGTCATATTTTAATCCAGATTGATTTGCGCGGATCATATACATCGGTTCCTGCAGATCCGAGTTATATTCACTCTTTTTTGCGTTGAAAGTTGGTTCGTTGATAATGGGTTGACAGTATTTTGACGTCTCAGTAAAATGAGTCGTTCGGAGTCCATATTTATCGGACGAGGTCGTGTCATACGTTTTTGGAACGAGGACGAAAAGATCTACAACTTTTATGTTGATTATTTCTCCAGAATCGACCTCGAGAATGACTGAAATTCATCATCTTTGCAGATGTCCCCGTTTGGACGAATTTCTACATAATCTATATAAACTCTTAATTTAGAAGAGTTTAGGATGATGTGTCAAGGTTAGAGGAATTCTAGGAGTCTCGACCAATCATTATTTTTGCCATTTTTCTTTGATTTTCTTTAATTCTATTTTTTTTCTTTTTTCTTTTAATTCTCTTTTTTCTTTAATTTTACTAACTATTGGGCTTAATTCAAAACTTTATCTTAGACTAAATTATATTTTTAGTAGTTTTTTTTTCTCTAAAAAACAATCTATATCTATATAAACTCTTAATTTAGAAGAGTTTAGGATGATGTTTCAAGTTTAGAGAAATTTTAGGAGTCTCGACCAATCATTATTTTTGCCATTTTTCTTTGATTTTCTTTAATTCTATTTTTTTTCTTTTAATTCTCTTTTTTCTTTAATTTTACTAACTATTGGGATTAATTGAAAACATAAAATTAATAATAAGAAAATATATAATTAATATTAGTAATCTACATCTATATCTATATATATCTATATATACTACTTTAATCGTTTTCTCAACCCATCAGTTTAATTCAAAATATTTAATTATCTGAAATTTTACAATTATGTTTTAATATTAATTTAATATATTAGTAAGATTTTATTTATAAAAAATTGCGCAATGGCGCGGGGATCATACTAGTTATTTAATTATTTTCGGATTTATTTAATTAAATTAGATTTAATTATTTTATGAATTTAGAAAAATATTGTGGAAATATTTATATCTCTTCTAGATATAATTCTTGTCCACCAAGTTGTTAATTTTCTATCCTTAGTTAGTTTTACTTATCTTAAGAAAGATTTACATATCTATAGATTATTTGATTTATCTTTAGTTATCAAAATTCTATCTTTTGCACAAGATAGAATTGGTATGTCTCTATTTAAACTCTTGTATTTCATTCAATTAAAATTAGATTTGAATTAATATTATGGAACCTTTGTAGGAATTAAAGGTTTCCACGATTTGCCAATCCAAAGGCTTAGTCATTCCCTTATGTTCTTGGTTCAATCGGTCATCACCAATCACCTTTCCAATTCATTCGGCAACTCCACAAAAACAAACACCACCCACTGATTTCTGTCGCTGAAACCATCAAGACAGTCGCAAGAACGAGAGGAGCACCCACCCGGACACGCTCGGCAGTCCCGGGTTCCTCGCGCGCCTTAGCTTCGCTGCTCGCTCTCCCTCGCAGCTCTTCTCTTCAATTCGTCGCTATTCTATTGTGGTTTCTTTGCGGAATTTTACCAAGTTATAAACTGTCGCAAATCAGTCCTTTATTCACTTGTTTTTATTTGTTTGTTTTTGTTTCTTTCGCAATAGTTCGAACCCTTTTGTTGTAACTACTTGTAAACATCAAGGATATAAAGACTATTGCAAGATCGGGCCATCAACAAGTTGGTGTTCTTGATTCCGAGCCCACAGGCGAAGGATCGGGGATTCCAAATGTATCAAGTGGTACCAGAGCCGTAGGTTTCGCAAGTTCTTGTCTTTTTCTTGATGTTATTAACGATTTGATCCAATGGTTATTCCTATCTGGGGCGGCGATTGGGATGACGATCCTGATCCATGGACTACACAACAACGACGCCGTCGAGAGTTGCAAAGAAGAGCTTTGCAACAACAACAAGCCTTAGAGCGTCAACGCGAAGCCAAAAGACACCAACTTTGACTTCAACGACAAGCGGAGGTCGAAGACCAGAGGTGTCGACAACTCCGTCAGATTTGGCTTCTCAAACAATGAGAGGTTGAGGAAGAACGACGACAAGAGGAAGAGGCACAACGTCAAGCCGAACTAGATGCCTTTAATGCCAAATTGATTGCCGAGTTCATGAAGGGCTGAAAAAAGGTCGAAATCGTTGCCCAGAAAACAGCACGGCGCGATGATTTTGTTTCGAAGTTTCCCGTTGACTCCAACCTCGGAATTGAGTGAAATCAGTCTTGTTGGGAAGCTGACTTGACGAGCTTTCCAACGGTGGGTCACACGCTGCCTGACTCATCTGGGAAAACCTCCGAATATGTGCTGCAGGTGGACTGCAGTGCTGCGCCAGATGATGTGATTGCTTTTGACGATAACGATGAGGACGTTGGCGACACTTCTCTTGAGTTAGCTATTGTATCTCTTGAGAATGTTCCTAATGTTTAGAACTCTAAAGTTCATGGGGTTACTAAGCCTATTGATATTGTTCCTTTTGATTGCTCAATGATCGCTATGACAGGTGTTGTTTTTGAGGTTCCTATACCTCGAATTCTCCTGGCACCCATCCCACCCACCCCTCCATCCTCATGTATGAAGGTTGCTGCTCCTTCCCTTTTGCTAATCAACGACTCGATTCGAGGATGAATCGAAGGGGGAGACTGATGCAATCAAGGATGAGCTTTTGTGGCTCAAACAATGATCTTGATCATGGCGACGGCTCGAGGACGGGTCGAATGCAAATGGAGGAGCATGACATCATTCTCAAGAGGAAAAAGAAGGCTCCACCATGGGAGAAGGTCCAAAGGTGCAAGCTTGGACACGTTTTTGGTTCGTTCGTAATGGGTTGACATTATTTCGACGTCTCAGTAAAAAGGGTCATTCGGAGTCCATATTTATCGGATGATATCGTGCCATACGTTGTTGGCACGAGGACGAAAAGATCCACAACTTTGCTGTTGAAGGTTTCTCCAGAATCGACCTCGAGAATGACCAAAATTCAAAAGATCCACAACTTAGCAGATGGTAAGAACTTGTCCTTAGCCACCTTTCTCTTGGAGGCATAGCAAAGACATCCTATAACCCTCAAGTCATCATATTTTGGCGAAGTGTTGTGGAGCAACTCAAAAGGAGTCTTACCTTTTAACACAGAGGAAGGGACTTTATTAATGAGGTGAGTAGCACTCAAAATGCACTCTCCCCAAAACAGAATGGGTAAACCATCATGCATCATGATGGGCCACCGAGATTTATAATGGCAAACAAATCAATACACCATTTCTAAGTGAACTCAATGCCATTTTCTGTACGAAAAGGCTTGACTTTCTTGATGAATTGAGTCTCAACAAGTGCAAGAAATGCACAATCTCATTGAAGACTTGTAACTTGTCTCGCAATAAAAAGGTCCAAGTGCATCTAGTAAAATCATTGAGGGTGGTTAGAAAATATGGTGCCCCATTAATATCTTGCACCTTATAAGGCCCACATAAGTCCATAAGGAACAATTCAAACGCATCAAAAACTCTAGAATTACTATGAGTAAAGGGTTGCTTATGATGTTTTGACTTTGCACAAACAACACAATGAAATTCAGCAAACTGAGAACAATCAAGAAAAGGCAACTGTTTCATCTTTCCCACATATGTATGCCCATGATGTGCATGTAAAATTGTAATAGGTAGATTAGTATCAGCAGTCTTACAAGAGTAAGCTCAGAATTTATTCTGATCACGAATCAATTTTCCTCCTGCTATATCCAGCTTGTATAGCCCTCCATCAATACGGCCTTCAGCAACTATGAGGTTAGTAGTAAGGTCCTTTATTATGCAAGCAACCGAGTCACATCGAAGCTCCATAGTAGTGTCTCTGAGCATTCTCGAGACATATAACAAGTTGTGATTAAATTCAGGCACGAAAAGAACTCTGTGCAAAATAAGGTCTGCTGATAGCCCCACTTACCAATAAACTTTACTGTTTTGATTGAACCCTCGAGCAAACCCAACATTACAATCTTCTTTAATGTACTTAACTTAGTAAAAACTGATGCATCAAAAAAAAAAAAAAATGGTCTGTTGCACCTGTGTGAATAATCCACCATCACATACTCGGTTCTAGTAAATAACGAACCCATTGAGGTGTTTGCTCCAGAACGTGGCCTTCGGCAAGGGGATCCCCTATAGCCTTACTTATTTCTCATTTTATCTGAAATCCTTCCTCAAGGCCAAGACATGAATCCACAAAACTCCATAGTCACTTGGGCATCTCATTTACCCGTCACGGAACCAAGATTCCTTTCCTTGCCTTCGTAGTGACATAGTTATTTTTGTGTCATTGACAAAAACTGCATGTAACATGCAAAATTGATAGAGCATGATTAGTATTGCATTATATATTTCATTTAGCATAGTTTAGTTGTGAATATTGCATATATTTAGTCACATTTACATAATCACTTGTTGAGTTGGAAGAAGCAGAATCTACACAACTATATGGTTTATTTCAGGTATTTCGGATTCAAGGTGAAATGAATTGGAGGAGAGCAAAAAGAAGTTAAAGAAGATGCCTTAGCAGCTGTTGAAGCCACGGGAGAAAGATGCTGGAAAATCGTTGGTTGCCCGCAGGATACTTGGTCGCCCCATGGCTTGAAGCCCATCCAAAGGATTTCGCAGAATCTCCGGCCGCCCCGCGGCCTGTTGTAACCGCCACGCGGTCTTTGCAGAAACGGCGATTCACATTCGAACTTTAATTAGGTTTTTTATGTTAGTTTTGGCCGACTCTTGGGACGCTTTTAAAAAACATTTCTAGGTTATTCTATTATTCACCTTATGCACTTTAGAGAATTGTTGAGAGTGTCGTTGAGCATGAGCAACTAAACTCTCAAGGTTTCGCCTACAGTTTGGATCTTTGATTGTTGAATTGTGAGTTTCTCAATCTAGTTCTTAGTCCTATTCAAATGTTTTGACTTCTTTGCGCTTAATTCCATAAATGTGTTTTATTCTCTTTGGCGTAATCAACTAGTGATAGTAGATTCATTCAATTGCTAGGGTTTTGCAGATTCCTCGCATCGAACCTTAACCCAAGTGGCAATCATATCCCTTTAGGACTCGTATGACTAATTGGATATGTAGAAAATTAAATACTTGTTGAATATCGACTCGTAGCTTGATATTATATGTATCTTGGTTAATTTATACTCTTAATGCTATCTCTAGGTTGAATCTTTACCGTATTAGGGTTATTTAGAGATAAGGGTTGCTAGGACTCGTAGGACTAGTAATCTACCTAAAATCTAGACAAGGACATTGATAGGAAAAGACAAGAACTTGAGGCTGAAATAAGGATCGAATTCATCAATCGAAGTGATAAATTGTAGGTGAACCTAATTCTCTCTATTGCATTCTACAACTAATTTACTTTGTTTTCTTGTTTCCGCTTTGATAAAAGGCGGATCGTTTTCTCATCAAAACTCCTCATATTCTCTCTTAGCGATTAGACTTGCACTTAAATTGATAGATTTCCTTGTGGATCAACCTCTTTCTTACCAACTATACTAGTTGTGAGATTGAGTATTCTTTGGTAGGAACAACGACAAGTTTTCCTATTGTCACAAATCAATAGAGTTCTCCGTAAATTCTCTTCACTTTCGTGACAAAAAGTAAATAGACATAAATCACAATTCAAAACTACCTCAAATACGATAGAACAACTAAAAAACATGATTCATAACGAACTGTAAATATCTCACACAAATAACTTAGGAAGATATCTTGGTTGCCATATCCTTTCTGCTAGGCTACCAAGAGCACTTTCATTGACTTACTAACTACAACCAAATCACAATTAAATAAATGGAAAGCAAATACCTTATCTCAAACCGGTCGTTGTACTCTGATCAAATCTACATTGACAGCTAAACCACTTCATCTCATGCAATGTTTTCATCTCCTTAAATCGGTACACTTGGAAATTGATAGAATTAATTTAAACTTTCTATGGAATAAAGGGCTGAATCATAAACCCCTCATCAATTGGTTTGAGGTTTGCAAATCAAAGTACAACAGAGGAATTGGACTACGGACCTCAAAAGATATGGACATAACATTACAACTGAAATTAATATGGAAAATACTGGTTAAGCCAAATAACTCATGGGTTGTCCTGATCACTGAAAAATACCTCAAAGGCCAAAATATCCTAACCTATAAACGTAAAGGTTGCACCTCGTGGGAATGGACTAGACTAACTCAACTCATACCAATATTTAAAAAAGGAATGAGATGGTCCATCATCAACGGGGATCACATTAAGTTCTAGCTAGGATGATCCTTGGGTTAGCAAGTCCCTTTTTTTTAATATTGCTTCTGAGTTCTGACAATCACATAATAGACACTGATACCACGATAAGCCAATTTATCACCCAAGATAAGACATGGGATGTAACAAAATTACAAAATTATATTCAAGACCATCTTCCACCCGAAACTCTAAACACTATTGGAGCAACGTCTATTCCAAAAAATATACACCTAGACAGGATGTACTGAAAATGGAGTAAAAATGGGTGGTTTTCCACGTCATCTGCTATAGATATGATTAGTAGCATGAAACAACATCACAAATCATATATGCGATGGATCTAGAATCTTGACCTTCCTCCAAAGGTTAAAAACTTCCTTTGAAAAATTACCAAAAATGGACTCCCTACAACCGCTAATTTGGCTTCTCGGGGGTTGGGGATTCCTATCAGTTGTCCAATCTACGATTCCATTCATGAGGACCTACCCCATCTCTTATGGTGGTGCCCCATTACCCGTACAACTATTCAAAAATGGGACCCAAACATTGCACCTATTATATCCCAACGCTTCTCCCTAGAACACCAAGTTAACAATACCATACTAAATATCGAGGAAAAAATCGGCCCTTCCCTCTTTAACAAACTCTCCTTGGCCTAGTGGAGTGTTTGGTTCTTTTGCAAAAAAGCACATTTCGACAACTTAAACCCGAACATCAAAAACATCATATCCTACGTAAATGACCAGGCCTTTTTATGGCAAGCATCTAAACAAAGCGAAGATTATGACAATATGCATGGATTTATGTTGTGAGCCTAATTTGCCATATTTTATATTGACTTTTATATCGATTTCTGCATACATTTCATGCATTTTGGTTAGCATAATACATAATTTGTGTAGTTTATGTATTTGGGTAAGCATAATCCCATCTTTAAGGTTCTGAGAAGTTGGAATTAGCTTCTGAGGTCTTCATAAGAATCTTAGTTCTTGGAAAGAGCTTTCCAACGCATGTTCATATGCATCAATCAAACAAAGGATGACTCCAGAAAGTGCATTACAAGTTCAGTATGTCGATGTTGTCAGCACTGTACGGACGACACCCGACGACCTTTCCACGGCGCCCGCCGTCTTGTTTGATATGGATTTTTGATACACGACCCAAGTCTATCTTTATGGGAACTTTTATCTTCACTCTTCCTAGGGTTTGGCCGACGAGAGGAGACCTATATTAGGTTATTTTCAGTAGTTTTCATTCATTCACTAACTGAGATTAAGAACGCTTCAGAGGATTTGAGGTTGAGATATCCAAGGTATTAGGGGTGTGCAGAAAAACCCGACACGGCTGACACGACACGAAAAAATACGAAACCAAAAAAAGACGACACGATAATGACACGAACCGAAAAGACACGGTTGTAAACAGTTCGTGTTCGGATCGGGCATATTACCTTATCGGGTACCCGACAAGAACCGTTTATTTAAAAAAAAAATCTGTAAATACTAGTACTAGTACGTAAGATATATTTTCCATTGTATCACTATTGTTGAATAGCTCAGTGGTAGGGAAGTAATTGCCTATATAGGAAGGCCCGGGTTCGAACACCCCTGTCCATCCTTTTTTACATAAAAAGTGACGTTTTTTTTTCTGTTTAAATGTCCTTTCTTTCAATCTTTCCCCTTGAATCTTCTTTCTTCTTTCCCTATCCCTAAAGCCCCCAGCCAGCCCTAACTAAACTCCATCTCTCTCTCGCTCAATCTCGTCAGATCTAGATCTCTCTCTAGATCTAGGGATTTGGCTAAGGGCTACTCATCTCTCTCTCGATCTTGGGATTTCACGAAGGGCCACTCCTCTCTCTCGATCTGGGGATTTGGCAAAGGGTTAGGTGGAAAAACTCCGACAAGGGCTGAGGGCGAACTCCGTCATCTCTCTCTCTCTCTCAATACCAATGACTTCTCTCTCTCAATCCCATCAGATCTAGAGGCCGACCACTTCCTAGCCTCTCAATTGTTCAGAAACCGAAATCAATTTTTGGCAAAGGTGATGTTCAGAAACCCTAGGTTGTCGGAATTAAACGTCGACCTTCTATGATTCAACTTCGAAAGACGAAAATGATGATGATGGCCGATGAGGAGGATGAACGGGAGGTTACTTCAGTTGGTGGTTGGGGAGGACAATCGCCGCTAGTGTTACTCAAAACTAGGAAGAGGGTACTTCTTTGTTGTGTTGTACGCAAAGTTTTTTTTTTTAATATGGTTCGTGTCGGATATCCGGGAATCCGACACGGATTCGATTAACTTTACCGTGTCGGGTACCCGGCTTTAAGCGGTTCGTGTACGGTTCGACGGGTTGGACTTAAACGGTTTCGGATATCCGACACGGTTACCCTATTCGCGTCGGATAACCAGATATGCCCACCCCTACAAGGTATGTCATGAATACCTAGGCTTCTCTGTAAAGGCTCGATGCTTTAAAGTATTATTTTATAAATTATGATTTAAATTCGATATTAAATGTAGGGGATTTTGACAATTTTGAAATCCTTCGTCCTCGATCAAAATGATTTATCTTATTCGAAGCAAATTTCGGCATAAAATTGTATTCGATTTAAAAACAGATCTGTTGCGCTTTCTTATATCAGAATCTAATTGGGTTAAATTTGGTATTTAATGTGATAATATTTATATAACTTAAGAGTAGCGGATGAATTTTGTGAATTTTCATAATTCTAGCTAACCCTAATTCACTGTATATATATTCTCTTCAGCTCCACTTGCACTGTAGTGCCGCCCTCAACCCCAAATTCAGAACCCTCTTTGAGGTCTCCCCCTTTCACGTTTCTCTTCATCCTCCATGGCTCTCTTGAGCTCAAATCGAAGAGCCCTCGAAGCTCCCATGGCTTCTATTCCCATCTCCTACCTCCGGCTTCCTCAAATCGACCTTTTTGCTCCCTCTCCTTCCCCTTTTCTTCTCGGCTCCAACTTCACCGGCGAAGACGGAGGAGACCGAGGCTGCTCCTCGCTCCTTGTCACACCTGTGCCCACCGGAGATCAAAATTGCCGCCCCCTCTGGCCTCGTGTCACTGGAGCTGGTTGGACCTAGAGCTCACGTCGACAACGAAACCGGAGCCCACACAAAGCTGACTCTGCTCTCTCATCCTCCTCTTCGCATCTCCCTCCTCTCATTTTCTGGTAAACCCAACCACTCAAGGCGCTAGATTCGCGCGAAGCAGGCGCCAACCTCTAAGCCGGCCCCGACGATTTCCTCCCTCTTCTCGTCATCGGTTTTGTCCTCCCTATGAGTGAACCAGCTTGGTGCCGTACCTGCAATCTCGTCCTTCGTGGCCTTCATAGCCCTGATCAGAACTTAGGGGCGAAGCACCTTCGTCCGGTCACCTTGTCCGAACTCCCACCTGAGCACCAAATCTGAGCCCTCCTCGACCGCTGCGGGATTGGGTATAACTCCTTAGATCCCTCTTGGCATGCCTTTCGATTCTAAGACCCTGTTGAAACTAGTTGAATTTGTTGAACCGATTGAGATGGATTGATTTCATATGTTATCGTATCTTACTGTTGTTTTTTTTTTTTGCCTTTTAAGTCTTATTTAATTTCTTATTTATTCTAGCCTTGTTTTATCAATCAAATTGGGGGACACAACCCGGCTAAGTGACCGCTATCAGTAATAAGTTTGGCTAAATTAATGATTACTTGTGAGATGGAGTACAAAGTAAAAGATAATTTTCCCTTATATTGTGAAGTTGATGTTGTTAATGCACTAAATAATTGGCTAAAGTTCAACTCTTCAAGTTATGTTGATTAAAGTGTTCTTATAACATATAGTAGTCTTTATTTATTATAAGGAATTTTGCTAGTTTTGGCCAAGTGTAAAGAATTAGTGCATTGATGGAAATGTCCTGGAATGATCTATATGACACCACTTGTGATAATTAAGCTAAAGGATCCAAGTTTTATGCACTTAAGGTGTGATTAGTTGCTTCGACTTAATAATTAAGGTTAAAGTCCTATTCAGATATTTGATAACTTGTCATACTTACAAGAGGTTGGGGTGCTTTATGAGTTATGATCTTGTGGAGTAACTTGGTTATAGTTGAACTGAAATATTCTACTTGCATGATTACTCGATTGCATGATCATGTTTTGTAAATATTGTATGGAATATTACTTGCTTATATAAAAGAAAATGTGAATTATGGTATGCCTGTTCTAGAGTGAACCAATTGAGTAAACACTTGTATACTTGAGTTATTTGAGGTTTTGATAATTTATTGATTCATTAAGCAATCGTTAAGGAAAACCGGAACTTGATTTGAAGTGAGATATTGGCACACATCATTTTGCTAAGACTTTGAACTAAGCTTCATACTTGATCGGAACAAGGTTAATTGAGAATGATGGTCTTGATGAGATTGTTGGTTTCCTTGAATAAAATATTGTTTAGTCTTGTATTAACTTGGAAGTCTGCTAGTGTGTTGATTAAATATGTATTGATGAGCTAGTCCTTGCTTATTACTTGCTAGTGTGATTGGATGATTCTCTGAGTGGCTTATTTGCTGATGGATTACTCTCTGAGTGGCTTGTTTACTAGCTAATTGGATATGAAGACTTCAGGTAAGTATCCTACGGGACTTACTTAGCAACCTGGACCTCCTGCCCGATGTGTCATGTGATGTGTAGTTTTTTTGCATATTAAAGAATGACATGTAGTATCATGCTAAGATTGCATTGAACTGAGCATATGGTTACTACAAGTGTTTGAAACAGAACGGTCATTATCTGTGATAGTCCTAGAGTCTTTGCTAGGGTCATAGGGTAGCCCAGCCCCATCGGGTTGCCCTGAGTCAATCGAGTCGATCTGATAGCCCAGCACCATCGGGCAAGTGATGAGATGATATGATATGATGATGTAGTGGTTTGTGCACCACCACGAGGAAATTACTATGCTATAGGACCGAACTGGCCAGTCTCTGCACTAACGGGAATGGGTGCAGAAGTAGGAGAGGGATATGCCACTTGGCATTGCCTTGGGCCCTTTACAGTTTTTCTGCATAATATAACTGTCAAAGCATGCTTATGTGATTTAAATCTTGTACTGCATTAGTCTTCCTTTATTTAGGTATAGGCATGTTATATGGCCTCAACGCGGTCAGAGGACCCGTAGGCGATTACCGGGCCTGACTTCGTGGATAGTGTCAGGTACCCGCTCCCTTTTGCTTGATGATCGCTTCTATGGCAGGGTTTTCTCATGGGACGAGAGTGTTAAGAAGACTTCGCAGCTATTACTACTTGGATTTACAAATGTTTTGGTTAAGGTTGTCATTTAGAAATGTTTTGTATTTACTTTGATTTAAACTCGTATTGTTCCTTTATGAGTTTTGAGTAGTTGAATTAGGACAGGTTCCTGTGTGAAAGTACAAAATCATGTTTGGATTATTTGAACGTTTAGAGGGTTCGAAATCCCCTTTTTCTTGAGTTGCATTGCTTGCTTCTCAAGACTTAACAGGGTTATAATTTAATATAAGCAATATACAACTCGTACTTGGATTGCTAAGATCGGGAAGGGGGGTAAGCCCTCCCTCTAAACGTAACCTGAATATTTTTCTATCTCCTTTTTCCTTACTATACTCAGGTGGAGAGTAAGTGTGGGAAAAGAGGATTTAGGAAATTATTTGGGCTGCTATATTCTCTTGGTTTTGTCTTTTTGTAGGAGAAAATCGAGTTCAAAATATAATAAAATAAATCAAACCAGACTCTGCCCATGCAAATAATTACAAGACTTCCTCGTAATGTAGCAATAGGAAGTCAGGATCGATCCTCGAGGAAGCGAGTCTGCGGATCCTAGGTAGCGGGAATCTCACATCAAATTTCGACCTCAAGGGAAGTGCTCGATATCGACCAGTATGGTCGAAATCGACCAGGTCCAGTCGATTTTTTGGTTTCTGCACTGAAGGTAGTCGATGTCGACAAGGGCACTTGATATCGACCTAGGTCCTCGATATCGACCAATTTGCTCGAAATTGACTTGTACCTGCAGAAACACAAACAAGCAGCGATCTTTCTGGATCGGGAATTAGAAGTCGATATCGACCAGTAGTTGGTCGAAATCGAGTGGGAGCAGTACGTAAAATAAAAGACAAAACTTGTAAATTGCGAAATAAACTATATGAAAGGGAACTTCCAAGATCGGGGTTTGCAACAACGATAACCAAATATTCATAAGGTAAGATAAAGAGAAATATTCATGCAATCACATCAAATGAACAAGCTTTCGCCTTTTTCAACAATTAGACAACTTTCTAAAGAAACCCTAATTGTATCTATCAATTTTATGTTTATAATCCAAGTTATTAACTTGAATCTCTATTAAAGAGGTAATAAACATATAAAAGGCAGTGGATGATCAAAACACAATAAAGGTCTAATCTTTACCTCAAGCACGCTTTGCTATCATTGGGCTCACCCCAACCCTAGAAGTGGGTGGACTACTCACTCTTCATTGTAGGAAAAGACATTAATAATAAAAGGAAACTAAATTGCATTAATAATAAAATAAAGCTTACAACCGATTGGAGCCAAATCCGCTCTCGCAGGACACATCAACTCTCAGCCTCCACTCTCTCTCCTACTCGCTATCTCTTCCCCTCTCTAGAATTGAATGAATGAAAACTAGCCCCATGTGGTTTATTTATAGACCCAAGTCCTTGCTATCCAAGGAAGGAATCTATCTATCTTTAGATCTATCTATCTTATATCTAAAGATATAATTCTACTAGGAAATAAATATATCTAAGTTAGGTAAACAAGATAAATCCTATAGGGTAATTAATTGTTCCACCCTTATGATAAATAAAAAGATAAAAAAAAAAAAGATAAAACATCTAAAGTCTTCATGTGCAAGGAATCATCTCTTGGAATCTTCAGCTCGGACTCAGAATGCGACTCGGAATCGACCTCGACTTCGTTACTCGCAGTTGGTCGATATCGAGTAACTTTCTCGGGTCTAGCTTGTGTTGCTCGACTTTAGCTTCTGGGAGGATTTTCGAGCATTCTTTGGTCGATATCGACCAGTATAGTCGATATCGACTAATCTTCTCGGCTTCAGGATTTCTCGAGTCGATTTGGGATTTTCAACCAAGTTCAGGTCCAATATCGACCAGTATGGCTCGATATCGACCACTCTTCAGTTTCTTGTTCCGTGCTAAGTTTTGCTCGATGTCGGGCGCTCTTCCGTTCATTTCCGAGCTCCTTCAGTAGACATCAAGTGCTCCTCCATTCCTGCTTGGTTTTGCTTCGTTTTTTAGCTCCAAATTCTGCAATATTAAACAGAAACTTATGTAGATCTATATTTCTGGCAAATAAGCATAAACTACATAAATTCACTATATTCCCAACCCATAATGCATAAAATGATGGAATAAGGAGCTGAAATAAATATTAAATCATGGCATAAAACATGGACATCAAATCACCTCATACTTAAGCTTGCTTGTCCCCAAGCCATAACTTGGATGGTCATATAGGGGAAGAAACAAAAACTCTCAACATCATAGATTCATTCGTATATGTCCCTGCAATCAATTACCATCATTGAAAAGGTACTAATGCCACAAATCCATACATGTGCAATAAAAAGCAACATCTACTCACAAAAGGAGGGTTATGCAAAACAATTCATGTGAAAAAGCAACAATAATCAAGAGGACTTCAATTAAGCTCATGGTGAAGAAAAGGTAAAAGGTAAAGTGGTGGGCTTTTTTTGGGAAATGTAGTGCTAAATCCGGGGAGAACTCTTCAAACTTGCTTTCTTGCTTTGATGCACTTTCTCCTTAATAATTTCCACATCACTCATCATCTCATAAATCACTCTTTGCTTTTTTCACTTATATGTTTTTACCTCTCTAACCTCAGCACTGTCTTCTCGCGAGTCGCAAACATGGGTGTCATGAATGACCCCGGATACTTAGTTATTTGGACTCTTCACTTGTGTGTCCCATCTCGCCGAACTATTATTTCAGCGAGTTGTAGGGTCGATCTACCTTTATCTCCTGAGGTGACCGGATTTTCTTTCACTCATTAAATTTTCCATATATTTTAAACATTCCTGCCAAACTCCAAATATGATAATAACAACCCAAACCATATAACATCTCCATAATGTAACATCATTCTCAACATAATTCCCGGATAGAAAATAAGGTAAAGAATGACAGTATTTAGAACATGTGGAGCAATATATGAAATAAGGCATAATATGGCTTTTGTGATGCATAAGCATATTTATGGCTAGGATTACAACAATATGAGCATTATATGGAAATATAAAGTCATCCATCCTCTTATCATGCAACATGTCAAAAATAAAATCAATTTTTACCTCCTTTAATGGTTTTCAATAAAATAATGCACTTCATTGTGACTTCCCTGTACTAGGCAATTTCATGCTATATCTCTAATGAATCCAATTTTGCATCGTCGAGTTCAATTAATGCTTCCATGACAATGAGCTCTTCCCCCACCCCATACTTAAGTATACAGTGTCCCCACTGTATGAAAATCAAACAAGGGTAAAGGAAAGAACTCATCGAATAACGCGTTGTAGGGTCGAAATTAGGCTGCAGTAGATTGCCAGAAGTCGATATCGACTAGGTGGTGCTTGATATCGACTACAATTCGTCGGATTCCACTTCTGATCAGCTTGGTCGAATGGTCGATATCGACCAGGTTGTTCCGATAGTTCCTGCCTGATTCCCGTGTTTTCGACCTATAAAATAGTTAGTTTTCGCATGCAGACAAGATCTCCCACATGAAGTATTCAACCCAAAACCAAAACCAAAAGTTTCAAAGTCCTAAAATTTAAAAGTTTTATGTACATGCTCTAGATTTTAGAGTTGATAGGCCGACTTCTCCGCTTGTGCTTAGGTACCCTCAATGTTGGGCCCTCTCGTGTCTGGCCCTTCTCCTGGATCATCTAGGTCCTGGTTATAAAATGCAAGCTCAGCTGATAGGTGGTTGCTTGCATAGAGTCTTTTAGCTTCTTTCTTCTTCTTTCCACTCCTAAACCTGCACAGGGTAGCTCTCCATGGGGCCTTGTCTCCTCTAATATTCTTATCAAGTTTCTTAACGCACGGAGGAGAAGTAGAAATCATACCCGAACTTACCTTTTTGTGCCCAAAATAGAAATCTTTGGGCTTAGGGTCAGTCGATATCGAGTAGAAATGGTCGACGTCGAGTGCAGGGACCCCACACTTAGGCTCTTGGCAAGTCTGCAGCTCACCCCTGTGGTCGCCTATGCTCTTCACCTCTAGCCATGGAATTTCCTCCTTTGTAGGACCAAAAGAGAAATCTAAGACCTTATCGCCTATTGTGAAGGTGAGCAATCGCATCCTGACACTTATCTTGGCATCTGCAGTAGCTAGAAAAGGTCTACCAAGAATAATAGGGCAAGTAGGATCTTCCGCACAATCTATAACAAGGAAATCAGCGGGAATATAGAACTTACCAACCTGGACAGGGACAATATCAACCATACATGTATGGATGACCATTGTATTGTTTGCCATGTATAGTTTGGCATCCACGGGCTCTATTGATCCTATCTTTACCTTTTTCCAGATTGATAGGGGCATGATGCTCACGCTTGCACCTAGATCACACAATGCCTCATATTTAAATTGTCCAAATCCCACAGTAATAGAAAACTTATCAGGGTCAGGTCTATTCTCAGGGAATTCCATCTTTTTGCAGTCGCCGACGATTTCAGTGATTGATCACTTGTTGCTAAGGATTTCCTTGAGGAACTTGACATAAGAATGCATCTCTTGAAGAGCTTCTTTAAAAGGAATTGAAACATTTGGTTCTTGAAGTATCTTAACAAAGCGTTTAAACCTACCTGCAGTGGGATCTTTCAGCGCCTTGGAAGGGAAAGGAAGTATCTTCTTTGGTTTTGGAGCAGAATCAGTTGTCGGAGATGCTGCAGATGGGTCGACATCGGCTGGATGAGACTGCTCGATATCGACCAGGTGTCGGTCGATATCGACGTAGTTATGGTCGATTTCGACTGTTGTGGTCGATTTCGGGTTTGTTGGTGCAGATGGGTCAATATTGACCTGGTGGTGGTCGATATCGACCTATTCTGCAATTCCGTCTTTTTCTTCTCCAACCTCTGGTTTGTGCAGTTCACGTCCGCTTCTCAGCTTTACAGCAGCGACGTGTCCCGATTGCCCCTTAGGATTGGGATTTGTGTGCCCATGGAGCTTTCCGGCTAGTCTTGGGATCTGTTACACGATTTGACTCATTTGGGTCTCCATGTTCTTTTTCCAGATATCCATCTCCCCTAGTCGTGTATTGAGGCCATGGAGATGAGTCTGGATGGCGCTTGTAGATTGTTGCTGCTGTGTTTGGTTCCTCCTCATCTTGTCGAGGATCATCTGTAGATCATCCTTCCACTGGTCCCTTTCTGGATGTCCTGGAGCTCTGTATGTTGGGGGTTCCTAGGGGCACCTTGGTTCCACTATGGATGATGGTACCGTTGGTCCCCCATATAGCGATTGAGACCCCCTGCGTAAGCTACCTCCTCGTGAGTTTCTGCCATCCTAACTTGCTCTGTATGTGGGCACTCTAGAGTGGTGTGCCGATATGAGCCACATTCAATGCAGGGCTGGTTAGCAGAGAGATATTTTACTTGCTTGAAGAGCTTGCGATTCTGATTTGTGTAGTACTGCTCCTTAACATCCAGATCAATCTCCTTGGAAGGCTCATAGAGAGGCATGGATGGGGCTGACCTTGCATAGGTGTCGTTGTTTTTTTCGTAGTTTGCAGGAGCCCCATAGCTATTGTCGAAATTGTTGAGCCTTTCGATAGTAGCCTAGCCCATGCCTCTGTTGGTAGATATTCATACTGTGTGAACTGATTGATCCTTTCCTTGGCGGCCAGATCAAGAGAATTGTAGAAAATCTCCTGAATGACGTATGGTGGCTGCCCATGAGTGGGGCAGGATCGCAGTAGATCCTTGTATCGATCCTATGCTCATGCTAGCGGTTCCCCAGGCTTTTGTGTGAAAGTGGTAATCTTTTGTCTGAGGAGCGTTGTCCTGGCAGGAGGAAAGAACTTGTTGAGGAACACATTCCTAACCTCTGCCCGTGTTGTGAGGGATCGCGCAAGGAGACCTTCAAGCCACTTCAATGCTGGGCCGACAAGGGACCAACAAAAAGCTTTCATCTTGACATATTCCAGAGTAGTACCTTCAGCAAGAGTTTGACACATGTCAGAAAAATTCATAATATGTTTAAGAGGGCATTCGTTAAACCTTCCGTAAAAAGCATTATTTTTAATTTCAATAAAGAAGGCAGTGCGAATCTCAAAATTATTAGGATGGATTAGAATAGCCGATTCAGGCACGACAAGAGTCGGGTGCATGTAATCCTCCGCAGTGGTAGGGTATTGGGCAAGCTCAGCCTCTGTCTGTCTCCTTCGTTGAGCTTCCTGCTCAGTGCGTGCTCTCTCAGTGGCGAGAGCAGCATTGATGGCTTCTAGCTCCCTTTGAAGCCTCTCGATCGTCTGAGCTTGTGTTTCGGCGGTCGCCATTATCCTTTTTAGTCTAGAGTGGATGTGTATAAGACGTTCCGGGTCGTCTAAGACGTCAAACTCAAGTGGTTCACCAGAACGGCGCATACACTGCAAAAAGAAAACTCAAGGAAAACGTGAGATCTAACTACCTAAGGCGCGAATGATTTCTTCCCCGACAACGGCGCCAATTTGTTGTAGGAGGAAATCGAGTTCAAAATATAATAAAATAAATCAAACCAGACTCTGCCCACGCAAATAATTACAAGACTTCGAACTGATGTAGCAACAGGAAGTCGGGATCGATCCTTAAGGAAGTGAATCAGCGGATCCTAGGCAGCGGGAATCTCACGTCGAATTTCGACGTCAGGGGAAGTGCTCGATATCGACCAGTATGGTCGAAATCGACCTGTTCCAGTCGATTTTCTGGTTTCTGCACAGAAGGTAGTATATGTCGACCAGGACACTCGATATTGACCAATTTTCTCGAAATCGACCTATATCTGTAGAAACACAAACAAGTAGCGATCTTTCGAGATCGGGAATTAGAAGTCGATATCGACCAGTAGTTGGTCGAAATCGAGTGGGAGCAGTACGTAAAATAAAAGACAAAACTTGTAAATTGCGAAATAAAATATATGAAAGAGAACTTCCAAAATCGGGGTTTGCAACAACGATAACCAAACATGCATAAGGTAAGATAAAGAGAAATAATCATGCAATCACATCAAAGGAACAAGCTTTCGCCTTTTCCAACAATTAGACAACTTTCTGAAGAAACCCTAATTGTATCTACCAATTTTATGTTTATAATCCAAGTTGTTAACCTGAATCTCTATTAAATAGGTAATAAACATATAAAAGGCAGTGGATGATCAACACACAATAAATGTCGAATCTTTACCTCAAGCATGCTTGGCTATCGTTGGGCTCACCCTAACCCTAGAAGTGGGTGGACTTCTCGCTCTTCATTGTAGGAAAAGACATCAATAATAAAAGAAAACTAAATTGCATTAATAATAAAACAAAGCTTATATACAACCGATTGGAGTCAAATCCGCTCTCGCAGGACACAATAACTCTCGGCCTCCACTCTCTCTCTCTCCTACACGCTATCTCTTCCCGTCTCTAGAATTGAATGAATAAAAACTAGCCTCATGTGCTTTATTTATAGACCCAAGTCCTTGCTATCCAAGGAAGGAATCTATCTATCTTATATCTAAAGATATAATTCTACCAGGAAATAAATAAATCTAATTTAGGTAAACAAGATAAATCCTATAGGGTAATTAATTGTTTCACCCTTAGTATAAATAAAAAGATAAAACATCTAAAGTCTTAATGTGCAAGGAATCATCTCTTGGAATCTTTAGCTCGGACTCAGAATGCGACTCGGAATCGACCTCGACTTCGTTACTGGCAGTTTGTCGATATCG
This sequence comes from Persicaria tinctoria, assembly GCA_037127255.1. Taxonomy (NCBI): domain Eukaryota; kingdom Viridiplantae; phylum Streptophyta; class Magnoliopsida; order Caryophyllales; family Polygonaceae; genus Persicaria; species Persicaria tinctoria. The sequence goes on from JBANSL010000004.1 coordinate 24,909,255, forward strand.
ACCAAGTTTGGTCGATATCGAGTAACTTTCTCGGGTCCAGCTTGTTTTGCTCCATTTCGGCTTCTAGGAGGATTTTCGAGCAGTCTTTGGTCGATATCGAGCAGTCTTTGGTCGATATCGACCAGTATAGTCGATGTCGACTAATCTTCTCAGCTTCAGGATTTCTCGAGTCGATCTGGGACTTTCGACCAAGTTCAGGTCGATATCGACCAGTATCGCTCGATATCGACCACTCTTCAGTTTCTTGTTTCGTGCTATGTTTTGCTCGATGTCGGGCGCTCTTCCGTTGATTTTCGAGCTTCTTCAGTAGACATCAAGTGCTCCTCCAGTCCTACTGGTTTTGCTCCGATTTAGCTCCAAATTCTGCAATATTAAACAGAAACTTATGTAGATCTTTATTTCTGGCAAATAAGCATAAACTACATAAATTCACTATATTCCCAACCCATAATGCATAAAATGATGGAATAAGGAGCTGAAAAAAATATAAAATCATGGCATAAAACATGGACATCATGTCTTCAACTCAAGACTTGGTTGGTTGATCGTGAGACTTGATTTCTATATTATTGTTTATTTCATTGTCCTTTCGCTGATTTATGCTGTTAGTTTTACTTTGATTCGCATCTTTGTAGAATTGCATCATGCTAGAGTTTAAATTGATTGGCGAGAATAATTAGAACTTTTTGTAGCGAGCATAATTAAGTGATTT